>JAKCOX010000011.1:14427307-15059423 GCA_022605575.1 Laterallus jamaicensis coturniculus
CTTGATCTTTCTGTGCTTTCCAAACACTTCCTGTAGGCACATAGCCAACACATGCTTGTTGCTTCTCTCACAAAAGCTTTGATGGTCCCAGGAGTTAAATTTATTTGAACTGATCTATGGGTCCACCACAGCATAACCACAAAGCATCTTATAAATATATTGTGTCTGCAGGACTTGTCTCAAACAGCCTGGCACCTTCATTAACTCAGCCTTCTTCTATTTCTCTCTTTCATTTTGTTCCCTCAAAGCATGTGTTAGTCAAAATGATTATAGCTCCACAGTTACCCAATGTTACTGCTGCATCTTACAGTCCTCAAGGAACCAGACTCTTGGTTTACACTAGGAATTTCTTCACAGCAACTTGTAGTTATGGATTGCTCTCAAGGACAATTTTTCACAACTGAAATTTCAATAAACTGATATCACATATTTAGTGTCTGTATTATATGGTTTTCACCTGAAGTTTTCATAAAGTGAATAGACTAGAAACTCAGAAATACAAAATCTTTTTAATGAGTTTTCTAAATAGATGATCTTGGCATTTAAAAATCATCTCATGTAATGAAGATTTTTCTTTTTCAAAGAGAACTGAAATTAGTTCCCAGACCAAATGGTATTTTTTGCTGTGCAGTTAGATACGTTTAACCTCTGGGGTTCTGCCTTATGTCTTTTCCTATACCCAAGTGGTCATTAAGACATAAGGTCAGTGGCATAGATTTTGTTGCAAATGCATATTAATAGAGGAGGACATCAGCTCTGCAAAGACCAACTGTGGGGCTGTCGGGAGAACTAGCACACTACATGGTTAATTATTACTTCAGTGCTGAAACACTGACCAGCTATAATTACCCAATTCTAAAACTGGAGCAATTAAATCTCTTTATACTTCTCACTGCAGAAGCGTGGTGGTTGTGGGGTTGCAGCTCCACAGTTTGGAGGGGCGGTTCTGTGCAGTTTTAGCTCTGAGTGGCAAGCACATTCCCCACCATGGACAGTCATGCTCACTGGCATGTTTCTGTCTCATTCAACTTGCCCAGCGTAAGATCCCTGGACTGGGATGTCCCTTTGGCTTATGCTGCCCCAGAAAGGCTGTATCTTGGATGCAAGGCCCCCTTTCCCTCTCTGTACTGCTTTATTAATGTTAACCCTTGCCATTAATGCAGAGAGCACATTACTGTATATCTATAGCTACTTTCATCCAAGCACATAAAAGTTCTTATAAATATTAATGTATTAAACATAATAACACCCCTAGGAGGTAGATGAGAATTTCAGCATACACTTTACCCTTGCACAAACATATAAAGAACCAACTTCAGAGAGAGGTAAAAGGCTAAGACAGTGAACAGAGTGCCGTAGGACTGAGCCTGGATCAGAGAGGCTATGTGGCTTGCTTGATTCCTACTCTAACCCAGAGACTAGAGATCGAAGCAAAATCCAGGAGAATTACTTTCAACTAGTGATTATCACTACTTCCCCCCTCCCCCCCCAATTATAATAGTACCCAGACATACTAATTAAAATTGAGGACCCGATAGTTTTGAGTACTGCACTGGTGCATGGTGAAGTCCCTGCCCTAAAGAACTTTAAAGTCTAGTAGGGGAGATATAAAAAGCTTAAAAGAGAAAATGGAGTAGAAAGAATTTCACACAGTGGAGCTGGGAAGACAATCCCTGTGTCTCAGTCCAGGGACCTTGCCTCTAGACATAATGCCTTTGTATTAGTTAGCTGATAGCTTCCCCCCCCTTCAAATTAAACACTTCCATTACTCAGGCAGACAACACTCCTGATATCTTGTAACATTAGGAAAAGGTTACTTTTAATGTTTTCTGAACTGGAACATGACAAGGAGCAACTCAAAAAAATAAAAGGCAAAGTTGAAAGCAATAGTTGAAAGGTGAGAATTACATGAAATCACTTAATTCCAAAAATTCAAGAGTGCTTCTTGATTATGAAACTTTTTTTTTGAAATTATTGTCTTTGAGACTCAAAGCTAAATGCAGAATACAGCTGTGGAAAATGAAAAGGAACTGATGTCAACCCACAACAGCAGCTGGTGGATGAACATGTTGGGGATCATTACAAGGTCCCCACAAAGGTGTGCATAGTATACAGCAGGACAGCAGCTGATGGTGGCCTTCATGCTCAGTGGCAAAAAAAGTGCCTGGACAGGGTGAAAAGGCCACAGCTTCTACATCATTTCAGCACTTACTATCTCTTGCACAGAGAAATGGGAGCAAATCCGCTGCACCCCCATGCCATAGCATGAGGGAAGGCAGCTTGTGAGTACCTGTGCTGGGAATGATTAGGCACACTGTGGGGCAGTCAGAAACCTGCAGACTTCACGAGCATTAGCCTGAGCAATAGTATTGCCAAGTCTGCACCCAACAACTCTTGTCTGTGATGTACAAGGAGGGGCAAATACCCTCTTCCTTTTGCACCAGGACATTCCCCAGCAGAGGAGGAGGAAGGGCTGCAGCCCAGCTACCACTTTCCACAACTCACCAGCACAAAGTGTTCATGCAGGAATCAAGATGAATCTGTAAGGTATTTCTGCCTGGGAAACAGAAGAGGAAAACCCAAGCATTGATGTGGCTTGGGGTTTGGATGCAACCCTGGAGGGAACCTTCTGTTACCCTTTTACCTTTTGATTGTTGCCTTTTTTGATTATAAATATTACCGTGGAGAAGCCGAGGCTGACTGCACCTGGCACCTGAGTGCTGCTGAGTCATCCCCAGCTTCAGTCTCTGTGCAGATGTATAGTGGTAACGAGACAGCACTCTGGATCCTAGTGGGCTTGTTTCTTTGAGGGTAAGAACAGTTAATTGTAATTGAGAAGTCCTGTACTTAGGGAATTTATTACCAATTAGCAAAAATGTCACTACTGCTGTTAAACACAATAAGAATTACTCTTTATGCACTAAAGGAAAGACACATATGCTTAAGTAATCATGTTCATGTCAGCAGTGTTTAATGTATAAACAGTTTTGTGTATGTGTAGCTATGTTTACTGAGAAAGAAGTAATTCTTAATCAAGAGTTTGTACAATATTACACTAAGTAGATGATGCACTGATCTGTCACCAAAGCATGACCATTTACAATACTCAAAACCAAACTATGGGGAAGTTGTTGAGCTCTACCTGTGGCACGGACCTCTGCCAGCCCTCACCCATCCAGCTCACTCAGTCTTGCAAGTCTGAATGAATCCCTTAGCTCTGTGATGAGAACTGAACCTACACTAAACTACAGATAATGAGATGTAGTGCCTCGATCAAAATTAAAGACTTCAGACAGGTGATACCAAAGCAAGAGGACACGTGGTGATACCACTTTGTGTTATTTCATTGCTTCTGTGCTGAAACAACCAAACTCCAGGAAGCCAAAATCTATGGACTAACAGAAGTCTCTTGGGAGACCCTCTAGTTGCACTTTGCTGGAAACAAGAGAAAGAGCTTTCTGTTTTATCCACAGGATTTTAGTCATCTTCTTTATCTGTATCTTTATTTCTTAGGAAATACAGGCCATTTTTTCATATCATGTAAGGCCTGACCAACTTCTTAACACATTAGCATCTCTGCAGATTTAGTATGATTTCCACTTGTGATTATCTGATTTTTTCCACTAGTCAGAAAAGCAGAATTTACTTGTGGGCTCACAGAAATATCCCAGGAAGAAGTACAAAAGTACCTGGCACTACAAACTGGAGATATTAACCACTGGGCATTACTCTGGAAACTAAAAGCTATTCTCTGGGTTTTGTGCTGTTAGGTCACAAATACTCTTGCAGAAGATGATTTCCTGACAGAGAAGCAATAGACTGAACAGCAGGAAGGCTACAGTTAGTTTTTAACTTAAATTAAAATACAAAAGAAATTAGAAAATCAGTACAGCATAAGAAGAGCTTGTTGGATTGGTCTTTTAAGGGTAATGGTGAAAGAATCTGTAGGACTGATGCTTAGAGTGCAGGCAATGTGAATTTCAACTTAGTTTGGGTAAATATAGAACTTTATGATAGCAATGTTTGAGGAACTACTTCATCTTGCTCTTCTTTTCTGTGAGTGTCAGGAAAGGAAATGTCAAAAGTAGAAACCTAATATTTTAATCTGATTACTGTCAGAGAGCAGCTGATTCAAATCATGACAAACCCTGAGCAATGGGAATGGAAGGGGGTGGGGGGGTGATATTGAGAAAAGTGTAAAGCAGACAATGCTTCGGTCTGATGGCATCAGACAAAAAAGCTTCTGGTTTCTCAGAAGTGCAAGCAAATTTGATTTTTGTTCATCTGAAGAAAATAGCTGGGATTGAGGAGAGATTTGTGGATGGTAAGGTGTCACCTTCTGCTTTCATGGGAGGAGTGGAGAGGATGGTGCTGCTCCCTCACCCCACTTCCAGCCTGCCCTGTCCTCTCCTGTGATGTCAGGGGCTATCAGCACAGCTCTGGGGTAAGGAAAATAAAGCGATGCCCCACAGCCAAGCCCTGACAATTTTGACACCAGTGACTCTCTGCCGCTCTAGGTACCAAGCTCGATCTGCATGGTGCTGTGGACACCACTGGATACAAGAATAAATTAGAGGGAACTGGAAAGCTAGAACTCTGGACAAAAATAGATGGACAAAGATCAAAGAAACAAGAGCAAATTCGGGCCTTTGAAAAGGGAAGCAATAGTCAGTCTCCAAACAGGAATTTAGCAAGTCAGACACATTTGAAAAGCAGTGGAAGAGATGCAAGCACCAAAACAGACAGCAGAACACAAGTGCAGTGTGAGATAATTCTGCATCAGATCAAGGTGTAAGAACATACACAATAACAGAATAATGTACTCAGTAGAGGCATTTGGTGGAGAATGGCAGAAAACATCAAGGGATACTGAGGCCAGTTGAAAGAAAGAAGATTAAAATGATGAAGCAAGCTGTAGTCGTACAGCTGCAGTTCCAGCACTGCCTTCCAATAGGCACACTTTGATCAACCATGTAAGAATCATATAAGAATGAAAAATTGTAATTAAAGCGGGGAAGGTTCAGGCTTTTCAGTGTGTCGAAGTGCAGAGGTAAAATGCAAGATGCTGACACCTCTCATAAGTAGAGACAGTTCTCAGTGGTGTCGAGGGGAGTTACTTGCATGTATCTGAAGGCAGAATATACCCAGGAATCATCCTCTGAGGCTGTCTGCTAAGCACCTTTCAAAAGCATTAAACACACAAGCTAAGATGTATCCCTAGCTGCATTAAGCCACTTAGCAAGAACCAAGTGACAGACCTTGGGAATGCTTTACAAGATCCAAATCCAGGCTACTGCACCTACAATTTTTCCCCTTTTGGAGATGAATCCAACACTGAAAATCATTTCCCAAATGCTTAAATAGGGAGAGTTGAATTCTCAGGACCATACTCATAACAAGTAGTTCCTCGAGCAGCCAGAACCAACATTGCCTGCTTTTCTGTGGATTGCACTCAGACTGCCTCTGGGTAGATCCCAGTATCTAATAAGGCATGAGATGTGATTGAAGTTTTTCCCCTTAGCAGAAGCATTAGAATCGCCTCTTTCACTGCCGAATATGTGTATGAAAGCTGGAGTAATCAGAGGTCTCCATCCCTGTGCCCATCCCCACAACTGTATGATCCCAGGAAACCCATCTGTAACAGTGCTTGGCCGTGTTATCAGGCATCACAGGCCTCTCTGCTGCCCATGGCTTTCCAGTGGACTTCTTGACCTGGTCCCATGAAAGCCACCACATGTTCAGAACCGCTGCTATTTTAAGAGTTAAAGCATTAAATGTTTAAAAATTAATTTTTCAGTGTGATGACCTAAGAATCTTTCCAGGATACCAAGAAAAAGATGCTAATTCAGAGAAATCTGCTGTCTCGCTACAGAATCTACAGGGCTGCTTCTTCATTTTGCTTTTTGATATGTCCATCTCTTTCTCTATTTTATTTTTCTAAGTGTTTTCATTGATTTATTTTTCATTTTATGCACAAACTGAACACAGCTAATCAGTAGATACAAAATGTGTCCTGCAGCATTGCCACTAGCCTAACATAAGGGGATTCAATTGCTGAATTGTCCTAAGATTAGGCCTAAGCCACAGTATAAGCTTCATTGATCCAAGCACAGTGAGATATCCATTCAATAATATGTGTTTTAGCAAGGTTTTCCACTTGTAAAGACTTCCTGCAAATTAAGGTTCATCCAATATGTGCTATAAACACAGTGGATCAAATCCTGCATCTCTTTAAAAAAAGTCTCACTCCTTAGGAAAGAAGCGGTGTAACTGGGTGTATTGTGTAAGCAAAGATACACACATGTAATGAAGTTAGCTATCAGGAGAGCCCTATCTCTATCTGTCGAGCTGCATGTTTAATAGGCACTGTGCTTCCTGACAAGATGCCTCTAAAAAGCCAAAGGATGAAAGAACAGATGATGTGCTGTTGTTCATAAAAGCATAGGTTTGGTGAAGCTGTTACCAGCTGAGCAGTTCTTAGATATAAGCCCTTACAGGGGAGAGGTTACAAAAAGGTGCCTGGCTCTGATCATCGAGCAGTCCCATCCCTGTGGTACCCACAGGACTCACAGTGCTGTCTGTCCCCTAACACTGCCCTGCAGAAGAGCAATGCTGCTGCCCTGCTGCACAGACGTGACCTCTGCTAGGCAGGAGCCACAGGACTGATCCAGCCCTCACAGCCTTCTCTGTGATCCTGGCCATCTCTCCTCTCAGCCTTGATCTCCACCTGTTGAGAAGAGCATGAAGTTTCAGTGGGAAATGGGGTGTGATACCACAAGAGGTAAATAACGTGGGATTCCAAATTGTGCTGGGGGAAAAACAGGGCTCCTGGGTAGCAGTGCTGCTAAATAATGTCACTGACACCTCTCTGTCACTGCTAAGGGCCCACCTAGCCTTCAGCATGGGGACAGGCAGAGACCTAAATGGCAGAGATGATCTAAATCCAAGATGATCCAAGGGTTTGTGTGGCTGCTTATGGTGTCTGTCCCCCAGCACAAGGCATGCAATGACTTGGTTGTGATTAGACCTCAGATTCAAGCCACAGCAAATGAAGCGAAGGAAAGGGGCATGCTGATGTCAAAGGAAGAAGCTGAATGATATATAGACCTTAAAATGATATATCCCTACCAGGAAGATAAAGATTTTATGGCATCTAAGGATGCTTTTTCTTTAGAAGGTTTTCTTTGCTTGGATTTTGCCCAAATCACAGCTCTTGTTTGCTTCTAAATACCTACATGTAGAAATTTTTTTCAGACCTTCATCCTAAAATCTTAAACGCACAGCATGCAGACTTTGGCATCAGAAAGGACTGACAGCATAATGATTTTACAAATGTGTGAGGCTTAAAATTACCACCAGTACGGTCTTATTCACTGGATGCTGCTCCTGAGAATAAACTTGAGTACTGGTAAACATATTCCTGAATGCAGTCTCAGCTGGTACAAATACCTTATCATCTTTCCACACAGATTAAGAAAGCCCTTTATTATATAAATGTCCCCATTTTTTCCAATTGGGAACCGATAGCTTATGTATTCTTAATTGTTGGTGTTGCTTGAGGAATGAGTCATCCTTATTTCCACTGAGAATTTCCCCAAACTACTTCAGTTCCATGTAGGGAACTGTATTATTTTGCTTAATTATATAAAGATTTCAGATCACTAAGATTTTATGTTATTAACACAAATGTCAAATGATTTTAGCAAGTTCCTGGAATACCTAAGTGGGAAAATCAAAACAAGTGCCTTAGAGGAACTGCTTCTTAAGTTTTGAAAGGGTGGGCAAATGAAAAAAATTAGTCAAGTATTTTGCTCACAGGAAAGCTAATAAACAGAAAGGCACAGCCATCTTCCTTTGAAGGTGAAACCTCCTATGGCTAATGTTTCACCTTCTTTTATTTAGCCTCAAACCCCGCCCTACAAAAACATAAACAGATCTTTAAATTTATGAGCCTGAGAAGTCTACCCACATGAGCTTTTGCAGGATCAAGACCTGAGAGAATGATTTCTGTTCATAAAGCACTTTTAAAGTTTTATGTGCCAAATTTTGAGAACAATCTATTTTCACCCACCCACTCTGACCTTATTTGCTCAGCAGGCACTATTTCTAGAACTGCCAGAAACTTCAACGTGGCCATACATTTTGCTGTCGACTCTTGAGGAGATAAGGCTAGTGTTTTCAAATGCTTTATGCACTTAGTCAGCTGGTTGAATGGTTCCTCGTAGATGTGCCGGGTATGGGCTTTTTCAGTGAATGCAGATTCAGGGAGGCCCTGTATAGGTCTATTTATGCCATGATTATAGTCCTGAGACAGATTTCCTTTGAATGCAAAGCATGACTTGCACAGAGTGGGGAAAAAATGGCCTTAGATAATCTTTAGTAGAGCAGAAACAGATGAAGAGCTCAGCTAAGAGAGAGTCTGGTTCCTCCTCCCTGTCCTCTCTCCAGGAGAACCAGGTGGCTTTTGTCACAGCGAAAATCAATCATAATGTTCCCTGCTCCCATCTAGTCAGTGTGTGTGAAATAAACCCTATTTCTAGGGTTTAAGTGGGATGCTAGGGGAAACCATAGTTTGCTTCAGTCTATGGATAATACACAAAGTAATAATCTGGTGCAAGATCTGGATTTAAGGAAAAGATCCTAAATATGTGTTTGCCCCAAACTTCTTCTTTTTCGAGGAGTTCCAAGTGTGTGGCCTCACACCTGCTTAAGCTCTACTGAAAGAACTAAAAGGTATCAATTACGCTTTACTGTTCAGTATCTTTGAATTTTATACCAGATCTCACCTTGCACTTCATGATTAAGAGTAAGAGGTAGCTAATTTCATAAATGTTACTGGAGCTTGCAGGAATGTACCTTCGTCTGATTGTTTTCTTCTCTTCCTCTTCTGAAAGATCCACTTGCTGCACAAGCTGGTAGACAAGTGGACAGCTCTTTCAAATAAGACTGACAATACCTGGTTTGAAATTCAGAGTAGTAGCTAGTTATTAAAGACAATAGCTTGTTTGATCTTCTTAAGAAAAGAAAAACTTCCTAGAAAACAACTCTGATAAGCCAAGTTATCAGATACTCACCTTTTACACCCAGGACCCCTAAGTTATCTTCTGTAGTAATTACACTTTCAACAGGTCTATTTACTCTTTCTAAAATGTTCAGAGATTTCAGCTGTTGCTTTGGTTGTTCATTGATGAACAGCCTGCAGAACCATTTCACTCCATCCAAAACCTCACAATCCTGTGGTAAAATGAAACATCACACTAATAAGTAATAACATTCAGATATAGGTTTCTCTTATATCTAAGAGAAGTTAGCTATTTCTCAGATGCCAAATAAAAACTTAAGTCCAGGCGTGAAGTCTGTGGGGTTATTCCTACAAGTAGTCACTACAGGACTTGGCACATTTCTGGGACATGCTGGCAATTGCCATGACATGTCTGGGACACAGTATTTTGGAAATATCCTTTCTAAGTCTTGATGTAGTCACTGAATGAGGCACAGAAAGGGATATCTTATTGGGATTCCTGGGACTCTTTAGTTGCGGAAGCAGAGTTTAGGCAATACAGGGCATGCTGCATGGGGCATGGCAAGTAGCATGACTGCAGGTTGTATCACAACAGGTTCCCATTTTAGAGATAAATCTCAGTTATAACTGAAATTTTACAGGGCTCGGGCAGATTCTCCATGGTGCCTACCCATCCAAATTCATACTGCCAGGTCAGAGGGAACCCAGTTAGCCCAGTTTCAGTTAGCTGAAATAATTGCAAGAAAACACAAAACCTTGCTAACTGAATCAGGCTATTCATCTGTTACAAGTAACATTATCTCCCACTGGTTTATCCTAGAGAAAGTGGGAGACTTTGGGCTACAGTTAAAAGCTGAAAAAAGCAGCACAGAGCATCAAGCAAGTTCAGTTTCAAATTCCTGGCTATCTAATTCACCAGCCTAAATTAATTTAAATATTTTAAAACCTGATTTTAAAGGAATATAAAATATTTATAGACTGTAATTACAAATGACAGTGCAAAGCACAGTTGGTTAGTTCAGACAAAAGTATCAACAGACTGAATTGGGGAGCAAACACCTCCTCTGGGGTTGTGTAGCTTGCTAAAATATTTATATTGAAAACCCAAGAGCCTTTCCTTTAAAACTCCTGGGAACAGACTTTTTCCCAGGTGTATCCTACAGTAGGGATTGGGTATTACTTTAATGTGTAAGTAGCTCACCAGAAGGTGCTGTGCTGTGCTAGAAAACTAAATATGGTTAGAATCTCTCTGGAGGGCATGACAGCACAAGAGGTTCTAGGAGGACTTGGAGCTATCACCTGTTGCCAGTCTAATCACTAAGACAGCTTGTGGTACTTGTGCATGGAGCCATTGTCACAGGGCTGACGATGGAGATTAAATAGGTAGCACTTGCTGGCCTGATGTCACAGTGTGCTTCTCTGAGCCTCAGCATGGGGAGCATTGGGAAGCATTGTTCTTAGTTAAGGTCAGCACACATCAGGGAAAGAAAAGGAAGTCTTACTAGGTGGGACTTATAAAATTATGATGGATTAGAAGTAAACATCAACACCATGAGTTTTCAAAATGAAAAAGCATCATTCAGAAAAACTGCGATCAAACTCCAGACATCACCAGGTACCTCTGATAGCTCACCTGTGAAAGGGAGATCTGCTGCTCTTGCATGCTGGAGGGCCAACAATTCAAAAGTGTGAGCTGAAAGCTTGTACCATAAAGGTGGGAGCAGCGGACAGACTCTTATCAGCAACAACAAATAGCTGTCCAAATATTGCGTGTTAGGCATCATTATAGAATGTAGGAAAGAGGAATGACGTTAGTGGAGATGCAAGTAATGCAAACAGACACAACACAAACGCTGTGCGAGCTGGGACAGACTGCCTTTCAGGGCAAAACAGAAGTTATTTGCAAAAGGTCAGAGGACTATGTATTATAAACTAAGTGTTGAAAAGCTGGTACTCCATAAATATGATAAGAACAGTTCATTTGCAAGAGGATTCAAAGACCAAAGGGAATTCCACATGCTTAGATGGTTGTATTCTTGAAATTCTGCAACTCGACCGTGGCTTCCCTCAGTGTGCAAATGGAAAGCAGAGACTTGATTTATTTATCAATAAATCCACAGCATAATTGAACGTACAGGGAAAAAATAGGGCCTGAGGATAGTTGAAACAATATTAAACTACCCCCCAATGTTTGCTGAATCTGCCACTTTTATCCCTGCAAATTTCACTGTGTTAGGACACAACTGTGTGGGGAACGGGAATCTGCATGAGGCACTCTCTTGCTTTCCTCTGTTGCTACCTTTGCATATCCTCTGAGCTCTGTTCCGGGGTTCCTTGGTCTCAAAACATAGAGGTGTGTGGTCCTGTAGAACATGGAAATGCTGGCCATGATGTTCAGCAAGACGCCTTTGATTGCTCCTTTCAGCTTCCATCAAGTGCATCTCATAGGGTTCCTTCCTGGACTCTGCAAAAGCAAAGACAAGGAAAAACAAAAAGACTTTCCCAGCTTTTGCATGAGACAAAGATACAGGAGTGCTCTTAGAGTGTGGGTAGCAGAATAGGTATTGCTTATTCCCACCTTCAGCTTCTCTACTCCTTTGTCTAACCTTGTTGAATCACAGCTGAATCTGGAATCATCAGAGTCAGCAAAAAGACACTGACTTGTTTTACTTACCTCTGATCTTTGAAATGCTAGGATCCACATTTCAAGTTTCTTCTTGAACTTTTTGCTGTTTGATTGTATGTTTGTTTTTAATTAAAATTAAGGTGTATATGCAACTACAAAACTATGCAACTGCAGCATTTCAGGTGAGGAAGGTAGAACTGGCAAGGAGCTTAAAGGATGTTTGGTGTAATTCCACCTCTGCTGAGGCATGTGGATCAAGTATACCCTAGAAGGTTGACAGCTATTTTTTCCAATCTGTTCTTTAAAACCTCAGATAATGGAGATTCTACAGACACTCTAGCAACTTCTTCCAGTGCTTACCTAGTTTTATAGTTAGAAAGATAACCAAAATCTCCTTTGTTGGAAATGAAAGCAATTTTTCCTGCCCTAACCTCAATGGGTAGTGCATTACTATCTTCTTTTAGTAGCTTCTTACACACTGAAAGTCTGTTATCATACTCGTCTCAATTGTGAAAAATAAATGAACCCGGTTTCTCCAAATTTTTCTCATAGCTTATGTCTTTAAAAGGTTTCTATTTATTGCTGTTCCTGTCCAGTTGGCCTGAATCCTTTATTTAAAAATATGGTACTTGAGCCAAATTCAGTGTAAACTGGTAAACCTCCAATAGTTCTGAGGACAGCAGAGCAATGTGTTTGGCTTGTTACAAGCAGTGCTCCTGTTAGTATGTTTTACAAGATTTGCTTTCTTACAAGAACATCACACTTCTCATTTACTGTGGATGTTATCACCTTCAGATCTTCCAGGCTTCTGCTGCCTTTTTGGTATGTGGAGGTTTGGCTTCTCCTACCTATATGTAGTTCTTTTTATTTCTCTTGGGTGAATGTGACCTTGTTGAATTGGCATCATTTCTCTGGTTTACCAAGAGCACCGTATCTGTTGTGGCGCTGTAGCATTTCCAGCCCCTTTCAAGACAGTGTCCTTCCCAAATATTATAAACATTAATTTATTTTTTCCAGTTATGGCTTGTTTAGAGTCAGGATGAGAAATCCATGGCTTCTCCAGAGTTCCTTTTTCCGTTTTCTTGAAAGCAGGTGCTATATTTGCCCTCTTTACAGTTTTCTGGGACCTGACCTATCCTGCACAGGTTCTGCAAGATGATAACTAATAATTATGAAATTGTACCGGTTAATTCCTTAACTGCTGTAGGGGAACAGGTCTTTCTGTCTAGAAGACATGCAACATAGCAAAACCTTTTTAAATTCTTCCTCCATTCTAGTTCACACTCCATCATGCTGTTAGAACAAATTGTGGGAAGGATCAAGTTATAATTAACCTTTTTTGAGGTAAGACCCTGAGATAAAATTTCAAGAGTGAGCAAAAGTGCTCCTGCATCCTCTTGGCTCCCTTTCCTCTCCAAAGAAAATCCCACAAAGCTTGTGAAAGGAAGAATTAGCAAACAGTGGAGCGAGAGAATAGCAAAAAACTGTTATGGCAACTTGAACTCTTCCTTATTTATCTCTCTGTGTTGTCTGCTACACTTCCTTCTTTGTTCTAATTAATTGGCAAACTACTGCTAAAGTCATTCATTTCTCAAAACTTATTTATTTTGCCTCACAACATTTATTTGCACAGTGCTACTGTTGTGTACAAAGATTACTCTTTAATGGAGTTCAGAACACCCTTTCACAGCATGCATTTCTGTTCAGTCCAAAGAATACAATACACCATGTACGTGAGTCTCTAACTTAAATTAATCTTATTTGGTTTTACCCTGCTTGATTACTCTTTATATGCTTTCTTAAAGTCATGCGATTTTTACTCATTATTTTGACTATTTTAATGACTTGTTTTCACAATATATTTACAAGGATATTCCGCAGCTCTTTTCAAAACAGTTTGCATTACCTAATTAAAATAGATTATTTTTACAAACAAAAATTTAAAAGAACACACCATTTGTTAAATCTCAAGTGTGCATTTAAGTAAATGTGAGTCAAAACCAGTAAGTTCACTCTGAAGTCTTTAAAATTTGGGGCACTGGAGAAAATGCTGGCACTGTTTCAGCAGGTCTGGACGTGAATATCCCCCACGTGAAGGTCTGCTTTATAAGCTATCATGGCTGCAGCCTTGCAAAGAGGCTGTGTATTTTTGGAGATGAAATAAAGATGTCTGCTGGCAGTCTTGATCTGAACCTCTGCCCAGGTTTGATTTTCAGTGCTAGCTTACAGACAGTGCAGGAAAAAGACATACGTGTGAAAGAAGGGGCTTTGACATGAGTAAGCATCACCTGCAATGAGGTTGAAATCTCTAACCTTGGCAGAGGTAGAGGACATCAATACAGAGTCACTCAGACCTGGTACAGTCAGTCCTGAGAACTCATGGAGACAGCCCCCAGACCGATCTGTCTCAGTCAGGGCAAAATAACAATGGCGATGGCCCCGTGCTTGCTTAAGCAAACTGTAGAGCCTCCAGCAGTTCCTGGCATTCATTCAAGCAGTCGGGAGTCAGCTGCTGTGCTATCCATACTCGAAATAGCTAGAATAAGCTATGGTAGCATGTCTGCTCACAGAGCAGGCCCCTTGCAACACCGGAGTCTCAGGGTAGGTCTGCTGCAGCCCACACAGCCATGTACCATAAGCTTGGACTCAGCAAAGTGCAGCAGTGCAGGATCTGCTTGAGGAGCTGCCCCAGCCCTTCAGCAGTTGCTTTGACCTCCAGCTGTGCCGATAACAGCACCAACGCCAACCACTCTGAAGGGCATGTGGGTGCTGGGAATGCTCCACCGACTGTAGCTAGCGAAGGGGAACGCACCTTCTGCACTTGGACTACGCTGGTTGTTTCCCTGAGGACAGTAAAACAGACCAGGGCAGAGGAATGCCCATGAAGAGAAGTCACAAGGGGAAAGAAAGATGAAGCTGTGGTTTGTATTTTATCATTGTATTTAAGTGACCAGTTAAACCAAGGTCTGTAAGTGATAGATAGGAATAGCACCCACCTGATCTGGAAACAGGAGCCCCAGTGACTTTCACACATAGTGCAGATAAGCAATATCTTGCTGGGTCATAGATGCACATATTAACACTGCTATTGCTGCCAGTGTCTAAGAGGGCAGCTGCCCCCATCTGCACATCCAACAGATGCACTGATGCCACTGTTACCTCTGCTTGCTGGATAAAACCAGCCAGTAATACCAACAGGTTCCAAGATAGCTTTATCTAACTAGCATGGATGCTAGTGACATGCGAGGGGCATGAAGGTCTCAGGGGCTGCCCTCACAGATACTGGCAGTAACATTGTCAAATGCTCAGTTAAGGGTGGAGATGGCTGCTACCAAGCATTTTAAATGCAGAAAGAAACCCAAGTTATTTATCTCATTTTATTTACAGTAATAGGGGACTGTTGAACAGCATGTAAGTGCACTACAATAAAATCAATAGATAATATTAAAAGCAGAAATAAAGATCAGCCAACCTGAGAAAACTACTAAATTGAATGAAAGAATCTAAGAGGAGGGTGATCTGAACAGCTCAGGAAAACCAACCCACTGAAAGAAAAGGGGACAATTCCCAGGTCTGATTAGATAAATCCTGAGCTTTTCAGTGAAGCAAACTGCCCTTGAAGTGATGGTATCTCTGAAGCTTTAAAGGGAGTTTTGCTCAGCAAGTACTTGAAAGAATTTCATAACCAAGGACCTGAAAATGCATAATCTTCACTTGGTCTGATCTCAGGTGAATGCAATTCCAGAAGCTGATTCACCTGCACTGTTACTGCAGGACTGGAAGCTAGAGAGAGCATCTAACAAGTCAGCAAGTCACTCTGTTCCTTTGAAATCAACATGAGTTTTGCCACTGGCTTTAAAATAGTGGCAGAAATTCTCACCCCATGTAGTGGTATGTTGGATTTCTGAGTACAGGCTAATGCTCTCCTTTCAGAGGTAAGAAACAGATGGCTGGTGCTCTTAAGTTAGCATGACGGAAAGGTTTCTTTGTGGTAAAGATACTCAGCTGTTATCTGGATCACTGACCCAGGTTAGTCCAGTTTGTGAGTAATTTATATGATAATGTACCAAGAAATCTGTTTTTTAAAAGCCAAAAGTGTGGTTCCTGTCTGGCTGATTTCTGTATGATTTAACCGGACTGTAGATGAGCTATCAAAGATAGCTACCCTTCAGTGGAGGCTATGGCAAAAGCCACCACTGTATGTTGCTCAATATCTGAATATCCTCTCCACAGTCGCCTGATCTCCTCAGGTTATTTGTAATGGCTGCCTTAAACCAGCTGCCTCAGCTCTTCCTGCAGTATATCAGACTTATGTCATTGCAACAATGGGTTAGAAACATCACTGGGCTTGTTTCTAACCAAAGAGCGTATTAAACTGGGAGGAAAATATAAAGATGGAAACTTGTAAGCAGGTTGAAATCTTGAACCTGAAACTTTTAAAAAATATATTTGATCCAAACCGATTCTTTTGTGTGCCAATCTGACGCTTTAAAAGTTTCTGAGCTTTTCTCAAAGGTAGAAATTTTGAATTATCATTGTTCAGTGGCAGCTGTTTTTTCACTGTCCTTTCCTTCATCTTTCTTTCCTTCATTCTTTTCTGCCACTGAATGTCTTAAAACAAATGATCTAAGGGTTCAATTCTTTACTTTTCAATTTTCCTGTTTCTCTATTATTAAATTTTTCTTGTTCTGCCTCTTTTCAAAACTTTTATGTCTCCGGTAAAGTTAAAGAACAAAAAGAAATTTTAAAAAGAACTCTGTCAGTCTCTTGGCTGCTAAGTGGAGGATTCCTAAAACTCTTCAGCTGCACATTCCAGTCCCACTGATCCCAAATAATTGTCCAGGTAATTGAATTGGAAGTGGTTCATGTTCCTATTCATAGTTGCTAGGCCCAAAGAAAACATCAAGTAGTAAAAAAGAACTGTGGTCGTTGCTCATAGTGAGAGTGGCCTGTGCAGTAGAGAAAGAGGGGTAGGAGGGGGAAGGTCCAATAGGGAACTGTTAAAAGTCAACTTCAAGGAGTCTTCTAATAAGGCTGTAAATTAATATTGGCATAAAAGAGATAAAGTTTTAAAATATGAACACACACACACGTGCATTTAAAGTAGATGCTTATTCCATGTCGTAGTTCAACTAAAAATTCTGTGCCACAGAAAGCAGTAATTATTCCAGCTTTGCATATTCTAAGCCTGGTCACTGTCATTCTTCCTTTGCCTCCACATGCCTCAATGCCACATTTCCTACAATCGTGGGGAGATTGCCTTGGCTCTCACTCAGCTGGCTCAGCTAATGTAATTCACAGGCCTTCAAATGTAAGCTTGTAAACTATTTAGTTCTTTTTCTCTATAACAGCTTGTCTATTAACAGCTCATTCAATGGAGGAGGGAGGAGAAGCTGGTGAGATCTCTTTTGGTATTGTTCAGCAGTGACCCTGGCTTTCTCAGATCGGTAGCCAATACTCCCTAAACAGTGTTTGTCAGTACATGTTGTTTTGCTGGATAATGGTATATTGTGCTAGCAGAGGTCTGTATTAGTAGCAGGTAACAATGAGCTGGCAAAGGAAGTCTCTGTGTGGCATGGTAAGGTCCTAAGAACGATATATGCAATTCCAAGAGAAAGCTTGCTGGGATGGTCGGATGCCACACTAGAAAACCCATGCCACCTTGAGAGATCTCTGGCAGCACTTCCCTTTGTGCATTGTTCAGTAGTCTCATCGCTGCTGTGTCCTCTGGGTTGAGATGGACTTGGGGAATGAGATGGTTCCCCCCTCAAGATTTGCTACATGACTTTCAGTGTGTGTGTGCACTGCTCATGGCCTGCACTTCAGGAAAGGTGTGTTTTGCCAACGTTCCAGGCTCATTAGATGGCAGGACAGGTGTACCCAGAGACTGCCCACACCATGGACCATGCCCTTTATTCCTGTAACTGTATGGTAGAAGGCTGTGCTGTACATTGCAGTGAAAAACTGTGATATTGAAATGCCTGAATCCTGCTCTGGCATTGCTGTTCCATTTTTGCTGTGTGGTGAAAATGTGTTGCCATGCCATGCAAGGAACCTGCCACACACCCCCTCTGCTTTCCGAAATGATTAAATAAAATCTGTAGTGTTTATTAACTGATGGCTGGGATTTCTCAAACTTTTCTTAGTGTTCTATATAGAAATACCAGGCAAGTTGGTGGTTTAAACGCTGTTTAACAAAGAGAATCGTGCTTGACACAAATTTCCCTACCAACAAAATCCTATTCACCTTACTTACAAACAACCCATCTGTAGAAACATCAGAGTTTAGGCTCTGGGTTATGCCCTGCCAAGTGTCGCAGATCTGATGTTATCTCTCAGTCAAACCAACAAAGCTGCAGTACAGAGAAATCAGTTTCCAAAGCGAGTGATTTATGAACGATGAACTTTCCCGTGCGTGCAGAGAGACTCCCCCGTGTGGTACATCGGCTTTGGCCAGTGCCACTGACAGCGGCTCCGCCGGCCGGGCTGCGGGCTGGGCAGGCTGACGTGCCGGCAGTTAATGTAATTAAATGTGGCCCAGTGAAGACTCCTATGTTCAGAAGTGGCCATCGGCTTGCAATTAATGTTGACCGCTAGAGAATAATGTTGTTCTGTTGTGTTTCTCCTGCAGAAAAAAAAAGTGTAATATTTTACTAACTGTGATGCTCTGGGAAGAATTATGAGGTCTCCTATTTCTGTACCATGAATTAGTCTTACAACTTTATTCTCAGTTTCCTTTTTTTCCCCAACACTGTGTCTTAAGATGCTACCTTTAATAGATGCTGAAATCTATTTGGACATCATTACTTATTTTAAAACCTGGAGTTATAAGTTCATGTTGATTAAGAGAACAGTTCAAGGTTCTAAACACATTTTAATTGTACTCCTCTTTAGAGCATTTATAATAAACATTCCCCTTTTTGGCTCAGTCCTGAAAGCCTCATTTTGAGTCTGGAATGGAATGCTTTTACCCAATACCCCCATAAAAAATTGTTAATTAAATTTTTTCTACTATCTATTGTATATTTTAAATATATTTTCTTGGGTATGGGCCAGAGGAAGCAATTGTGTTCTTCCAATTTAAAGGCCTTGACTCTACCCTCTATTATACTGGCTCAAATCTACCTGTCAGCTGGATGAAGAGATGTTAGATTTACACCATCGGAGACAAAGGGAGAATTTGGCCCGAAGTGTTTATTGTTCTCTGGAACTTGGCATCCTCTGCTCCCATTCTCCTCCTGAAATCAACATAAAACAGATGCTGAAATTTTAAAATGTTTAAAACCCTCCTATACCGTAGCTGTGAGTACAGTGCATTGGAACCACCAGACCTTGATGGCACAAAGATATGCATTATGAACATGAAATCTGGGTAGAAAAGATAAGGGCACAGTCTTGCAACACTTCCAAAAGAGCAAAACACTGTGGAAAGTAACAACTGCATTTTTGTGGTATATGGTCACATTCCTCCTTGCGCTGGCAAAACTTTGACTTGGATCCAAGTAGGTGTAGTTCCAAGAAAGCAAGTGCCCAGTTGTTTACGTCAGTGGAGTTGTGCCCAGCTACAGTGGAACTATATTTGATGACAATTGAAAAGATGAATGAAAATCGTTTTGGTTGCATTAGGGATGTAAGCTGGCAGGGGTTTGGATTACTGCTTATTCAACTTTTTGGACAGCATCTCAACGCTTCCTAGAAACCCTTTTTATACCAGGCATCGAGAAGAGATAGGATGAACTCCTGCAGAAACTACTTGTGGACAGGTATCTCATGCTCATGACACAGACCTTTGACTGGAGAATAAGGGAATGGAAAACAAAACTAGAGAAAACACAGGATGTTTTGTAGGCGTGCTGTACTGCCAGGTCTCAGTGGCCTAGATTGTTGTCTCTGTTGTTTAGCAATTTCCATCGGTGCTTATGGGAATGTATTGATCTGACCAGCACTCATGTCTGTGGGGTCACTGTGGGTATCTGATTTTATCCCTTTCTTTGGAAGGTTTATTAATATTGACGCTTCTTCATTTAATTGGAGCACTGGCTATGGAATCCCTTTCTAATGGAATCCCTTTTTAATGGAATCATATTAGCTAATGTACTGCCTGTCCACACTCAAACCCAGAGACCTTCACGCAAGCCCATACTGAGTAACTGATAATGCTGTAAACAAAACAAAACAAAACAAAATGAAACACAGATCTGGGAAACCAGAGAGGAATGGCAGAGACAGAACTATGTTGCAATCTGCAACCTGCATTTCTCTATTGCCCAAAATAAAGTAATATTTACTTGTCCTTGTAGCACACAAATGTTATTTCTTTCCTTGTTCTGTCAAGGCTTTCCCCCCACACACACCCACCAGGGGCTGCATTCATTTCTGGAATGTAATTATTCACATCTGTACAAGCTGTTTTAAGATATTACCAACTGAAAAAGGTAGCCAGAATATAAAAGTTCACACGCCATGTTATATCTGCACTCAGAAAGAGTGTATCTCTGAATGAACTTGCATTTGGCAAAGGTTCCATTTTATCTTTCTCTTCTTTCCTTAAACAGATTTGGAGACTGGTTCTACCATTTATAGAAAAGATTTTTTTTTTTTTTCCTTAAAGTGCTCTCCTGGGATTGCCTAGTAAAGAATTTTTTTCAGTCTGCTTGATTGGTTTTCATTGTAGAACAATTTCAGAGGTCTGGCGTTGGACACCATTTGCGATGGGTTTATATTAGAAGGTCATGTCTTGTTACAGAGCCATTACTGCTTCTCCCCCTTGGGACCATCACACACCCGTGACTTTACCCGTCACAAGTAGGTTCTGACACATCTGTCTGACATCCATGCAGGAAGACAGGAGCCTGTTGCACTAGTGCCTTTGAGAAAAAACAGCAGGGAAATGGAAGAGGGGGAAAGGAACAGCAGAAATTCCACCTTCGATGAATTTATTAATTCTCACCAATTTACTTATGGGGAAAAGATGGAGACTGATGTTTTGGTTGTAAGGCATAAAGCCTTTAAAAGAATAGGTATCCCACTGTGATACTGGCTGTCTGGAATACTCTGGAAGACAAGGGGTCTGGAAGTTGAGCTTATTAGAGACAAGAAGATTGTAGATATTAACTGTGTCTATAATATGTCTAGGTCCGGCACACTGCACCCATGCTGTTCCTTACAGCAGCTTATATTCAGCCTGAGTTCATGCTGCCTGCAAACCCTGCCTGTCCTTGAGTCAACTTTAGTGTGTAAAAAAAACCTGACAGTTGCAGTTATCTCACTGGCAAGCAGCATGATAGTGTTAAAGACATCGAGGCTGGATAGAGCCTTCCTGGTAAAAAGGATTTTCGCTTTTCTGCAACCAATGTTTCCAAGACATATGTTGAATTCAAATATTATTGAAACCTAGAAACATTGTTTTTCACCAACAATGAAGGTTTCTAAGTCTATTGTCTCATTAGTTTCTGCCTTAAATTCTGCAAAGGCAGTGTATTCCTAGCAAGCTACTTAGGTGGTTAAGAGACAAACAGGACAGTAAGCCAGGTCTTCCATGCTCATCCCTCAGCTTCAGTCATTAACATGCTCGCTCTGCTCACTGCTACACTGATAATAGATTTTTTTTCTTCTTTTCTTTCAACAAGAGAGGATTTGTGAATTAAACACACGCTTACAGCCCTAGCAAGGTCATACCACAGGATTCTGAACTACAGTTGCCTTTGAAAGAGAGAAACTCATTGCTGATCAGTCTGACCCTCCACCGCTCCCGTTACTAACACACACTTTTACAGAACACAGTCATTTTGAGGCCATTTCAGGAGACAAAAGAGCTGTATGACTTCAAGATCAAGATGAATCTTTCAAGTAGGTATTTCAGCATGTGACCAAGTGTCTGTTCTGAATGATTTAGCCTAAGGGTACCCTAAGGTAGAGGTTCCTTTTATAGACCACAAGAAAATAAATGTATTGGTCTTCCAAAAGAAGCTTGTGCAAAACCTTGTGGGACACTGCCCAGCCAGGATGTCATAGAGCGGCCCTCAAGTCAGTGCACAGATACCCTAATTTGATTAGTGCTGGTACTGCTCCAGACGAGCAGCCTAATAATACTTGGATCAATCTCTGACCTACACCACATGTCTTTACCTAGAGTTTGCATCTCCCAATAACATTCTTCATACATTTTGCTTTACCTGACTCTCCAGGTTAATCTATTTTTATGTCTTCATAAATCAAACAACACAGCTCATTGCTATGACAATATTGAAATAAAACCCTCTTCTTTTCCCCTCACAGCTACTTTGCTTCCCTCCACCCCTGGCTCTCAGCGGGTTCTTGGATGCTGATTCTTGTTAAGACTTCCAAGCCTCACAGCATACCCTGAGAAGAACACATGCGTCCTGAGGCTCTAAGAAAGTAACTCTGCAATAATATAATTTATGAAACTCCAAGTTCAGCATCTTTTTCTTTTTTTTTCCCCCTGTCTATATGAAGCTAGAGAGGAACTAGGGCTGCTGAATTAACCTGGGCGTTTATACCTCGCATTACTTATAATCTGAACTGTAGCTGTTTCTCCGGTACTTCCCGTTGATTTGTCTTTTCAGGGCTAGATCCTCATCTGGTATTTTTCCCACAGCTTAACTATTCCTGCGAGGCTGCCTGGATGTAAATCAGTGAAAACTCATCCCTTTCATTCTAAACACAAAGAAGTGTAACTTTCTATATCCGATTTTTTTCTTTGATTTTTATTTCCCCAATCCTTTATATAGTCATTATAGATGTTAAGAAGCCTGTTTTGGAAATGATTAATGCTATTAATATTTTTCTAATTCAATAAACCCTCTCATCTTCGAACTTCTTGCAGTATTTTTCTGCTTTCTTCAGCTTTCCACGAATTCAAACATATGACAAATGCAAGTCTCCGTTTCAGTTTTCTATTATTCCTCATGTCTGATCAAATAAATTAACAGACTTTCATTTCTCTCCCAGGAGTGATGCCCATATGTTGACGAAGGCAGCATAAAAATATTACCTGTTCAAACAGGAGGGAAAAAAGATAAAAGTTATCTTTTATTCACTGTTCCATGCAAAGCAGAGATGCTGATCCCATTCCTTTCACCTTGACAGCGCCCACCATGTTTAACAGTAAATATTGCAGGATTTGCAGAACACCCATCAATCCGGTTTAACTGCACTGTATTATAATGTCCTTCCACAATCTCTTCATACAGTAGCAGTCATTTTCATCGCACAGCAGTACTTCAACCGTTGGGAAGGAATCAGACATCCTATCTAATGTACGTGCTCCCCTGTCACACGGCAGCAGTCCGGCAGAGCAGCATGCTGCTAATGCAGTTTTCTCTGTTTGGATAGCTAAAGATACATCTCCAGGCCAATTTGTACCTGTGTATTGTTGATAGACAGTGTGCCGCAGGCAAAGAGATACTGCAGGAAATGGATTCTCATTTAACCGTGCTTAATTTTGTTCTCTGGATCTCCATCATACAGCTTTCCATTTCTCTGCCCACCCAAACTGCTAATGTGAAACAAAGCCACTTCTGCCACTGCATCTCCCAAACTGATGTGTGACAATGCCGTGATTGACTTGCCACTCCAGGAAAAGTGGGTCACTGCACACGTTGTACCACAGAGTGCGGAACCGAGCCGTCTGTGCTGACACTGGGGTGTTACATGATTGGTTTTAGAAGTTCAGAGCTGAGGGGACTGCTGTGAATCTTCAGCCCGAACACTTCTGGGGTTTGATGGGAGCACTGCCATTGTAAAGTCTTCCTTAGCAGCTTATAGATGTCTGAAGTCATCTATGCTCCTCGGGAGACAGTATTCTGCTTGTGTATTTTATATCTTACTTGCACTTTTGCTCTGAGGATCAAAAAGGTAGAATTCCTGCACTTCTGAGATATGGGGGCAGTTTCAGATTTGTTATTTTCCAGGATAAGAAACCCTAAACTAAAATTAAAATGTATTTTAAATATAAAACGGTGTAACTAACAGCTCTTGCAAAGGATTTTGAATCAGTGAGAAAAATCCTGATGGAAACTGCTCTTTGAAAAAAAATCCAATACTTTTATTCTTCTTTTGTGAGACTGCAGTGTTTAATAACTTTTCTCATGTAACGAGACCTGTTGAAATATCCTTTAAGACTGCCTCTTACAATACCAGGGAGCCATCATTTGAGCCAAGTGTCGGTTCTGAAGGAGAACCTGCCTTCCTAAAGTTAGGAATCAATTGCTGAAAGGGGAATATTTTGCAGGTTTTTCTGGAGCAATCCAATAAGTAACTGAACACAGATGCCACTGCAGAATCCGAAAGGTCAAGGCAGGTGGGTTTGTTTATTGGTTTTCATAGGAACAAAAAATTCAGGGAAATTTAGCTCTTAAAATTTTATCTTTGTTTTTTATGAGAGTTGAAACCAACCTCCAAACCCCACCTGTTTTGGGAAGTGATTTAATGAACAATAAGTTGGATAAGTACTTTCTTCAGGGCCTACATAGTTTTTGTTTTGTTTTAGATAAATCCCTGCGCAAGCACCTTCTCCACTCCTTGCACACCCCACAGGGTGGTACCCTCAAGGGCAGAGAACATCTAATCAGGTCCTTAAATCCTTCCACTGGTAAAATCCCTACTGGGGTAAACAGTTTTGCCTAGTAAGGGCTGCACTTTTAACCTCCAACTGTAATTTTTGGCAGGCACAGCCTGGGATGTGGAGAGAAAGTCAAAGGAAAGCATATGAAAACGCAACGCCTCCTAATTAGGGGCTCTTTGGCTGCAGCATAATCCACTGATTTGGCATCCTGTGCTGTGGGGGATAAACCTGGATGGACATGAAGTCACAGCCTCTTTCAGAAAAGTCAGAGCGCAGCAGTGGTGAGTACCCCGGCCCCCAGGGCTCTGCTCTAGTGTTCCCTACATTGAGGCAGTGGGAGGGAAAATCACTGCCATTCCACTGAACAAACACGACTTCTGAATTTTCCTACTCTGTTCCTCCTCCTGCCGCCCATCTCCTCTCCTCTTGGAAGCACTGCAGATGGGGAAGGTTTGCAGGTAAGCAAAGAGGAGATGGTCACAGCAAATGACAGAACCAGAGCTGAGCACAGCACGCACTGATAAATCCCTGCCAAACTCTTTCCCTGCTGAAATAGAATCCCCGTAATGGAAATAATTACCAAAGAAACAGACAAAAAATACTTCTGAATGAAATTTAAGCTTCAACAGACCACAGCACCGCCAGGAAACGCCAACTGCAAGCAGCCATCCCTTCATCCTGAATTCACACTATTTTTTGTTTCTGTTTCCTGTGCAAAGTTATCAATCACTGGGAAAGTGCTGCCGGGGGGAGGCTGTGGATCAGGATTGGGATACAGCGTGCCTTGGGACACACTTCACCTGACTCTGCAAAAATGTCAGGCAACTATCTCACTTTGAGGGGCTTTCTGGAAATGCAGACTATAGTGCACGATACTGGGGGGCGGGGGGGAACCTGCAGTTTTGTGGGGAACCTCTGGCAATACCCAGAATGTGATTGGGGAGGAAACAGACACTACAATATGGGAGGGGAAAAAACCTGCACGGTTTTGTGGGGTCCTCGAGCAATACCCAGAACGATGCACAGCACTGGGGGGGAGGAAAAAGCTCGGTATGATTTTAGAGAGAATTTCCGGCCATACGCAGCACAGCATTAAGATTGAGCTGCCTGGTTCTGTGGGGGACCTCTGGCAATACTCAGGGTGATGCACAGCAACTGAAGGGGACGGAGTGGAACTGTATGATTTAGGGAGGGGGGCACCTCTGGCAGCGCACAGAATGATGCACACAGCTGGAGGGGGTGGGGGCGGGTACGGGGACAGGGACACTGAACACCCCAGCCTCAGCCCCTGCAGCGTGCGCGGAGGGCGGCATAACGCCACAAGGAACTTCAGACCGGCACCGCTCGGGCAGGAGCGCGAAGCCCGGGCTGCGAGCGGCGGGATTCCTCGGCTCAGCCACACGCTTCTCCCCGAAACCCGGCGCTGCCGGCGGCGCCCTCCTCATCCTCCCTCTCTCCTCCCCCAGCACACACTCCGCAGCCAAAGGGGCGGGCGGCGCCGCCGCTCCGCGGAGAGCGCGCGGAGATTGCGTGGGGCGCGGTGGGGCGCGAGGCAGCGGTGCGGGTGCGTGCACACGAGCGGGGCCCCGCGGCGCGCCCCCTCGCGCTCCCGCCGCCGCGGCCACTTTAAGGGCGGCGGGGGCGCGCAACCGGGGCGCCCGGCGCGCCGCCGCTTCGCCTCGCCTCGCCGCCGCGCCGCGCTCCCTCTCCCTCGCCCCGCTTTAAAGTCTCCGCCAGGATCCGGGCTCGCCCGCCACTTCCTGTACGGCAGGATGGAGCGCGCCGGGGCCCCGGCTGACCGCCGCCCGCCCGCCCGTGCGCGGAGGCGGCTCTGAGCGCCCCGTCCGCGGCATGCCGCGCGCCCCGCCGCCGCTGCCCGCCTGAGCCGCGCCGCCCCGCGCCCCGCCGCGCGGGGGGTCCCCGCGCCCCGCCGGCGCGTTGTCTGTGTCCTCCCGCTGCCCCGTGGTTGTGGGGTTTTCCCCGCGTTGAGGAGGCGAGCGGGAGCCCCCCGCTTTCCCCCGCAGGAAGAAGGGTGCGGGGAGAAACTTATTTTCAACAAGTTTTTTTTTTCTTCCTTCCCCCCCCCTTTTTTTCTTTTTTTTTTTTTTTTTAATTCTTTTTTCCCCCCTGTGCGTTAATTCTTTTAGCCCCTCTCCCCTTTCGATGTGCGGCTTTGGACATGCGGAGGCTACTGCAACCGTGTTGGTGGATCTTTTTCTTGAAAATCACCAGCTCCGTGCTCCATGATGTGGTGTGCTTCCCCGGTGAGTGAGCTCGGCGGTTGGGCTTGGGGAGGGGGGGCTCCCGGTGCCGTCGCCACACGTGTCCGCGACCTCCGTGGGGTGCCCGCGAGTGCGGAGGATGCTCCGGCCGCCGCTTTGTACGGGTGGCCCCAACGTTAGGTTTCGCCCGGCTCCGCAGAACCTTCCCGGCTGCGGGCAGCGCTGCCCGCGAGTGGGGCCGTGCACGGTCTTGGATCCGCGCTCCCGGCGCGGTATCCCCTCTCTCCGGTGCATTGCAGCGCTCGACGGCGTGGGGCGGGTGGAGGGGCTCGTTGTGCGCTGCGCTTCTTTCGTGGGGCTGCCTGGGGGGGGGTGCTCCCTTTGTGCTGCGGGACTGCCGCCCGCCGCCCTGAGAGGTCCGTGACTCCGCGCTCCGACCCCTTGCTGCAGTCCCCCGTCCCTCGCCAAAAACTTAGTTGTGCGCGGCTGCCCGCTCTCCCCACCCCACTCGTGTCCGCGGTGGGTGTCTCGCCGTGCCGGCGCGCTGACCTTGGCAGAGCAGGGGGGCGCGGGGCTGCGCGCCCGCTCCGCGCCTGGGGCTGGCTCTGTGCGACCACCCCCACACCCACCCGCGGGAGAGGGGTTATGCGGGCGGGGGGCACCCGGCTCCCGCCGTGCTTTCCAACCCGCCCCCCCCCCCCACCCCTTAGCACCCCATGACTTGTGTCTGTGCATCCCTCCACGCCCCACACCGAAATGCAGCGGCCGCGCATGATGGGGCCGCGCGGGCGCTCTCCGCGCCCCGTCGCGGGACCCGCGTGCCCACTTCCGCTCCCCCCGGGAGCACCCCCGGCCCGGGGGAACTTGCGGCGCCCGCGCGGGGCTCCGGCTCCCGCCGCCTCCGCAGCGCCCCGGCTTCCCACCAGGGGCGCTCTCGCGCCGCCGGCGCCCCCGCGGGGCCGCGCGCTGCCCTCCGCCCCTCCGCGGGTGCGCGGCGCGGACCCGCCTGCCCCGAGGTACGGCCGCGTTCGCTCCGGCCGTGCCTCCCCCCGCCCCGCGGCAGCGGCTGGGGGATCTCGCTCCTCAGCACCCCCGCACGCCCCCAGCGTGGTTTGTCTGCTTTGTCCTGGGCTTCCATACCCCCCCCCCTTCCCGGCAGTGATGGGGCGGGGGGCCGTGCAGGGGTGACCTAGGTGGGGCGGGTGCGATGTGAGTGGCCCCGGTGGGGCGAGACTCCCACCTCGCCCGTCCCCTGATGGGTCCCCGCCCCGCGGCGCCCCCGTCCCTTCTGTGGGCTCCTGATGCAGCCCGGGTCGTCGGCTGCGTCCAGGTGTACAAGTGTGAGAAGAAAGAAGTAAATTCTGGAAGCTTTATAGGCACAGCCACTTGTTTCTCCCTCTTTTTTTTTTCTCCTTCCCTTTTTTTCCCCAAATACACTTCTTTTTCTTTTTTTTTTCCTAACCGCAAACACTGAGAGAAGCAGATAGACCTATCCCAGTCCTTCCAGCAGCTTCTCGCTTGGTAACATGATTTGAAGCAAAAAGAAAGTAAGTTGGAGAGAGGGTTAATACCTCTGCAGCTCTTGAAGAAACATTTATCTTCTTTGTATTGATTTCTTCTCAATTTCAGCCCTCAGAGTGAAGCCTTTCTCTCTGGTTCTGATATATATTGTACAGTAATTACATCTAGAAGGCAGGCTCCATGAACGCTTCAGGAAAACAAGCTATGATGTAGGTTTAATATGACAGCATTGTATGACTTGCTGATTTAGATCAGTGGTGTTTGAACCAGATAACGTTAGCATTATGGTTTGAATATAAAGGCAAATGCAAGCAGAGAGTGATAGGTCCATGGACATTTGCTGTGTGTAAAGGCTCTAAAGCTAGAAGCTGTAGAACAGCTGTGTAATACTTGGGGATGTTTCAGGGCTGGAGGTTTGCTTGCTGGGAAAGCAAACTAATTTTCAGAAGGGCTTTTGTGCCTTCAGTTCTTGTGCAGCGGTACCGTGTTAGACTTGGGTGACTTGCCTACTCTTTTATGCCTTGTTCTGAAAAGCAGTATTACCTGGTGTGCGTGGGTGCAAGGGGGTGGTAAGCGAAACGTGGTGATAAACAGGGACGCTCCAGACTCTGATCCGGTACATCAGAGATGCCCGAGGCAGGAAAGCTGCAGGGAGGATCTCAGCGGACTATAACAGGACATTGGTGCTGACAGCATCCAATGGCAAATCATCGGAATTTGTGTTGGTGGGGAATCCCGGCCAGATATTAACCGTTTAGTACCTACTGCAAATGTTTTAGTACCTTCTCACTGCATTTTCTAGAGAGGATTAGAGAATTAAGGTGTTCGTTATTTTACATGTTAATTTACAAGCATCCTTCTTCCCTCTGTTTCATATCTAGTTCTCTTTAAATGAGAGGTCACTGTTTATTTTCTCCCCTGCAAATCACTTTTTGTGAAGAAACATAAAGGCTATTTTTTTTTCTTTGTTCAGCAACAGTAAATGAACCATGTAGAAAAATAAGTCTGTGCGGTATTCCTTTGTTAGGAGGACTGTAATAGGTTTTCACTGCTTAAGTAGATGTTTTTGTTGGTGTTCCTTTGGTTGCAGTAAGAGGAAGGAGTCATTCTTGCACAAAAAAATGTGGATACAGTTTTGCTCTGTCTGAAGTGTTAAGTTTAGTGCATTTCTCTGTGGGCTTGTCACTGGTGATTGTGTTGCTTAATAAATCAAACTAAGACAAGGTAAGAGAGGTTGTTTCCATAGGGTCTGTTTGCTCATTAATCTAAATTCACAGTAACAAAAGTCAGTAAGGCATAAATATTAACATTACTGCAGTATCCTTACTATGTATTTTCTCAGTGAGAAAATTTTATCCAAGAGACCTAAATATTTTTTTGGTCAAGGAAAATGTACGCATCTGCGCAGTTCTTGGCTGTTGCTGTGACAGTCTTGTCATCTAAGGAGTGACAATTGTTCATGTTTTTTAGACTAGATGCATAAATGAAAGTAATTTTCTTAAATTTAGATTGACTCCGGTAATGGGTCAAATTGTTGCTGACCTGGTAACTGCCTGCAAATGGGTTTTGGATTGTGAGTCCTTGTAGTTTTCAATTGAGAGTTAATTTTGCATGTAACTGTCTTCTGCTTGGAGGAGAAAAAAATGTATTAGGAGCTTTTCCATCTTAATTAATCAAATGCTACTTCAGGTAATTTTAAAGGCATAGAGAAGGCCAGCTTTGTTTGCTAAAGAGTTTAGAGAGGAAGGTGCGTTGTGCACGTAGAGAAATACGGAACGTACAGGAGAGGGCCCTCCAAGACTTTATTTAGTCCTGTGGTTTTTATGAAGATGACACTTCTTACATTTTAATTATCCCTTACTTTCGGTGCCTTTTGGAAATATGTTTTATGTTATGGGAAGTTGCTAATGGAGTCCTTGCAGATAAAGAATGTCAAGTGAGTCTTCCCAGGCTGTAAGAGCTGAGCTTGCTGGTGTGTTTCTGGGGGCAAAACTCAAGGGAGAGCTTTGCTCTCTGTTACCTGGTATACAGGAGCCAATTCCTGGTTAACAGAGCGAGGACACAGCTTTCAAGAGTCCTCAACTATGAGTAAGAGGCTCCCTTCCTTCTTAAGTCAGGGAGAGGCATTGTGGAAGGAAGGGATTTGAGTATATCCAAAAAAGAAAGGAACACAGGTTGAGGATAACTGGAATTCTCTCAATCATGTTGGAGTGTTTGCAATGTCTAAAAAGTCTGTCTTCAGGATCACTCTGTTGGGAAGAGGAAGGATTTTTGCCTTTGTGTATCAATTAGGATCCCTTGTCCCCTGTCTTCTCTCCTTTTTTGCCTAAGAAATGGGGATAAAAGGGGTTTCGATCCTTTTCAGAAAATGCCTGTTTTGGTCAGAGCAGTGAGGAATTTCTGTGAGTCCAGCATAGAGATGTCATGTCGTTCATCTGTCCCTCCTGCATCAGGAACCTCTGCTGGACAGTCCTGCTTATTACCATAAAAACCACCAGAAGACACTACGGACTTGAGTATGGTGGTGATTTCACTCCAGGTTTCTGGGTCTCTGCAGGGACAAGATCTGTGTGGAGTTATGTATGTGCACTGCGTTAACACTGTGCTGTTATCAGGTTAGGCAAGTTTAATAGTTGGGGTTTTTTTCCAATTACAGACAAGACAGATAACAGTGAGGATTCTATCCATCTTATGATCAGTACTTGAGGACTAACAGACTTAGAGTTTTCTGAAATAAAATGTTATTAACATTGACTTTAATTTCAATGTTCAAGTTTCATGGTTAAATTAAAGAAATTACTTCAAACTATTAATCTCAACTGTCCTTGGAAAAAATGCTAATCATTTGGTTGCTGCTTCTTAGCAGCCAAATGAACATGTGGCATGATGTGCTCTGAAGCCTAAGGGTATAGTAATAACACTGTACTTCAGCTAATATATAACTTTAATCTGAGAAATTGTGAAAAAATGAGACTAATTTTTGTTTGCTTAAGTTACCATGCTTCCATTTTTAAAGATTGGAGTTGCTCTGTTGACAAAATTGTAATTACTTGTATTTATGTGCCATAAAACTTTATCTCTAAACAACATTTTTAAAGTATTTCGGGAAATGAAAGCTCATCAGTAGAGAAGAATATTCTTAAAAGTTACGGAGCTGTCAGAGCATGTCAGTATTCACTAAGTGGGTTAATTTATGGGGTTATGGGGACTGCTTGCTGCATTTGGTGCCTGAATATCTTTACAATGTTTTCCCTTCTACATGAGGTAAACTGTGTTGCTTACGAGTGGAAATTGTGGACCTGCATCTTGTGCACCAGGTTGACAGGAATGTGACTTCACTGATTGCCAGGGTTACTTCCCTGAATAATTGGCCTGTATCAGCTCTGTAGAGCTGTGGGGGGGCTCAAAGCAAAGCAGAGAAGGAAGGTACAAATTAATGTACACTTTGTACTAAGCAGAGGAACCCCAGCTGAGGCCAACTGGAGATACCCAACTATAGAGTAACTTTTGATGAAAGCACCTAATATTCAAATTTATATGTTAGTAAACATTTGGAGAGGGAAGAAACAGGGAACCACCACGACCCCTGCCTAAAAATCCCAGAAAAATGATCCCTGGTTTGCTCTAAACTTTTTCCATTGCCCAATATCCTGTGATAGTGCTGATGGTCTTGTTAACCATATTGCAGGCTACAGATAGCATGCTACACTACTTGCCCCTGGGCAAGTTAAGTTGGCTGCTTAGTGCTGCTACCATGTGATAGAGCTTTCCAAGTGTCTTACTCTGCTTTGGTTAGTGAGGACAGGTGTACTAGGTGTATCAGGGCTACATCAGGACAGTGGAGTCCTGGTTTGTGCCTTGAGCTGTCATGCATTTGTAGCCTAAGCAGAGCATTTCCCACCCAGAAAGGGAACAGAGGAATGAGGGTGTGGGCTGTAGACAGCAGTGGAGATACTGCAATGCTCTGTGGGTATTGCTGTTCTTGTTTCATTTTTTCTTTTCTCTGACTGCTAGCAGTGTTAAAGGGATGGTGAAGGAAACTGTGACTTAACTTCCCAGCTCCCTGGAGAAGGAGGGAATACACAGGGCAGTAAGGAAACAAAAGAGTTCATGCGATCACTGTAAGATATGACTTTATTACACTGAATGGGCTCACCTTATGGCAGTTTGAATTAGTCTGCAAGTGAACTATGGTTAAAGTAAAATCAGTTACTACATGGCCTTGTTTTTTTTTAATGTGGTTTTATTATGCATCTCCCAAGTTTGCTTGGGAGTTGAAGTACCAGAGTTTTTAATTATCAAGTCATTTGAATAATGATGAACCATTTTCTAGAACTTAAAGCTTGACCACATCGTGCACCTGCCAGCAGTACTGACACATAAAATCTCAGTTGACGTGGGTGTTGCAGATTTTCTAAGCATAAATTCTGCAGTGATACCTGAATATGTTTATCCCATGCCAGTGCCTGCTTTGAGGGACTTTGCATTCATAGCATGGAGGCCTTTCGAAAGAAAATCTAGGTGTTTTGAGACTTGGATGCTTAGCTTAGGAAAGCTGCTTTGAAAAATCCTTTTCTCTGCTTGCAGATACGTAATGAATGAGACCTTGAGCCCTGAAGAGCTGCATTTGTATTTAGGAGCAAAATGTGGAATGCTATTTGGTCTTGTGGCAGCTGTTTTGTTCTCTTTTTTTCTTTTCTTTTTTTTTTTTTAAATAAAATGTGCCTGTCTCCCTGACAGAGTGCTGTTAAAGTTCTTCTGTTGGGAGTCAGTTTGTTCTGCTGACAGTAAAGGAAAGCTAACTGATAACTCCTCGCGGGCAGAGCGGACACTTGTTCACTTTTCCCACACTTCAGTCTTTCAATCTTGTGTCCTTGCAGGAGGCTTGTGAGAGACGTATAAAATGCTATCATGCTTCCTGTAATCAAAGCAGTGCCTTTTCCTTACTCCTATAAAAGCATCTACAGCACTGGTTATGGTTCTAGCTATCTGAAATTTTAGACCTTGAGTTTCTTGGTCAGTTTATCAGACTGGTTGAGAAGCAGTGCTAGTTGTCCTGGAGTGGAAGAGAAACTTCCCTGTAGCAAGCGGTGAGCACTGAATAAGCAGGATATGAAGGTAAAATCACTACTGCCACTGCACTGGATAAGCCATTTTTCTACTGTGGAGGTAAATAGAAACAGTTCTGTCCTGACCCTTGTTGATCCTAAACAGTCAGCAAGTATTGTTTGGGTCTCATTCTGTTTTTATAAACAAGGATGTCATGAAGTAACCCCTGCTCCACTGAGGACTGATGCCTGCTTTGGTGTCAGTTTGGTGTGCTTAGAAGTGCTCTCCTGATACATCTCTTCCCCTCATCCCTTTCTGGATTTTAAAATAGCTCATTTTGTATCTTGGGAGGCAGTGAAGCTAGTGATATACATCTCAGATAAGTCTTGGCTAAGAGCTTTTGTTTGGTTTTGCAAGAGAAAGTTTAGTAAATTTCTGGATGGGTGAATGGATGTTTATACAAGCCTTGGTTTAGCTGGCCTCAGCATGAGGCTGTTGTGTCCATCCATCCCCCTTACCCTCAAACTCCTGGAAACCCCACGTTGAGACAATGAAGATACCTAGCAGCTTTCAAATAATTAAGAACAGATCTACATTGCTGTCACAAGTGAGTTTAGGGATTAAATTTTCAATAGACTTTCATTGGTATTTTGATTCCTAAGGTGCTTTCAGATACATGGAGATTAGAGTATAGATTTACTGCAGTCAAAGTAGAACTGAGGCAGCGTTCTCCATGACCATCGCTTCAAGGTTGCATTTATTTAGTAGGTAAGCAGAGAGGACTGGTGGAATGTTTCTTCTTGTTGGCCTCCATGCTCCTTCTAACTAATTTACTTGTTATTCTTCCAGTGCAGTAGCTTGTGTATTTTGTATTTAAATCCATGCTTAAAATACAACTAAAATTTGCCTGTTGACAGCAGTTGCATCATATTTTAATTGGTGAGAATTGCTAATGGAGTGTTCAGGTTCTAAAATTAGTTGTTTATTTTTCCTTTCTTCTTTGCCCAAGGGCTTTGCATCAGATTATATGGCTTCTGTATATCTGTTTGTGTTCCAAAGCAACACCTTTGTGCAGTTTTAGCTATTTAAGTAAGTGTTAAAAGTATGGGCTCAGTAACAGCAGTTTCAGAAACTGTGACTTTTTAAACTGTTTCTTACTACATTGTTTATGCATTGTAAAGTGCTTCTCTCTTGTTTACTGTGAATTAATTCATTGTTATCTATGTAAACCTGTGCAAGTTTATAATGTTTATCTTGGCATAATGGCAGGTCCTCAGCTGCTGCAAATTGTCTTAGCAGGATTGATGCCACTGTTAGGCCAGTTTTGTGACAAAGGTACAAGGTTATGATACTGTCTTAATAATTCTTAGAGGGCTTTTCTTCTACTGCGTGGTGAAATGCAAACCCAGCCCTTTGTGTGATTCTGCTTGTTGTGAAGCAGAGATGCCCACTCCTCATGTCAAGTTCTTGGCTTTCTGAAGGGACACCTGTCAGGTGAGCCAGTCCTTGGAATCGCTCTGCTTGGCTGTACCAAGGCTTTTGTTGACCAAATCTATGAGTGTTGCCAAGGAATTTGTGAGGGCTTTTTTTTGTCAACAGCTCTCAGGTTTTTTAAAAAATTAATTATTTGATTGATGCCCATTTTGAAGTGATACCAAATTTCTTGTCTTTGACTAAAGTAGTTACCAAAATCAATAAATCGTGAAAAAAGTGTCTGTTTGAATTGCTAACCTTAGCTGTGAAGCTCAAGCTGCAAATCTACACTTTAACAACTGTCTTGTATGTTTCACTTTTTTCTACTAGTTTAAAGAGCCCTCTGATCTTTTGTTACCATGAAAGTACTTACATGTTACAATAAAACCATGTCACAATGTCCTGATTAACTCAATGACCTGAACTCCACAAGCCTTTTACCATCAGATTTTATCCAGTCCTCTAGTAATATTGTAGTATTTTATTGCCTTTTCTCCAGTTCTTTCTCCCCCCAGTTTATTTTTAGAAAGGTGCACATCAGAACTGAACACTGGTCTCATTCATATCATATACATGCGCGATGCTTTTGCCCTTTCTGTTTGTCCAAGGATTTTCAGTGGCTTATTTTTCTGCCACAGCAAGAAAGCTCATGTTGATTGTTTGCCTAGTATGACTTCTAGATTGTTATTGAAGTCAGCGCTGAACAGAATAGTCAGTGGATATGGCCCTGATCACTAGTTCTTAGGGGTTTTAATTTTACTAAAATAAACCTGAATGGATCTCCTGTTTTACATGACATGAATATGGCTACAATGGCAATTTTAGGAACAGAAAGGAAGGCAGCCCTCTTTTACTTAAGCCCTCTGCAATCCAAGTGTCTTAGGATATGTCTTTTGTTCTGGTTTTGTTTCTATTTTTGACCCAACTACTTTTAAGGGACAAGTAGTCACTGCATCCTGTAACTGTCCAGGTACCTGTTGTGGAGTTATCAAAGATGGGTGTCTTAGGGTTTGGCTTCTGTTAAGAGTTGCAAACCAAAAGCTTCACACAGATCCAGAACATGGCTGTGACCTGATGGTCACGTTATCACCCTTGGTGACAGGACTGATGTGCCTAGCAGTGGAGCTTCCTTGAAACTTGGATAGAGATTACAATTTGGGTGTAAGCCCAGGGAGTCAATAGATTTCTTAGGAAGCTGGCAGTTGTTCTTTCATCTATTCCCTCGCCCTGTTACCATTAATTCATGCTGCTGGTTTTGGTAGAAAGTGTTTTCTTGTGTCCTCATATGGCCCCATTTCTGTTAACTTGGCCTCCCTTGGGTGCTCTTTGGGTGTTTTGGGAAACTTGCACCATGCCTCAAATGAGGTAAAACTGTCCCTTCTTCCCCAGCTAATATTAATCCTGTCTGGGAAGAGGCTGGTGTCTGAAGGTAGTTGAGAAAGTAGAGAGATTCTTATGACTAAAGTAAGAGGGATTCTGATCTTCCAAATATAGGAACCTTCAAAGACCACTGGGAAGACTTTATCCATACCTATCAGCTAATATTGGATCAAGTTCTGGCATGTGGAAAGGATCATAAACATAATTGATAGTGATACTTCTTGTGTGCTTCAGGAGGACAGAGTGCAAGATGAGGCAGGCAGGCCCTGGAGAGCAGAGAGGAGTGACCAGGCAGCCTGCCAGGAAGGTTTTAACTAGTTTTTTAAAGTGATGGACTGAATGACCATCACCAGAAAGTCCCTTCCAGCCTTGTTCTGTGCTGCACATACTCTTGTTGTGCACCCCAGGCTCCTGGTTGCCCCAGCTCCATGGCCATGCTTGTCCTGGAGACTGGAGGAGTAATGAGTATCTGCAGCTGCTGCAGCCTATGAGGGACTCATCAAAGAGCCTTTGTTGTGCACAGAAGGGGACCGTGATGCCCCACGTTATTACTTGCTAGAGCGTGAAGCCTGCAAGTAATGGTAATACAAATGTATTTCAATTTGTAACCTGGCCTTCTCTATCAAGATTGGACTACTTCTATTCTGTTGCACATGTGCATCACTTGGGGAAACATGCTGATAGTACTTAACATTTAATTGCTTCTCTTGATTTTATTTGTAAATTAGAATCTAGAGGATCTGTAAGGAAAAAACCCCACAACAGTACAGCTTAATTGGACAACGTTTTAGAGAAACAAACAAAAAAAAAAAGATGTGAAGCTCTCCAGGTTTTGGAGCTGAGATAGATGCAAACTTACTTATTGATCCATATGTATGATATAATATTTTAACTACTGTCTAAACTGGAGGTCATCTCTATACTAGATTGCTTAAGAATCTGTCTATCTTATCGCATCTTGTACTCATTTATAGCTGTTGCCATTTCTGGCTTTGTTGGAGAGACAGCTAGTGTTTCAACCTAAATTAAAATCAATAAGAAGCAATTTCGTTTGTTTTTTAACTACTAGAGCAGCCTTTTTTTTTTAGTAAACCTCTGTATATTCAACTAAGTCACTTCGTTCTTTCCATCAAGATAATTGCCAGATCTCATTAATTCCTAACTTTTGCATATGCAGGAATGGCTTTATTTTCCAGTGTACCTAACAACATGTCAAATATGATTTAAAAATAAACATTTATTTTAAATAATTGCTGAGAAATAAATGCAGTAAATGCATTTAAATGCAGATACTTGGCAGTCAAAGTAGTTAAAAAAATATCTGGAGGGGAAGCATGTGCTTGGAGGCTGTGGTTGAAGGCTGTTGACCCAGGAGTCCTGCACTGGCAGGGAAGCACGGGCTTCCCCTGGCACATTTGGGCAGTGTTCTGTAGGGATGGCTTCCAGTGGAAATAGCAGAGTCTGGGTCTCTGTGCTTTCAGTCTTTGGCTTGGATGTTTCTGCCTCGCACCAATTCATGTAAGAAGCTGTTGTCATGTTGTCAGCTGGCTTTTACCACACAGCCAGCAGATTGCCAGCAATAACAATTAACCTGGGTCAAATTCAGCATGGAATTCAGGCTGAAGCAGTGCTGGTACTTCCTAGTTAGGGCAATGATGAACCATAACATAATATTAAATATCTGAAGGTAATGCTCTGATGAAGCATCCAAAATAGGATGTGTTGCTGCTCTGGCGAGTTGATTACAGGGTGCAAGAATTTATCCTTTTTAGTTTGCAATGCAGGCTACCCAGATGGACAGAGATGGACGCCGTGCTGTTTAATGCTTATCCTTTATGCATATGAAAGTTCAGTTTTCACTGGCCAAGCTTCCTGTCACTGGTGTGAGTATCCAGTTGGAAGAATTAGTTTGTTTCTTAGGAAACAGCGTTTCCAGAAAGGGCAGGCCAGCTGCTGTGGGGTGAACCTGGGTCTTGTATGGAAACTTTTGATAAGGTGTTTGCTCAACCTTTTCCGAGTGAAGTTTGGCATCTACCAATGTTGGGCCAGTGTCTACATGAGAATTTATATTCTTCTGCTCTTGTTTTAAATTGTGCAAGGTGAAACTTGAGTCCCTAGAAAAGTAAATGCCAACATTTTTATTGGGGGTTTCCTTGTGTTGGTGTGATCTTGTCCAATGTTGCTTCTAATTTCAGAAATGTTTAGGAATTCCTGGAATTCTTAATCCCAAATACAAGAACCTTTTGGATGGTCTAAATCTCATTTCCTATTTAACTTTCCATTGAAGCTCCTGGGTATAATGAACTATCTGTTACTTTAATTTCTTGGTTTCAGTCTTCTCGCCTTTTCTTTTGCTTCCGCTTGCTTTGAATTCAGAGATATTAATGAATCAAGGAAGAGGAGAAAGCAATGGTAAAATGAAGCAGATTTGGCTACCCTGGTAGTCAAAGCAAGAGTCTGTTGAAGTAAACTGCTAAAACAGTGTTTTGTAGGAAGAAAATGTAATTAATAACTAGGTAACACTGATGAAGAACACAGTTCCTTCATTCTTGAAGGCAGCTTAAGAGTTGTGTGTGAATATCTTGAAATCAAAACAGCAAACAGTTGCTTTTTGACTAATCACTTAAAACCACACAGGATTTTTTGTTTGTGTGTCAAGAAGCCAGCTGTGTTTAAAAATTGATCAGACCTGGTACACAGTGATCAAGGTAAGAAAGGTGGAAGTGACTTGTCCACATGCTAGTGACACATATTGCGAGTGGATCCCAAGCCATAATTCAATGCAAGGAGTAGTACATCACAGCACTAACAGATTTCCTGTCAAAAAGGTAATTAATACCTCATGTCAAACACTATCTGCGTGTACTGCTTTCTCTATTTCATGCTATTAAGCAGTGTGACCTTTTATCTTTCAACAATTAGCTTTCAAGGTGAAAACCAACTTAGGAAGAAAATTAACTTTTTTTTTTCATTGGATATGAGGAGCCCTGTAGTTTCTCAGTAGTCTTGATTCCACCTTCATGCTTTACAGTTTGATTGCTATTTTGACCAATGACTCTTCATTTCCATAGTTTCAGATTGCATTCTGCTATTTGCTTCTGTGTCTGGGAGACATCAGCAGGCATCTTGGGTGCAGGCTGTCTGCAGAGCTAGGTGAGGCTTGTAAGATGCATGCTGTCAATGGGTAACTGCTCTAGCTTGTCTCATTTGCACTCTATTAGTAACAAGTTCACTTGCTAAATAATTCTGTTCTGATCTTCAGTTTTTAATTTACCAGGCAGTTGTGCTTTCTGTTGGACTGAGACTGAGCGCCTGCTGTAATAAAGCAATGCTCTCTTTCTTTCCAAGACCCGATGTTTCTAAGCTGCATACACAGAGTATGAGAGACAGAGCTTACATCTTGATTTGCTTCTACTTGTGAAACAGAGGCCATCCTGGAGTCTGCTATGTCTGGTTGCGCTCCTTGGAAATAGTGCTGAAGCACATGGGCCTCAGTAAGAGTATCCTTTCTTGGTGAGCTGGGAATCAAACACCCTGTTTTGGTGAACACCATTTCTGTTGCCACCGGCTGCCTGGGCCATATGATACTGAGCGAGATGCAGGATCAAAGTCAGTAGCACTGTCCTGTCTGCCCTGGAGAGCTGATGAACTGTTCATTGCTTCCCTTGGTGCCTTTCAGTAACTTCTGCTGTGATCGATAAAAGCAGCATTAACAAAAATTGGACCCTTCTGCTAGCTCTCATGCTTGCAAGTAAAGTGGCAGAAGGCTCGATTTATTTTGCTGCTTAAGCCCTTGCTGTCCTCACACGTGTGCTATATGAGAGGTCTGCTTACCTGTTCACGTTTTATTCTGTTGCTCTGCTGTCCTGCCTTCCAAGGTGACACTTCAGTGGTGCCAAGCTGGTTGTGAAGAAGCCTGTGCTGTGGTTTTGTGTATGTGTGTGTATATATACCTATATTAAAAAAAAAACCAAAACAAAAACCAAGCAAGGAAAGAAAGGAATACCCCCTTGCTCCACCCAAAAAAAATCCCAAAAAACCAACCCAAACCACCAAACCTCTAGAGATCTTTCAGCCAGACTGGAAGGATAACAGACTGTTAGCATCTTTAATATTTACAGCCTCTCTCAGAAAGAGCTTATACTCAGAAGTATCAATGCCTTTAAAAAGGTGGTTTGCATTTCCTTTGCTCTTTCTTCTTAACTGCCTTCCAATGATGAATTGTTCTGACGGCCACTGGCCTTCGTGGTTATTCTGGTGGTCTTTGCCATGTGGGTGCCTGAGCTGTTTGCTGCAAAACCAGATTCCAGCAAGAGGCACAGTGCTGCCTTCTGAGCACTGTACTTACCTTTACTGTAGCTGTTTGCCCCTCAACTGTGAGCAGCCCCCCACTTGGTCTGGGGGCTCCTTTGTCTGCCCCATCCTGCTGTGGTGTAGCTGGGCCATAGCTTAGTCAGTGTGTGCTGTCCAGTGTGATGCAGGCTTCAAGCGGGCATCAGCAGTGCTTGAAGGCATGAGCTGAGGCTGTGTCACTCATCCCCTTGCTGCTGAGCGGTTGGAACAATGTCCTGGACATCAGAACCTGATTTCTCTGATATTTTGTGGTTTGCCCTTACTGATAAGGAGAACGTTTTGATGCTGTGAGATCGGTCTTCTGCCCTGTCTGGTCTGTTGAGCACTTGAGGTGCTTGTTGCATTCAGGTTGCTATGTGTTACTATATACATATTTAGGCATTAATACTATAGCTTTTAAAACTTGGCATAGTAATACTAATTAAGCTTAGAAGTGTATATCTGAATAGGTTTCTTCCATTAGTAAAGCAGTTCGTAGGTGGATTAGAACAAATACTCATCAGATGTTGTAGTAGTAGTAGAGTGGAACTGACTTCTCATTGGTGATTCGTAGTATGTGTCTGAATCCAGGCTTATAGACAACGTTGCAAAAGGGGATTTCTGTTTTACTTTGAAGATTAGGTCTGTCCAAAGCAGATGAGGCTACTTCATAGTGCAAGAAACTTCTTTGGTAAGCGATACTGAAGTCAGATGGACTAATGATTCCTTTGGCTGAAGAATGTTTAACTACTGCTTTTTTTCTAAACTTTGAAGCCAGAGTTGTGTGTATGTAAAAACTGATAGCACCTGTCAGTTTTCTACCAGAGTAGATGTGATGGAGAGAAAGGCTATATTACATAGTCACAGGTAACTAGTTATACAGGAGTATTGGTTTTGGTCTGGAACCCCCCCCCCCTCCCTGTTCAGTTCAGTGAAGACTTCCACTTTGAGTGTGATGGTGCAAGGTCCAATGGAATCTGACTAGTGAGTGATTTATTGCAATGTCGACAAGAAAAAACCATCTACTCCAGGATGTGTTGATAGAAGGCAGTGATACTTTGTTGCAGTTTCTTCCCTGAAAAGCTACAATGGCATTGATGTTGTAATGTTTACATGTTGCTTCATCAGGTTGGGCACTTTCCCTCATGGAGGGGAAGCGTGTGGAGATTGCTTGTTTTCAAACGCTAATGTCTATACACACAATGTTTTTCAGTGAGGAGAACGAGTGAAGAAGCAAGCTATTTGTACCATCATGTTCACAGTCAGATTGCTCCTTTTTCCCTTCTATGCTCCATTTTACCAACTATATATTTTCTTTAGTGCTTCAAGAAAAAGACTGAAAAAGCAACAGAAACTCTGGCAGCAGAGTCTGTGTAAAATACACATTGGTGTTCTCAAAATCAGTTTAATTTTAGCATGTATTTTAAGATAAATTTGGGCTATATTTTTCTTTACCACTTCTTTCCCAGTTCAGATGTTTCCTGATCCATGCCAGGACTGTTTGTGAAACCCAAGATTTTCATGGTGCAGTACATGAGATTCCTGCAAGTGACAATTACTAGGAAATTGCATGGTGTAAGATACCAGACCATAGGTGGTATGACCAAGGTATCAAATAATTGATGGGATCTGATGACAATTTTGAGGGAAAAAAACCACCACCACCACCCCCAACTGATTCTGGGGGACTCTGTATTGTAGAATCTTCAACTTGACAGTCTGTAATGTCCTGGTTTGAACCTGACTTTGAAGAAACATAGGCCTTTGAGAGCAATGAGATGTGTTGTCCCTGAAGACCTCAATGTCTCCTGATGTTCCAGTATCCCTGAGAAGGGCACCAATGGACTGGGCCGCAGCTATTTTTGAAATGATGAAGCTGGACAAACACACTAAAAATACCTTCTCTAAGTTGGCTGGTGTGTAACCAGCACTTCTCAGATGACAGTCTGCATTTGCATCACTTCCAGGATGTTGAACCAGGTTCAATTGCTTGAGCTTTTGTTAGATCCAACCGCTACAGAAAAGCTGAATCTGATCCCGTCTTCTCTGCAGTGAAGGCTGGTGTGGAGGCATTGCACCTGTGACTGGCAAACAAAGCCCCTTTCTTTCCTCACACCGAAGTCACTCCTGACTGTAAAGCATTTATATTTAATTAGACTGGAACAGTTTGGACCCTGTTCATCACAATATACCTGTACACACAGTCTGTCTTGGTTGCTTCTGTTCCTGCATCTTATGTGGTGCTTAAAATGTTACAGTGCAGAGACATGAATGAAGGCATCTAGTTGTGTCCTTTCATTTGGTGACATAGTTGTTTTGGTCAGAGAAACACCATGGTGTTCCCCATTGTCTTCTCCCAGGTGTGTGAATGTGGCTGGATGGTTCTGGTTTGACTAACTTGGGAGCTTGGATAACTGAAGGTGTATGTTTGGATGAGAAACTGAGGAGGTGGCTGTGCTTTCTGCCTTCTAAACTGCAGCTCAGCAGGCTGCTGTTAAAGTTTATTGATGGTGCTTTCAAGACTTGCTCTACAAGGATGAAGTGTTGTGTGCCCAGGTATATGCAATCAAGGCTGACTGAACCAGCTTGCTGAAGCCAGGATGGCTTCTCTCACCTTTGGCAAAGGAGAGGATGAACACCTGTGCTGCAGCTTGTTGGACTCAGCTGAACTTAGGTATCAAATGGCAGGACTGCTTCCTGCTTTAATTCTTGGTGAGATGAAGAGTGAGAGAGCAGCCAGGGTACTGTGGAAGCTCCCTGCATCTTGGGAGAGAGGAGCACCTTTGGGGGGTAATTCAGACTATTAGTGGATTGTCATGCTACCAGCTGCCAGGGAGCCTTCTTGGCCTGGGAGTTAGATGTGCAGGGACCAGCCTAGCTGGCTTCCCTTCTTGGGGATGAAGACAAGGAGAAGGGTATTTTGCAGAAGATTTTTCTGCTTTAGTGGATCCAAGATGCTTGTGAGGACTCTCTGGTAACTGTGTGGGTACTGTTATTAGGCTGAGGCATCCTTAGGGGTCCTAATGTCTGATGGTGCTGAGTATGTTGACAATGAGGTGGTGTATATTCTGCAGGGAAGTTGTTTTTTCCCCTAATGGTGTTTGTTCTGGTTGCACCTGTCTATTAAACTACCCTCCACATCAGAAAAAGAAGCCTTTCCTTAGTGTTTATCTGAGTTTCTCTGACCTAGAGGATGTTAGAGCTACACCTTCACCCTCTGAGCTTCTGTAAGGCTGGCTTCTGCTTTGCTCTTGAGCTTCAGCATTATGATGTCAGTGTTGATACTAAGCCTGTGGAATTTTTCAGAGAGGACAAATAGCGATAGTCTTTGCATTTGTCTTTAATCAGATGGCTCTCTTCTGAGAAGTGCTAGGAGCTGGTAAACTGATGTCAGTGGCTGAGACAGATAAAAAATGATACATCTACTAATTACTGCATAGTTTCTGGAAAAGCAGTTCTTTCTGGTTTGTAAAATAAATTGTGTCTGGGTGATAGCATTGGTATGCTGTTGATCATGCAACAACTGTCTTTGCAAGCCTGAGCTTTCATTTAAAAAGGCATCATTGTCAGTTAAATATTTAGGCATTTGTACTCCCCCTGGGTTGATCAACTATTTGAAATGAATTATCTCGCAGTGCTGTCACAATTAAAGACTGGCATGCTCAGGTGAAAGGGTTTGTCTGTTTCTTAGATTGGAGAGATATGCTCAGTGAAAATGAACATCCTCCCAAGGTTAAATTATCTATTTAAAGCTCCTCCAATTACAGTGTTGGATAGAAGGATTTTTTGTTTTAATGTGGATAAAAGTTAGCAGAGGACAAATGACATAATTGGAGCGGGAGAGAGAGACTTCGTACGTGCTTGCTTCTGAAAGAACAAGAGGGATAAGGAGAAGATGCTTGTAGGGAACTGCCTTCAGACACCTGAGTCCTTTCTGGTTGCCTTAATCTTATGCAGCCTTTGCAGGGTGGGAAAGAAAGAGAAAAAAGAGTTAACATTTTTGTAAAAGCTTTCTGTGACTTGTCCCAGGTGTGTTATGTGAGGCTTGATGCCATCTGGTCTTTCTGTAAGAAAAAGTGGGAAAAAAAAAAAGCAACCCTCAAATTGGGCTGTATAAATAGTCTACTTGCTGCTCTTGTAGCATGGAAGAACGTATTAGCTGGTGAGTTGAATTGAGGTATTCCTTTGTGCTCAAGTTATAGCAGCTTAAATGAAAATTACACTCATAGCAAGAGAATGCACTCTGTTGAAATTAGATAAGGAGATCATGACAGAAAAAGATGATTGAATAAAAGGGTTTTTAAACTAGCCAGTAAAATAAATGTATGACTTCAAACTTTGTCTTGCCAGAATTTATTAAAAAAACCACAGTGAGGTTTTTGGAATACAATGAAGACCTCTTCCTTTGAAGGTTACGGTGTAATTTGTGTAATTATGTTTGTGTAATTTGACTTCAAGATATGTCCTTGTAATTTGGTAAACTGCAGATCTTGCTCCTATCTATCGCATTTTTCTTGTGCCTCTTATTGACGCATGTAATTGTCTCATAAGTATACGCTCAGTTTAAAGCCATTGCATTGCCCTCTGGCCCTTGAGAAATTCACCTTGTGGTCCCTAATGATAATCTCAGTATGGATCTTATCTGTGAAGCAGCTGGCCACCTTTGCTGGCTTCCTTACTAAGCATACACAGCTAATTGCTGCTCTGAATAACCTCACTGCTGTCATACAGCTGAAGAAAACTTACTGTAGGATGCCTTAATTTTTCCCAGCTGTGGGATGCCCTCTTTTGGCTGGGAAGACAGACCCGAGTAGTCATGGGCATCCTCTTGTCGGGAGCCCGCTGATCCCCCTGGAGACAATCCCCCAGCTTTGTATGTGTATGTTGTTTCAGCTGGCCATCTAACCTGTTTCCTGCTGGGCTGGGGTAGAAGAGCAGCTTTGGACAAAGCAGGTCAGTGTTGGTGAGGATTTGTATGTAATTATAAATATAGTCTTCTAACAACACTCTCCTACCCAGTGGGTTTTAAACTCTTTTTGAGTTTTCTCAGTACAAATGGGGAGCTGAAACACCCAGACAGACTTGGAAGAAAGTTACTGTTTTAGGACCACTTCATTTCTGAACTCCCTTAAAATGAACAAAAAAGGTGGGCAAATGCATTATGCATTAATATTTTATGCAGTAAATGCATTAATACTGTGTGGTGTGTGTTTGTGAGACTTTGCTTGGCTGATGAAGCTGGGAGAAACTTTAAATCTGGGATGAAAGCTCAGAACACTGCAGAGGGAGGTAACACTGATCTGGCTAAGAGATGCTTGTGGGAGGGTTGAAGGCAGAGAGGCATGTTGAGGAGTTGAGTTATGGGAGGTCTAGGTGTAGACAAAGATGATTTAAAGATGGGGCTTTACTGTGTTGCAGTGATTTCTCCTTTGGCTTTACCCAGCAGGGCTTAAAGAAATGGCTGTTGGCACTGAATTTAAAAAAAAAGAGTATAGGAAAGATACCTCTTCACATATGTAGTGATTCTTAAATGAATTCTGTGAGACTTGAAAAGAAATTGCAGCATTTACAACTTATTTCTGTGTCCTTGGGTTAGAGTATTTCGTGTAGAGTTCAGAGCAGATGATGTTGAGTGAAGTTATACAAGCTTAATAAAAATAAACCTACACATGACTTTGCATAAAGGGGGGGAAAAAAAATCAAAGGACTAGCAAATTTGCATAGATAACATTTGAATTGTTAATTCATATTGCACTCCATTGCGAGGATGTCATTTTTAATTAAGAATAAAATGTGGTAGATATTTTAAATGGGAAATGATTATAATTGCAGATGGAAATTGAGGTAATGAGAACTGGTTTAATTAATTGCTAAAACTTAAAATTTTTCTTTTCTGTTTTTTTGTTTATAAGCTTGTAGTCTGTGGACACTGATACTTGTTTTGCAGAGCTGTATTTAAATGTACAGTGATTAAGGCATGACATTTTGGCAGCAGACCCTTTTAATCTGAGTTGTATCAGTTATTTGAGAGGTTGTGTTTGTATGGATGGACTTTTGAGCATCTTTAGTAGACAGACTTTGCTCTTTGCAGGATTGGTGTGAAATTGCTGTGTAGAAACTCAGTTCCCAGAAAGTTCTTTTAAAACCATATTTGGGTTTTGCAGATGGTGGAGAATTTTTGCAGGGGAAAAATGAAGGTTGGGGTTTTTTTTGTAGGAGAAGAAAAGACTGTTGTCTCTGAAGCTCTCCATTGATGAATATGACAATACTGTATTGACCTGAACTTAAGTCTGGAAGATTTTGTTGATCTGTTGTGTTCTGTCTGTGGCTAACTGATACAGCCCTTCGGGAAGCTGTGGGCAGCTCTTTATAGAGCTGAGCAGATCCATGCCTGCAGAGGAGGGAAGGGAAACCTGGGGTATGCAGCTCTTGCTATCAAAATCCTGATAAATGTCTGTGAGGGTTCCTATAGCTCCATAGAGCAGCACATCCAGCAAAGTTCTGCCAGGGAAGAAGGCGGTGATGCTGGAGAGAAAGAAAATCAGGGTCTGTGCAGAAGTAGCACTGCTGTTTTGCTGTGCCCCAAGAGTTTTTTGGACATGGCCTGTTCTGATCTGTGTTTATTGCTGCTGTTAGAGAAGATCCTCTTGCCCTGCGTAAAGCAACAGAGTGAAGGTCTCATGGGAACTGTGTATGGGGTCTGAGAGTGGGGAGCTGTAGGGTGGCACATCACTTCTCAGTATGTGCTTTATCTGTTGTTAAAACTTAGTCGAAGTCTCCTAAGACTTAAAACCTTTTGTTTAGGGAAATGCAGCATGAAGACTTACAAACCCACCATTTCCTTTTCCTATACATTTGCAGCTGTGACACCTGAGAGAAAAAAAATATTTGTGTAGAATTTTCAGAGATAGAGGCTACTTCTGCCATTTGAAAGCTTGTTAGGCTTATTTACCAAGCTTAGAGCTTTGCGTCCAGAAAGATTTTGAAGTGAACAAAATTAGTGTTGCCACTTATGTTAAGAACCGTGTATGAAGTCTCTGTCATCTCTGGCTGCAGAGGGACTTGGAGAGAACTACAATTAGCGCTAATTGGAGTTGTGTCTGAATCTTCTGTCTGTTGGTGTGAGAAGGGACCCTTGAAGTGATTGACAGGAACTACCTGCCTGCTCCAATTCCCTGAAGAGCTGCTCTGTTGCATTGCAGCACGTCGCAAATGAAACAAGTGTTTACCAGAAGCGACCCAAATTATCCTTGCAGCATGGATGCTGAAATTCAATGCGAGTTCCTCAGTGTGCTGGGTACCTGTAGCTTAATAAAGATGCACTACAGTTCTTTTATTCCTGAGAAGTTTAGAAGTTCTGATACCTGCAGATATCACTGCTCTGTGATGCTCTGTGGAATGGGTGGAATAGAAAGTTTGGCATACCAAGGAGCTCTGTAACCTTTTCAGTATGTATGGTGGGTTTTTTTTTCTTGTTTTGTTTTGTGTTTTAGTCTTGCTATGTGGAAAACAGTGCTTCAGCTGAAATCTAGGTTGTGTTGCCCGTGTTGGTCATGGGAAAAATTTTTGCCAAAGTAGATAAAAACCATATATGTGGAAAGCCATACTTCTGCTTGGTTTTGTTGCCCCCAGGTACATAAAATAGGAACCTAAGAAGTAAACTAATATTCACTAAAATGATAAAAATATTTACTTGAATGACAACGTAGTGGGTTTTTTCTTCTGAAGTACACAACCGGAGATATGAAGTATGGTAATGTCACTAGGGTAATATACAGCTGATAGCAGTGCACTCATTTGCATTTCTTCCCCTTACCTTGTGCTGCTTTTTTTTCCCTGAAGCACATGTGTTGGGAATAGAAAATGCAGTTTGCCTATTATACGCTGGCAGTAATCTTTCAATTTTTTTTAATGTAAAAAATGAGGCCACAAACATGAGGAGCCACTGATGTATGGGGCTATTGATGGGAATTGAATTTGCAAAGGGAAAATGGGATTTGGTTGTAGTCTGAAATGATAATGATGTAGCCCAAATGGATTTGTAATGGTCATTCATTCTTATTTTTTTTCTTCCCCCTGCAATTTTGTGGTTTGACAAAACATATTTATGCAGGTGACTATGAAAGTAGCATAGGTTCACTCTGAGTGGGAGTTAATAGCTAATGGCAAATAATAAGTATGCAAAGTCTGAGCTGGAGCCTGTTCCCACAGACTTCATTAGGTGAAGGAAGGGATGCTGTGATTTATTTTCTTAAGAGGGCAAAAAACAGATGGGATCATGCTTCTTTGTGAGGTTTAAGAAATAACAAAAAGAAAATGTACTTTGACATCAGTTCTTAAAAATGTATAGATTTGTCATATCAACCTGCTTTATGCAGCACGACAAACGTACGAGACACTTCGCACGATGTCTAGATAGAAAAAGACTTTGCCCTCAGGAGTTTCCAGCCTGTGATCAAACTTCTGTGCATTACATTGAGGTGCTGTTAGTTCCTTGTGTTCTGTAAGCTGGAGCTGTACCTGTGTACAGCCCCCCCCCCGTCCGCAGCCTGAATTTGTAATTTGGGCTGCCAGGGGCCTGTAGAATTTTCTATATATCCTGGACACAGTTTTGTGTGCCATACAGTAACTTTCATGGTGGCCCGATTTCAGTGGAGCTCATGTCTTCCTTCCTATGAAAGTAAGGGGAGGATGACATGTTAGTGTTCATATGGTCGGAACAAACTGGTGGTGCTGGGAAAATGATAATGTAATGGTATGGATGGATTTTTGGTTTTGTGCTTTTTCTCTTGTTTCTACTCCCTTCTTTTTTTGGACCAGTGAACGTCACACTTGTAAACTGCCTTGCATTTTAAGTGGAGTTCAGTCCTTGCTAAATGCCATATAATTTAATCATATGAATAGAAGTAATTATGGAGTATAGGAAAAGTGATTCTAGTTTTATAAATATGCTCCTTATTATAACCTTTTCCGTTTAAAATCAATATAGCCAGTGGTTCAGAGGCAAGACTAAAACACATGCCCATGTGAAGGAATCTGCTCTTAAGCTGTAGAAAACAGAAAAGGACCGTGTGGGGGAAGAGGGCCCTGATCTACCTGTGGTTAATATTGCCCCTGTTTTCTTCTTGCTGCTGATTAAAGCTTGAGCTTTCTGACAAAGAGCTTGGCTTAATGCTCTGAAGCCAAGCTGTGATGCAATCCTTGCGGGGCCTTCCTGGGGGAGAGCAGGCACCCAAAGGATTGCTGGTGTGCCACAGGAAACCAGCCACCCGTTACGAGCACCATCGCTGGACTGTTTCCTGCAGTGTAACTTCAGCTATTTTGGCTACAGGCTGTGCTGCTTTTTATTGTTCAGGGTTTTTTTGTTCTGTGGTGTTTTTTTAAAGCATTCTCAATGTAGAAAGGCTGTGAGCATCATAAGTCTGTTTATTTTAATTGGCTTTGCTATCCTGATAAGCTAAAGACAGAAGGAGCTAGCCTGCTCAGAGGGCTGCGGGTGGGGTTTTGTTTGTTTAAATGTTGGAATTTGGAAACTCTGGGTTTGTTCTATAACCGAGTGAGACTGAGGTGGGCTGGGTCAGCCAGACATCCCGTTTGTTTGAGACCTTTCAGACAAAGTCTGTTTCCTTGTCTGTAGAGTGCTCAACACACCACAGACCTCTTCAGAGCTTTCGAGTGCTGCAGTGGTATAAATAGCATCGAGGGACAGTGCTTCTCTGCCTCCTTCCTCTGTGAAGGATGGCAGTTTCCTCTCCTGGTCCATTGTTTTGGTTCATTTTGCACAATGATAAAGAAAAAGCTGCAAATACCAAGATATGCCTGTCACTGTAATAGTTACCTTTGAATCCAGGAAACCTGTACTGGGCTGGTCCTTAGAGTGCTTAAAGGATAAGTGCTCAAAGAATCAAAGAATTTTGTTTTGACTCTGAAATTGCAAAACATTTCCCTTCTGAGTTTTCAGAGTTAAAGATTGGATTTGCCAGTGGTTCCTTTAAAATACTATCGTACCTCTAAAATCTATGCTGGTTCTAATTGAGTATATTTCCTGGGAGAGATTTAATCTTATTTTCTTGCCTATTTAGGACAGGTAGCTAAACAAGCTGATTTCTACTTATTATTTAGAAATTCCTGTCTGTGAAGCAGTGATCTAGAAGTATCTGGGCTATGATGCAGTTTGTGCTTTTTAGGAACATAATCTTGGGGGGAGATGGACCTCTGAAAAGTTATTTTGTGGTTTCACCATAGTGTGGTGGTAGAGAAAGGCCAGACAGCAGCAGCTGAAAAGCCTGGCTGACACAGGACTTGTGGGCATCTCTTTGGTGGCATAGCTGGAGGCATTGATGGAAGCTAGCAGATGACACAAGCCTGACTCTTTGACTTCTTGCTCAAGAAAGGCCAAATAAAAGAGGATGGAACCATGATGTTATTGGAGCAGGAGCTCTTAACCTAGTGCTGGAGGCACTAGTACTTGTGACATTAAGTTTCATACTCTGCGTGTGCCCAGCTATTGTGTGTTACATAACAGTCAGTACCTCTGGTTTAGTGCTTTGTTCTTTCTACCTTAGCTCAACAGCCTGCATTTGCCTCGGCTTCAACTCTTGGAACATACTTAAGCAAGAACTTAACTCTTGAATTCTTTATGTGTGTTACTAAATTGGAGCCAAAGTTGTGGAAGCGAGAAGTTTCTCACTAAAACAAGTAGGTTATTCTTCTTTTAGGTTTTCTGTGGGGTTTTTTTTTTTAAACTCAGTAAATTCTTTCCGAAGCCAGGCAAGTTATTGTGCTGCTTAGTCTCTCCTCTCTATTTTTTGGCAAAAATTAACATTTTTTTACTCCGATTGTCTCCTCAAATGCCCTTTCACACGCTGCACAGGAAGGAGAATTGATGCGCCATTGCAGCCACATTTGCTCAGACAGAAGCTTGTGGAGTCTGTTCTGAGGAGGATCTTCTACTTCTGTCTCTTGCAATCCAGTAGAGGTTGGTGCTGCTACAGCTCCATTATGAGGTGATTTGGTGATAGCACATAAGATGGAACAGCTGAGTGTAACCCAGTAACATTCTAGTTGATCAGTGGAAGTGTTTTTCATACTGTATCTATGCCTGTGCAGACATTTGTTCTGAATAACTTTGTTCAGTGGCTCTGGGTTCAGTTGTTTTACTGGAAGTAGCAAATACTTTTCATCTTTTCCTTACTTAGCACCCGCATAAAACATTATGCTCATGAAACATTTATGGTAGCAATCCACTAACAGGAAGACAAAGGTTTTTCCTCTAAAGAGAATCTCCAAAACGTCTTGCAGAAATGAAGGCTGTTCTCCAGCTGGTTTGTATGCATTATTGCTGCCTCTTACTGAAAGTTTAAAAGGTCTGTGTGATGTAATGTAGCGATACTCGTGTGTGCAAAGCTGCTTGGAAGCAATCTGAGTCAACAGGAAAGCAATATCTTCTTAAAGCTTGTGACTTATATTAGTTTTGTGATCTCAGGTATGAAGGAGATAAAAAGGGCAAGGGTTTACTATAGATTCTCTTGAAGGCATGTAGAGTTCTTGAAGGTAGTAATAAATGGCAGATTAAAATTGATCTCGGTGAGACTTCCAGTGTTAACCAGTGTTATGGAAGTAAATGACTTCAGCTTTTTGGCCGCTTCATTAAACGGATCATGTTGTGTCGTGTTGTCACAAAACTGCTTTACGTGAGAACTTCAGCTGTGGAAAGAGCCTTTCCAGACTCTACCTCGTACAGAAAGCGTGCTACTATCCTGAATGATTGAATGACTGTTTGTGTGTGAATACACACACAGCTTGTTAATGGAAGAGATAACATTCTTGAAGACAAGATTAAGGGTTCAGAGGAGCATTAAAGCAGAAATATTATTTCTAAGTGAAAGGGAGATGATAATTTATTGTTAAAATAATACTAGTAGGAAAGGGTAGAAGAAAAACTGTCTGGTTCAGCTGGTGTAGATGAGCAGCTTTAAAACCACGATATGCCACAAATCACTTCTTGTAAGTGACAGGGTTGCTTGGTATGTTGTTACCAGTGATGATTCTGTTGGCTTGGGTGCTTTTCAGTGGAAGAAAGGGAGAAATGTGTCTATTTGTGTTCTTTTACAGTGGAGGGCAACTGACTTAGCAACTGCTAGATGAACATGGTGATAGGCCTAAAATAAGCAGCTGTTTGAATAGGGAGCCTGCATACAGAGCCTTGATCAAATTTACCAACAGCCAAAATAAGCACATTTCTGCTGAAATCAGTAGAATTGTGCCTATTTTCACTACTTAGAAACTGGCAGATGGTTTGCCTTTGATGTTCAGGTATGAACTGCACCGAGTATGGAGGGTATGTGGGGACACTCATGGTGTTTTCTGCTACTGAAAGACAGCTTAATTGCACTGTGGGTTTTCATGAACCCATACATGCTAAAATAGGTACAGGGAAACGGCAAGTTCTTAAGAAATAAACATGGAGGATTTTTATAAATGGATTTCTCAAGGTTTTTTGGTTTTAATTTCCTATGGAAGCATGGACCATAGGAGATGGTCTCACAGTCATGCTTGGCGTTATGATTACCTCAAGATATGTTTCCAGCACTTCTGTCCTTCCTGAGAACACTCAAAGGATCTAATCTTGTTGACCTGGAGCGTGCTCAGAGAACCCCAAATAAAAGTGTGTGTGTTAGTAAAAAGTATGACATACTAAGTAGGTTGTGTATCTTGTTAAGCTATATGCTTTCCTTGGGAGTGAAGAATCACAATTTTGTGAGTTCCCAAGCGTTTAAAATGTCTGAAGTCTGATAGAGGAGTGATTGGTTTTCTAGCGAAGGCTAGAACTGAGTGTATTATCTTCCATGGATGAATAAAGCTATTCTATTTTTGTTCTGCCACACTAGTGTTAAATTCATGAAATGCAAATCGGAAATGTACGTACTGTGCATATTTGCCTTAACCCTGGCAAGGAATAGAAGTTTATTACTAAGCACAGAACAATTTTTCAAGTTGTCCATTTACATTCCTTTTGCTTACTAATGAACTATGGAAATTGCTTACTAATGAGCTATAGAAATGGAGATTCTGCCTTCTCCCAAGTATGAAAGTGTTCTCTGCACAGGAAGTAAAATGACTTGGTACAGGTCGTGAAGAATACAGCTGTTGAGCATATCTCTTAACTTCTACAGGGCCAAAGCCTCACCAGCTCCCAACTTTGCTGCCTGTGGTTTTCTTCTGTTAGTTCTGAAAACAAAAGATTGTTTGTCATGCATAAATCTGCAGCACTCTAAGGAGATTCTTGCATATAGAAACAATTAGCCAAGAGACACTGAATCAGGGTTAACTTGAGCAATTTAGGTTTGCTTGGAAATGCTGCGTTTCTAAACAGGGATCCTTGTGTGTTCTGCAGTGTTGGAGCACAGCTGAGGTACTTGAATGTTCAGTTTCTTCCTCTGTGTATGTGCTGGAGCATAAAAAACTAGGGAGACAGGATCTGTGATACCTGTAGAAGATGGTAGGGATGGAATGCAGGTTTCCCAACCTTTGCAAACCTGCTAGAGATGTAGAGGACCTTCCAAAAGCAATTGGTAAGAGCACCTCCAGTTCTGTATATGAATTTCAAGTCTCATGAGCTTAAACTTGCCAGCTTCATGTGCAAATAAAATGTGATCCCTTAAGTTAGAGATTTTGAGTGTGTGTGTGTGTGTATAAATGTGGATATAGCAATGTTTAAAGACCTTAGAAGGATGGTTATTTCTATACTTAAGAGCCACGAAGAATTTACCTGTTAGGAAGGAAACAAATATAAACAGAAATAGTTGGAAACCATTTAAAATGCTTTGTTATACACCCTTCAAAACCATGTGTTGTTTTCCAAGAAACAGTAACCTGTGTTTTCACAATAAATGTCATAGAGGGACTTGAAAGTATAACTAGTGAAAAAAAAGGGGATAGTTACAGGAAAAATATAAACAGAGCAGTAGCAGTAAAAACAGCTGATAAAGGAAGGTAAGTTTCAATGGAGAGTTACTGGTCAGCTGATTCAGGTTTACTGAGACAAAATATTTTGAAGTGAGACAAACCACACGTGCAGTGTTATGAATGAGGGTGGTAGAACTGCCTATATCCACTTGTCTATATCGAACTCAATGAATGTCTCTTACAGTAAGAGGGGCCCCAAGTGCTGTGTTCCCATACTGCAAGAGTAATAATACATTTTTTTCTTCAGTAAGGAAAGATAATGTTAAACAATCATCATTAAGGATAAACACTTCTAGATAGCAGTTTACACCCCCAAAATATCAAAGACTTTTACTACAGGTTAGGATACTGATAAGCATGAGGGCATTAGAAAACAACCATTATTTTCAGGTGGCTAAAATAATAGGAACAGCGTGTTGCCCTAAGATTCATTCCATGCAAAGCAAGGAAAAGCAGGTGTGGGAAGCAATGAATAGTGTGAATAGAAGACACAGTGTCATTCATGCTGACCCTCAGGGTTGTATGGGAACCAGTCAGGCTTTCTGTAATGGAGCTTCAAGTTGGAAACACGGTGACTTGATATAGTTTGATTTCTGTGAGACATTTGATTTTGTGCAGTGTGACATCCTAACGTGAGAGGGTGGGTAGAAGGGGAGCAATAGCTAAAATTGGGCAAATGGAGCCTTGACACAAAGCTAAAAGGCTTAGTCTGTGTTGTAGATGAGTTTGGGTGCTGGCCCAAGGGCACTCTTGTAGTTTTTCCTGTGATAGCAGGATCACATTCTACCTCTAAAAATGGCAATTAAGAGCAGCTAGTGCAACAGGAAGCTGTGTCCAATGCAAGTACCATGGGTTTGTTTGTTTTGCCAGTGTAATACTGTCAAAGCTTTATTGAATGAGCTGACTTGAAGCTGTTGATATAGTTCAGACCTTGGCAGCTCTCTAATCTCCTTGAAGCTTTAGTGTTTGATTGCATTCGTTTGCCCTGCAAATAGTCAACTGTGTAAGTTATCTCAAAGTGAGAATATATCTAAAGCCTGTATTTATAATGGACAAGGTTCACAGGAGTGCAGGGACCTTGTAAAGCACACATGAGCTCTTTTTTGAATATGCAGTGAAATACTGAGTTCTGCCTCCTGAAACCTGTCAAACCATGTGGTGACAAGAATCCTTTGGATGCTTAGCTTTAATTATTTAATGGTACGTGGAATCACTGCTTGCCTGTTAGCAGGTCATAAGACTTAGCTTTATGTAGATATTACATACTGGTGCCCTATCTGCTGTGTATATCAAAACCAACAATTTTTTTTGTCTTCATTGGGGGAGGGAGTGATGAGGTACATGAAGTGTGTGTGGGGGTTTCTTTTGTTTTATTTCTTTGAGTGTTTTCGTTAAACTTTTGTTGTGACTTCCAGGTTCTATCACCTGTCCTTCCAGGTTCTGGCAGGGTAAGGAGTTGAGGGAAACAACTGCATGTAGTCTGTTCCTCATTGATAAACTATTTGCTTTCAAATACGTGATAGCCCAGGTACAATGTGACTACTCCATTTGAGGCTCTGTTGATAGCTTTATTCTAAATGGTCCCTCCTAGGGCATTGTATCTTCTTTTGGGTTCCAATTTGATAAATCTGTCCTTAGTGCCCAATAGCAGTGAAGAGAATTTGACTAAAAATACTGCTTGCTTTTTGAGACCATAGAAAAAGAGGGTGTATGTTTTAAGAAATGCAGACTTGTCATCTTGATTTCATAAATACGTAAGCTGCTTCCTGGCTAGTGGATTTTTTTTTATTTTTTTTTTAAAAACTGTATTGGAGGGGGAAGGAAACAGTAGGAAGGACTCTTCTGCTTAATGGGAAAGTGTTCAAGCAGGGGTGCTTGTCCTCCCTTTCCTACCTACAGTCTCTTTTGTGGAGAGTGGGGTTTTTTAAATGGTTTTTTTATCTTTCTTGAGGTAATGCATGAACACTGCATACTCGAATGCTTTCTGTTCTTGAACCGGTGACAGGTAACTAATTTGAGAGGAAAATAATATGGCCATTGAGTCCTCTGCTTACTCCTTCTTAGGACTTTTAATAAACCAGAAAACCATTAAAACTAGCCAAACAAAACCACACTGATGTTGACTGTCCAAGACTTTGGAAGTTGATTGCCCTGTATCTGATCAACACAAACTGCAGTAGTGATCATGGTAAACTGTGTGGTTTTATGTCTTGAAGGGGAGGAGTAAATGGTGTGTATAGTTCTGTGCAGTTTTTGCTGTGGGCTTTGCTATTCTGACTAGTGCTGGTTTTTCACTCTTGGCTCAGTGTGGAGTCTTGCACACAGTCTTGGCACAAGTGCTCCCCATGTCAGCACAGGGATCAGATTTTGTGAAGAATCATCAAAAGCTCTAGAAATGCATATTTTTCCAGATGTGTCTGTTTCTGTCTGGTCCACTGCATAGCTGTTCAGACTGCTGTGCTAGAACAGTGAAGGAATTCACTGCTGGAGATATGTGGGAGGATGTCTGTTTCCAAGAGTCTAAATGTAGCATTCTGTTAAATTTCTATGGTTGTTTCTTATTCAGCTGTAGTAGGTTGTAAAAGCTGCTGATCAATAGTAGAAGCAGGTGATTAGCAGTTTGAGTTCTGAAGACTTCTTTTAATTTGGTTGATGCAGTATGCTGAAAATTGAAGGATGCAGTAAAAGACTAGTGGTGGAAGGAAGGAAGGAAGGACTGTAGAAATTGGGATGCTTTTGTGAACTGAAGGTAGCACCAAGGGCTTGTAAGGTGTCAGTGGGAAATTGCATGTAGTACAACTGAGATAAACAGCCACTTGGTTGCTCAGGATCACTGTATCACCGAGATCAATTGATGTGCCACTGAAGGAAATAGTGTTTGAAGAGAGTGGTTCACTGTGGTGGATTGTACAGAGGAATCATTTTCCCACTAATCACATTTTCACCAAACGTGGAGGATTTCAGTTCCTCCTTCCTGGGTCCTGATACTGACTTTAGAAATTACTTCTTTTCAAGCAATATGTATGTCAAAATTCAACCAATAAGGTCATGAAACTAATTGAAAAGAAGCAGAAACATGAGGTCTGTCAAGAATGACTTCCTACAATGCAGCATAACTCAAATCAGAATTGGAGTGCTGTGCTAGAAGGTCTTGTTTTGTCTCATTAAGGTACAAAACTTGTAGACAGTTTACGGTGGGTTGGTGTGTTCTTGGATGTTCCCATTCTACTTGTCATTGATTGTGGTGTGAATCTTTTGAAAGTGTAACACTTCATTCATCTTCAGAGCATGGTATTATGCAAATATAACAGGCTAAAAAGTCCCTTTTGTCCGAATTGCTTTATCGCTGCCACATGAATGTTTCAATCTGCAGCCTTAAAATAGCTTTCAAATACAGCTTTCTGAATGGAATATATAAATAAATGCACTCTTCCTTTCCCAGGGAGGCAGGAAGGGTGTGTATGAGTTTAACTGTTTCATGATTCTTTCTCAGATAAGTTGCTAACACAAAACAATACTTCCCTGCTGCTCCATATGGGGTTTGAAAGAAGCACTTCATTCATGGTGGAACGTGTAGTTGCATCCTGATGTGATGAAAGACTTGCTTCAAAGTTTGTGTTTTTTCCCCAAGCAAGTAGGAGTTCAAATTTACACTAAAAGTTTGGAATGGTGAGTGTGGAAGTGCAGGAAGCCCTCAGGAGAGTTGTTACATAGGTTAACCTAGTTCAGAATTGCAGTCTTGTCCTTACTTGTGTGAGACATGCAGGTCCTGCTGCACTCTTCTCTCATTGCATTTTCAATACTTATCTGTGGAAGCAAATTGGCCTCAGAAGGTGAATTTCTACTGCTTCAAATAAACTAAGCAAACAGGAAACCTTTACTTCAGTTTTGCAACCCCAATTTATCTGGTAACTTTCTCCTTCTTTCCTTCTTCTCTTCTTCCTGAATGTTTAAGGTTTGTTATGATGGACAATTTAAATTCCTTTCCCTCCAAATAATCTCTTGCTTGCACATACAAGATAAGTCACATAGATAGTTTTGCTGGATTACTAAATTGACAAAGCACCAGAATGAGCGGCAATGTGTTGTGAGGAGAATTAGCTGATGTTTAACCTCCTCTTTAATTTATTCAGGTTCTGTAGCTCTGCTCGGCTGGACTAGAAGCAGCCCAATTGCTTGCTTCAGATCATTCTGTGGCATGCGAACCAATTACACTAACCTATCAAGATGAATGCTGGGTATAACTGGGAGAGCCTACAGCCAGAATATTTGCAGGATTTTTTTTTTCGGCAGACATCCAGGAGGAACCTGCTCAGTAATCTGTGAAGGTGTAATCCTTTTAATGCGTCAACTTGGTTAGAACACATTAGTGTCAAATGTTAAGTGTAATATTTTAGTCTGTGAAGCATATTGTTGAAACAAAATTAAACTGGAAATATAAGGTGGTGATGGTGTGTGGGGGAAAAAACCTGTGAAATGTTCTGGAGATGAATGCAGATTTCTGCACTTTAGATCATCTACCTTGGTGTTCAGATGCTGGTAGCATTACATTTGCATGTGTCCTGGTTGAAATGTTTGACCTTGAACCTAATGATGGCCCCAGGAGACCTAATCTGGTTTGGACTAATTGAAGAGGAGACTTTGTGTTGCCATCTAAATTATTGTACTGGGTTTTCTTGTTAATCTCTTAATCCCTATTTGCTGTGTATCCTGACATCTTTCTGGTGGAAATTCCTCAAGTACCTGGAGGTGCTTTTGTTGCTAAAGGCTTCAGTTAAAAGAATGTCCCTTTCCAGTGGGGTGCAAGGAAGCTTGTGGGGTTCTAGCTGTTGGGAAACTTTTGAACTGTACTTGAATGTTCTGTGTTTAGTTTGGAGGTGGGGAGGCAGACTTTTTCCTTCCTCTGTAATTTTAAACCCATTTCCTCCCCTCTTTTCCATGAACAATCGAAGGTGCAGAGCTTCACCACCACCCCCCCCTGCTTTTTATTATATTTTTTCCTGGTTACAGTGTGGGGGAAGTCTCTGAAAGTGTCAGTGCAAGACTGGTGCAGCCACCTGGGAGAATCATTATTCTGCACTTGTGCTGTAATCCTTTCTGCCTCTTCATTCCTTTACTTGATAGCACCCAACCTCTCTCTGAGCTGGATTATGTACAGGTTTCACAAGCTTTGTTTAGGTTGAAGATAGCTGTCCCCACCAAGGCATCTTCCCAGCCTGTAGTGTCTTCCCTCTGAGTTAGCCAGTTAGTGCACTGACAGATTTTAGATGGCCATAGCATCTTTAAAATCAGAAGGAATTAATACTAATCAAAGCTTGCTTTTTGATTTAAGCAGCACTTTGGATTGAGCATCTTTATGCTTAATGCTACATCCCCCAGCTCTGACCAGACACTGTAAATCCTCAGCTTGTTCCAACTGCCTTATGCAGATACTGAAAAATCTCAACCTTTTCTCTTAAATTTATCAGTGCCTTGACATTAAATATTTCAAGTGGGTTTTGTTGAACAGAGCGTAACTTTTTTTTTTGTGTGTTCTTAAAGGTTATTTCTTGTTGGAATGAAATTGAGGGTTGGGAGTTCTTAGCAGATGTTATGATTAAATCTGACTGGTTGTAGGCTCCTTCCTCCCCCAGCTCCCAAATGTAACATTTGGGATGATGAATAGCAGAATTTATAAGTGATGTTGGTAGCTCTAATTGTTCAAGTTTTTGTGCGTGCATGTATAGTCTTCTCTGTGAGCAGAAGCTGTGCTGCAAAACTGATGGTTCTTACTCAGCTTGTAACTGTGTTTAGTATGTTAGTAAGTCCCCTTCATATGGGAATGTCCTGATAATTGTGAATGGATGGCTTGATACATGACTTCAGATGCCTCAGCTGAAGATAAATCACATGAAGGACTGGATGTGTGTTACATCTTTTCTATGTCTGGTTGACAAATTTTACGTGCTTACACATTTCAGATATCTTTTTATTCTTTTTAAGTGCAGGCAGTAGATGTTACTAAATCTTACCTCCAAAACAGTCCTCCGTATTTCTTTCTTCTTCTTACAGTGAAATTGCCTGCTATGAGACTAGCGTTGACCCAGTCATCTAATATGTGCCTTTTTTGCCTCCAGCTCTCCAGCCTTCGATTTGTAAAAGCATTGTTAAATCGAGCTCACGCTGCTCATTCAGCTTCTCTCACAGTGCGTTTGTCAGGCCTGTGCTCGCTGCCCTTGTAGTAAGGACCTTTCTCAGCTTACCCCGAGGGAGGCTCTGTGTTTTCCGCAGATGCCTTTTGGGGATGGCGTTGGGATTGTCTCACAGTGGAAGGCCAGGCAGAGCAGTCTCTCTCAATCAGTGCGTCAGAATTGAGAGTGGTGTTGTGGAGCACCTTGAGTACAAAGCCCTTGTTTTTCGTGGCGGCTTATTATTCAGTAGCTGAATGGCAGCTCTTCTGCTAGCAGCAGTGGGATGTGCCTTCAGCATCTGAGCTGACAGAGACATTGCTTTGCTAGGGCTAGCCTTCTGCATGAGCAGGCTAAAATAAACCTTGCACCGTGTTTAGAACAATTTCTGCTATGACCATTTAATATCCTTTACCTTAAGTGTTACTCCACAGTAAAATCGCTGTAGCAAATTCATTCTGTTGCTTTATTTCCATAGCAAACAGCTACCTGGGAACTCAGCTACATCCCATCCAACTTACATTCTTTTTTCCCTGCTCAGACAATACTTGTGTCATGTCAGCACTGGGACAAAGGCACTGTAAGTGCATTGTTGTGATAGTTCTGGTATGGAGGAGTCTGTCTTTAGCACCCTCTGGATGTTAAACCAGCATTTAGCTGCTGGGACTGTGGGTACTGAGGATGTACCAAGGAGAGGTTAGTTTGGCTGTTCCTCAGCTTGCTGCTGACAATAAGTCAGGTTTCTGCCAGACAATTAACAGTTAAGAAATGAGTATTTGAGGAGCTGACTTACTGCTTCTTTGCACAGTAATTCATAGATGTTTCTTGAAAGCCTGAGTAGTCTACCATCTGCTAATAAATTTGATCTTCCATGTACATAAATATGTCTAAAGCCTGCAAAATATTGTAGAAAATACTTTTTTTTTCTTGTCTGATACAATATTTAACCTTAGGTTTTGGTAGCAGTGCTGTGCAATGAAAACAAAATCGATGCTCTTGTGTCTGAGCCCTAGAAATAAGCATTATTAAGACTTGATGCACTCATGCGTGTGTGTGTTTCCCTTGATTATTTTATGGTGGTTTTTTGTTTGATTGGTTTTGAGGTTTTTTTAGTTGTTAAATTTCTAAGATTTATTTTCTGTGATAAGTGTAATAATCTCATGTAATAGGAGATCCTACCAACATCACCTGTGTGAGTGTAGTTTTCAGAGTGATCTGAAGCAACTACAGAAGATAGTGAGCAAAGTGTTTCTTCTTTCATGTGGTCCCTGACCTCCTCCTGCCACACACATCAAGGAGGTGAGCAGGGTGACAAGTACAATTATTGTACTTCATTACGCTTTCTTTATTGGTTTGGTTTTATGTAGAACCAGTCAAGCTGTTTGCAGCCACTGCAATGACTTCCTAGTGCCAGTTGAGATTACTCAGGTAATCTCTGGAGCAGAAACCCTTAGCTATGTTATATATACAGTATTGTGCTCTCACAGTGAAAGGAATAATTTTGGGGCAGAAGTCGATTATTTCTAGACCAGCTTAATTTAAAGTTACTAGTTCACCTCTGAACTGCTGTTTGCTGTCTGGTAGCCTTACAAAGGAGCAGCTAAGGCTTATTGAAACTTAAAAATCAATTAAAAAAAAAAATCCCACATCTCTATGTATCCGCTGTGACCTCAAAAGTGGAGAAGGTGCACAGATGCCAACCTGATTCCAATTTTATCTTAGATAAATATTGATACTAAAGTATCTTTTACCAAAATCTGTTGAAATGCCTGGAAAGAATATCTACCTACAAGAGATTGTTAGTGCTCTGACCTAGCTGAAGATAAAGTATATTGAATTATTATTAACATGGGAAGAAAATGAACTGGCTGAGTACAGTGGGTTCCAATGTCATCTCTTTGGAGCACTGAGAGGGACTGTTAATGCTATTGAAATACTGCTGCTGATCCAGTTCTGGGTCTGATACTCAGACCTAAGGATGTTTTCAGTTGTCAGAATGATGGTAGACTAAACATTTCATTGTCTCTGTTTATACAGCAACGGACTATATTTAGTAATCTTGATTCCTGGTTAACAAGCAATGTTATTAAAAAGGAAAAAAAAGGCAGGAGGGAGAGAAGAAATAGCTGTTTGACAAATGTGATAAGCCATAAATACCCTTGTGCCTTACAGAACCTCGAGGATGAGGCATGTATACCTAGGCAGGATCAGACTTGGTAATTGATGGGTTGTTTCATGTAGAGGTGAAATGGCAAACAAAAGACCTGAAATACAAAGCAGGATTCCCAGCTAGGATGATCATACTGATACTTTTACTTGGCACTCAAGTATTTGTCTAGATTCTGATTTTAATGGTTCTATGAAAGTAATACTTAGCTTTTAGTAATGAAGTGCTTATTAGATAGAAAATATAAAGCAGAGTTTGATTTGTATCCAGAATTTTCTTTGTTTCTTGGTTAAAAAGCTGCAAAGGCAAGAGAACAGTCTCAACTGACAGACATGAGTCTCCCCAGTATCGCGGCACACGCAGCCTCAAAGCAAGCTGCTGTGTTAGTGAGACGAAACCATATGGTATTTGGTAAAAGTATGGCCAGAACCTTTCGCTGTGAATGCCTCAGTGAGTGCTGCATAAAATGGTTCTGTTCTTCAGGAGGCAAAGGACATGTGCTTCTGGGAACATCTGGCTGGCTGTTTAGAAGAAGCCAGTGATCTAAGAGTTTGAAGGAGATGTCCTTCTGGGTAAATCTGTACTCGTTATTTCTTTAATATTAATAGAATGAGACAATGCATGAAATCCTGGCTCCAGCAAACTGGATGGCAGAGCTCCCACTGATTTCAATATGCCTGGGCTTTTTCCTTCTGCGTCTTGGTTGCTATGACTTTTTTTTTTTTTATTCTCCTTCTATCAGTGTGGCAATGAACTGTTCAAGGAAAGGAGAAGAGCAAGCAAACTCTGCATAATTTAAGCTGTCACTTGACAATCGTGCTGCACAACCGCTGAAGGAATGTGACACTTCGGTGGTCATACGCCTTGACGGTGAACTTGGACCCACAGAGGCCTCTCCAAGAGTATGCTTAATCAGTGTTCCTCTAGAGAGTTCTGTCATTCTCACTTGCCTCTTGCTTGTGCCACTGTAAATTAGAAGTTACTCTACTGAAGTTGAAGTAACTAAATCAGCATTAAGTGAGAAGAGAATAATTAGACTTGTGTTTCTTGATCTTAAACAAATAAAAATAACAAAGCCTTAGGGTTTTGGGTTTTTTACACAGTTCTTGGAAGAATATCAGGTATGGTAATTTGCAACTGAGAATAGACATTTTCCTGTTAAACTGAATCATAGGCTTGATTCATAGGTTAGAAAGTATTGTTAAAACTGACAGTCAAAGACCAGTGGCATTGACTGTCATGGGGTTTTAAGGGGTTTGTGTGGGGTCTGTCTTGTTCTGCACTCCTGGTGAAACTGTTAAACAAAAATCTGGGTTTAGTCAAGACAGGATCCTCTTCAGGAAGAGTCCTTATGCTTTTAGTGGGCATCTTTACTCCACCACTGGCCTTACTGCTGTGCTGAGTGGCTGTAGATCTGCCCTCTCTGTGAGACCTCCCCTTCCTTACCTTCAGGGAACCTGACTAGAGTTTCCATTACATGGCAGTAAAGGGTATGTAGGGGCTGTATTAATGACAAAATATGCTCAACCCTTTTTTTTTTGGGGGTGGCCACATGTGAAGTGCCTGGCTGCACTGGAGATGTACTGCTGTGGAAACAAAGCTAGATAGTTTGAGGTCTTTGGTCTCATCTGTTGTGCCATGGAGTTAATATACTCTTGGCTACACCTGCTGGGCTTTCTGCTGCTGTGCGCTTGGGGAATTGCTTGTTGCTGCAAGTAAATGTAAGCTGGCTGGGGAACAGAAAGTGCAATCTTAAGCTAATGCTGTTAAAACGTAACGCGAAGTAGAAAATAATTTGACCTCTGTTTTCCCTCGACATGTAAATTCGGGAACCTGTACTGTGTGCTGCTTTGCTCTTTGTGTAAGAAATTTGCAAATCTAAGAATCTAAACTGTATTAAAATATTTGCAGGCATCTTCACAGCTCCTTCTCATGCGAACAGTGATTCGGCAGCCTAAAGTTTCTTTTCCTGTGTGAGGAACATGGTGGCAGTCAGTCAATGGTAACATTTACTCTAATGATGCAGATAAATTGTGCTTGCTCTTCTATCTGGATATACATTTATATTTCTTCCCTGCTCTGCACAATTTTATCGCCTGATTTATCAACCTCAGTTACAGGGGTAGAGCTTGATCTCTTTTCCTGCATCACTTCTGTATACTGCCAGATGGGTGCATTGGCTGCCATGTTTTTTTAAAAACCAAAAACACTCAGCAGCCCATCTGGAATCTCGGTTGGCATTGGCTAAAGCCAGCATCGAGCAGAGATTCCAGAGAAGTGCCAGCAGCAACTCATTTCCCACTTCAAAAAAAAAAACAGCACCATTTTCTTTCAGATCTTGAGTTGAAACTTAAGATGGAATCAAAAACTGTTAGTTCCAAGAATACAGAAGTATTGCCATGTTAATACAGATGCTTTCTGTAATATTCAGGGACTGTTCTGCAAACGTGCTGAGAATCCTGCAGCTTCTGTAAGAGGCTGCGGTAGTGCTGCTCCCGAAACCTGGGTTGCGGTGTGTGCAGCACTGGCATTGTAGCTTGAACCTAACAAGCACACCTACCTCTAAGTGTGAACTTCATAGCACAGGCTTCTGCATGGAATATATTAGCCCAGCAGGGAATCTGATTACAGCTTTTGGTTTTGGTGAGTTTGTTGGGTTTTTTATCTTCCCAGAGTAAAACCAATTATTTTCAAGTGGACTGTATTTGAAAAATCTGCCCTTCCCGTTTAGCTATGTAAGTAGCTGTGCAGTGTGGAGCTAGAAATCTCTTTCTGCTCCCCAAGTTACTGATAGTGTGTGCACAGATTTTTAATTTGATAGGTTAAGCAGAGTGTGCATGGGAAGTAACAAGGTAGGGGAAAAACAGAAAGTCCCCCCGGTATCTTGCATTTAGTTACGTATTTGTCTTGGACTCTGCTGGGGTGGGAGGTTGTGGGGGGTGCGTACATAGATTTTTTGGAAAGAAATACTGTTTTATTTTAGTTGATGCAAAAAATACATGTGGTGAGAATAGGAGACACTCCAGAATCTAGTTTTGAACTTTTTTCTGCAGGCTTTACTCTTATTTTTAATGTGAAATAAGATGGGAAGCTTTATTTTGAGGCTTAGTGGAGCAAAACTGACCCACCTGAAAAGGAACTCTGCCTAGCACTAGAGGGAACGCAAGATAATTCTGTCCATCCAAGGCGTAATTACTGCTGTAATTGCTGTCATTACTGTAATTCTGCTTTTGGACCTTTACAGACTACTTCAGCATAATTTGGAGGGGGGAGGTATAGCAATTCAGATTAGCAAATAGCTGTACTAATATGAATTAAGATTACCTAGTTCTACCTTTTAAAAAAAATTCTTCCTCTGAACTTAACACTTAGTTTTGGACACTAATATTTAAAAAAAAAAAAAAGGGCAAAAAGCTCAACCCAAAAGCAAAGAACTCAAACAAGAATGCTTTTGTTTCTCCCTTAAAACTTGATGCTTCCTTCTAAGTTGATCCAGCTTTCCATTCAATTTTTCAACAAGGAATCTAAATCTGTGAATATTCTTTTGAGTACATTGCAGAACCGTATTATGTGCATGGGATTTTTAAGTTGTTTCCGTTTTCATCCATGATGAAGTATTCAGAGACTGTATGCTAACACAAAAACCATAATAAAGTTAGCTTTATTTACATGCAAGTTACAGGGTATAAAATCCAAGCTAATTCATGCTGTTTTGCTGCATTAACTTCTCTCTGTCGTCTTTAGGATGCAAGAGAATCTTTGTTTCTTTAGACTGGAAATCTGCTTCTGGCTTTCAGGTGGTAGAGAATAGATGGAAATGGAGCCAAGAATTTAGTTGTCTTCATCCGTGTGTAGGGTTTGAGCACAGGTTTCACCATACAGCTCTGATTATGTTTAACAATTTTAAATTTTTTTTTTTGAGCAATGCCTTCCAATATATCAACTCTGAAGTGTCCCCAGGCTGTCCTTTTCCCTACTTCTCACTGAAAATGCATTTATCCAGGTGAAATACAATAGAAAATGCTGTGTGACTTGGTTCTATAGGTTAGACAGACTGCTGTTTTTAGCAGAGGTGAACTGAAGAAGCCCTCCTCTGTTGTAGGACTCATCCTCATACTGGGAAGCTGTAGATGTCCTTGGTGAGAGCAAGGAATGACCCCATGAGTGATTTGTTATCTCCCTCCTTTGTTTCCCATCTTTGTGTAAAGAGGGTGCTCCACTTGGACTATGTAATGGAGACCTGTTAAGGGTGGAAGGGCTTGATTTTTTTTGTATGGAAAGGGGAATTTAGTAGATAGGAATTTTAGATGCCATAGACAGGTGTTGGGTCGTCTTGTCTTTAGTCACTGTACTTGGGCAGACTAATGTGAGACATGATACCAAAACATGCTAGTGCCCTGTGATCTGAGAAATAGACTAGGCTGCTGGGTCATTTTGGAGCACAAGTGGTTGCTGCTTGGTTATTGCAAACAGAGTAAAGCTCAGTTGCTTTTGGGCTGAGCTTTTGAATCCTGTCTGACTGACTACCAAAGGGCACCACTGATGTTACATGGTTTCTTAACTGCAAAAAACATTATTGTAATTGTTTAAAAGAATAGCACAAAACACAAGAGTCAAATATTCATTTAAAGTTTAGGTTCTTAATTTAATTTAATGGTCTCTGTAGTCTGTCCATTTAGAATGGTATTTGTGTCTTATCCAGCAGTGGAGAAAGGACACTGGAAATGAGGGTGACGTGACTGTGCAATATGAGAGCTGCCTGGGGCTGTGGGAACACAACCAGCACCAGAATCCTGTCGTTTTCCAGGTTCTATTTCTTTAAAACCGGAATGGCTTTGAGCAGCCAGAAAATGCTAAAGCTTTAGCATAATGATGTGTGGGTGTGGTGTCAGGAACTGTTATTTCCCTTGAGAATATTTGTCATCCTTTGAGTAAGATCAGAAATAGATTTTAGCACTTGCTACTATGAGCTTTTAAAATTTATTTCATTCTTTTGTTAGATGCTGTTCACCATATTGCTTCCTGCTCCTCCTGATACCTCTTACTCCTTCGGCGTGTTTAGTCTCCTGCTTGTCCTGTCTGCTTTGTGGGTTTTGACCTGTCTTGGCCAGGAACCTGTGAATTCCTGGAAGGGAAGCAGTGTGGTTTGCTGTTCCTCCTGCACCTTGAACAGCACGGCACTCAGCTCACAAGTGTGCTCTGAGGCATTGCTCTAATGCAGCGGTAAAGATTCCTGCCTACTCTTCTGGTGGACTTCTCTTCTAAAGACGAGTCCAGCTTAAAATAAAAAAGAAAACAAAGCAAAATAAAGTGCCTACCCAGAAACAGCTCCACACGCTGACACTAGGTACCCCCCTCCATCACACACATGCATTCTTGCTGAACACTGATGGGAGCCAGTTCAGCTGAGAAGCTTCCTGGAGAATGATGCTGTAGTTGACTCCGGCTGCAGCATCCAAAGAGATTTGAAGGGCGCAGTCTCAGCTGGGAGTCTGTATTACAACCTCTGAAACCTCTTTACCTGAGCTTTCTTGGGTGCTGTTTCCAGATGGTAAATTTAGCTCTCAACTTCTTTGGGCTGGAAGAAAAAAGGAGGGAAGTTGCTTCCAAGCTTATTTTGAGCTGGTCTGGAAAACTAGTCTTAAAGCATGGCATGTGCACACTGGTCAGCTCATAGTCCTGGCAGAACTCTACTTGATAAGCATGGATATGTGTATAATAGCTTTTGGAACACTGTAGGGTATTTCAGGCAATACCTTGGGGTCAGCAAATCTAGCACAGGACATATGGGATACTAAGGTCCTTTTGAAGCATCCTGTGGAGCCCTGGTGAGTTACTTCAATGATGTGAATGAGAAGCTACCTATTCTTCTGCCTGTGTTAGGGAAGGAGTTGCTGGGTTGTGTGTTGATGGAGACAGGAAGCATCTTCAGCTGTACGTTGGAATGAGCCTGGCACAGCTTGGGTACCGCATAAGCAAAATTGGATCTTATCATCCATAGCTCGTTTTTATTAACTCTGGTATGAGCATTTCATAAATGAGAACAGCATCTCGTAACAAGCCAGCTTTCTTTTCTGCTGCTCGGTTGATGGGATCTGGGTGGCAATGGGCCACTAACTCAAGGCATAATGTTGTTGATGCTCCAGCTGAATTTTTCCCTATTCAGGAAGTACTGTCAACATACACATGTTTCTACTGGCCTTTTCTGTTTACGTTGGTGCTTCTTTCTTGCCTGTGGCGGGTTACTTTAAGGTCTTTTTCAAGTATCTGTATGTTTCGTGTCTTTTTCAACTTTTTAAATTTGCTTTTTACTATGGAGAAGTAATACTTTTTGTGCTTTATTTCTGGCATGGTTATTAAAGTGGGAGCTTATTTTTTTTTAATTTATGGAGCTGATATATATATTTAAAAATCTATTTCATGGGGATTTTCTGTGTCCCTGAGGAATTTAAAATATGCAGCAGTTAATCATGTCGTATTTTTCTATGCAGCTTTGCACCATGTGTGTTTTGTGGTGTTTTTGTTTGGTTTTTTGTCACTTTTTGTGCTTTAGATCCCCCTAAACTTTATGTTGGCCTCTTCAGAGCAGGAATGTGTGTGTGTTTGTAACTAGAAGTAGGAATTTACTGGACCTGGAAGAGGCTATTCTTTGTATCTGGAATTGGAATGATTCTTTGCGTTCCTGTGATTCTGAGTCTGTAGAAAGCCTGCAGTGGTGGTGACAACTGCCATCCTGTGCGGACAGGATAAAATGCCTTTGTTCAGAGTTGTTCTCTGTTGTCTTCTCAGTAATTAGTAGTTGGAAGAACACTTCTAAACCTTGTTTATGTAAATGTAAAACTTGCAACAATTGATAGACACACTTACAGCGCAGAAGTCAGATCTGTAATACACAGCAGATGTAGCCATCTCCCAAGTAGCATAAGGATGCCTAATAAATAAGCTCAAATCCCTGAGAAAATTATGGTCTGTTTCAGGGGATATGCCTTATCTCTTTTTATCAGCCTCTGAGCTGCTGCTGTTGTGCTTTCTACATGGGATTAGTAGTAGTGGGATTAGTAATAACATACTATAACTAGGCAGAGGGAAGGGAGACACCACGTTATAAACCTGTGCAGTTCCTCTGGAAGAAAGGGTGTTTGGAGGGCTTTGAGGTCAGCCCTTTATGCTATGTTTGGTGTGGGGAGTTTTTTGAGGGCAGAGAGGACAGCTGTAGTCATATGTTCTGTTGCCGTTGACAGTACTAGGCATCTAATTTTGCTTGTTGAAAGTGTGGCAATAAAAATCATTACAGGGTTGTTCAGGATGGCCAAGTGTTTGGTCCTTGACACTTTTCATTTTCTATGTGATGCTGCTATTTTCAGTTGCTACTTTCCCCAATGATTTTGGGAGGGAAGAGTTTTTTCCTTAAGGCTTTGTTCTTGGCCCCTTTGCTCTTCACCTTGATCTTCAGCTAATTTTTCCAATTCACAGATGAATCAATGATAGCAGAGGCTATCGTATCTCCGGGCAGATAATTTGGAGAAGTGTCTCTTTGTCCTCTGCTAAGCTGCTGCTTTTTGATCTTGTGTATTGGCTTGTCTCAGTAAAATGCCTTACAAATGTCTTAGAGCAAACAGAGTGTTACAGAAGCCTCAATGTTTCCTCTGGCTCAGGACCACAACAGGCAAGTTACTCAGAATTTACTCTATCTCTTTAGGGTATTTTTTTGTTCTGGCTTTTCTTTGCTAACCTGTTCTGATTAATATATGTTAAGCAAATCTGTCATCTCAGCCATACTACTCCTGTTGATCCAGCCAAAACACTTTTTCTAACCTACTTGTCCATGAAAATCCTCTCTTAGAAATTCCCAGTAAACTTCTTATCCAGTTATTGTATCTGATGGATACTTTTTGTCACTCCTGAAAGCTATACGTAACTGGGACCCTCTCCATTTAGCTTCACTTGCTAGGCTTTCCAAGGTCTCTTGTCACTTCTGCTCTGCTTCTTGCTTGTCAGATGCTTCTTGATCCATCTTTGTGCTGCTTTCTCTGTGGCTCCCTATATGTTAATTCATGATCTCCCTGCATTCATTTGCACGGGTCCCTATCCTGTCTGCTTTGCAAGTACCTCCTGAAGACCTATCTGTACCCTGCTGCTCAGTGAACCGAGCTGGCAGATGTACAAATTGCTGACTGTTCCCCAAATCAAGGTTCAGAAAAGTGTTTGGAAAATGCCTCGTGTCCATATTTGCTGGCAGCACCCACAAAGCAATAATACTTGAAGTGGAAATCAGTCTGACTCCTTGGTACAACTTCTCCACTTGTAACTCCTGGCATGGATGGCTGAATCATCTTCATCTAAGTAGACAGGACTGTGAACAGATGGTAAATAATTTACGAAAAGTGAAGCTATGAGCAGGCCTAAGATTGAACTTCGTGTCATATCTTTCTTACTGTCATAGATGCAGACTTGCAGCTCTGAATCACAGCAGACTATACTCCATTTATAAGATGAATTTTAAATCATTTAAAAGTAAATGAGACAAAGCTGAATTTCTTGAATTAGGCTAATAACAGGCAGTGATCCCCCAGAACAAAAGGCTGTGAGGGGACTGAAAAGCATTGCCAGAAATTCATCTTCTGCCTCTACCCAGAAGCCCTGGTCCAAAGTAGTGCCAAAGCCACTTATCATTTTCACTTCAGCTGCTCCACTGACATGTTCAAACCCAGCACTGGGTGCTGTGTCAGAAAGTTTCTTGGTGTCTGAAGAAACAGCAGGAACTAAGAATTTGGAAAGATACTGCAGGACGAATGGAGTCAATATTTTAGGAGTGAAGGGTTGTGTTGGTAACAGTGTGGTTTAGGAATGTTTGCTAACAGTGGCATCTCTGTATACCACTTCGATAGTGGTCCCCACTGCTCAAGATCATGACATCTGCTAGCAGCCAAGAGAAATACGGGGGTATGCAGGCCCTGGATTAGTTACAAACTTGTCCCTACTGTAATGTTATTCCTCAATTGATTACACTTAATGTTGTAGATAGGTATTTAGGTTTTTTTCTTGATTCCCTCCTTCACTACTTCACAGAACTGAGGTTCTCTCAAATGTTTCAGGGGAGATGCAGAGCCTTAGGACTCATTAGATGTGATACTCGGGTACACAGAGCACTAATTATCTTTCAATCTTCATGTGATTCGATTTGAAAGGTGACTGAAAGGTGGCATTGCCTCAGTGCTGTATTTTCAAAACTGGTATTAGCTCTTGCTGGGAGAAGATGACGTGGACCAGCACAACAGCTCTTGGAGAAAAGGGAGAAAAAACAGGTCCTGTCTTTTTTTTCATCAGTCAGGTCTGTCCAGATGTTTTGCGTCTCGCCCAGCAGTTAGGTACTGTCTGGGAATAGCTGCCCAGTTGCTCCCTGCAGGTGGCTGCACAGGTGGCTGTCACAGGCTGTGTTGACCGAGGACTACCTCATCTCTTTTCACATGTATCTTTGATTTTTTTATGAGTGTGTCTGCTGAAGTCCACAGGCTGAATACTGACTCTTATGGCTTGAGATAGTCACTTTTTCTGGAAAATCCCTTGATCTAGAAGAGACTGTTATTGACCTTTGGAGGATACTGCCACTGCTTTTCTCCTGATGTGGACGCTTTCTGCTAACCAAGATCTCATTTTTGGTAATGCCTATACATCTGTTGACAAGACGTGAAAGCCACGGCTAATGAAAGCAATACAATAAAGGTGAAATAATAAAAAGCCTGTGAAACTATCACTTTATTCAGCAGCTTGTAACACATCCTGCCCAGACTAGCTGTGCATGGATACTTACAGCTGCCATAAGTAACTGCAGCTCTACAGACCTTTGGGTATATGTACAGTACGGACTGTGTAACCCCTTGAACAAGTGTTTTCTTAGTTGTAGAGGCATAAAGCTTCAGAGAAAAAACAGTCCAAATGGTGTCTGATGTACTACAGTCAGCGTGTAACTCTGAGACATGATGCAGGAGGGAGTTATATGGCAGTTGACACGTGATAAGTTTTAGATTGAGTTGTGGATTGGACACGTAGAAAAATTTTTTTCATAAATATTCTTTGAATTTGCACCCTTGAATCAAAAAAAGTCAGCGGTAAGGGTGTTCTGCAGTACAAAGTCACAACAGTACTCCTCATTAGTCATGGAGACAGGCTTGGCTTTCATTTGAAGTGATGCGTAGGAATTTTGTTTGGAATATCAAAGCAGTGATAATGTAGATGTTTCATCACAGCAATGGGTGATTTTATTTTTTCCTCTCTAGTCAGCCTCGTGGCTAATGGTAGAACTTAAGACAATGGTTCCTGTACAAAGAGAAGGGTGTAATTCTGCAAAATAAGAAGTTGCATGATTCATTACAAGGACCCTTAATTTCCCTTATTAATTTTTTAGGAGTAATTTGTGAAATCTATTAAGCATGGTAGTCTTGCAGAAAACCTAGTGTGATCTCAAAATCACAAAAATACTCAGAATTATTTTTGAGATGAGTGCCATCCAGTGCTAAAAATACGATGCACTATTGCAATCATTTCGTAGCTGGATTCACTCCATCACACAAGCTCTTTATCTGAAATTGCTATAAGCCATAACATAAAGCTTTTTACTTGCACACATCTAATTGAGAGAATATTTATTTGGTGCATATTAAATTCAAACTGGCCTACTTCTGAAGGAATATTTATTACTTTAAATCTCAGTACTTTGAAGAGAGAAGTTTTAGAAAACTCCTATTCATATGACAAAGTTAATTAGAAACTTGTGTTTTAGTTCCTGTAATATTTGAAAAGGAGTAGTGCAGTGTTTGAAAGATAGCTATAGTAAATCAAGATTTGTTGACGAAACTAAACTGTAAATGAAAGCTTAACTTTTATTGAGCATATTTTGAAACACTGTACTTGGATATGCATGGAACTTCACAGACAAATCTGGTGTATTATAGCTTAGTGCTTATAACGCAGCGATGTGGCTTTTATAGCTTAATCATGCATTATGGATAGGCTATAGAATGGGGACACGTTCCCTGATGTTGACTTGGGGAGGCTGCAGTGTGGGTGACAATCCCAACGTTATCTTAAACTCCTGGTTTTTACGCATATGGAATAATGTCAGGAAGCAAACTGGCAAGAGCCAAAGCTACGTCTCAAATATTTATTCAGTACAGGCCAACCTGTTCCCTCTCACTATGGCCATAACGCTGTGCTTAGGCTTTTTTGGGTAGATGCTGTAGCACAATCCCAGCTTCTCTCATGGGGGATTTTCCAGTTTACTGCAATCCCAGTGAAGAGTCTCCTCCCCAATAAATCCCTCTGAAGCAGTGTTACGTCTGTATTTTGAGAGGAAGTCATCTTCCAGTAAACTCTGCTCTTCTTGCCGATGATAAAGATCGAACTTAGGCGCTAGAAATCAGCAGTAATGAACAGCAATTATTCGGCTGAGGCAGTGGTAGTTACGTGTGGCAGGTGTTTAAAAATAGGTGGAAGAAGTAAATCATTGATCGTTACGTAACATGGCAAAACCTTTGATGTTGCACATCGTATGCATCTGTGCAGTTGTGTTATAGTGAGCTATTTGTGCCTTAGCGTTATGCTTAGGACTTAGAGCTATTAGCTGAGTAATCACAGCTCTGTTACACCCAGCCAAGAGCTTTTAGGCTGAAGTGTGCTAAATCCAAACGGCATACTTGGGATGTTACACCTTCATGGGAGGATGGGTGAAGGTTTCGTGCAGTTTGAGACAAGCTGGGTTTAAGATAGAGGAAATACTAAGAAGCAATCTAATTTACTCATTTTGCTTGTTACATCCTTATAATTGGCTAAACTCTAAACTATGTCCTGTGCTTGGAGATCCTAAAGAGAAAAACTTCTCGCTGATCTGGCCAGAGCTCAGGCTTCTGTATGAACACTTACATGCCCAGATCAAGTAGAATCATTTATAGGCATATATGTACAGCTATATATGTTGGAGTTCTTTCCTGAGAAGGCTCTGTACTTTGTGTTTCAGTGACAAGTTACAGATGCACAGTGTCAACTAACAACGTAAAAATGGCCACATGTCTTTGAGTCTGCCTGGGTGCAGCTCAGAAAATAACAATAGCCTCAACTCCTTCCATTCACACTTACATAAAAACTATATTATTTAAAAGTACAAAAGCAATGAGAAATCTTGACCTACTTATGAACTACCATAGGCCAAGGAAAAGAAGGTGTTGAGTCACTATCTGCTTAGACCATCCAAAGTCTTGACCTTCTATCAAAGAGTTCTGGAGTATCTGGTAAAGGTGCACCTTATGCTCTGAATGCCTTCTGAATTATTAAGTCATCATTAATATATGTTGGAAGTATCTGAAACTGATTTTAAATATAAATGCAACAATTCAAAATGTAATGGAAAATAGGACATGAAACAGAAGTGAAGGTTATACTGTAAAGAAAGGTAGTTTGGGGAAGAAGGGGTGCAGCAAAACCAGCAGGAAAACTGAGTGCTTGGGAGCATCTGTAGCAGTGTTAGTTCCAGACTGTTTAGGCTTTTTTGTTCCTCGAATTTCTTGTATATTTTTCTTTCTCTGGCTTGGTATTCTCAAATTCTGCAGTGTAGTGGTGCACTTATAGGCTACCAAAGCACACCTTCCCATCTGGTGATGTACCAGCAAGAATGATTTTCTAAAATGGTAAAAAAACCCATTAGAAATAGCCTAACACAAAATAACTGGAAGGCAAATGCCATATAGTATGTGTTGCGTCTTTAACTGTGTAATTGTAGCAGAAATGAATCTGTTGGTGAAATGGACAACCCAGCCACAAACTCAAGGTGCTGTTTGGCTTTTGGCTATCTATCATCATGCCATAGTTGAATTCAACTTCAGATTATCATGGAAGGGGAGCAGTAATAAGGCTCAGTCATCTCTGCAGGTGAAGAGAACTGCCAGTAAGTGAAGCAAGAATCACTCCCTGAATGTTACTAACAAGATGGCATTTTTGATAGTTTTTTATATAGTTTAACAGAACAGGTTCTCTGAGTAAACACTGGCTATTAGCTAGATGGGGTGCAAACACAGGAAGAGTAAATCTATTGCAAAAGCATGGAAATAACATCTGGTTGCCAGGCTTAAGCAAAAAACCCACTGATATTCCTGAGAAAGCGGGAAACTCAAGATGCTGAATGCATGGCGTTTGCTGACCTTGTACTTACACTTATTATTATCTTTAGCCTTATCAGTAGTTACAGCTGACTGCCCTCCAGGTGCTTATTTTTCAGGTAAGAAATTGTTTTCAGCTCTTGTTGCATCCTGCCTGCTACTGTGCTCTCACTGTGTTGGAACGTGACCAGCTCTTTGTACAACCAGGTCTTAAAATTAACTGTCAAGTTAAAAGTATCACTTAAAGAAAAAAAAAGTGAAAACACTTCTCTTGATTCCAAGTAAACATGTGTCACTGCTAGAAACAGTATGGGACTTAGAAATGTGGATGTGTTCCTGGAGCACTGTGAAACGTGATGTGGTTGAAGTCATTTGTGTGGGAACTGCTGAATATTCCGCCAACGGTGGTGGCTTGGTTGTGTGTTGTTGTTTCTCTTTTAGCATAGTGTTACTTGCACAGAAGTTTCTTCACCAAGTTACAGAAGGTATTTGAGGTGAAGGTAATGTCAGGCAGGATGTGATACCAATGATACAGCACATAGTGAGTTTGAGTTGGTTTTGTTTTTCTAATGTACTGACAGATCCACTCAGACATGATTCAGTCATCCCCTTGAGAAAATGCAGGTTAAGCCCCCCACCCCAGTACAGTGCCTTGCTTCCCACAGAGCAGCTCCTCCCAGCAATTACTTTAGGCAGGGACTAACAGTGTGCAGGCAAATGTGAATTCATGCCCTGCTTCAAACAGGTGTGGCTGCACTCTGAGCTCCAGCTGGCAGCTGTGATCACGTGTCTAATGCAGTGAATGAATGGCCAAAGTGAGTTAGTCCATTTGGCTGCAGACCTTGGTCCAAGCAAGCTTGCATCTGCTTGCAGAAGGCTCTGAGCAACCTGTGTGGTTAAGCAAACTTCCCTGCTTCTTCATTTTCCATTCCAAGGAGTACTGTCTGTATGGACTGTTGCATGACAAAACTCAGCTATGACCCATCACGTCTTTCCAGGAGTGCACACTTGCTTGCCCAAGGAGAGGAGGATTTGGGAAGGTTGCGTGCTGGTACCTCTTAGGATTCAGGGGCAGTCCGCACTAATAACAGGCAAGCTGTGGGATCTTGACCTTTCTTAGGAGTATATGGGACTTGAGAAATCTCTCTGTGTTCAGTGGGATTATTTTTGAGGTAAGGTATTATATCACACAAGGAAGGAACATCACAATCTGTCTCTTAAAATTAGCAGTCTGTTACAAAGATCAAACTAAAATTAAGGTCAGGTTCCCATTCTCCCATGCATGGATTTGGCTGACATGAGAGTCAACAAGAGTTCTGTGTGTGATTCAAGATGCAATTTGGCCCTATACTAATTTCATTAGGAAAACTGAAACTCAAACATGGTGTGAATGAGACATCTGTTAGTCTGCTGATTCATGTCTAAAGAGAAATGTCATAAGGATTTTTAGAATGCGATGCTGCATATGAGGCAGCTGCACTGACGTTGCGTATCAGTCTGTTTCAGATGAAGTCCTAAACAATAAACCCTTCTGCATCTCGAAGTACAGAAAAAACTAAGGAGTAACAGTGGAAATGAAACTGGAGTGCAAGGAGTGCAGCGTGGGAGCTTCCCACTGGTGCTGACCCATCAAGATGGGTGCCTGTCCTGGTAACTCACTCCCCTTAAATCCTAAATCCTCTTGGTGCTTTCCTTCTCTTCCCACCCTCCATGAAGACAAGGATATGAGTTAGGTGTGGCAGCACACAGTAGTAATAAAAACAAGTGGGAAATACTAAATGACAGTCTGTTACCCTCTGGTGTCAGCTGGCGTTAATCTGCCTTCTCCATACAATGTCAATGGATGTATTTTTCATTGGCACTTTTTTCCTTGTTGGAAATATGTTTGTTCCTATTGAATACTCACATAATCACAAACCTTCACTAATAGTGACAAAATGTTACTTATTTATGTTTATTTGTGTTTTATTGGCTTTTATAGCATCTGTTTCCTTTGGCATCTGAGCTTCCCTGCTACTAAAAGTGGGATTTCAGGAACATGAGCTGAAACTGTAGTGGGATTGCACTTTAAAATTTTTTTTTTTCTCTGTGTGTGTGAGCCTGGGTATACAGGGATGGCAGGGTAGGGTGGCTTGCCTCTTCCAGTGAGGAATGAGCACTAGGAACACAAGAATGTCAGAGCAATAACAATCCTGTTTTCATGCAGATTTCCCAGGAGTGAGGGAGGCATATTGTAGATGACACATTAACAGGCTTCTCTGTAAATAGAATGTTTTTTCAAAGTCTTCCTTGGGGCACCAATGACTGTTCAATGCAACATTAATGGATGCATTCTCCTGATAGAATAACAAGAATGTGGAGACTGAGAGAGATACTGAATTCGCCTCCTGCCAGATTTTGCATGTCTTTGTTTTTCCTCTAAATATGTACCTGGATTGAGGGCTTGTTATCTCATAGCAAAGGGGAAACCATCCTTGTGTCTGCAGTACCAGTCACCTCTTCTACTAGAAAGTTTTCTTCTCTTGTGTAAACTTGAGAGACTGTGAGTAACCAGAGCATCATGTGCAGCTGCTCCTGATGATGTGACTATAGGAGATGTATACTCCAGCAGCTGGACTGCTCTGGGGGTGTGGAGTGTCTTCTGAACACAGCTCTTGTGATGGGAATATAATAAAGAGACTGTACATTAGTGCAGTTTCTAATACCCATGTTTACTGTCCATTGGATCAGATCATCATCATCCAAAAGCATTGTAGGTGCCTGAGACCTTGGGACAGCAAAGAGCTGCCCAGTGAACAAGCAAGGATAGAAATGAAAACTTCTGCCTTGCTTTAACAAGTGAAGTGCATTTCCTCTCCTCTTTGGCCCCAAAGGAAGCTGCCCTCATCCCCCCCATTTGATTTGGTAAGTCAAATAATTTAGTTCTGGTTTTCAAAATATTTTATTACTTGACTAGTCCCTTGTCTTACCCTTTTTGTCCTTGCTGTCTTTTTATACCAGTTGTCAAAATCAGGAGCTTTGAATGATGTCCCTTTGCTTATTCAAGAGGGCACTGCAAATTGGCTTGGGCACTAAAACTCACCCTTTGGTTAATCTCTTATTCTTTCTGCGTTGTCACTGCAGCACCCTGTTACACGTAGGGTCTCTGATCAGATTGCAGAAAGGCTGTATAGAATGCATTTTAGTGACAGCAGGCTTCTCTGGCTGTGATGATTTGGCACAATTTTTACATCTGGGTTATTCATGATTTCCAGGTCTCTTTGTCAGAGACAAGGAATTTTTTGTATTTTGACAGGTGTCTGTTGTTTGGTTTTTAATTTACTTATTGGGATGAAGTCATCGACTTGTCTGGACGAAGGTGGCCAAAACACATCTATAGAAAACCTAGATTGCTACAGCAGTGTTCCAGGGAGAGGAAGCATTTCAAGCCTACCAAACAGGTCTTCTCTTCCAGGTTAGGTCTTAGTTACTTCCCACTGAAGCTGAATTCAGCTACTCATCCTAGCAGAACCAGGAGCTTTCTTTCTTGCCTCTTTTTTTCTGCCCCTGGCAAATTCTCTTAACTACCAGGCAATTGAGCCTTTCCCTTATCCAATGAATATTTAAACATTTTATACAAATATTTGCTATATATTAATTCAGAACAGGTGAGCAAACAAGAATAACTTCATATGCTGATGCTTGCTGTAGTTCACTGGTGGTGGGGTAGCAGGATGGTGCTATAGCTCCAGCACAAGCTTTTGCCAAGTACTAGTTAGGTGGAGTGAGCAGCTTTGATGTGGCTCTCTGCCCTTGGAATATTCTGTACCTCAGCAGTGAAAGGGCACTCTGAGTTAGAGATCCAGATCTGCCAGGAAGGATGTTTAACCCTGCTGGTCTCCAGGTCAATGTTATAATTGCTAATATAAATTTGATTTAAGTTCATGCACAGTTTTTGTTCCTTAAAACCTGATTTTTGTCTCTTTAAAAATCACTCTTCCTCAACTATCCAAGAATTAGTGCTGTACAGAACCATTTTGGATCTCATCAGCTTATGGTATGAGTCGCCTGAACTTTGAAGGCCTTCCTTAGTTCTGCGCCAGCCTGGAAGAGCAGGGAAATACCAATGTGAAAACCTGTAAGATTGAAATGCTCCAATATACTTTGAGCACTTTGTTTTAAGAACATGAAAATTAGAATGCACCATATATGACAACTTAAATTATATTGCTTAATTCATGACTTGGCATCTCTGATACACTGGAAGAACCAGTACAGAGTCAAATACCATTGTAGCCATTAATTTCTTTGCCATAACCCCATTCTGAAGTGTAAGTAATAAGAGGGAAATAAAAGGAACTAAATTGAAATAGGAGTGGCTAATCTTTTTCTATTGTTTTATATTCTTAGCTGATCCAAAAGGAATAATTAATTTACGTTACTGCTGTATGTACCAGTATGTAGGTGTGTGTGAATGTCACTCTTGTCAAGCAGCGACTTCTGGCTAGTACTGAGCTCTTCACTTAGAGCGAACAAAAGGCTTCTGAGGAGAAAGCAATGGATCTAAGTTCCTGTGGAGGATTTTGGTTTTTTTACTTGGCTCTCTTATCTGGTATCTCAGGGCTCCATAAAAGACTGCATGGCAGAGCATGCTGCAGTAGGCCACAGGGCTTTTTGTCTTGGAAAATATCTTGGCTATACAAGAAAATGGCTTGTCTTGCCAATCAATATTATTCTTCATTGCACTACAGGGTAGGGTCTTATATTTTTCACTCTGGTCTTAGACTTCTAGGACAGAAACCTCTTATCTTACTCTGTATTAATTATTCCTGTTAATGGTGGTGAATATAGATGTTTCATAGCAGATAAGCACGTACCTCCCTGAGCAAGCAAGTCTGGCAATCACCTTGCTAGCAGTGCTGCAGGAAACAGTAAAACATACCAGTAAGCATATTACTCTTTCTGCATACCCTTGAGTTGAAATCAGTGGCTTGGACTCATCAATCACTGAAAGAAGGTGCTGATACAATGTGTATATCTTCCCTTAGATCAAAAAGACTTAAAGGAAACTTTTTCTTCGGGAAACCATCTATTTATCTTGTCTGAAAGCAACAGTAATTCTGAATTGTTTTGCTGAGGTGGGGGTGGGAAATGACAGACACAGCAAAACCCCTTCCCAAACCAAATCTCTAATTCAGTAGGTTTGGTTAAGTTAGAAGAGTTGTTAAATGTTGAAACATTGTCTTTTGAAGCTTAACTAAGCTTTTTCTATTGAAGTTGACTACTCCCTGGTCCCATGTTAAATCTCACCTTCAGCCAAAACCAGAATTCCAGTAACACACTTGTGCAGCCGCAGCAACGAAGGAGCAGGGATTTTGTCAGTTCTTTTCTCCTCAGACCAGCATCCCGAGAAGCAACACAGAACATCGGTCAGATCTTACCACTTCAGCTCACTTGTTCAGAACCAGGACTTTTCAATAAGGAGTCAACTGTGTGTTGATAAACCATGGTAGTTCTTCAGAGGAAGTGGGAAACACTGGATTTCTGTTCTTAGCTCCTTTTTCTGATCCCTGGTAGAGATGCCAGGCACGAATAAGCTTATTGAAGGGACAGTAGTCAAGAACTTCTTGACTAAAGGTGGAACAGCATAGATTCAGGTGGTAGAACTTATGTATTTGAATTAAAAGAAGAAAAATCATTCCTTTTTATTAATAAGTCTAAAATATCTTGAGGTCTGTGCTTGTTGGAAAACTTGTTTGGCACAGAGTACTAGTAAGTGATAAGAACAGCTTACTGAGACTGCTTTTGAATGCCTTCAGTGCTCTGTTACACAACAGATGAGAGTATTACAGAAACAGTCTTGTGATATATTTAATAGTCAACAGTATATGATGTAACCTCACAAATTAATTGATAAAATGTCTCTGCAAATAAGACTGCTTAACTTAGTCATCTCTGGTTAACGCCTTGAAGCCATTGTCTCATACCCAGTTCAGCGTAGGATCCGGGCTATGAAAGGTCCCGCGATACAGAGCAAGAACAGGGTATTTCATACTGCAGTTCTCTTTTGTATTAACATTCCATAGTCTGATACATCAGAAACAACTTTCTAGAGCCAGCACTGAGTTCTGATGCTCAGGTTTGCTTCATTGCTTTTTCGATTCATGCCTTACTACTTTGAGAGAGCTCCATGAGACAGCAGAAAGCATATGTTTTTTTGTGCCTTGTTTTGATGTTTTGGAGGTTTGTATGCTTAAACTGGTGGGAAAGAGTTGTCAAGAAGCTCTGGTCATCTGAAAGATGAGGATTCAGCTTTGCCTGGTGCATGAACTTGGCAGCTCAGAGTGAAGGCTTTGCATGTCCTGTGGCACAGCCGGCCCCAAGTACAGGGCTGCTTCCAGTTCCTAATTTCACCCAGAGCCAAGAACTTTAATGGCTTTGTGCTGCTTGTTGCTAGCACTCTGTGCTGTTGGTTAGAATTAGCCCAGAAAACCAGAACACCGAGGGGGCTTTTTGAAGGGAATTTAAACATAATTTTGAGTTTGACTAAGCCAAGCGCTTGCTGGAGCGATTACATAGCATACACACAGCAGATAGTCTTTGTACAGCTTATGGCTGATCCTCTTGCCAAACTGGGGGAAGAAAGCAGCAGCGCCTTTGTGCAGCGAGAGAGCATAGTTTATTACCCAGTAGGTGCAATTTAAAAAGATCTGAGGGAGAGATGACAGATGTGAGGAGAACTTATGTCCAAGTAGGGTCAGTTATATTTAGATGACCTGGTATATTTGTGCGTTGAAATGGCTTTTTGAGAAATAGCAGTCTTGAGAGGAAGACCCAAAGCTTAGCCAAACAACATGCTGTTTGATTTTTACATCAAACCTTTAAGACAGGCTAATGTTAACTCCAGGGAGAAAGAATGGCTGAATAAACATGTAGCATCTTAAAGGTACTGAGATTTTGAGCAATCAGTGTGTGTTGCTCAGTGACGTGTACTGCAGTTTCATAAAAGGGCTCTGTAAACTTGGTCAGAGCGGAATTTCACCTACACTGTAATTATGGAGCTGGGGTTTTTGTGGAGGCAGTCACTTCTGACAGGTCTGCAGCAAACTGTTGAGCCTGCTTCTTTTTTTTTTTTTGAGTGATACATGACTTTGCCTTTCCTAATTCCTCAGCTTTTGAATCTTAACCTCCAGCCTATATTACCAAACATTTTCGGGAAGTTCAAGGCCTTCCCTTCTCCCTGGCTTCGGTGGCTTCAAACTGAGCAGTTGTGTAACTGCACAAAGTGCTTGTCTGTCCCTGCCTGCTCCCTTTGGCATTCTTACACCTTACCTTTCCTTTAGACTGAGAGCTCTTCTGGAGGGCACCTGAGTAGCTCTGGACATGCAAAATTGAGCTAGGCACACTGTGCTCATAGGCATGGCCTGCGAGCTTTGATTTATTTTAGGAATGTGCTTTATTTACTAATGAAGTAACTACTAGAAAAAAGACGAACAAAACAAACCCAAGTAATTATTAGTAAAATACTGCTAGAAGAAGAAATGTGTGATCCTCCTGTATCTTTTCCTTTCCAATTTAGTATTTCAATATAGAGAGTTTTGGGTGTGTGTCCCCCCAAACAAAGAATTCTTGGCAGTTGTATGATGAAGTGCTAATGCCTAATGATTTCTGTTTTGTTTGCTCATTTTAATGTAGGGTCAGGCTGTTGGTTCTTCTTGACTGCTGTGTGTGTGGCTTTTTTCTTTCTTCTTTTTAATTCATGTGTGACCTAAGTTGGGCTGTGCAGGTCTCTAAGTTACAGAACCTTCCCCTCCCCTACCACAAACTGTGGTACATATTTATGTGCTTCCTTAGGTCTCTGCCTTAGTGAAAGCCATTACCGTTGGGTTTGCTTCTCTCCTTGTCTGTACGAGGGGTATTCACACAACTGTCTCTGCCAGTTTGAGAAGAGACCTGATGTGCAAGCTACCAGTAGGGATTCAACACATTTCTGTTCTCCCTGTACCCCACTATGTCCAACTAATTTTCTGCTGGTTCTGTGTTGAGTTTTATTTACTACATGCTACTGCTGCTGATTCTTTCTAAGCCATGGAGACAAGTTTGGGCCACTGTTGGTGCCAAAATTGTTGCCTGTTCTCCTGGGAGGTCCATGGTGTGATGTTTATGCTACACGGTGCTTTTCCTGTGTGTGAGTGTGGAACGATTCATGGCAGAGGAGCAGGATGGAGGGGCATGCAGGAATCTCTCCCAAGGTCTAACGACGTGCTGTGGATTGACTCCTTTGTATGAGTTTTGCCAGTTCTTGTGATATCTAATCAAAAACCTGCAGTAGTGCTTCCTTGACAGCCCCAGTTCTGGAGACACATGGCATATGAGAAGCCTGTCTGAGTTTTTGAGTTTGTGTGCAGGTTGTTTGCCTTTTAGTAGAAATAGATCCCTTGGTCCTTAGAGCTTTACAGAAAAGCTTAAAAAATGTCACCAAATAAGGTTCAAAACCTGAAGGGGAAATTAAAAAAAATAATGTATTATTTCTGTATAAAAACATACAAGAAAAAAATTCTCTTGTGACTTCTTTAAGCTGTTTGTGAAAGGTCTGGGCTGTGGTGTACACTGGGAGGTAAGAACAGGGCAGACTCTGCAGATCTGTGTCTTCTTGTATTGCTTTAACCCCTCTTCTGAAAAGAGAGGTGAGAGAAAACAAAAAAAACCCCTTTGAGGTGAAGTGTTGTCAAGGGTGGTGTTGTGCACATCCTTAAAAAAACCAACATCTCTCTGCAAACAGCTGCTGCTTCTCTTTTTTTATTTGTAAGTAGCTTTAAAATCATGAGTGAGATAGTGAGGAGGGCAGAATCTTTGCCTGCTTCTAGCTCAGAAATGAATATTTAGTCATGTAGAAAGGGTTTATGAAAGCAGATTCCCTTTTCAAAGATGATTGTCACAGTAGCTTAAATTGTCTGCCAAGCATCATAATAGAGTTTTACTACTGCGGGAAAACAAAAGCAAAAGATAAGCTTAACTCACTGAAACAAAGAGAGAACAAAGGAGGAAAAACATCAAAACAGCAAAGAGTCTCATTGATGAGAAGGCAGCACAGTGATTTCCATGTGAGGAACAGCCTGAAAGGGGCTCCTAAAATAAGGTTAATACATTGGACAGATTCAGAAGTGTTTCCTTTCTGGAACAGGGCTCAGATACTGTGGTGACATGCATGGAGGAATGAGTTTGTGGGTTTTGGAGCAATGCCATACTCCTGTTTCCCAAGGTGGGGCTCTGAAGGCAGCATCTGGGGCCACATGCCTATCCAAAAGTCTTGGGCAGGGAAGGGAAGAGATTCAGCCAGGTGAACAGTTCCTGGGGCTGACACAGTCTGTCTGCTGGGATATGGCAACCTATCTTAACTTCTAGAAGTTCAGTCCCCGTGCTGCAAACAGTTAAACTTTTAGGGTTCCTGTAGTGAGTATTTGCATGTCTAGACTTGAACACTGTACGTGAATCTGCCTGTTATTCTGCTGAAAGACTTGCCAGGACCTCGCTGCAGTGCATGAAACTCATTGTAAGCTTTGCTTTCCCTATGAAATTGGGGAAGAAATTTATTGTACAAAGCATTAAAAGTAGCCTGACCACACTACATTTCCTCTAAATATTGGGGGGGGTGGAGGGGGTGTTGTTGCTTTAATTTTACAGCTACATAAGGAGATGATGAAAGGAGTGGCAAATGTGCGACTCAGGCAATTCACACAAGTTTACTTACTGGCCTTTTATTTTCAAAAATATATGGGATAACATACTGAGCATGGCTTGGAAAAGGTCTGTCCTGGCACTAGTTCTGTTCAGTAATTTAGTTTTCATAATGATTCTGATGATGCAGAAGGGAGTGTACTTACTGAGCTTGCAGATGACGTGAAGCTGGGATGGGCTATAAATATACCACATAAATAATCTTACAAAAAAAAATTTGGATGTGAGTCATTGAAGACAAATGTAGGAACAATCACTTGGATTTGTGCAGAAGGCTTGCAAAAAAGATCTGAAGCTGTGGTATGTCACAAGCTGAACATGAGTCAGCAATGCCATTGCTGTGAGAACACTTCACAGAAATCAAAACTCCTGAGAAACACAGCAGTGGTGTTGCCTGTGTGCAGGTCACCTGGCATCATCCTTCTGCCTTGTGCTGTTCCTGAGACCTGTGCTAAGTTTTTGTGGCTAGTTCGAGGCACAGAGCCTCAAGGAAAAAGGTGGGGTGACTGCACTGGCTTGGCCTGAGCCTGCTGACCGTTAGGAAGTTTGCTGGGAGGTGCAGTAATAGGCTTCTGTTCCCCTTATTCCATGTGCAAGAAGCTTAAACTTAATTGTCAGGTACAAGCAAAAGCCAAATGCTAAGGCTGGGAGGATTTGAGCTAGACAGATGAGGGGCCATGGGATCTATGTGATAGCCTTTAACAACAGGCAGGTGAGGCCTGTTAGGTTTGATGGTAAGCTTGGTGTCTTTTGAGTGTTTCCTGTGAACTACAGCGGATGTCTCAGCCCTGCTGAATCACTGCCTTTCCCTGAAGGAAAGCTCTCTGGTAGCAGTGCTTGGTGTGTCATGTGCCTCCTGGTCCAGCGCTCACTAATCCTGCTCCCCTGGGAGCTCAAGGAGTGACGCTGTGAACGCTGGGCAAACTGAGATGAGGGCGTACGTGTTTCATTTCTCTTTGGCTGTACTTTTGTCCAATCCCAATACAAACAGTTGTGTTGATAGACTTTATGAAATCCCTGTGTCTGTTTGCTCCCACTGTTTTGTGTATCCAAGGTCATGGTGAGCTGGTACCTGCATGCCGGAGCGTTGAGAAGGATGTGCTTGTGTCTGGGGAAGTTCCTGTGCGGGCCATTTCTTGGGAGCTGGTTGTGACTGGGATTGGTACTATGAAGGTGTAGGAGAGAACTCTTGTTGGCTCCAAGAAAGTATGCTAAGAGGAAACACAGTAATCTGTTACCTATTTGCTAAGGTCATGGTTTGCTGCCTCTGTTACTTTGGCAGTGCATGTCTGCTTCTCCTGCTGCCTGCTTCAGTTGTTTTGGCACCTCTTTAGGTGATGTTTATGGATCCACATAGTGACCTGAGTCAATGAAGTGAGTTAAACTAGATGTAACCTGTTATTTTGCTGAAGGCTTTTTTTGTCTGATGTGTGGTTCCCCACTTGAGCCTCCCCACAGCTGTAGCAGCCCAAGTGGGTTTTTTGATCAGGGAGAGGAATGAATGGAATGGGAGTGCTTGGAGGATACCAGGACTTTTACTTGTACCAAAAAAAGTATGTCTTTCTCCATCCCAGAGGCTCCCACACCTGCAGGAAAAGGCTCAAATACAACAGCTTTGGAAGCTGTTAGACTTGGTGTGCCACAGAGGCTGTATGTAGCACACAGGTACACTGTCTGTCAAGTAGCAAACATGTAATTTGTATTCTGTTGCCTATGTAAGCATTAAATTACACACTGTTATAGTCTTGAAGGAAGATATTTAAAGCCATCTAAACTTTAATGGAAACAAGATTTCAATCATTCTTGTCATGATAAGGATGAAAGTTTTCTAGTTTATCTAGGAAAAAACCCTGTTCTTTAATGAACCTCAGTAATTAGAAATGCACTAGTCTATAACAGAATTTCTAATGAATAATCTATAAATTTAGCAGCTTCTGTCTTCTTTCCCCTTGTCCTTTAAAAAAAAGTTCCCAGTCAGCTACATCTCTCCCACTGTGCACTCATCGAGCATGCTACTGTCTTGCCATATGGTTGCTTTCCTCTATCAATTAATAGGGTTGTATGCAAAGGCCCCTGAATCTTTGGGGACTATATATTTGCTTGTGGTCTTGTCAGAACATGCAGCATTTCGATAGGCAATTTCTCACCTTTATGTCCACTGAATAACAAGTTGCCCGAAAGACAGTGTAGTAACTGTGCAGAACTTAAACAGAGCAATTCGGTTTATACAATTGGAAAATAAATTTAGAGTGGATGTCTATTTTCAGACTTCTTGGGCCATTTTCTAGAACTGGTTTTTCTGACTGGATGCATGTTTCATGGATGCATGTAATCAGTTTCTTGGCAGATGTATTTGCAAGGACATTATTTACAGTCATTTTCCCTCTGCGTTATTTTAAAATTAATATGACCCCAAATAAGTACACTTGAAGAAATCAAATAACATGGGTAGAGATGTAGTAAGGGAAGGAGAAGAAAGATTATGGAAACAATAGTCAAAGGTCCCTACTTAAGAAAGGGAGAAAGCAGTTAAATAGCAATGTGTTGATGTTGCTAAGCAGTGCACCTTTACCCCATTTACATGAGCACTGAAGCATTTGAAGAGTACTTCAGATAATTTCCACACAGATTTTTCTTCAGAAATGAAACCATAGACACCTTTTTAGAACACATTTTGTCTGAATTATCCCTTGTTCATTCTGCTGGAGCCTACTTCCATGACATTTGAATGGTTATGCATGATTTCCCCTTCCTCATACCTCTCACTCTGCGGCATGGCAGAGGCAATTCTGCACCTGGACCTGCAGCCTTCAGGGGTTTGAACTGCTCTGGGTTGGAGTGTTGCCTCTGCGGTGTCTGTGCTGCTGCAGTACCTGTTTCACTGGGATGTTACTGGTTTTGGTAGGGATGTACAGGGAAAAGGACTTACCTAGGCTCAGAGAAATGTTGTGTTGTGTGCCTGTGGAGCATGGGGGGCTCTTGAGGAAGGACGAGTTTCAGGGGTGTATAATGGGAATTGAACAGTCTGGGCCATTTCCTGAGCTTTGGGCAACTCTGGACAAGCCTATTGGTTTATAATTATTTATACTGTAAACTTGTGGAGGGTGGAGCATGTCCCTTCTGTATGACTACAGGGTCTAGAAAACAAGGACCTTTTTCTGCATGTCCAAGCTAATATTAAGGATATCTTTTTGGGTAGAGTTTAGCCCTGCCCAAAGAAATGGGGTGCAGGAGTGATGTATTGCATCCTCTGGGCAGGAATCCTAGCAGTGTTGGGGCCGCAGTGGGTTAAAAAAGCTGCAGCTGAGGAAGTTGGGAGGTATTTCAGTGCACCAAGATTACTCTGACTTGAGGGCTTGTTACCTACCAGGGAATTCAGGAGGTTGTTCAAACCTTATTTTCTTTCAGTATATCAGCAAGGGGGGGAGGTAGAGAGAGGATGATGGCAACTAATCCTCTTGTGATGCTGGAGATGATGATTTTACTAAATCTGTTAAGTTTCTGTGGGTCTGCCTGAGAACTGGCTCAGGGCAAGGGATTACAGAGCTTGTGACAATGATCAGATGCTCAGCTGCAGTGGACTGACTGCCACTGGGCCTTCTCCTCAGCTGCCACGAAGGGCATGGCAGCACGGCTGCTGTATGTGCATACCTCGATCCTAGGATATGTCCTAACCGTCTTGGGGAAAAGTTCTCCCCCCACCTCCAGCTTTACTCTGAAAGATCAGTATCTGGCTTTTTCTCTTCTGTCCATGCATGCACACACACCCCCTTTTTTTTCACCCTGGAATGGCAATATGAGTATCTGACACTCAGCTCTGCCCTGTGATCATCATATGGTTTTGAGCAGATACAAAGGATGCCAGGCTCATTTCTGTCCACAAAACCTGTTGAATGTGCATCAGAAAATTTGGCCAGGGGTTTTTAATACAGAAAATGCAGCTGTCACTGCTGTTAAGATGCTTAAATGATCTGACAGTATTGAGTGGGTTAACATCAGCAATGTCTAAACAGCACAGGAAGAATTCCTTAAATTTCATGGCTGTGGACATATTTTATGTTTTTAGCCTCCTGGACAAGGAAAGAAACTTCCTTACTGTAGATTAACCCATCCAAATGTGGAATTTCTGTTCCTATCCCATTATGCTAAGTGTCATTAGGTAAAATGAATGAACAGTGGCTGTACCTGTACTGGAAGTGACTAGAATGCTCCAGTGCTCCAAGAAAGATTGCTATGTACATAAATGTATCTGGTACAGGAATATCAAGCAGCAAATGAGTGAATATGAGCTGTACTAATAAAATTTGGGCTTTGCTGTTTGGCACATGAGTAGGTGGGGAGGTGTTGGGCCCCCTTTCTATAGTGCTTAATTACATTTCCCACATGACATTTCTCTTTTCTTGACATATCCCATCATTCGCATCAGTGATGATTGTCACCAGCCCTCCCGGCATCTCCTGTGCTTGTTTGAAAGATGAAGCCATTTGTTTAGGGGAAAAAAATCCCAGTGTTCTTTTTTTCTGTTGTCCTAATTTTCTCTCCAGCTTAGTTGAGATGCTTTGTGAGGTTTTTATTCTCATAAACAAGCTTACTCTCCAGATAGGCTTTTCCCAGATGTCCCAGCCCTATTAGATACCTTGGTTTCCATGTGTTTGTTACCTGTGAGAAGACTGTGTTTGACATGGTATTTTCCTAACTAGAAAAACATATTTATATTCCATACTTAACAGAATGCAGCTGTTCTGTGTATTGAGCTGGAGCAGGTGAAGCTTTTTTCAAGTAGGTGTTCTTGACGAGTCTAAGTGTCCAAACAGAAATACTCTGTGTACATAATGTATTAAAAAATGACACCAGCTTCTTGTCTTCTGGAAGACAGGAAGGCTTTCATCATTTTAAAGGCCGCTCAAGGAAATGAAACAATACAATTGTACTGGTTTATTTATGTTGCTGCTGTTGTACCAGTATCCCATTTAAATGATTTTATTCCGGAATACCAATCCACATGGAGGTAACAGCAGTCCTAGTAGCTCTTCCAGGAGCTGTTCCAACATAAAAGCATGCAGTGTAGCTTCCTGGGAAGATGCTGACCTTTTGCTCTGGCTCAGGGTAGCCCTTCTGCTTCATCTTCCTATGAGGAAAGTCTCATAGGAATGAGATCAGTACTGTGACTTACAGGAGAGTGCTGTCTACTCTTTGTGACTTCAACATGAACATAGAAAGCTGCCCAGATCAAGAGTCTCTGACTTGTTTCTATTAACAAAAATAGTGTTCCCTGTGATGTTGCCAAACTATGATGAAAAGTTGTTTCGCCTTTACTTAGGCACTGCTGTGCCAGCATATGTACAGTTTCTGCCTCTCTAATTGCCTTTTAAACTCTTTCCCAATAACCAACTCCCACCTTGTTAAATATTCTGGGAGATTTGAAGCTTCATGGTGTTTTAACCTCACAGCTTAGGACTGAAATTTGGCCAAGCAATGGAAAATTAGATTTAGATGTGGGAAAAGGCTAATAGCAGTGATCCCTGTGCTCCTTATGACAGTACGTTCAATTTTTATGTGCAAGCCAGAAAAGGGGACAGGAAATGGTGCAGAGTTTAGGTTGAGCTGGAGGAGCAGTGGAAGGAGTATCCAGGAGACCTGGGAGAGAGAGAGCAGTGGGTACAATACTTGCCACTCAGAATAGGAGGAATTGGACTTGCAGCTGGACCTGGTTGGCTGCTGAATTGGCTGGCAGTAGTCTCCTGGGGACAGAAGAGTTGGGCATTAAGGTGAGCTGCTCAGTGCAACATGGGGGTGAATGCTTTATGGCAATTATTGAGTCAGGTCTCAAACTGGTGTATATATTGGATTTCAGAGGTGATGTGTTGGGCTGTCAAGGAGTAGACAGTTTCAGCTCTCCCCCTGACTAGTAGATTCAGTCCTAAAACCAGTAATTGCAAGGCATTAAGCTTGAATGAATCTAACTACTTGCAGCAATTAAGGTGGTGCTTTTCTTGGAGGGTCTGTCTGTCTGAGCAGGGGAAAACTCTTGTGGGATTAAAGCAAAGCAGAACTTAAACCTGTTCAAGTCTTTGTACTCTGCCAAAGGCGCTGCTGAAGAGGAAGATGTAAAGGAAGATGAGGAAATGTCATATCTGTGTATGTTAATATTTATATGTGAGGGATGGCACAGGAGAAGTTGGAAAGGTTGGTGCTCTTGGAAGCTGGTAACAGGTACTATGTGATCCTCTCTCTTGAACAGGTAAACTGATAGCAGGTGAGCTCCAAATGTGTCACTGGAGAACATGCTCCCGAAAATCTCTGTCAACCTTCTCTTGTACTGAAGCGTAGATACAGGAGAGGCTGCATATCCATTGCAATCTCTATTTTCATTCTTAGTTAAACAGAAATGTTCTAAAAGTACTTTCAGTCTGTCTGACCTTGGGCTCAGGTTCCCAGAGGATCTGTGCAGCAAGTCAAAATCATGTTGAACCTACGTGGTGGCAGCAGCTCTATCAGGGTAGTGCACTTTGAACGTGCTCTAAAAATGAGCTGCAGTTAACCTGCAACTTTGCAAGTAGGTGATGGGATAGAAGGGTTGCCCCTGGCTGCAAGATATCCATGGCCTCAGGGATTCATGATTTAATGAAAAACTCTGATGTTGCTCTCCTGCATTTCCTGTGGCTGCAAAGTGTACCAGATGCAGAGGGGCTGGAGGTGTGAAAGGAGACCCCAGCTGCACCTGCAGTCCAGGGCATTGTGTGTAAGAAGGCACCACAGTGAAGTGCCATTCAACTGTAATGCAGTAAACTTTAACTGAGGTAGAACAATGGTTTGGGCAGTTCCACTCTTACTGGTATAAATCTGTAGATTTAGCAGAGTTGTGATTCAAAATTGTGCAGTTTAGAAAGGCTGTGGTAGTCCTCTGTTTCTTTATAGCTCTGCTTAACAGAGCACTAGGGACAAAACCACATCCCTGAAGTCAGTGGCAAAACTCCCACGTACTTTGGTGGTGTCAGATTCTATCCACTGCAAATCGCTGAACGTTAGAGAATTTAGTCAGATGTAATCAAAATATGAATGCAAATTGGTATCATCTCATAATGTAGCAAATACAGGGGGAGTATCTTGCTAGTGGTGGTGTGAAAGACACATCTGTGCGTGTTTTTTTATGCACCTATGCTGTGATGAACAGATTTAGATACTATGTCGTTATGATCACAGGGGAGAGAGACTTGCACTGTCATTGACTGATTGCTTCTGCTTATTCCTTGTTCTTTCATGGCAAGAAATCTAGGGATTATGATGGGCAAGGCAGAAAAATCATCTAGCTGTCTGTGCTGTGGTTTCAGATGCTTGTGACCTTCCCTCTGCTGCTTGGATGTCAGATTTGCTGCTGAATGGTGAGAGGCAGTGGAGTTTCTTTGGGAAACTGAGGGAGGGGAGAAGTATGTACTGGTTATCAGGGAGTTACTGTGATGGTAAAATTACTGAGTGCTGATGAAGTACTGACTGCTTCAGAGCCCTGTATAGATCTTTCAAAATCAGTGTTACATTGGATAGTGTTTTGAGGTAATTTCCTAAAATACAGGAAATACTTCCCAGAAGCTTTTGAAAACTTAATCTGATTGCTGCTGTGCTTTCCATAGAAAAACTTAGGACAGTGAGAGTCCTGCTGTTGGGATTTAGGTGATTTACTCAACACAAGCAGTGAATTCACTGATTAAACTGTTCTTGAACCTTTAAAATAGTCAGAAGTTAAAAAACCGGCATTGCTATTTTGAAACTCAGCCTTTGAAAACATTGAGAGGGAAGGCTCCCTCTTCCTGGTTATCTGAGTCAGCCTAGGAACCTTTGTTAGCCAACATGATTCACTTAAGGGAATGCAGCTTGAGAATCAGAATGGGGCTAGGGTGGTGAAGAGGGGCGGAGAGTTACCAGTTTCTCTTCCAAGCAACAGTATTAACTGGAAACCTAGTTCTTTCCTTCCCAGCTAATGTAAAGGAACATAGCAGTGAATGAGCAGCACAAGTAAGCTGGAGGGCAGAGTAGAAGACAAGCTGGACAGTGAGACAGTTTGGAAATGGTTGTGTGGAGTTGCATAACTGCCAAGTACTGTGAGAAATTGGGATCCGCATGTTTTTTCAGCGTGAGCTGGGGGCTGGCATGACCTAGGAGGAGGAGCACAGGTGGGGTTGCAGGCAGTTCTGGATAAAATGAGCTAGGTGTTTGTGGGTGTTTAGGAAGCTTTGATTAACAGCTTTCAATGAGATTTCTGAGTCTGTTCAGCATTTCTGTCACCGACTATTGTGGGAATAAGGAGAATGTCCCTGCTGTTAAGGCAGCCCTAAAAGCACCTGTAAGTATGTATTTCTGGTAGCATGGTGAGTCTCCTCACATAGGGTTTTGAATTAAAATCTCTTTGCGAATGTGTACTGTAGTCAAAGGCGAAAACTCTGTTAAGACTTTCTCAGAGGAGCTAATGCATCATGCTGATGGCTGTTACAGTGTGACATGAGATTCCTTTTATGCTCTATCACCATGACTAGAGGTGTTCACTTCCTTTGTGGCAGTGGTTGGAGGCTAACCAGGAGATAGGAGCTTGTGTCTCATCTCTGGAATGTAAATCCTAAGTGCTGCTGTGGGGCTTCTAATAGTTAACTGTTTCGATGTCAACATATTAAGCTTCAGGGTGTCCCCTAGGTATTGTAAATTATCCTAATGGTAAATTCAAACATATTTCACAGGAGTTTCCTACACCAGCAGGATGGAGAGCGGGGAGGAGGAGAAGGAAGGCAGTGGGTTTTTGCTTGGGCTTCTAATAAAACTTGTGTAATTGAATACGTACTGAATGAGTGCAGTCTCTTAACAAGGCTTGGTGTTGGAGAAGGACAGTTGAAGCTATGCCCAGGTTTAAGCCAGGAGCAAGGGCAGTAAACATACCTGGCATTAGGTAGCCAGATAACAGAAAGTTTAAGACTTAATAAAAATGAGCAATGTTCTTCCTTCAGGAACATAAAAAAGAACGGTCTCAATTCCTGTAGTATTGTATCATGTCCTTTCTTTGTCCTTAATCAGCCACAGCAGAGATTTGGAGTTCAATACATATTGACTTAGAGCATATGCTGAAGTCTGAACTACTTGGGTTCCAAAACGTCAGTTGTCAGGAGCAGCATACAAATCTGGGTTAAGCTCTCTGTTCTTTTAAAGTTACTTCTGCAGTGTAGTCACACTTTTAATTCTAACATATTAAACTTTGAGGTATTTAAAAATCCATGCATCCCTACCACTGAGCAGCTTCTTGGAAGAGCAACTGTGTAACTTATTACAGAACTCTGATTGCCTTTAGAAGGGCATTGCCTCTGTCCATTAATCTCAGTAACATTATATACACATAATGTATTGATAAAATGTTAATGACCTAACTTAATGCCAATAAAAGCAGGAAATGAGGGTGTAGGAGTTCAAAGTGTAGCAGTCTTTAGCCTTCAGTCTTTCTGGTTGGTTTATTTGTTTGCTTACGGATTTATTTTTATTTTTTTCCCATTCCCCCCCTTCATTGCACCAGCCTCTATGCAAAAGCACACATTGTGCCCAGATTCTAAACTAGCTATTCACACATCACAGGATGAGAAATGTCCTTAGACTGGCCAGCACACAAATGTCTTGATATTCTCATCTCCTCTGCCAATTTGAGCTGTTCTTTCGGCACCTTCTCTGCACTCTGCTTTTTGCACCAGTGCCTGCCCTGCCCGTTGGCAATCAGCGATTGCATTGCCTCATAGTGTGCACATCACTTACTCCTGTATTTAAAAGGCAGCTTGTAGCTTAACAGGTTTTCCACTGGGAGTAAGAGCACACCTAGTTGAATGGTCTTATTTGGAGCCTCTCAGAATGTCAATTGATTTTAAAAAAACCAGTCTTAAACAGTTTTAACACTTTTAAATTGATGCTAAGTCAAACTTTGCTGCAGTGGCTGGTACCTACACAGCCCGTGACACCCAACGGGTTTCTGTAGCTGGAACTCGGGGGGAATTGCAGCCTGGGAAGGTTTTATGGCTTCCAGTATTTCAATTTAAACTTAAATTTGAACTCTGCTACACATCAGATGGATGGAGGAGAAACAGCACCCAAAATCAATAAAAAATATAGTTCATGCTAATGACATCTAACAAACCTGCCCTGTGGTGTGTTCTCATTTGGGGAAGAGGCAAGTGTATTGGCTATTGAAGTCTTACAGAAGGTGTGAAATGAAGAATATGTGCCAGAGGGCATCAGTATAAATCTTGTGATGTATTTTAATTTTTTCTCTTCAGAATTAAAGCAAACAAAGCTTATAGTGATCCTCATGGTGTTCTTCTCAAGAAGAAGGAAAACTGAACTGGATCTAGATTCTGTATTTTGAAGGTTAATTCTAATAAATCAGAAAGCAAAGATCTTGTAATGGGAACGTATTTTCTGCACTCACCCAATTAAATGTTAGAAGCTGGATAATGGAATAATTGTAGTTAGTCAATTGCTACAAAGTCATAATAGCTTGAGTACAACTAAGACTCCAAGGCAGTAAAATGCTGGTGGTAAAGTAATAAAACCATTATTTCAATAATAATCTCAAGTTAATTAGAATAAGGCAGTGCAGTGTATTTTTAATACTAGACAAAAACAATTAGCGTAGTACTTAGGAACAACAATATCCTTATTATCTGAAAGACAAAATAGGATTAATACAGCAGTAAAGCATTGCAACCATATGTCAATGGAAGATTGTGAAGCAAAAATAACTTTGTCAATAGCTCAAGCCCCCAGCACAAGCGATGGAAACTTCCCCTTCCAAGCAAAGGACAACTTGGTTGTAGCAGATGTGTGGTTGAGTTATTTAGTATCAATGTGGTCTTTTCTCTCTGCTGAATGCTTATTTGTATGGACTCATTCTCCACAAAGTGTCTTGAGTCTGTTCTGATTATTCTTCCCTTTTTTTTCTTTTTTTTTTTCTTCTGGGTAAGATTGAGATACAAGAGATCCCCACGCGCCTCTTGAGTACAAAATACCTGAAAGTTAAGGCTGGAGGGATTATTTAAATGATGGTCTGACCTCCTGCAAAGCACAGACTGGAGCACTCTGCCCCTTTACCCCTGTATTGCTGGGCTGACATTTGAAGCAGATGTTGTAGATGCCTCGAGTTTCAGGACTGCCTTGCAGCATGTGGCAGTCAGTATTCTGACCCCATCACTGCTTAATGATAGGGCAAAAAGACTGCAGCGTGTTTTGTTGTAGTTGCCCTGGTAGAGATCTGGAAGGCTGAGAATACATTGAGCATTGTCACTAAGGCTGCAGCGAGCTTTCCACGAGGATGTGTGACTTGCAGAGAGGAGTCAAGAACAAAATGCTGATTTTTGTTCTAAAAAAAAAAATCTCCATAGCTGCTTTCAAGATGATCCACTGAACGTTATGGCGTTCCCACTTTGGTGTGTTTGTCCCCAGGGGGCCTTGGATAGCTGTTATGTTTTCAGATGGAGCAAACAATCCCCTGCTCACCTTTACCTGCACCATTGCTTATGAGGAAAATGAGGCACTCCTCTTCCACGAGGGAAAATAGTGGCTAGCAGTAGTCTTAGTATTGGTTCAAGTCCTGTAAGCTTCCAGCTGTCTCCCTGACTCTGGCTTGCATTCAGTCTCAGGCTGCTCTCTGATCTAGAGGCTGGTCAGTGCTTCTCCTCTCCCTCTCTTTGAAATTTTTGGAAGGATCCAAATTGTGTGCTTAATTATGCCCAGGCCCTATCCTTGGAGGATAGTATAGTTTGCAGTGCACTTTTTATGCACATTTTTCTTTTCTGCTGAAATCTGTTGCTGTTCTGGAATAGCTCAGGGGAGAGGCTGTCTGCTCTTGTTGCCTGACCCTGTGCTCAGCAGAGGCAAGGGTGAAGGTCTTCTGTGGGCATAAAGTGCTGGAAGGTGTGCTTGGCTTCCCTGATAAGACACCTGACAAATGCTAATTAACTCTGTTGATTACCAGATGCTGTAATGCAGCCACCTAATGGTAATGGCAGTCAGCTGTGTGGGCCTGAGTTAAGTCAGAAATGGTGACCCCAATGGGAAAAGCCTGGAAGAGTTGTGGTGTAGAGAGGATACTGAGAACATGCATGTCTTGTCAGCTGCTGCTCATCATCGTATAAATCAAGAGTGGTGGCTGTCTGTGAGGTAGCTACAAGTCTCTTGAAAATTAGTTCTTCGAAAATTTCCATTGTCTTGCTTTCTGTGTATGCTGTAGAGAAATACACATGCTTGCACTGTGACAGATTGTTTATTAATACTGGTAAAAGAAAGGCAGTGGTTTTGGAGAGACTTGGCTGTTCAGAGAAATATCGAGCATTCCTGCATAGCTACCGATATCTGGATTATAGTATCTGCCACGTTGCAATAATATTTTGCAATTTAAGCCCCAAGACATAAATTCAGGATCTGCAGCATAGTCAATAACCTAAAAAATTGCTTGGTGTGGATAATTATGGCACTGATCTTGCATTACGTTTTAACCTACATGAGACCCTGCTGACTTGACAATGTTAGTTAGTTCCTTTTCTTGTAATGCATATTACACTACTTTGGTCTAGTCTACTGGCCAAAAAAATGGGTTGTGGATCTGTTCCACTACGTCTGTTGGCCTCTCACAGTACAGCTGTTTGATAGCCACTGACCAGTTTGTATCCTGAAACATCTAGGAAATGCACTGTAGGAGGAAAGGCTCTGGAAGCATAACTTCAGCTTATTAAATGAGATCTCTGCCTTTTGTTCCTTTTTATTTTCATTTATGATTTTCTGTGAGTTTTGCATCCCTCTCAGGTTCCATCACTGGGAATAATGGCTGACGTTTGGTCAGGGAGTGTGGGGGGTAGAGAAGGTTAGGAAACTTCTCCATTCTCTGTCATGACAGTTTCTTATTTAATCTAGATAAAATAAGAATCCTAATGAGATATGTCCTATGATTAATTTGTAGCATTTTGCCTCCTGTTAATTATAACCTACTGTCTGGGGAATTGGTAAGAGAAAGGCAGTGTCTCATATACAATCAAGTGTTTGAAAGAATCAAAATACGTAAGCTAACTCTCACAAGCCTATCTCAACAAGAGAGGCATCTCCCAAAGGTCCTTTACACTATGGGAAAGCTCTTATTTTCAGCAATATCCTGATGTCTGTGTGTTGCTTGTGATTTTCATGATGCTGTCAGCCGCTGCAGACATATGGCTCCAATTGATTTGTCCTGACAATAACAGTTACCAGCACTCATTTCTCCACGCTCAGAATGAGGCACATCTGTTAGGAATTTGTTGACCATCAAGGACCAGTAAAGGCCTGTCTGAAGAAAATTCCTTCTTTGTCTGGCACTTCCCTCCTCACTCCCTCCTTTAGCCTGGTTGTGGCCAGCTGTCTAAGACCATGGATTTTAAAAGCCATTTCCATGGTGTGGGGTATATCAAGAAAAATATTCCTGAGCATGCTTGTATTAATCTGGGAACTCTCAGGTGTTATGAAGGACTTTCCAGAGCTGTTTTGGTCTCTACTCAGAGACTTTCTTTCTGCCTAGTCCCATGTTAGTCTGTAGGTGATGATTTTAGTGTGTTATTTTTTGCCTTTCAATGGCTATCAGTTTAATTACTTCTTTAAAAAAAAATCTGGGCTAGGAGATTACTGCTAACCGTAGTGGAACCTTACAGAAGAAAAAAGGTACCTTTTATAGTATGGCCAACATACATAAAACATTTCTCCTGTTTGTAGGCAAGTGTTGCATAAGCACAGGTAGCATAAGGCTATCCCTCTGCTGCTCAAAGCCCTTTTGTTTCATGTACATCTATCAGATGTACCTGTGGGTGCTTGCTGAACCCAGTGCAGTCTTTGAACTTCTGTCATCAACCTGTGTTTAATTTCTGAAGGACAAATCAGTGCAACTCCCTGGATGGAATATTCCACTGGCCTTCAGGTCTGATCTTGCGTTTTAATCCTGATAACCATCAGATGATACTGAGTAATGATTTCTGTACTCTGCACCTCTTTTTCCAATGCAGACCACTTTTGCAAAATGCTGTGGTATTGAACGTTGCACAAGACTGGTTTATCTCGCTGTATTAGGAAACTTCCCTGACTTGGTGTGAGCAAGGGAAGGACACTTTCCACTTTGAGAAGCAGAATCCTTAATCATTTCAGCAGAGGTGTGGGCCAGGTCTTAGGATGCTGCATGGGACTGCTTTTTGGGTTGTGCTTTGTTGACCTAGCAGTAGAGTAGAACTCTGTGGCTGGATGCAGCTGGTTCCCAGTCTGTAAGGTCTTACTGCTCTCATGCACCCGAGCCATACAATGTAAATATCTAATGGATACAGGAAGCTGACCTCTGTTGATGCTGCAGGGAGGGCATCCTTGTCTTTGGGGTGCAAGAGGACTATGATGGACAGGCACTGCAGGTATTTTGCTTCTCCTCTGCCTGACTTGACTCATTTAAAGATGACTTCTGTTCCCCTGCTCTGCACCTCACTGGGTGTGAGGATGGCTATAATAATAAAGAACAATAGCCTTTACGTGTTACCCTCTACTTCTGCAGGAGCAGCTTGGCATAGGACCTCTGCCCTTGGACTATGCAAAGATGCAAGTTTTGGCTCTCTGGTATCTATAAGGCTTCAAGAAGTTTCATTCTGTGTTTTGTTTGAGCTCGCATAAAAGGAGACATTTCCTTTTCTGCTTCTCATAACTGAAGCTGGAATTCATAACACTGCAAAGGAAATATTAATTTAGAAGAAAAATCCTTTTCCTCCACTTTAAATTAAATTTAAAATGAAGGAAGACATCTCTATTCCTCCCGTGGTAATCTTTCTTTTGTTTTTAATACAATGTATTATAACATCATAAATAGAAATGTAATCTTATTAAAAGACATGTAGCAAGTGCTACTTTATTAGAAACTTTTTAAAAAGAATAATTTACCAAGTTGAAGTATTAATACAGCTGGCTGAGAATTGCAGACTTTTACTAGGGTGTAGTCAGTTTTTGAACAGCAAATTACAGTACATATGTTTTGAAGAAGTCCTTGTTCTGATGGCACCCAGCTTATACTGGCATATTCTGACACCACTATATATTTTAAAGATATTTTTTCCTTAAAAAGACCTTAATATAAATGTGTTCAAATATTAATAAGAAAAAATACTTGCCCCTCTCTTCCCTCATAATCTGCATTATTTGCAACTACAGAGTAGGAACAAAAGTATGTTAAAAAGGTCTCAATTTGACTGTCACCTAACTTTTATCTAGTACAAAAATTTACACTATCTCTAGGCTGTTACTTGTGAATGATGGAGTGTACGCGTAACACCTTCTCACTGACCAAATCTTATGGGTGTGAATGCTTAGTGTGCTGAGTGTCTTGGCTGTGTTTGGTCTCAGTGGTGATTGAGAACAAGAATTTCCTTCCTCTGGTCCTGACATAGTCCTTACTGTGACCTGAGAAGCACTCCTTTCCTTACCCATATAGAAAATAACAAATAGTTATTGATTATATGTTGCTTAATGGGCTCCAATAAATTTACACTTAAAAGAAAATCTTCAAATGAAGTGTTTTCAGATTAATTGGGACTTGGTTCATTTGCAGTTAATGCAGCTCTGCTGCAGTGAAGTGGCTAAAAATTACAAAAGCAGCCTCCTGCTCTGTTTCTTTTTTTGTTACTATAATATTTAGACTTACGTTGAGTGGGTTACTGATAAGAAAATATTCAGTGCCATCAGAAATTCATGGAGGGTGGCAATAACTTCGGCAGTCCCTGGCTGTAGGTGGGATGCCAGTCTGTGTGAAGTTTCAGTTACTGTTTGCTTTGTCCAGTGTTTGGGCTCTCTCTTCCTTGCCCTGTCTCCAACCTGCTACAGCAGTGCATCTCTGTTGTCCACCCTTCTGCTCCAGCTACCTGGGGCTGGAAGAGGCTGTTGTGACTGTCTCACAAAGCATTTTATCTTTTGGCTGCTGTGAGCACTGCTTTTGTCCAGCTGACCTGTCAGACCAGCCTGCTGAAGGTGTTCTCCGAGCCAGACGTTTCTCAGCATAGCCATGCTGTGTCTAAGCATCTTGGGTTCTTTCTGCCTGGCATCTCTAAGAAGTTGTCTTTCTCCTCCATCTACCCAGCTACGTACCTCCCCAGGGTTTTGTCCCCAAAGACTTGGAATCATCTGACACCCGTTGATGCTCTTCAGTTTGGAGGCTTCAACCTTGCTGTCCCTTTCCCTGTGTATTCTGGGGGGTAAAAACAAGGATTGCTTGCTTGGCATGTTTGTGGGTGGCTGTGGGTCGGACTTCCAAAATCCTGGCAAGTCCCAGTATCTATCTTAATAAGATAATGGCTGGAGCCAGCTCTGCTGGAAGTTAAGCTTCTTGCAGTTTCTTGGTATTTCAGCAGATCTGCTTAAACTAGCTTCTTATCTCCTGTTTGTATCTTCCAGTTCCTGTCAGAGCAGTGCAGTCAGGAGGGAGAGGGAGGCTCTGTGGGCTGAGATGCTCTGTGTATGCTTTGTGAGCATGGAGAATATCAGTTGCCAAATGTTTTCTGCATCAGTCTTTTTTTTTCCTGTAGCTTTAAATCTAATCACATACAGTTCATGATATTTTACTAATCATTGTTAACTTTTTTTATAGCTATTTAAAGTCCTGTGCTCAAATCGGATTTGGTTGTCAGTTGGCAAGGAGCTTGAGTACATAGATGCTTCTTTGTAATACATCAGTTTGCTCATCAGAGAAAAACTACAATGTCAAGAGTCCTCCCCCCACCCCTTAAAATTTTGATGCATGTTTTTTTGAAGAAGTCATGAAAGGATTTAAATCCAAAGCTGAAAAGCCTGACTGGAACTGATTGCTTTGAGCTGCTTGTTTACAAAATATGAATTGGGGGTTAAAAAAGAAAGACAACATGAGGTTTTCTTATGAGTAGTCTTACTCTTGATTTCTCTAGCAAAGACTGTGGTGTACATGGAGAATGTAAAACAGAATAACAGTAAAAGCATATTTAATGGTGAATGACTGTTTAGAGGAAAACACATTTTTTGAGTCTGTGCAGTATTGATATTTTTTGTAGTTGTAAGATGCAGCTTTGCAGATCCCTGTCATGGATAGGACTAATGCTGTCACAGAACAAGCACTGACATGCTGTCAATGTTTAATGCATTGGTTATTTAAAAAGTCATTTCCTTATTATAATGTATTTTTAAATTGTTTGGAGTAAGAGAGACTATCTGTTGTGATATTAATATCTCCTTTTTGTGGACAAGCTAGAACATAGGATATTGCCACGGAGAAATCTTTTAAGCATTGTATAAAAGGATGTGTATGTTTTCTGACATTGACACTAGCTGTATGGGAGACAGAATATTGTTACAGTTCACAGCCAAAGCATAAAAGCAGTAGTGTAAAATATGGAAATAGAAACTGTGGAACACACACACTCACACTTTAGAATTAACTTGCCTCAGGGAGAGTTATTTTCTTTCGTAATTAAACTTTCTCTGGGTTTTGAGGACCATTCTGGGGCTTTCTGAGTCAAGTGGGGACTAAGTACAAAGCTGTATTGTAATTAAATAGCCAAGCCAATTTGCTTGAGAAGGGAAAAACCTGCAGCAGTCGACACCCTTGTTCTCTGCAGGTGGGCTGAAGGCTTCATGAGAATTCGTATTGATACTTAAGAAAACAATTAGTTCGTTGGGTGCCGGCTGTACAGTAGGTGTGTCTTCATGGCACAGTGCTTTTGTTGTGTTTTTTAGTAATTGAAGTGTTTATCCTAACTGTAGGACTAGTAAAGCTGGGAACTGGGGAAGGCAGAGCGCCTGCAGTGGTTGAGACTGGAATAGGAAGGGAGTGAGCTGCTGTGCCTGCACCGTCCTGGGAAGAGATGCTCTGGGGAAAGGGAAAGCTTGTGCACTGAGTGTGCATCCTCCAGCTTTCTTCTACCTCTGCCAGCTCTGGCTTCTCTCGTTAGCCATGTGGGATCTGTTCAAATCAGTCGGGAAGGCTGTATGCCTCTCCACAGCCGATCACATACAACTCGGTCTCTATTATCTAGAGCTGATCTGCCGTGGCACTCAAGGAAAGCACGTGTTGTTCCCAGCACTTGTGTGCACTGAGCATCCCCTCTCAAACCTGCCCCTTGCTTAAAAGATGGTGTGCATTTGAGCTCCCACCGTGCCTGCCACAAGGTGAAAGCATCCCTTTGTTCCTTACGGAGCTCTTCATCTTATCCTCTTTCACTCTTGTGCTGTGAGAGCACTTCTTGTCTGAAGATCAACATTTTTGAGTGCTCTAAAATCTACCTCTTTATGAGGCTTGTTATGAAAATTGATGTATGAAACAAGGAGGTAGAGAGTGTAGAGGAGCGTTCGAGACTTGAGAGGGTATGAGCATGAGCACACTAAGGCAAGGCCAGCCCAGCACGGTGTAGGGCAAAAGGTTGGCGTTAAAGATGCTTTGATTTATTCCCCATGTCGTGTGTCATCCCCTGTCATCCTTCCTTCCCCCACCCCAGGTCTTAGTTTTTTTGTTAAAAATGGGGGGGTTTTGAGTAATGGGCCTCAAACAGCATGTGGCACTACAGTGACAGTCGAGCCAAAGACTGTCTGAAACTGAGTTATTGCTTCTAGCATCTCTCTGCATGTGCCCCAGGATAGCAATTGCCTTTTTCTGCAGTGATATTGCAGCATGAACTTTCATCTAATTCATTATCCACCCTAATGCTCAAGTCTTTCTGCATTACTGCTTTCTAAACAGCAGTCTTTCACTTCATTCCTGCACTGATTATTATTTCTCCCCAACTGCATTGCCTTACATCTATCTTCAGTGGAATGTCTCTCTCACACCAGCCCATTTCACTGAGTTTGCTAGATAGATGAATATTTTTGAAGCATTCTTGCTTGCTTTTCCTCCTCTTGGTTTAGCATCATTTATGTTTACAGAGTATGGCTTTGTCCTCCAGATGGTTAAATTGTCTGTATAGGAGAGTGACCTGTGCCTCTTCAGCCTGTGCTGCATACCATTGCTCTGATTACGAAGTGTGTGCTGTGGCTCGTATTTTCTATCTATTTACTTCATCTCAGCTCTGTTACTGCTTTTTTTAGTCTCTCTTCCAAAGTCCTTAGTGCTCTTCCTCTTAGTAGGTTTTGTGCTGAAGTCTTTATTGTGTTCTCCAGAGCCAGATGACCAAGAAACAAGTATTAGTTTTGGACCTTAAACAGCACTAGACCCTCCTGCCAGGAAACTTCCAGAAAAATTCTTGCCTGGGTGAAAAACTACTGGTGAACTGCAAAGTGAAGTTGGAAGTTTGATTCATTTTCCAGATCAGCTCTGTAGTATTTATAGTGCCTTTTCCCTTTGAACAATGCAACTTACTTGGAAGGAAAAAAGAGAGTTCTCAAAATGGTAGGTCACGTTTTTGGGGCATATATCCCTGGCTAACAACTTGTTCAGTCAGCACAAAACATCTCTGTTTATCTCAGCTCCCACTTTAGATTTATATTTTGGGAAATAAATGTGGATGAGACCCTTTGGTACAAAATCTGTATGTAATGCGAGCTGTCAGCATAAAAAAAAAAAGATGAAAACTCCTTGTTCTGTAGATCATAAGCCAAATTAAATACATTTTTACACAAATAAAAATGAATGCTTGTTTGCTTGGTTCTACTCAGCTCTTAAGTTTAATTCTAAAAGAATTTTTTGTCGATCTGGCTGGATTTGCTGTCACATGCTGGAGGCACTAAATCTGGCTAGCTGTGTGTTGTGGATCTGTTTCAGTGTGGTGATACAAATCTCAAGTTATTTCTGCTTGATCCAGGGGAACATGCTCGTTTATGCCCTTCCATCTTTTCTCCAGGAGATTGTGCAGAGGTAGATGGTAAGACCTGACCACAAACTGAGAGGAAGATACCTCACAGTGGGACTAGAGCATTTCTCCTTTCTTTTCTTAAATAGTTCTTTACTGAGCTTTCCACCTTCTGCATTAATTTGAGAGCCTGAACCAAATAACCAGGAAGAGATTGATGTGGCCTCACTTTATTTCCCACAGTCAATAAATTGTTAAATGGGCCAAAGGACACGGGTTAAAAAAATCATTTTGTATAAAGAATGAGGGATTTTTATTAGCTGACAGAGCCCATGTCTCTGAGGACTTTATAATGGGGCAGGTTTGATCTCATGCCATGCACCGGGAGCAGGTCTGTTGGCTTCATAAAGTGCCTCGCTGTTCTCCTTGTGAAAGAAACCAGCAGTGCCCCGTGTTTTCTGCTGAATGAATGCTGGGCTTGCTGCTCCCTTGGTCATGGAGCGAGGATGCTATGCTGTGTCAGTGCAGAACCCTTCCCTGGGAGAAATTTAGCATCCTCTTAGGCAAGAAGAGTCTCCTTCTGGGGCACTGTGTAAGTTTAGCAGAGAAGGCCCTGGTTTGTACATATATGGTTGTCTTTATTGATGTAACGCAAAGGTGGCTTTAATGGGGTGGTGACAGGAGCAAATGAAACCGTGGACTGCCTACAGGGAAGTGTGACTGGGTCTGGCAAGGTGGCCAGCTGGGTGGAGAGAAGTCATGCACGGAGCCAGCCTGCATCACAAGGTTATTTGAATGAGTCTAGTATGTACAGGGGTGTTTTTGTAACCAAGATGCACCTTGTTATGTGACTTGGGGGTATCTCTGTTGAGAATGCAATATGGTTGTACTAGGACAAATGCTGCCAGTGGATACAAGAAATTATTTCCAGAGCAGAAAGGTGAAACTTGGGGGTTTTGCATGAGTTCGTGTGGTTTTTTGGTGGGGATTACTGGGTTTAGTGAAATTGAAGTGGTTTGATTCTGCATTAAACAAGGAATTTGAAGGTACGAAGTACTCCACAAAGGTCTCCTTTATTTGCTTTCCAGAGGCTGCTCTTCTGACACTGTGCATGCTGCAGCACCTGATTACATGAGGAGGAGAGCGAGACAGGTGTTGCAGCCGGTGTTCTCTGTTGTAAAACCCTTTAGGTTTAGGCATTTGGAATAAGGCCAGGAATGAAATAAAAACCCCTTTTGCCATTGTTAATTCAGTGTACAAACCTGTCTCCATTACGCATTTCCTGGGTAAACCATGCCATGAAGGAAGAGACCAAGATGGCCCATTCTCAGTGGGCCTGTGCTGGTGGCTTTGAGTCCTTTTGCACAGCTGTGCTGTGCTTCCTCTGGACTCCAACTTCTTCCCAGCTTGTCTTCATTTGCCCTTGGGGTAATACTGCAGTGATGGAGCTGGCTGTGCGATTAGTCATTTTGCCCTAGTACCTGGCTTTTCATTGCCTTGGTTTGCTCTGACCTGGCTACCTTGGAGTTTGTCTGTGTTCTCCCTGATACCTGCTGTGATTCAGCCAGCACTGGCTGAAAGAGCAGCAGTTTTTCTGTGCAGGTCAGCCTCGCTTATGAACATCTGCTCTGAAGCTTTATTTCTGTGTTTGCATCATACATTGTTATGAATAGAATTCAGAGGAAACATGACCCTTGTGAAGAACATCATGAGAGGCTGTGAACAAGGATGAGCATTCCCCCTTTTAAGAAATGCAGCTGATATAATGGTTGACAGAAGTCTGAGGGACTGTGAAAGATGCACAGACCCAAGAGTTTTCAAGATTACAGAATTTTCAGGTGCTCCTTATTGTTTCTGACTACCCAAAGCAGAAGTATCTGGAAGGATTTTTAGTATGTAACGTGCAGTAGCCTTCTTTAAGGTAACTCAGCTTAGATACCTGTAATACCAGTCTGTTTGAAAACTGTCTTAAAGCTAAATGGAGTGTATTTCCACATGCAGAGAAGTGTCAGGGAACAGTTCAGTGTGATAAAGGTTTTACTCTGGGTTGGGATCAAACACAGTGGGTTTTGATATGTTTTACAGTTCTCAGTGATGAGGGATGAGTCTTTCTGAAGCTGGGGTTCTCAAACTTCACTTCCATGATCACATGCTGTTTGCAGTGTGACACGAAGAGCCACCCCTCCATCCTGGAGGAAGAGTATAGTTGTCTGGGCTATATTTCTCTTTTGTTCAGAATTTCTGATTTTCTCAGGGGAAAAGTGACAGAGTGGGTTGTTCTTCTGCCATTTTGTTCACACGAAGAGGGAGATTTGAGTTTTGGTACTGCAGCCCAAGAACCCTTAGTCCAAGGGTATTTCCCAAATTGTCTGGCAGAAGCTTTTGCTACAGAGCACCATCCTCCTGTGAGGGGTGATGTTGCTGATGGTTTAATATGTGTGCTTTTATCTTGAGATAACCAACAGTGCCAACAATTTTTCTCTGTCTGACTGCTCATTCCTAGCAGAAGTGCTGCGGGTGATGCCAGTTGACGTCAATGGTACAAACTGACCAGCTATATCATGTCTTGCACAGCTGATGCCAGCAGAGCGTAAGCCATGAAAATGCAAAATCAAACCCTTTCTAATCATCCGACAGCATCTGTCTCTTCTGGCCTCCCAAGCTTCTTTTTCCCAAGCCCCCTTAATGGGGCATCATTAATGCAACTTGAGGTTGCATTACTGACTGGCTAATGAGCTTTGCTCATCTTGATTATAAAGCCAAAGCAGGCTGAGAGAAGGATCTATCTGTGGGAACTCGTGACTGGGGAGGCTGGTTTGCTTTTCCTTGGGAGGGCATCCATTCCTGCTGGAGAGCTGCTGATGGCATGGGGCATTGCTGTACCCCTGTGTCTGTCTTTGCTTGCTCTGAAGGAGACTTCCCTGTCACCCTGAAACTCCATGCCTTGTAACGTGAGGGCAAGACTGCACTGAAAATCTGTGTTGCTTGTCTACATCATATTTAATGCTTGGAGACTTGCATTGCACTTGTGTTGATACATTGGAGTAATACTAAATTGCATTACACTTAACTTGCTGGCTTTGAACTCAACAGGTTACCAAGTGTTAATGCACCTAGTGACTGGTGTATTCATGTTTGGGTTAAGGGCTTTTAATTCCGCTAGTTAATTTAATCCCCACAGTTTGACAGCGTGTTCCCTGGACTATTTTTCATCTTCAAATTGCAGTCTGCTGGTTTAGTTCCTGTAAAGGCCTGCTGTGCTCTGCATTTATGTTCTTGTTCTTAGGATTTGGGCTGTTACCACATCATGTATCAGACACGTGAACAGCAGAGAATGAATGGCCTGAGAAGTCCCTGTGTCACTGTTAGAAATAGACCTGGGGATTGTGCTTGTACAGGAACTAAGGGGCTGCCTGGGTGACTGTCATCTGGGAAAGGTTTATACATCTCTTGGCAGATGCAGCATCCGGGAGTCTGTTATTTCACTTAGTTGGGAGAAACTTGTGATTTGTAACTCCCATATTTCATTAATGGAAAGCTGTGAAAATTGCCTGTGCATTCATAGGAGAACAGATTTTGTCTTTTATCTGATAATCAGAAGAAATCTCTGCAGCATAATCAAAGGAAGAAGTCTCATTCAGAATATAATTTGTTGATGATGCCTGACCACCATATGTTGTTTTAACTTTCATCCTTCTTTGGCAAGATTTAAATAATCTGCAAAATGTAGGAATCTATGGCTGAAGAGACTGTTTAAAAGGAATGCACTATCAGAATGGATTAGCTGTGCCTGAAATATTTCTAGATTTATTTGCTGTCAAAGGGTGGTAAAATATTTAAGGCAAATAGCCTAGTTTTGTTTAGGAAGCTGTCCGTGAAAGAGCCTGGAGAGACAAAGTTAACCATTATTTATTTTAATGGTACAAAAATTTTTTAATTGCCTAATATTATAAATTTATTTCCCATCATTTTTTTTTCTCTCTTTATCTTTCTGGCCTATTTGACAACATTTAGTCAAAGAAATGGCCTGGAAGCCTACACTCTTTTCAGCAGTGTGTTATAGTGCGTAGCATTGTGGAGTCTTCTGCTTACCTGCTTCTCCTTAACACAGCCCAATTAAAAATACAGCGAATGCACCTAGCTGAAGATGTGGTTGTTTGGGGTTGTTTTTTGGTTGGTTTTTTTTTGGTGAGTCTTGCTTTTGAAGCCTTAGGCTTGCAGATGGCTAAGTGTCCTGGCTCATTGATCTCTTAAACTCCATTTAAGAGATGATACAAAAGCCCTTCAGGTAATGTTTCTGTGTCCCCTTCCCCTTCAAGAAAGTAGTGGTTTTCTTGGTTTTGAAAAGTTCCCTTTCTACAGGCATTGCATCAATACAGAACTATTTGCTGACACTCCTTATGGCATAGTGCTTTTGTGCTACACACTACCAAGATTTTATTTTTAACCCCTCTGCTTTCAGTGTTTTCATAATGTGATGCTGCCCTGGACTCCAGTAGTCAAGTCTTGTCTCCAGAGGCTGGCTTGTTTTCCAGCAGTAGCACCAGGCTGAACTGTGTCACCTGGGAAGTGTGCCCACATTAGGGACTAGTACTAAAACTGATTCAACTGCTAGTGTAGTCCTCAGTGGCAAATCACAGGATGATTATGAGCTGGGTAACGTGTGTACCTTTGACTTTGTACCATTTTAATTGGTACAGCTGAAAACAGATTTGTGTGCAGCCCTCGTTTTCAAAGAAGGCTTAAAAGAATCTGTGTTTGGCATGCAATCTAGTTAATCTGCCATCATAACTAATGATTTCACCATTCAGACATGAAGCATCAACCTTAAAGGATCTTTTTTACATAGCTGATGGCTCGATACCTTTTAAACACTAATGCCGAGGGTATAATCTCTCTGAATAGAATCATAGCTTTATATTTAAGGTAGATTGGGGATAAAATTTTGTGTTTTCATGTGAACTGTGAATACCAGGAAGGTATTCAGGCAGGAATTACCTTATCGTACCTTTGAGGGCACTTATCAAATAATTTTTATTGGAAAGTTAATACATTGAGACAGAGTGAATGGGAAGCTGATCAGAATGCTAAGGCATATCCCAGCGTTGCATTGCTTTTGCTGTCTGCAGATATGCGGCATGGGTTGATTCATTTAGCACATCATCTGAAATCATGTAGCGTTCAGTGCCGATTAAAATTATATGCAATTGTGTGTAAGCGATTTCTGCGTGTTAGCTTTGAAGGATCCTCTCTGTTGGCTGCAGAAGTAGTTCTGATAGGCACAGCACAACTCCACTGACTGCAGGTGTTCCGCTTCATGGACACAGATACTGCCCCAGCAGCCAGAGGAGTTGCTTGGGTTTTAATTTCACGCTTGTGTATCTGAGTGTAAGATGGGTCCCCTTCTCTCTTAATTATGGCCTGAGACTTGCAGATACACATATTATGGTATTCATTACTCCTCTGCCATCAGCTCTGGTGTGATGCATCAAATGAAACCTTGGCAGGGCAAGGGCTTTTGCTGTCCCCTCTCTTCCTCTCTGCCTCCTGCTGTGTGTGCCTGTATTCCACCCCACCCCTCTGTTCTGGCTGCTCTGCTTTGAGCCTTCCTGCAGCATGTTCCTGCCCCTCCTATTGTCCCAATTTCCACTTCCCCAACTTTTCCAGGGTTCCCAGAAGAGAGGAGCCTCCCCATGTTTGCTCTGTGCCAGACTAACCCATGTAATTGCTGGCTTTTCTCCAAGATGCAGTCCTGCAAGAGTGGAACAGGAAAACACTTGGCTGCTCTCAGTTCTTGAGCTGTTAGCTGTCTCCCAGCTGAAGAAGACTTGTGGAAACCTATAGTGATTGGTGCTAATATAACCTAAACTTTCTTAAAATGTTTTCTTCCAAAGCTTGTTTGGATGGTAGAAACACTGGAAAATGTCACTTGAGTTTGAGTCATTTCTTTGCATGCATAGCTTCTGACACCATGGAACTGGAGCATTTCACAAAAATGAATAAATGTACTCTAATAACTGGAGCTAAGCATAATATTTTAGCTATATATATTTTCAGTGAAAGAAGACTGAGCAGCCTGTTAAATTTTCACTGATGGTATCAAGTTGATCAGAAGGTACATCTCCCAAAGCCTGGGAAAGTTAGGATTCTGCCTTGAAACATGAGGCTTTTGATCTTTGAAACACTTTATTTTTTGAAATAACACAAGTGCAATGCTCTGGCTCTTCCAAACTGTTATCTGTGAAGCCACTGTGTGCTCTGCTCTGTACCTGCACTTCGTCAGTACAAGACAGTCCATTGACCACAGTTGGCACCACAGAACAAAAGCACCATGAGATTGAGTCAGTGGTTTCCAGTGACATTACCAGCGTACCATACTAGCAACAATAACTCATTGTTCCCACAGGGGTTTTTTTGGAGTGTTTGTGCAGCCCCATGCAGAATTGCATGGCTGTACTGTGAACAGGCTGGGGAACAGAGCTAGCTTGGGGAATAAGGTTGTGCCATGATTTTTGGTAGAGACAGACAGACCATTACCGTTCCAGTTCGCAGCATGGCCAGAGGTCTTGATCTGTCATCCTTTTCCCAGAGTTTCTGCATCTATCCACTGAACATGTATCTTCTCTAAATGGCTGATGCCAACAGAGTTATTGCAGGTTTGGAAGGGGACTGTTGCCGATAATGTTTGGCTTCCTAACAGTGATGCGGGATTTTATTTAGAACAGGATGTTCTAGTGTGTTTCTTTTTCAGTCATACAGAAGATATTTAGAGGTATAACCAGCAAGTTCCTTCCCACAGTTCTCCTGACAAATAACTTGAGCTCCTCTCTTGGTTTGTAACATCCTTTTTGGTGGAAGAAAATTGGGTTATAGCATGGCTCTTCACCATGTCTAAGTATAGACAGTTGTACAAATCTATTAAGTGTCTATGCAGAAAACTAAAACTGCATGTTTTCACAAGAATGTCAGGTTTTAAACTGCACAAATAAGATGCTGACTGAAGCAAATGTTCAATTTCACATTAAAGTTAGACATTCATAAAGGCTTGGATTTGCATAATTTAATTTTCTGCACAGAGGATACTGAAAATCAATGGTATGATTCATAGCCATACCATGGTTGCTATGTGGCTTTTTACTGTTAAAGCTAGGAGTACAAAGGGTTTTACATCTTCAGATGTTTTGCAGTCTGTCAAAAGAGTAAAAAGACGCAGAGCCTTTTTACCTTCAACAAATGCAGGTTATTTGGATGTAGCTTCTTTCTTCAGGTGGTAAGGCGCACAGAAGTGCTCCCTGAGTGGCTACCTGCAGGAGTACCTTATTCCCTGGAGGAGACAGGGTGAAATCTTCCTCCTGTCTGCAGGAGTCAATCTTGCCATGTAGCAAGAGTCTCACAATTTGCCTCCTCTCCAGAAGAAAGTCGCTGTTGTCTTTCATTTTGCAGTAAGGAGGGACCTCAGGTGTACTTCTCAGCATGCGACTTTTAAGTGAATAATTGGGCTGGTTTTTTTTCTGATAGCCTTTCCAGCCATCCACCTAGGATATTTCTGTATGCTCTTCCTTGGGATTTTCATGGCTCTGGTCTTTACTTAGTTTTTTTGGCCGAGAGGGTTTGGGTCTCCACATGCCTTATGTAATCTTTCCTGAGGAAATGAGTGCCTATTGCCTCTCAGCCAGGTAGATGGATTATGTTCAATCAGAAGAGGAAAGTAAGTAATGTGACAGTGTTGCCTACAAATCCTGTTAGCATGACGTGTTCCAGCATTTCTAACTTGGATTGAACCAGCATTTAGAAAGTTGCCAAGAAATCTGGAAACCTCATTCAAATTGGAGTCTCATAGTAAATTGCACAATTAGTACCTTTGCTTGCACAAAAGAAAATTTGGCAGGGGTGAACCTGTAATTGCATCACTTTCCCTGCCACTTCCAGATTCCAAAAATCTGCAAAAATCTACGATCCACACTGCAGATTGACAGCCCTTGGACACAATGTGCTCTCCACTACTGTGATACAAAGTGAGGGTCACCCAGAAGGTTTTCTAAAGGCAAAGAAAGCTAAACTTTTAGTTACTGCCACTTTATGTTCAGTAAAGCCCTGGCAGGGGCTTTATTGCAGCCCCGCAGTCATTGGCCTGGGGATAGATGGGAATCCAGTGCCTGTTGACTGTGTATAGGGAGCAGTGCTCTACCTGGTTTCCTAAAGTTTTCATTTGGACTATTCAGCTAATATCTTACTGATGAAATACACGGTTTGGGATCAGTTGGACTTAAATGTTCATAAAGCCAATTGATGCCTACTTGTTCTTCACATTCAGCGCTGCAGATCAAAGGGGATTTTGGTTGTGTGCATTTATTGTAGCACAAAAGTTTTCAGCTGTGGTGCTCTGAGAAAGGCAGTTGAATTTATTACAGACCTTTTACTGGCTTCAGTGAATTCACACACCTCCAGTTTGGTTTAGTCAGAGGCATAGAAACAATAAGCAAAATTTGCACACAAACACCCCAAACAACCCACGTCTTCAGGGAAGCTGTGTATTCCTTTGCAAGAGACAAAAGTAATTGTTTGAGGTATACAAGAAAAATCTTGGGGTACTATGTAGGTGTGTTTTTGTCTCTGAGTTTGTTTTTGTTTTGGTTTGGGGTGTTTTTTCCTGTTTTGGCTGATTCAGTTAATTCCATCTAGTTCGTGAAGTTTTATTGTGATTTCATCACTACCGGCCTCTCTGTTTGATGTCATAAGGCACTGGTATTACCCACTATTTTGTCTGACAGGCAGTACCTTCCCCTGGGTAGAAGGCAGTGCTATGTGTCTGCCTTGAGTACGTTGTATCCAGTGATGCTACTTGAGCCTTGCTTGTGCTGAGGCTGCTGCCCAGTGTGCTGTGGGCACAGAGCTGCAGGCTGTGTATAGAAGAGATTGACTCAGTCCTGAGTGGAACTGCTCTGTGTGGGGTTTTCCAATGTACATGTGTTGTAGTTTTGTATGACTGGGTCCTGGTGGAGAAGGAGGTGCTGCAGGGATGGCTGCTGCAAGAAGTAGTGAGAGGCTCTCTGTAGGTCTGACAGAGCAAACACCAGCTGACCCAAGGCCGGAATCGTTGCTGACCAAGGCTGAGCCCCTCAGCGATGGTCACAGCGCCTCTGGGAATCACATTTAGCAGAAAAAAAACCTGCAAGCAGCCACTTCTTGACACCAGAGAAGGGAATAAGATGTAAGGAGCTGTGCAGACACCAAGGCCAGCGAAGAAGGGGGAGTCTACTAAATTTTAAGCAATGCCAAGTTTTTAGCCTCTGCTGAACAAAGACTTAAGCTTTACAGTGTAAACTCCATGAAGTAAATACCACTCTACTGATGTTTCCTGCTTCTTCTCTTCGCAGCTCTGACTGAAGGTTATGTTGGCTCTCTGCATGAAAACAGACATGGTAGTTCCGTGCAGATACGGAGGCGGAAGGCTTCGGGGGATCCTTACTGGGCATACTCGGGTGAGTTGTCTTCAGAGGACTGACAGAAGAAATCAGCATGTTTACTTGCTTTTTGTCACTACTACATTCAGAAACATTTTAAATTAGTTTCACAAAGCATTTTCTTCTATTGGCCTCCTTGCAAACACCTGCCATTTACCTGCAGCATTGCCCTTATTGTTCTGCTCCTCCTTTTAGTTGTCTTTTAGCTTCTTAACATGCCCTTAAGAAGGCATACTCCTGTGAATTTTCTTTACTTCTGCTATTCAATGAGTATGTTCCCAAATTCACTATTTGCTTAATCTGTCGAACCTTCTAAGACGACTGTAAACATCCATACTTACATCCAGATTTAAGAAAAACAACCACTTAGAAATGTTACAATTATGTCTTTGCATGTATTTTTGTGGTGGTGTATAATGACAACAATGAGACCTGTCAGTGTGGCATCGCACAAGGATGTGCGATGCAGAGAAGGTAGGATACTTGGAGGGTATTTCATTGTTTGTTCCACTGCTTTTGTAAGTCTTATAGAAAACCTGATGTGTCTGCACAATTTTGAAATGCCACAAATCAAGATGCTGAAGAATGATGTCGTTGATGTATGGTTTGACAGTTGGTTTAGGTCTAGAAAATTCCAGGTCTGTATTTGAAGTTGTTAAAAGAAAACACAACTTGAAATCATGGTAATAGCTGTTGACACTATTAAGAAGGTCTAATATAGAGAAAGTTTGCTATGAAGGTTTCAAGCATCATAATGAACTTGTGCCTTCTTCTTGGAAGATTTGACATTCATTTCAAACATGTAGTGCTTGTCCAAGAGGAATGTTGCACAGACTTAGTTTTAGCTGAAGGAAAATTATTACTCTTTACTCAAAAGTCTGAGTATTGACACCAGGTGAACAGGCAAATGCTTGTTTTTAACTGCGAATTCCTCTCTTACAGACCATCAATTCCATTGGAAATGAATGATTATAGGCAAGCTTAGACGTTTCCTCTATTAACACATAAAATACCAAATGTTACAAGTTTTCTGTTATATTTTAAATTACAGGCTGTCTAGTTTGCAGATGAGATCATGCAAGTAAAATAAATCTAAACACCTTAGTGACATAGGACAAATGACCACTTTTTTTAAACTTTGAGGTTATTATCAGATGGACAAATATTGTAACAAGATATAGTTCCATATTGCAGCTTAAAAGGACTTTTTTAGATTTTAAGCCCAAACTCATAGAGTAGAAATACAGAGGAAAGATGTGTTTCTGAATGAATGGCCTATTCCTATCTCCTGTCCTGTCTAAAATATTGCAAGTGAAGTGCTACTTGGCAGGTTTATTTTGTTTCTGCTACCAAAAAATATATTTGGAGTATTCATTGCAGGTAGTTAAATGAAAATGTTTTAAACAAGGTAAACACTAGTGGAATTACTCAGTTGTCGCATGTGTCAGAGCTCTTCGCTTGAGTTGTTGGACTCTTTTACACTAAGACTGGTTTAGAAAAACCCAAACAACAGAGCAAGATATAAAAAACCCCAACAAACAAAAGCCCTAAACAAATTAAGCAACAAAACCTCACAAACCCACCACACACCGGTTTATGCATATGAGACAGTCTTCGTAATTCTGTTCTTACGACGGTGATGTTCTTCCTTTATGAGTAATATCACTTGTTCACCCCTCCAAAAAAGCTTTTACCACCCACAAATCATTTTAAGTTTATGTCAAAATAAAATATATAGTCCTGATGTGTAATTATACCTTACCTTTTGGGGTTTTGCATCCTTTTATCTATTGATAAATCTCCTGCTTCTATGAGGAATATCACTAATCTGTTTTTCAGATAAAGGATAGTGACTTTGCAGCTGTCAATCACATGCCATCCTACCTGATTAGTGCTATCTAATTAGAACATTTTTGTCACTGTTGCTGATAAAAAGAGTAAATTAAGAGAAGGAAAAGGTGGAAATGATATATTTACCAGCTCTTATCGAGAAACCAGAAGAGGATATAAGGTTGTTTTCTCAGGATGCTTTGTCAGGCTCCTGTTTGAACAGTGACTTGAAATGCCTGTCTAGGAGAATGTGGTTTAGGACCAAGTACTTCTGCTGCAGAACCCGTGTCCTTTGCCAAAGGTTTCTTGACACGAAATACAGGTGTGGGCAAACAGCCTCAGTGCTGTGTGTTCTGGCTGCGTGGGCTCAGCACATCTGAGCACGTCCTTCCTGGAAGTACATGGGGATCTGGTGCCCTCCAGAGCCTTGATGGTCTCTGCCTGTGAGGAGGAGCAGCTCTGCCCCACGGAGCTCCACATTCAGTGCCTGGGGCAGGGCCATGTGCGAAGTGTGGGTGCTGATAGAGGCAGGTAACAATCTGGCTTGTATCTGAAAGGGAAAATGCAAAGGCAAGTAGACAATGGGGAAAGGCATGGTTAAGTAAAGGAGGTTTTTCCAGGGTTGATGCTGTTCTGCAGGATTATCAGTATTATCAGCACCTTCCTGAGAAAGGGTGAAAATGAAACTGATCCAAGGAACTGAACATGGGGAAAGGAGTCTGTGCTCTGTTAGAAACTGGGTGTTTCTACAAGCTGCTGCTTTGTCATGGCTTTTTACATGTAGGGGTTCTTTTTCCTCCCCCTGCTTGGTTTCTTCCAGCTCCATGCAGGATTTCCAGGCAGTTCAGCCTCTGAACTGAATCTGAGGTTTTGTCTGTGTTTGCTCACTGAGGGGATCAGAGGTAATGCAAATACCTAGCTCCTGTGTTTAGGTAAAAGATGGGAGTAAATGGTGGGTGGCAAAGCCCAGATGCTAGACAGATGTTTGTTTCTAGCTGAGCACAGTGAGGAGGATGATAACATTATCTGTTCCTTTCTCCATGCTTCTTCATTCCCCAGAATGTTTCCCAGGAACCCTGAGCAGGGCTTGGCTAAGCAGTTTATGTACTAATGACGTTTGTCCTGCGGGTAGGGTTTTGGACATGACTAGGAAGTTTACATCAAATGAGCCTACAGAGAGTGGAAACTTTACTCTGCACTTAGCAATTAGCCTGTGTCAATGATTTCCAAGCTATTCTACCGGCATTATCTGGTAGGCTGCTTCCCTTCCCTATCCTCAAATGGTGAGGCCAGCTCCCCCTCCAGTTAGTTGTACAACATCTGCTGGCCCAGCCCCAGCAATTATGGGCAGGGAAGAAAGTTATGCTAAGCTGTGTGCTGGTGAATCGGAAGTTTCTTCGAAGGGAATTTGCCAGCTGGAGTAAATAAGACCAGGGCAGCTCCTGCCAGCTGTCAGGTAGCCATTTGCTGAACCCCAATACTGACCAGCACCCCCATGTCCCTGCTGAGCCTGCACCAAGGCTTTACACTGTTTTTAGTTGAGCTGTACGGAGTTGTACAAGCAGAGGCCTCTCTATGTTTATGGCAGAGTCTACTTGCAGAACTGTTCTATTTTGGGGCTTATGTGTTCCGCAGTAAATCCCGAGGTGTGGGTGGAGAGGTTTGGAAGCAGCCAGCCAGTTGTGGTTTTCCTGCCTGCAGGGGGGAAAAGGCCCTGGCCATGCTGTGGAGAGCACTCAAGTCTCTATCTTCCACAGGATGGATCTGCCCTATACTGTGAATTTAGAGTAATTCCTCTGTAGCCTGTACGAGACCATTCTGCTGTTCCATGCTCTTGTGGAGAGAGAATGGTCTTAATGGGTTAAACTCTGGAAATCAGGGAATTTTCTTGCTTTCACGAGCGATCCATAGCATCACCATGTATTCCTTTGGTAATATAGTGCCTCTCAGGAACAAGAGTTTAGAGAGGATAAACTTCAATGATCGATCAGGAGTCAGGCAGCCCTCAGAGCTGTAATATTTGTTTAGGGCAGCTGTGGACCCCAACATCCCTGCAGCAGGACCCTGTGAGCTCTTGCTGATGATCCTGTGTGTGCCCTGCACAGAGCTGCAAACCTGGCACTGCAGCGCTGCCACTTCACTGTCTGACTATAAAGGAAAGGATTTTTAAGCCTTATAAAATAATCCTGTTGTCTACAGACACAATTCTGACTGTAACATTTATTCCAGTTCAGGAATAAAACTCACAAAAATAAAGACTGGATAATTAAATGAAGAAGGACCATTTTAAATGGGTTCTGTCAAAAAGACAGAAGGAAACACAATCAGCCTTTCAGAAGAAACTTCGTTAAGTCTACGCTAGCAGCTTTTTAAACCAAATTCAGAAGTGAGCTAACACTGAAAACAGAAGACTAACTTGTCTTTAAACAGGAACTGCGAGGCTGAACAGAGCTGGAGATCTCCTAGATGTTCTTTTCAGTGTTTTTCAGGAAGCTCAGGCTACATTTCCAGGGGAAATTCTCTGCGTGTGTGCATTCATGTATGTTTTGGCAAAGTATTTATTCCATGTTCGTGTCTCACAGTTTACCAAGGCTTCCTAAACTGTGACCAGCCAGGTACTTGTACCCTAAGGGGGATGTGGAATAAGGGTAGAACAGGCAAAGCAAGCAGTAGCTGTGGATTCGGAATGTGCTTCTGTGCAGTCTTGTCTCTTCATGAGAATCTTTTCTGTTAGGCTAACAGAAGGTGTGAGGCCACACCTTGAGTGCTGGGTCCAGTTCTGGGCTCCTCACCATAAGAAGGACATTGAGATCCTCCAGCGAGTCCAGAAAAGGGCAGCCAGGCTGGTGAAGGGGCTGGAGGGAAAATCCTATGAGGAATGGTTCGGGGAGCTGGGGCTGTTTAGCTTGGAGAAGAGGAGGCTGAGGACAGACCTTATCACCGCCTACAACTACCTGAAGGGAGATTGTGGGGAGGTGGGTGATGATTTCTTCAGCTAGGTGACAGGAGATAGGACAAAGGGAAATGGCAAGAAGCTGTGCCAGGGCAGGTTTTAGTTTAGACATTAGAAAAAAATTTTTTACTGAAAGATTTGTCAGGGCCTGGAACAGGCTGCCCAGGGAGGTCGTCGAGTCAACTTCCCTGGATGTGTTGAAAAAAAGGGTAGATGAGGTCCTTAGGGATATGGTTTAGCTTAGGATGGGATTGATTTGACTCGATCTTCAAAGGTCTTTTCCAACCTTGTGATTCTGTGAACCACTGAATGGACAACTTTGAAATGATTTTTAGCACATCCTTACAACTGCCAGAGAACTCAATATGTTTCTGTTACCCGTTACAGTGTTAGATGATGGTTTAGGTGCTTTGTTGTCAGTGTGGAAGTATTTTTGTAAACAAATAAGCTGGTTTTTTTTAAAAAAAAGAAAGCTTGAAATCCTACAGAAACATGAAACTGAAATGTTTACCAGATTCAGGGCTCTCTGGCTGGCCTTCCCTTGTGTAATGTACGCTGCTTCACAGCATAATACTCAATGGCAAGTGTTGCGTCTGTCAGTGTTGAGAACTCTTTGGTGACCTGAGTAGACTCCATTTGGCCTCAGAGTAGCCCAAAATATGGAGAGCGAGAGGGTCAAGGCACTAAAAGCAGACAACAGTGTGAGACGCTGATGCAGATCAGTCACAGTAGCTCTGAAGGCCTATACCTACCCATGCCTGTTTTTCTGAAGACCTGTCATGTAAAACTAATGTGAAAATCATTGCATGAGATTGTGGAAAACCAGAAGTGGCCATGGGGAAGCACTGCTCCTTACTCTGTTACTCAAATGGAGAAGCTCTTCTTGGAGTCTTCAGATGGGATGTCTAATTATTCCCAGTATTAAGATGTATGATCAATGGTATGGAGTGGGAGGCTGCGCTGTCCTGGGGCAGGATATTGTAGGGAGTGGTGCCTTTGTCACTGGAGGTTCTCAGTTGAGCTGTGATGCTGGCTCTGGTGGGGCTGGTGTGCCCCGTTCTCTTGAAATTTCTACTGATCACCCTGAGTCTTGCAAGCTGACTCATTCAAGGATTACTTTTAAGTAATCAAAATCATTTGGGCTCCTCAGAGAACAAAAAAGCAGACACTGACCAAGGATGTATTCAGTTCTTTACTTGTTTATTTAACTATGGCTTTTAAAAGAGAATCCTATGTAGAAAATGCATCCAGTTGTTTTTTTCCCTTTAATCTTAAGGTGTATACAAGGCATCTTTCCTCTTTGTACCTTTGACTCATTTTCTGTGTGAAATTATTAGCACTACTTTTGGTGCTTCTGTTCTTTCTGTGTATCCTTAGTGATGTTTTTTCCTATTTAAAATGTTGGATCCTTTCTCTCCAAGCCTGTGTGCACTACCATGAACATTAGTAGAAGTTAATAGAAGAAAAATAAGCTTCACAAGAGTAGGGATGACCCTGTGAATGGGGAAAAGTGTCCATTAAGAATAGGAACTGTGGCCATGCTGTCATGCTACTGGATGCTATCTGTGTGAATGCTTTGTCCTACAACGCTTAGGCAGTTATTGCTGTCCTTTAAGATGCTATTATTTAAAACATAACTGGTGGTGAATATAAGAATTGAGTGTTCTCAAAAGCAATTGCTGGCATTAAAACAGGAAAGATCAGTAAAGGTTATTTCCTGAAAGAATAGCAAATGGTGTTAACTGTGATGAAATGTAATGTGGTGATGTCCTTTGTAAATGCCTGGATTTCTCTCCCTTTGCTTAGATTGTTCTCATTAAATAAGCTGCTAATGCGAAATGGGCAGGAAATAATCAGCACATAGTAAGGGAAGTATCAAGACGTATTGAACTGAGGGGTAACTAATGGCCTCTCTGCAGTGGTCAGTATTTCACTCTCTCTGTCCCTCAGAATAATAAATCTTGACTTTGACCAAAACTCTGGCAAAACACGTGCAGGGATATTGTTCTGCTGAGACAGTACTCAACTCTCTTAAATGCAGGGTGGTAAAAATGAAGAGGTTCTGGCTCTCTTTTAAGCTGACTTTCTGAAGAGGAACTAAGCTGAGAGAGCTAGGAAAAATATTCCCATTAATATCTGATCAGTAAACTGAGCTTTGAATATTTTATCTGTGTTCATCAGAGATGAATGTTAGTCTTCAGTGAACCCTGCTGAAAACAGCTGTGATGGATTTGTTTCCAAGTGCAGTCTTGTTAGAGTAACAGTTGTTCCAAAATCAGTGCTACACTCTTTCATAAGAGAAACATGGCAAACCATATCTCCAGAGTTTGGTATTATTATCTAAGCATGAACCCTGTTTTTTAATGTGCACAGCTAAAACAAGTGTATGTTGCTGCGTGTGTTCTCCAATAAACAGGAGATAGCATCTGTGTATTCTGATTGTGTTCTGAGGGTACCTGGTTGTGAGTCTTTGTGTCTATTTGCTTGGCACTGTACACATGTGCACTAGACACATACTTGTCTGCAGAAGCTGTAGTGAAATGTGTGTTACTGGGAGGATGTGAAGGAAAATGCTTCTTCTCTTTCTTTAGCTATTCTGTGTTACGAAGTACCAAGCACAAAGTGTTACCTTTTCCTTTTGTTATAAGAATGAAGAAATAAGCTTAAAACTTCTTACCCCTGCAAACAAGATACTTCTTTCTAAACATAAGCCAGTGTGAATAAGGAATTCACCATCACATGTTCGTGTTGAGTATTTAACATTAGCAGCCCTCCAAGGAGAGCCAGCCTTGCCAGAAGCAGTCCAAGTAGTCTGTATCATTTTTACTAAGCCATATTGCTGGGGAACACAGCTCTGATTGAGAGTCTTGTCATTTGCTTTGTTTGTCTATTGGCAAGTTTCTAAATAATCTGCTAAGAAAACCTCAGATAGTAATTTAGTTTCTACTTAGACACAGACACGATTTCCTTATTGAATACCATTAATACTGTTTACTCTGTCTTTCTTGCCACCTTTTCTTGTGTGCCACGCTTACAGCGTATTCCCAGCACTGCCGTAGTCAATCCTAGTCTCCAGTCTATAATGAAATGGTTGACTGAATGTTTAGATGTTGGACACAGGGTGAAATTGCCTTTTTTACTCTTTTGGGGGGTGGGGAAGAAATTGCCTCTTTTCTCTTTTTTTGGCAAGGTTCTTTCTGGAAGCTGATTGTTTTTCATGACTTAAATACATTAAAGCAAATCTCTGGTTTTCAGATGCTCTGAACTGTTTTTGAGTAGATAGGCCATTGGCAGATGAAGAGCTTTGAGAAGCTTAAATGTAAGAGGTGCAAAGAACCAGACGTTCCCTTAACTTTCTTTCATGAAGTTTTTCCCTACCACAGCACAAAAGTACAAAACAACGACAACAGATGCTAGATGAAATCTTCAGAGCTTCAGATACAGTTGTTCCAATACTACATCAAAGTATTTTTACTTTGCACTGCTGCAATCACAACTCTGGCTATCTATGCTGAAATGAGGAAGCACAAAGAGATGCTTTTGCTGAGGAGGAAGGACCACTCTCTTCTTCAAATGTGCTGTGCTTTTTGTTGTGTTTTCTTTCAATTTCACTGGGACATTTGTAGAAAACCTCTGGAATGACAACAACCAAAGCACTGCTTCATGAAACTCAGTGTGCTGAAGTGCAATAAAAAGTTGTCAGTTTAGCTGACTTCTAGGCATTAAAATAGTAAACAGTTGTAAAGTATTTCGAGTTCTTTAGGCATAAAAACATGCAAAACGCCTCTATTTTAAACACGTAGAAGAAAGATGGAGTATTTGGGTAGCAGCTGTCATACAAGCTCTGCAAATGGACTGGAGAATACCCAGAAGTTTGGAGCCTGCAATTGCCTTGAGATTCTTGAATGATTGCAGTAGTACATTGAAGTTCCAATCTTGATTTCATATGTAAGTGAACTCATACAGGAGAATAACAATGGGAGGGAAAGTATGTGAACAGCATGGATACTGCAGTGAGAAACAAAGCAAGCAGAGCAGCTCTGAATAGCCCTGTAGTGTGGTGGGAGCAAAGAAGTAGCTTGGCACAAACATTATTGCAATAGTCCAAGCATGAAATAATCAAGGGAAGAATTGGAGTTGTAGTTCCAGGATATAAGTGGAGTCTTTGTATGACAGAGCTGAGCAAGGCCAATACTGCAGTTGATGCAAGAGATGTAGAATTATTTCTATTATTTTTGTAATGTCATATGGCTGCTTCGTGTCATTTCAGTTGCTGTACAGAACATAATCTTTTTCATATCTCTGCCCCAAGAATTTCCCAGTCTCTCCCCTTTCCCAGAAAGTATCTCCATCATCTTGCAGAATGTGGTATTGAAGACTTGCAGTTTTTAATCACGATGATCCTTGGAAAAGCAGCCCCTGCCTGCAAAAGGAATACATCTGTCGGGCTGAGATCCTGTGCGAAGGGGGAAGCGAGCAGCGGCAGTGCTGCGGTGGGCTGCTGGCAGCAGTGGTTCCCTGTGCAGTGCCACAGGCCTGTTACAGAAGGGTAGAGATAGTCGTGAGTTTGTCTGTGTGTGCTCTGAAGTGTCCTTTAGTACTGCAGTGTGAGTGCTTTGTATTGATGGGCTTCTAATGCTTGTAATGTCTCTGAGGTAGGTGTGTGTATGTGATGGAAACTGGAGGACAGGGCAGTTTAACTAACATCTCTGATACACCTCATGCGGTGTGCAGCAGAGTTGGAAGTTCAGCCCGAGTCCCAGTGCTGTGCACTGTTTCGTAGGCCACACATCTAACCTTATCAAGATATCTCAGTTGCCTTGGAGACTGCCTTTTCTTGGGGGAGACCATGTCACCAGCACAGGTGGTGTGGAGCTCCAGAGCTGAGAGGAGGCCTTCCTGGGGGAAACAATGGAGCTTACTTCATCCTTCAACTCCAAACTGAACTTCTGCCTGTACTGGATGCTTTGTTGAAACTCTCAGTCTGTTAGGTGCTCTCTGGTTTTGATTTTTTTTTTTTTTTTCAGTAGGGTTGGGACAGTTTTTGCTTGTGTAAGAAGACATCCTTTTGCTCTTCCGTACGCTGAACAGTTGGCTCTAAATTACAAAGTTTTTATTAAAGTCTACATGTGCTCAAAAAGTTGGATGGGCACACGTTTAACCATCAAATTAAATAAATATGAAATCCTGCTATGGAGTGCAGAGCTGTGCATATAAATTACATCTTTAAACAGCACTTGAATGATTTTCTGGAAATGTTTTTAACTCTCCTCTGAACTCTTAAGGGTCATCTCTGTAGCCTTCCTATCTGAGGGAGGCTATTGTCACTGGAATGATTTATTGAAGAGGTATGTCGCTCTGCGGTATGAAAGTAATGTCAAGCCTTCCTGAGAACCTGAGTATCAAGCTTCTGTTTTTGTAGAGCTGGGAAAGCAAGAAGGTTTAATTCAGTTGAACCCTGAATGAATGTTTTCTAGGTACGTGTTCCCACCCACTACCATCTCTTGACACTGACCAGTTGTGAGGTGAGCGGGACTTCAGGTTGATAATGTTTTCAGGACAATGAGTGAGATGACTGTTTTAATTGATGAGGAATTAGGAGCCCTATGTCCCTATTGCAGAGATACAAAGATTGTGACTTGAGCTGTAAGGACTGGTGGGCATCCTTGACTCGGAGTGCTTATGGTTGGATCTTCAGTAGGGTAAGATACCTTTGACACATGTAATTTCTTTAAAAATGCTTAGATGGGCTGACTTGACCAGCAAGCAACTCGTTGACCAAAAGAGTCTTTGCTGGGCCTTCTGTCTTTCTGCATTTCAAAGGAAACCCTGCCTATTGTCTTCCGAACAGTAGTGTCGAGCTTCACCTAAGCCAGTCTAAACTGTTCTACCCGTGGCTGAAGTAAGACCTTCCTCCCCTACATTTCTCTTAAAATGCAGTCTTACTTGACGCATGTTTGTTCCACACTGCGGTAGGGTTGCAGCCATGCTGGCCAGTATGTATGCAGATGCACTTCTGTCCTAGCATAGCCTGATGATCTCTTGAGGCCCCTTCCAACCCGCTACAATTCTGTGATTCTGTGATGTAAGGCAGGGTCACTTTGTGGTCTGTAAAGACCAGGAGTGGATAGAGTGGCCTCAGTGGTGTGTCTCAGATGACCCAAGTGTGGCTGAGCAGAGGTGTCTCAAGCTGGCCTGTACCACTGGTTGTTTTTTTTTTTTTAACCTTGCTGAAATCAGAGCATTCAGGCTAACATCTAAGTTGTCCAGCTGCCAGAAAGCTCAGGAGGAGCTGTTTCACACCGGCTACTTGATTTCTGACTCACTTCCGAGACTTTATCAAGTGTCTTGATGTTTAAATTTCCTCAGAAACGAACAAAAGAGGAAATGTCCCTGCAATTGAATGCCTGCCTGAAGGTGATGAGTATTGGTACGTGGACTGCAGTTTCTGTTGCTTTTTCCTATGTGGAACAGTGAAACAAATGCCTCCTGTCTCTTCCCTAACTTGTCCCTAACACACTTGCAGCTAGAGCTGTCACAGATGTCTCTACAATCTTGACCATATGCTGTTGCACTACGCTGGATCAGGACCTCACAGGACTCATGGGCAGTATTTCACATCAACTGGTCTTTGGGCACTGGAATCAATCCCATGTGTTGGGCTCCTGTACAACCAGGCCATTAAGTGGATGTGTTTAGAATTGAACGTTATGTGATTGAACTCTACGTTGCTTTGCGTTTGGGTGAACCTATTTCTCAAGTTCAGGAGTAAGATTTACCCTGAGGTGACAACAGTGGGGAAGTCGTAGAGAGTTTAGATCACTTCATGTTCAGTTTTACATGCTGTCTTTTTCTTCCAAGGTGTGGTGGGGTCAGTGTGGCTGCTGGGCTCAGGCTGCTGCTGGAGCCTTCTGACTCTTTGGGGTATCAAAAGCCATTTTTACGTACCAGGTACTAGTCTTCTCCTAACTGGAGGTGACATGCACTTTTCAGATAGTTTTCAACTTGGAATCTTCTGTGGCACTTCAGATCATGTTTTTAATTTAGATTTCTCTTGCTGGTGACTTGAAATTGAGATGCTTATTTGCATGAAGCTATTATCACACAGTGATCTCTGAGGAAGGGGATTTGCTATGTGACAGTTTGTGGAGATTTGGATGTGACTTTCATACAGAAGGGTTTGCACAGGGTTCAGTTACTGTTTATATTGTGCAATGGCTCCCCAGATCTCTGCAGGACTTAATTGCTGTCAGTGCCAACACAGAAAAGTTATCTCAACCTTAAATTTGTACAAGCCATCTGAGATGGCTTGGTGTTAAATGCGTGAGTGGCTGGAGCAGGGTGTGAGGGGAGGACTATGAGCTGGAGAAGGTACTAAGAGCTTTCCTTTCCTTTGCTGTTAAAAATAACAGAACTACGTTACTCTGAGCAGCTTCATGTGCTGAAATGCTTCATATTCCTGTGAGAAGTGTCTAGTGGTTAAGAAGCTTTGAGCTTCTTGTGTGGCCTCTAGTAGTGCTCCTTGCCACCGTTCCCCATGTTGATGTTTGGGCCTCATGTGGTGGCTGTGCTGTACCTGTAATAGCACTCACTTATCTCGGATTTGGTCAGCCAGCCAGGAGGTTTGTAAGTGGTGGTGGGGAGAAAGGGAATTTGTAGACCAGATACAACAGGTAGCTTAAATACCTCAGCATGTTTCCTTAGGAAATGAGGCTTATCCTTTATGGGCTCCCATTGAACGCTGCAAATTCTCACGAGTAGCTTTTTGGTGTACATACCAGTTAGGTCTTGTTCCTGCGAGGCAGTACCTACAGTTTCAGCAGATGGGTTCCTAAGGCTGAAGAATGGCTGGGTAGTTCAAGTGATCAAAATATTAGTGACCATCCTGTTCTGTTATACTGAGTTCAGTATAGCTGTTCAGAGGAATCAGTCTGAGTTCCTGCAACCTTTATGTTTGAGACCATTCATCATCTCGATCATATGTGCTGATGAAGGAGGTTACACAGAAGATCTTGGAAGAGCACATGGGAGTCAACCATCTATTTTTCATTACCAGAAGACCTTAAATTAGGGACAGCAGTTGTGGTGTGGTAGCTGGACACACGATTCAATATTGCATCTTAAGATTTCTGTGTGACCCGAAGCACAGACTATGGTAAACACTTTCAGCTTTTTTCCCCAAAGAACTATTGGAAACTGTAATAAAAAGTAACTGCTGGGAAAGTAGTTTTGCTGAGTTATGCTATTTTTGAAAATGCATAATGCTCCATAGGCTTTTAAGTGATACTGGGCATATTTAACATTCTTTGATGTTAATTTCCTGGCATATGGACATCTCGACTTATTAAAATAAATAAGTACTTTCAAATTTAATGAAATGATGGAGGAAATGGCCTTTTTTCACATTCACGTCCGCTTCACTGGATAATTTAATGGTTTAAATGTAAGTTCATATTAAAGTTTAAAATTCAAGTATTGGTTTTTGAAATTCTGTAATAAAAAGGTTTTGCTGTAGGAGAGATGTATGAATTAGTGCGCATGATAACACGATTAACAAAGTCTAGCTAGTGATTTCTCCTGTACAAAATGCTAGCTGTAAATCCTCTCTCTAGAGTCTACAGGGACAGTGGTGGTAGGATGTTCTGGTGCCAGTGACCGTTCCTTTCCTGTGCCGTTACTCTGTAGCCTCTTAGACTTGGCCTGCTGCCTGTGGAAGTGGTCTATATCTTGTCCTTGTGTCAGTCCTCTCCCAGTATTGCCTTGTGTTGTCTCTTGGAACTTAGACTGTAAGCTGCTTGGGGCAGAAGTGGTCATTTGTTTATGTTGGCTAGCAACAGAATCTTTTAATCTTCTTCTATGCTAGATGTGTAGGTTTGCTTCCAAGGCATTTGCAATCTAGTGGGAAGGATTTCTATATAGCCTTAGGTGTTACTGTGTTATATGTAAGTATAGGAAATGCACTTCGATCCTCTCTTCTTTTCTGAGGGAGGGTAAGAGTTCCTTGGAAGGTAAGCAATGCTCAATTTAATTGGCTGGAATAAATATTTGAGTCTCAAATGTTTAAATGGAAGTCATTGTATTTGAATGTAGGGATGTGCAGAAGATGGAAGTCTGCTCTGTGTCTTGCATGTCTTGAGAGACTGCTTATGTGCTGTGCTGAAGCTAAGGATGGCTTTATTTTATTTCAAGGCAGACTGGAAACTTATTTTCAGGGAGAAAAATGGCAAGGAACCCGAATGAAAAACCTACTCAGCTGAAGCAGAGGTGACAAAGTTCACTGTGATTATATTGATTTTAAATTACTGTGTAGAGCTGGGACTAGCCTATGTCTAGTCCTGCTCGTGATGAGAAGAAAGGAAGAAGACATGAATACTCCTCTCTCCTCTGCTTCCAAACAGTTTGTTTACCCATGTGATAACTGAGAGCAGTCTCATCCTCCTGCCATTCCCAACACGAAAAGGCAAGGATGTTCTGGTGTCCTCAGTGGAGCTGGAAGGGGCTGAGAGTCACAATGAGACTGAAATGTTTGGGTTGTTTTTCTCCTTGGCGGCTTACCCCTGTGCACTGGCTGCCTGAACCGGGGAAGCGTGCGGTGCCCTGCTCGGTGTGTAACAGATGCCTCCAGTCTGTGTGTGCCCCCAGCTCTAGGAGAGATGACATTAATAGGAAACAGAGCATGTCTGAGCGTGATGCGCTTTCGGTGAAAAGCGCTATACTTGCTTCTACCACAAATGATAACTAAGCTAGAATTAATAGCAATTAGCAGCACCAGTATTCATTTACGGGAAGTTTTACAGAAAAGTCATTACTGTTTAACTTTATGTAGTTTGCATTTGTTTCACTGTCAATGAGAAAATTATTCAGTCAATAAGAGTTAATGTTTTATTTTAGACCAGTCTTGCTATTTTAGTATCTAGCGTGCCTTTTGGGAACAAGAACTAAGAGCAAATAAAGCTAATTGTGATAGAAATTTGCTACGTTATTGTAATAAAGCTTAGTTTCTGCATGACTGGAAGAGCACAGAAAAATGTCTTGTACCTGCACTAAATCCAGAGAAGTTGTGATGGGAGATGTTGTGTCTCCTTGTTTGGTGTGATGGAGAGAATGCCTGGGGCACTTGGGTCGGGAAGATGACTATTTCTGTTTCTCCCCCATGGTGTTTCAGCAGTCTGACATAGTGTGCATGCCTGGGCCTATGCCAAGCAGAGATGCAGCCTCCAAGTGAGACTTTATTACTACAGTCCTAGATGATTAATTTTATACCAAATTGTACAGGCCTGATTAGCCCCGAACACAGCAATAATGCTGGTTTTAAAGAGCTTTAGTGCATTTGTGACTTCTGTTTCCAGTGTGCTGCTTTGTAAGGAAAATACTTGTTATCATCAGATCTTCAGGTAGAGCCTGGGCCATAAAAATCACATCAGGCTCCCAGTGCCTTGTACATTGTCATGTTTAACTTGAACTTCATTGAGGGAATGCTTAAGGTATCCTTACTTGTAGCACTTCTGTGAGACCAGGGATTATTGCCTGAGACGAGAATTGAAATCGGGGTTTGTAGATACGCTTCATCCTCTTCCAGGACACAGGCTGCTGTTGTGTAGCACACTGGTGTATGATAGCACGCTCATCTGATCCAGCTAGGACAGCAGGTTCTCCGTGTATTTTCTAATTGGACAGGTACTAGTTATCTGGGGCAGAACCGTTGTTCTTGCTGCGCAGCATCTATTGAATCTGCAGAGCAGGCAGGAGCATGCTTGTTGCCCGGTAGTGTTGGATCTGGGGATGTGGGGAGAGTTGGGTGGTTCTGCAGGCAGGGCAGGACTGCATTTGTATTTACAGATTTCAGGTTTTTTTAGACCATGTTGCCATAGCTTTGTGGCGGCTTTTGTTTTTCATTTTAAGCTGTCAAATACTTTGCTGCTTCCTTGTAGAAGGGCAGGTTAGGATAATTGATCCATCTTTTGCAAGTCATTGGATTTTAATACCTTTATCTAAAAGCAAATTTTTGGCTCTGCTTGGCTCTTTGAAACCCTCTGTTCATTAAATCGCTCCCGAGGTTATGCATAGTTCAAGTCTTTAAAATATAAAAATAAAGAAACCAATCTTCCTGTTGTGCCTGGAGAGGCCTTGTACCCTTATCAACATCCTCTGGCTTCTCTGGGGAGAGCAAATACACCCCCTCCTGCCAGAGGTTTTATACGGACACAGTCTCCTATTATTTCTGTAGGGTCGTGACTCCTGTGACCCCTTGCAGTGGAGTGTTTGCATGAATGAATAATAGGATAATGTGCTGCTGTGGAACTTGCCTGTACTGGGAGAGCAGTGGTGGTGTGATGGGAAGTGTCCATTGCACTTGTGAAAAGAGATGTTTTTGGCTAGTCTGGAAGAAGAAAACAAATGGGTGTGGGAACCCTTTCTCCATACTAGATATACAGTCCAAGTGTCACCTGCAGAGCTCCGTCAGCAGGCCCATGTCCTAATTAGAAGTTTCATATCTAGTGGAGAGGTCAGACTTCACATGGGCCTTGTGGGCTGTATTGATGTCTTTGGAGACAGGGGTGCTTAGCAGAATAAGCAGAGGTCACCTCCTTTTCCAGTTCTGCTTTCTGCTGTTCAGCTCAGGTCAGGCTTCAGCTAGAGGTGATAGATTTGAGTCTCATTATCTGCTCTCATCAGTCCTCAGTTTCCTTGCTTCTACATGTCTGTCTTCTTTGAATATCCATAACAAGGTAGAGATCTCCAGCCAGCTGCACTCTTTCCGTCTCTCCTGCAAACACTTTTTTGAATAATTGTGCCCTTTCTCCCCAAGAGTCACGTTCACAAAAAGAATATTTTGCTGGCTTTTTAGACACTAGGTCCCATTATATTGATGCAAAGACATTGTCTCCCTAAATGAAAGGCAAATTATTTTTAATCAATGAAACTATAAATGCTATTCCTGTATGGTTTCAAACCAAAGTACTGGAAACAATCTGTGTCCTGCCAGCCATTGTCTCTGAGAGGTGTCTCTCTAGTGAACTATCTTCCTGGAGGCTGACAGAGAAAGCTTACTTCTTAAACAAAATCAGTTCCAAAAAGTCAGGTTTTGGCTCCCTGGAAGCCTATATTTTTTGCAGCCACTTGTCCTGACTGCTTCTGGTGTGATTTAAACCTGTGCAGTCTGCCAGTGTATGCTGACAGAGATTGTTTTACGGTAGGCTGGGCTGTGGGACCGTGTCAAGATGTGCTGTAGGAGTATTTTTCTCCCTGTGCTACGTGGAGGTGGGCAAAAACCCAAACCCCTGAGTCGAAACTCCTCACGGTTCATACAAAGCCATTAGACTGTAGACATAAGTGGCACATGGATTGAACTGTCAGAAACTGAGTCCATCTTTACTTACAAAAAGGACAGATAAAGGAAGAAGCATCTCCCACAGGCAACTTCTATAAGTGGAATTTTATTACCGACAGACCTTCAGGACAATCAGACAGGAGTTTTGATTTATGAGATAACGGTTACCTTTAAAATACTGAAGGGAGGATTCAGGAGAAGGTTACTGGTAGATTAATTAGTGTTGATAGAATTGATATGAGTATACTGTAACATTGCCATAGTGAATGGAAGTCACCAGACAGCTGGTGAAAGCATGCTTGTTCAGTTCTGTGCTCACCTTATCTCGTTCCTTGTTGTACAGGTGACTCCCAAACAAACCTGTATGAATGTGAAATGAGGTCTTCTGTGTTTAATGCTATGATACAAAACTAAATATTGAGGTATTTGTATAGGAAATGCATTATAAATGAAGTTCTGCCTTGAATAGTCAGTTTGTCTCCCAAGATTTTGTGATCCCTGCTTTTTTTTTTTTACTGAACATGGATGTTAAAGCAAAGACAACTGATAGAAAAGAGCAATATGTATTCCCCAGGACAAAAATAAATTGAGAATTTTGTCTTCAGTGGCTGAAGAAGGCACTTTTAAGACCCTACAGTATAAATAAATTCTGCAGTTTTAAAGCTTTTCTGCTTGTTTAATCCAAAATGATACCAATATCTCCTACAGAAATTGATAATGCAGAGAAAGTCTAGGACTTCATTTCCAGGGAGATGAATTTGGATGAATAAATGCTACTGGAAAGAATAATTTAGGAGAAATCTTAATAGAAATCTCCAATTAGTTGAATGGCTGGTTATCTGTGACAAGACATAATATTTACTACACACTGGAAGCTGGATGAGTACTTACAAAGAAAAAGGTAAAATTAGATTAAAGTTTGTGTACTGTGTGTTGTAAAATCTGGACAATCTTTGCAAGGCTTTATGGCTTAAATAAGTTTTTGAGAAAATATTGGGAGAAAGGTATTAGTGGAACATAATATGGTGAAAATGACAATGTTCAGGTACCTTGTTAAAATCTTGGTCCAACAGCCATTTTATTACGCTTGTCTCTAATTTGATAAGCAAGGCTGGCAGAGTTGGGGGTCTTATATTTCTGTTACTAAAGGCAGCTCTATGAAACTAACGAAGCAGAAAGCCTGTCCCTTTCAGTGCATAACTAAAAGCACATTGAAACAAACTGAGAACTACGTGGTAAATGGGATGAAGTGTGACCACCAAACTCCTTTCATCACATATGTCAAGTTTAAAAAAAAGTAATACCACAGAAAATAATTTTATGAAAACTACAGATTCTATTCTTAGCCCTCGATGGCTTGAGTCTTGCATTGATTAGTCATAGGCATAAGGATCAAAGTGGCATTAGCTCATTTGTAATTGCAGAAGGAATTTTATAATGTAAAATGTCTATATGTGGCTGTAAACGTAACGGAACACGACAGCTCTCGAAGCTGAATGCTCCATGTGAAATGTGGTTCTTTATTCATCACTGCCAGGTTTCCAGGTAATGCACACAACACCTGTCAGTCCTCAAGCAGTGACATTCCCTCCTGTTCGCAGTGTGGTGCAAGGTTAATTGGGGGTTTCATCGCCTCTTTTGAGGCCAGTTGATACCAGCAAGAAGCACAAGCCTGGGTGTAGCACTCAGCCCTGCTTCTGCACTTTGGGGTTCTGTTTTTGTATGGGAGGTAGAGACCTGTGGTGGTTTATGTTCTGCAGTCTTGAAGATGATATGTTCACCTGATGAAAATAGAGGGCATCCAGGCTTTTGAAGTACCCTGGCATGGCTGGGAGCTGAGGCAACGGACTGTGTAGGGGAAATGAAATGCTGTGAGGCTGGACCCATGACGGAAAGGGCCACTGCAACCAAACTGGGGGCAGCAGTCAAACCAGAGCCACGTCGTCTTTTGCTGTATTAGGCCTACTTCACTGCTTAATTGTGAATGTTTCTACTTGCTATAGCAGTTGGGAAGTGTCCTGGGAGATGGTCCTGGCTTTGCTGTACAACCCCTGAGAGGGAAGGGAAAGGGATGAGATTCTCAAATGCTTCTTCCCTTGGAGGAGAGTCAAAGAAGACAATAAGAGGCTGTTGCCTTTGTGGCTGAGGATAGTTCATCACCTGGTGCTCCCTCAAGCTGAACAGAAGATTCACATTCCCTGAGGATTCACAGTCCCTGTGTTCCTCCTGCTACTCCTACCCTCAGAATTTTTCTCAAACCCGGTTTGTGATGAAAATGCAAGAGTCTGGCATGAATGAACACTGATATAGATCTGTCTAAGCTCCTTTTTCACTTCAAACTCAGTGATAGTTAAGACAGGATTATAAAGAAGCAAGAAAATTCAGCTCAGAAGTCTTGAAATCAAAGCGGTTCAGTAAAACTAAGGTATTCTCAAACCTTTGTGCCAATTAACACTGGGCTGTGACAGCAGAGTCTCTTTTACCTCATAAAAATTCTAACTTGTGCTTATTCGGGTGGGTGGATTTAAGTAGGGGGAACCTATAAGACTTCCTTTTGATTAGCTTTCCCCAGGCATTACGTCAGATCAAGCAATGCTTGACAGTTGGATTTTTATCACTTCAAAGAAGAAAATATTTAGCATGATACAGAGATTAGATGCCCATGCTGATGCTGTTAACCGTGCTGAGGACACCTTTTTTTCAGCTGAACATGTGTCTCGGGGAGGTGTTTCTTGTTACAGAATCATTTAAATTTGGAAAAAAATCAATGGATTTTGGTCCAAATTTTTATGTAATTTGTGACCTCAACTTTTGTAGTCACTTTAACCATCATGAAATTTATTTCATATAAATAATTCTGTAAAACTATTCATGTGAATTACGCTGTATGTATGCTCTTGAAAATGTCAGGGCACTAGCATCCAACTGTGCATGAAATAAATAAGAATACTGTTGTAATCCTCTTCAAGCTTGTTCAAAAATTGATTCAACCCAAGTAACACTATTACTGATTCAGTAGGTGATTTTACAGTGGACCTTTTCCATTTTAAAATTCAATTAAATATAGCATGGCATAATTAATTTTTTTATTGTATTCCTTCTAGGCAGAGAAATAATTGGTGGCTCTTACAAAATGTAGTTTAAAAAAATCAAGTGTTTTCCAACTATGCAAGATCCTCTGAGTGTAACGATGCTACAACATGCAGAATTCACTCCATACACAGCTGTAATGTGGTCAGTCAGCTCCACAGTGAAATGAAACAAACACTTAAGAACAGCACAAAACAGATCCGTGTGTGAAGAATATTAAACTTGACTAAAAGTTTTAGGGGGACAGAATGTCATTACAAAAATTGAAATTGTCAGGCTCCTGGGATTAATATCCCTGTACTTATAAAAATTGCTGTAACATCAGTGACCACAAGCAGTCACGACCTCGGTTCTATTTGGAGAGCTTTTAAAGGTCTCCTACTGACCTTAAAAACCCAATTTCCAACATTTTAGATATGCCCATTATTGCGAAGATAGGAATGCAGAAGGATCCATACAGGAGCAATGATTAGGTGCCTTACTTAGTTCAAGGCTACATCTCCAGCTGTGGTCAGTGGTTAGTGCCTGGGAATTTTTTATTAAATAAAAGTAATGCTACCTGAGTACAGGCTTCGACTCGCCTCTGTGCTGCGGCGTTGTGCTGTGGTAAGGCTGCCAGCGGAGTTGGGGTTTGCAGAGAGAAGGAGCTGTTGCCATGGGAATTTTGAAAGCTGTTGTCATTTCACCCTTTGCTTGCAACGGTAGAGAAACGTGACTGGCTGGCAGATTCTACCCAGGGTGTAATGCTGCTCTGCCACACCAAGATGCTTAGCAGATGTGGGGAGTGGGATGGCTGAGGAGGCAGACAAGAAGGGGGAGGCTTGCGTTTTCCCTTGCCCAAATCACTAGCAGAGTTTGCAACTAGCTGGGCAGGTTTGGAAATTCGTGACTTCTAGGGTTATGAGGCCGTCTGATTCTTTTCCCAGGGCTTGTGCTTCTACAGCAGTCTCTGGGAGGTTTTCAAAGGAGTTCTTATTCCTATAGAAAATGGTTGTGAAAATGAAAAACTCTTCTCTAAAGGTCAGGCTGAGCTGGGTGCTGAATTGACATTTCTGCCTCTCAGAAATTCCTCTGAGCTGTGGCTTTGTTTTGCATGATTGAGAAACCTGTGTACAGGGCGCTAAATAATTGTGTTTTATTGGTTTGTTTGTCTTTTTTTGGGGTTCTGAGTTTTTTTGTTATAGCACCTGTTTGATACCTCTTTGGGCGATGCTGTTACAACCAGCCACTCCTGTGGTTCAAACCCAGATTTTCCTGGCAAAATTCTCCTTCAGTCTGACACTTCACAAGCTTTTCCCAAGCCAGAGATGAATGAATAGTCTTGGAAAGTCTGCTAAGATTCTTTAGCCTGCTGTTTTCTGTGCTGTCTAAGAATTTAATCCAATAACCATTTCTAGTGGCTGTGTCAGGCTTTTGGATCAGACCCAAAGCATGCCAAAAGAAAAGGTTTAGATGTTTATGAGAAACATACTTCCCTGATAGCAGAATATTTCTGTGTTTCTTGTGTGTCTCCGTACTCAGAAGATGTAGAAGGAGAATATGACTTTTTCTTCCCTGCCTGTCACCTCTGTATCTATCGTATCTGTCACAATATGATTTGCTTCATATTGTTCCTTACTCTGTTCTCCAACTTTTCACTTCTTTCCCAGTTTGCTCACTGGCCCTGAATGCCAGGTAATGTAGTGATACATGGAAGTGATTCCCCAGTGTTTTTGGTTGTTGTTTTTTTTTTTTTAAAACCCTGAAAACTTCTTGCAGATCTTCTTGAACTTAGGTCATCAGACTCCAAATGGATGTCATCACAAGGCTATTTGCTAGATGCCTGATACCTGGCTGTCGTCCCACTTTCTGTGACTTTGTGGCTGGATAGCTATCTTGGGCTTGCTGTCAACACATCCTGAATATAGAAACACAAAGAAATCTGAATCCGTGTTTCTTCGTTCTGCTGCCTCTTTCTTGATCTACACATAATATTTGTGGCAATGAAATAAAGCAGGTGAAGAGCCTTATCTTACCTTAATCCGTGCAAAAAAGTAGAGCTCTGCTTGTGAAGGCTTCTGCTTGGATATCCACCTGCAGACCACATGCACCTTGGTGAAGAAACCAGTGCCCCATCTGCTAATTTTGTTCATGTCCTCCTTACTTGCCCATTTACTTTCCCCCAGGCAAAGGATGACTTCTTCATTGAGGACTGTTTTTCCTCAGTTATCAGAGCACAAAGTAAAGCAGCTGTTTATACCAATTTCTTTCATACTGTAAGGATCATTTAGTTTGCAGGAGACCAAAAACTTCACATGCACCACAAGAAATCATGTGAATCTAATGATGCCATTTAACAGACAATGTTTTTTCTTGGTATAAATTAGGACCCCTTAGAAATAGGTTATAAAAACTGGAAGGAGATGTGTTGTCTGAGGGAGGTGCTGAAAAGGGGGAAGAGTGGATCTAGGAAGATAGTTTTGTAGTTTTAATAGTTGATAAATCTTCATCTGAGCAAGAAATTGAAGTTGTCATACTTGGAAGTTCAAGAATCACTGTTGTCTTCTGAGTTGAGATGAAGTTCCTGTGCTTAGGTAAAAGAGTGTTAGCCTAGATTTCTGTAATTCTAGGTTGTTGGATTTTGACTCATGAGGGAAGACATTGCAGATGAGACAGCATCCCAATTAAAAGGGCTTTTCAGAAAGCAGTTAGGAAGACTTTATATTTTGAATACAGATATGCAAAATATATGCTAAATAGATTGGTTAAAATGGCCACCCACCTAAACCTGACAACTAGAATTCTATCCTGCCTAGAGCCTGAATTCTTCAAGGGAAATCCCCCTCTTGAATTAAGTGTTCTCTCTTTTAACGCTAAACTAGAATGGCATTTCCATTGCCTTTGGTTTCCTTTTCACTGGGCTGCCTATAATTTCATAAGGTTTCCCACTGCTATCATTCCTCACAAGGCAATCCTGAAAATCTCTCCTCTTCTGCTGTTATTCAGAAGAAAGTCAGACCCATTGACTGATTTGTTTTTAATAGTAGCGTCCCCCTGCCTGTATGTCTTGCATCAATTAGCTCTCTGTTAACCTGGGGGTGCTATTACTTTCAGTATGTCTTCAGAACTTGTAAAAAGATAATTGTTAACCCAGATGTCAATAGGACTTTAGTGAAGACTTGTTTAGAGCTCAAAGATTTCAGCAGTAATCGATTTGATAAAATAATGACTTCTGTCCCCATGCGGATATATTTCTCTCTTTTCAGCCACTGTTTGTTGAATGGAGGGAAATGGCCATCAGATCTACAGCCCTTAGGAGAAAGCTGCTGGAAGCACTTGTGGCATGTTCCCTCTAACTTGCATCTTTGCATCCTTTTGATTTTGGAAGTGAAATGGAAATAAAAAAATGTGTTACTCTGTCAGTATTGTTCCAGTGCGTGCCAGAGCACTTCATGCCCCACCTTCCTATCCAATCCCTTGCATTTTGCTTATTTTTTTTTAAACCAAGCTCTCTTTAGGCATTTGTTGGAAGTTGGTGCTGGCTGTTTTAAGGATGTTTAAAGACCTGACAAAAAAATCTCTAATTGGCATGTAAATGTTCATCTGCATAGTCTTTAAGGGATGTCTGCATACTGGTGGCAGCCTGCTGGTATTTAACAATTAGCTTCAGTGGCCTGTGCAGGTTAGAGAGATTGAGGAGCCAAGGGGATGCATAGCTGTATTTAAGTGTTGCACTGGCAATTTCCCCTCTGTTCAGCTGCTGTTGGTTTCCTCTGTGTTATGTTGCTGACACAGAGTGGAATCCTTCCCTACTGCTTGTTTGCCAAGTAGTTGGTATTCTGAGGGATTTTACATTGGTTTGGCTTTTTCATTTTGAGTTTAGGCATTGTAGTTCAGAAAGACAAAGTAGCTGCTTTTAGCTAAATGCCAGGTGAGCGTTTCAGCTGCTGCAGGAAACAACCTCCCTGTGTTTTAATTTGTTCTGGGGGAAAGTGAGTGCAGTGAGATGTGATACCAGGTTGGGAACTTGCTTGGAGATTCGAGGGCAGTCCTCAGCTCCCCAGTCTTCTCTCTCTTTGCCAGCAATGTGTTAGGAAAAAGTTCTGTTTAACCTTTTACTTGTGCCCTTGTTTGTTCTTTTGTATACAACTTGCTCCTGAGAACAGGACGTAACCCTGATGCAGAGAATGGTAATGATGCCCAGATTCCTGTCTTTGGCAGAACAGCTGAGCTTTCTGATCCACAGTCAGGTGTGGGGAAGGAAGAACAGGAGCACATCTCACACCCAGACCTTGTCTCTGCTAGAATACTCAGGGTCAAAATGTGACCAAAGGCTGCAGAGTCCTTCCAGACTGGTAATAGCACAAACACATTTTTACAAATTTTACTAATGTGTCATGGTTTGGTTTGACTTAAACATTGTCAGGAAAATGTACTGTCATAGTGTTTGATTTCTGTGATGTGGTAGAGTTGAGTTTTAATAGTTTGAAAATGAATGAATTTAAAATTGGATAGTTAAAGGTCAGAACCCTATAGTGATAACTCAGCTAATGTAATATTCATGTCTTGGTCTAAAGTAGTGCTGTATATCAATATTTTGTCCCTGGCTGCCATGATTATATAGAGTAGGAATGCATTTGTGCACTGACAAATGTCTGAGGGAGAAAGAGACAGGGTATTATACAGACAATGTATAGGAAAATGCAGGAGTGAGACACCTGAAAGAATTGATAGGTCATGAACCACTATTCTCTTCTGACTAAAGCAAACTATATTGTTTAAGCATTAACCGCTGTCAATACTTGCCTCAGTAGAATTCCCAGGTCTATCCTTCAGCTGGCTCTGTGCACCAGATTAATGCCTCTGTTGTTTTTTTCCCTCTTTAAATAAGGGCACTATACTAGGAAAGGGGAAAATACCCAATTTGTTTCACATGGGCTTAGTTCTCAAATCAGAAATGTGTCCTAAGCACTGAAAATTATTGGCTCTCTCTCCAATATGAATGGACTAAGTCAAACATGATGAATGAGATATGGATACACCAAATACTATCCTAATACAGGTCAGCATTCAATCAATTCCAGGTCAGAGAAGCAAAAGATCATGCATGGATGTTTTAAAAGTGAGAGGTCTTGTTTGTGCTGGCATCCATTTCTTGGACACTGGCTCATCGGCTGCTCTCTCTCCCTCTTTTCTCTGAGCTGTGGTGCCTGCCTAGGGAAATGTTCAATTTGCACTGCTCAAAATCATGATTATCCTTTGTCATTGTAAATGAAAAGATGTGATACTGTCCATTTTCTTATCCATGAGTTAAATTAAGATGATCTTCCCCCTTGGTTTTAAGAAAGGAGCATGCCTTGCCCTAAGGAGGCATAAAATGAGACTGTAGGACAGGTCCGTTTGGATCCTGCGATTGCCACATATAGGAGGGACAGCAGTTGTATTTGTATTTACTTGGGACAAAACATAACAAAATTAGCCTTTATCTATAAACTCCAGTGAACTGCTTACTGAGTAGACTTAGCACCTGATTTAAGGGTGAACACTTGACCTGGCTAGATGAGCCTGTTGTGTGTGTGTGTACTTTCCTGCTTCACAGAGAGCACTTGGTCATGTACTCTGTACCACAAGCAAGGACCTGAACTGTTGAGTTGGAATCTCTTGAGAGCACAGCTGGTGTGGTTAGCAGAGTTGGATGTGGTGGGATCAAGATTTGATATCCCCTTCTTGGTATGCTTCAAAATATTCAGGGCAAAAGGTGAACTCACTGAGGTTTCATTTGGTTTTTTGGTTTGGTGATGTTGTAATTTGGTTTGTTTTTTAAATCTTTGGGAATTTGGGAGTAAACTTGGGAGATCTTGAGGCTACTTTAAAAGCCCATGTTTCTATGTGCTCTTGAAGTGCAAATATTATTGCAACCACGTTAATGTGGTCACTGTCAGGCTAAAAACACGAGAACTCTCTGCTATGGTGACAAAAAAGGATAGTCTGTAAAGAGCAAATCCACTGCCTGAATGGGAATTGATTTTTTTTTTTTCTGGCTTTCAAAAGAGCACCTTTTACAGGAACATATGGCAGAGGATCTTTTGCAAAGGAGGAGAAGCAGTTATATGCAAAATGAGAGCTGAAAAAAAGAAAATCTTCGAACTTGTTAGACAAACTAATCTATGAATACAAGTGTTCTTCCTCTGTTCGTACTCCCAGATTTCTCAAGAGTCAAGAAAATTAATCAAAAATAAGCTTCCTTAAGAGGGTATCTAGATAGATATTGATTTTTTTAATGCACTTTGCATTTTGCACAGTTTTGTGGTTTATAAACCCTTTTAACTCATGAAATGGGGGAAAACTCCTTGTGATATTTGACAAGTGGTTGCACTAATGATCAAATGCCTGTCGCTTGTAATTGTGCAGCGGGAAGGGCGGGGAGTCGTTATGTTTTCATGCCATTACTGAGACTGCTATGGCATTGTATTATTTGTATGAATATGTGGGAAAAATATTTTAATGTCCTATATTTTGTGTACATTAAGTGGGGGATGGTGTTTTTCTTCACAAAAGATAGCTACTTTAAAAACAACATTTGAAATTATTATAATCCCTGAGGATTTATCTTCTGGACTTATATAAACAGATATCTCAAAAAGAAATTCTTAGCAAAGACAGAATTAAAATAAACCCAAGAAAAGCAGATTTGTTAAAATGTTCTTTTCAGATTCTGGTGACCAGTAGAGAAGGAAGAAATGAGCAGCTTTGCCTCAGAGTCTCTGGTTTGCTAGCTTAGTCTGTCCATGATACACATGCTTTTGCTCCAAGCCACGGGAAAGCTGTGTACATAACTATGGATGGCTTGATGTTTTGGTGGCAGCTCAGACATTGTCCTCTTCCTGTGTGTTTGTTTGGTCTTAAGTGGTTAACAGATGTCCATCCTGGGCTTGGGCCAGTTGAATAAACAGACAAACATATGAGGCTTGCCATACCCATGCTGCAGAGGAATGATGGGTCTCAGTAGGTAGCAGATGTATACCCTGTGACAACAGGAGATGATAATTCCAGCCCAACAGGTTCAGAGTTCAAAATAAGAAGTCCTTAGAGTAAGGAAATGCCTTTTCCCACTTACTGTGAGAAAAGGAGTTAAGGCCCAACCTCCGGTGGGATCTGGCTCACGTGGCCACGTTGGATGGAGATCAGTAGTTTCCTGTCTTTGACTTCTCTATTCTTGCTTTGCAAACAAATGGAATCTGTAAATGCAGCACAGGGAGAGAACTGGTATGTGGTCAGGAGCCAGGCCTTTGGTGTGACCAGACTGGTGATGCTCTCCCAGTGCCTCTCTGGTGGTCCAGTGAGGATCCCCACTTCTTGTCTTGGTAGCAGAGAATCATGTCCCACCCATCATTGCAATCTGTATCTCAGCCTCCATTCTCATCCCAGCAGCACAGGCTGAGGGTACCACATCTGTCGGTGGGCTCTTTGTACCCAGGGGGCAGCTGTGAACTCATGGAGGCTGCCATTGTGTATGGGACCTTCAGAGCCTCAGGATGGTTGATGCTTTATGTTTCTGTCATCAACACAGGGGAAAAGAAATAAACAACCCAAAAACCAAACTTGTGAATTTCTTGTTGGCAGTTTCAATAGGGAGAGTGTAGCAGAGTGGTAGATAATGCTTCAGGTTCCTAATGGATTTTTTTAAAAAGAGGGTTTTTTGGGGCTTTTTGATTTTTTTTAAAGCACGAGCTGAAAAGTCACTGCTGCAAATGTATTTGAGAGCCATGAGAGATAACAGATAATTTTATTTCGTATAAAGCTTTAATGTTTTCTTTTTCCTTAAGTAAATAACACCTTGCTGAGCCCTATTTAAGTGTGCCAATTTCTCCCTGGTAAGAAGACTGCGAAGGTGTTAATTACAGTGAGCAAACTAGTTATTAATGGTATTTTTACATTCTTGTCATCTATTGGTGGCTAAAGCAGGATGGGGGAAGGCAGGCTTCACTTGTAATATAGGTTCTTTTCTACCAGCAGAAAAAAAGATAGCAAGAACATGGAGGATTTACAATTTTTCCTGTAAGGGTTAGAGGAGCTGGCATTCCTCCATGGATGGCTGGTTGATAGAAGTTCTGAAGTTGCCTTTACTGCCTTAAATTATGTGATCCGTGAACTAAAGTGTCCCCAAGTAGGATATGACACAACAACCTGTGACTTGCTCATTAAAGGCTCATATTAAGGCCTGTCTGGGAACTCTCTAATGCCAGATCACCGAGACCATGGACCGGAACAGTGCCTTTAGAGCTCTGTGATCCTTAATGGTAATGCCTCAATATCTGGCTCATGGGCAGCATATACAGCATTGCTGTCCTGTGGGACTGTTAAAGATTGTTCTCGTAGACCCCTTAAGATGAAGATGATTGATACAATGGGCTTAAAGTGGTTACTGTTCCTTATGCCAGTAATCTTCATCAGGTAGCAGTAGAGCTGTGAGTTGATAGATGTTATTGTAGCATAATGATGCTATATACATAACTATAATCTCCTAATAGTGATGTATGGCCAGCCCAGGAAGTCTCTGAAAGACTTATTTATGTTTACTTCGTCTCGCTGCTACCTAAACCCTTGGCATGCCAGTATCTTGAGTGCACTGTACAGTGCTGGTATCAGCATCTCAAGGGGAGGTACAGTACTAACTGAAAGAACAGACCTGTGAACAAGAGCTTACAGAAGCTGTCAGAGATGCACCTTTTACCATTCCTGATCCAAACTGCTTTCCTGCACGTCCTAAATAGCTCCGTCAGTTGCTGCTGCTGAAGAGATAACTGTGAGCTGGCTGGGCATTGCTCCGACCCACCAGGACATTTCCTCTGTCCACACAGCCCATTAAAGAGTGTTGTGCTGGAACATGGCCGAAGTAAAATTTGACCAAAGCCAAATGAGAAGAAACAGCAGGGAGTAACTTATGTTTGAACATTAGGCTGCTTGGTTCATCTTTCATCCCAGTATTTTCAAAGATGCAGTTGTATGGTCAGCAAATGTGTCTGGCAACGGCATTCCATGCTGACTGAGCATAAAGTGTGGGGTGATTTTACTGATAGGCCCTTTTCTGTGAAGAGATGTGACAGAACTTGGGTACAGTTATTCAGCTCGGAACAAAGATGTATGGCTCTGTCTTGAGAGAAAATGTTTTTGTATACACACGTGCTGTAGGGAATTCTATTCTATTACAGAGAGATTAAATGTGAACGGAGTAGAGATAGTGGGGGCACTGAGGGGACTATGGGTTTTTTTGTTGGGGTTGGTTGTTTGTACAGGATAACAGCATAGATTTGTGGTGTTTATGTGTTAGAAGGAGCAAGAACAATCATTTACATTCAAGTGTTGAGCTGCATTCCTATCATATCTCTGCTGTTGATGTATGTGGACTGGCCTGTGTATGTATACGGAAAAATCTCCAAATTGCTTCTAATTCAGCAACGCCTCAGACCACAGTTAGGTGCTAGTAGAAAATGAATGGCTAAGCTAACGGATAGCTAAGCTAACAGCTGTTGTAGCAAAGTGGGTACTGAGAGTCTTGAACCTGTCTTGTACACATCCTGAGCACTGGCCAGGACCAGGCGATTAAGCCCTGTGGCACCGCAGCGGACGCAGCCAGTGATGCTGCTTTGGCTAAAGCCCTGAAAAGATATGGATGCGTCTGTAAACTGTGAGGGTTGATGCTCATACTGGCAGGAAGTTTGATAGATGGAAAGTAATTTGGGGATTTAAAATATGTATCAGAAGGGATTTTGAAGACTGAGGTCCTTAGTCTTGATTTCCTGGTTTGAATGAGAATCATAATGAAGATGTATGTTGTACTTGAGTATTAGATGAAATTGTGTTGGTTCAGGGTCAGTGTTAGACTGCCATTTACTTCTCTTCACCTTTATTTTCTTCTCCCCAGTCCTTCACAGTATTCTGATGTTTTCTCAGCATATTCTATTTTTTTCCCACTTTGTGCTTTTTCTGGTTTAGGTCTGTTTGGGTTAGGCATGTGTACAGTTTATTCCTGTGCTGCTGTTATTGTATGGTCATTGGCTTTGATCCTTATTTTCTTAAAGATAGTTATTGCTTTGATAGTTATTGTTTGGCTTTAGTTAGTTAGAGGTTGTTTAGCTCTAGCTCTTCCTCAGAGAGTGCGGGTCAAACCTTTAGCTGGGTAAAATCAATGTAATCAATAGAGCACTGCTGATACACATCAGCACAGATGAGCCTTTGTGTAACATCAGCTCAGCAGAATCCTACTCGAATCTTTGCTTTATTTCCCAGTTCAGCTTTTGGAAGGCATTTATGGTCACAAAATACTTGCTTTCTTTCGTCAAACCCTGTGGTTTTCTAAGGATAGAGCAAACAGAACTCAATTAAGAATGATGGCTTCCCATTAGGCATGTCAGAAATGTACCCTTTTTTTCCTGTACAAATATATTGAAGAGTAGAATATTTTGGAGTGAGGATTGGGATGTTTTCCCTGATGACTGAATATATTAGTTCACAAGTCCCATATTCCAGACGTTAGCCATTTGCCATTTCACAATGCTCTTTCAAAGAACAATAGGAGCTGTTCATGTGGTGTATAATTAGGAAAATATCTGATGCCTTTTTGCCTTAGCACTGGCAATAAATCCCACATACGTGTGTGGGAACAAGGACAGCCAGCAGTACTTGCCCAGCCAATTTCTCAGAACATCAACCAGCAAATGTTCCTTCTGCAATCGGTGTTCCACCAACCACGATTTAAAACCACTGGTTTAAATACCTGACCCAGCTACCACTACAGAAGCAGCAAGAAAGCTGCCGGTGGAGCCCAGCAGTGGTGACTTTGAGTCTCCTTCTCTAACCTTTATATATGCTGCCTCTATGTGTCAAGAGATAGTAATACATCTTCCGAAAATAGATGGCTGCAGGACACGCTGGTAGATCGGTTGAGTGACAACATGAGCAAAATCAACAGATATGTGGCAACTCTTGTGCACCCTATCGTGGAGCATCTGCATGGGCAGTTAAGGACTTGGCAATTCTCAACAAATTTGAGGGATATATCATCTTTTTTTGAATGCCCATTGTCTGCAAAGGAAGCTGTTAGGGTGGAAAGGGAGGATCTTTGAAAATACGAAAGTAATTATGATTTGTTCTTGATGAAAGCCTCCTCGTTAATGGGTTGATACCCTGCATAGTTCTGATGTGTAACACACCCAGTACCTGTCCCTGTTTCAAATAGGAAAAGCTTAAAACAAAGAAGGGAAGAGCATTGATTACCAGGAAATTGCAACACAAAATGAAGGGACGTCAGAAGAGAGTTGTGTTGCAAACAGGCCTCTCTTGCTGACTGGAGCTTCCGTGATTTATGGGTCAACACAGAATTGAGTCCTTCATCTGCAGATGTTGCTGAGGCAGACTAGGGTGGAGTTTAGCAGGTTTCTTCTGGTGAAGGTCATATGTAGGATGAAGTGAACTTGTCATGAAAGAAGAAAAAAGAACCCAACAAAAAAACCCCTTAAGCATGTGAAAAATGGAGACAACATATTATTTGTATTTCCTCAATAAATCTTTGAGTTTTCCCCTTTGCAGTGTCCCCCAGAGTCCTTGCAAGAAGTAGGACCGTTATTTTCCCAAAACACTTATGTCTCTGAGCAAGTCTTGATGAAACTTTCATGTGAAGATGGAAAGCTGGCCGGGAAAGTTGCACCTCGTTTACACGACCCTCCTTCTGTCTCAAGCTGGCTTGTTCTCAAGTATCCACAACATTTTTTTAGAAATCCTGCATTTTTTCTCTGTTTTTCATGACTGACAGTCAAGGCTGCATTCTTACCAGTGAAGGAGCACAGTTACACCACATATCCTCATGAGTTAGGGCTTAAAAGAGCAGTCCACTCTGATGCACAGTTGTACAAAACTCAATGCAATGTGTTCTTGAATGTTTATAGAAGAGGTGTATGTGGAGGCTGATGGTGGCCCTTTCCCACGTGGTCCCTGAAATCTAAATCCTTTGTATATTTCAGCTGTTAAGGTGTAAATAAGAATTAGGGGCTTAAATATCCTCATGGGTGTGAGCCTGGTGTTTCTGTCTCTTTTGGAACATGTTTTTTTTTTCTTGGTTCAACTCTTAGCTTAGGTTTTAAATAATGACATTAAAGCAGAGTTTCAGCTTCACAGAAATCTTGTCTTTCCATCTGAAAAACAGTATCCTAGCTTGTATACCAGAACTACCTTTGAAGATATCCTTGATTTAATTAATAACTTTAAGGAAATACAAAGGAGACTGTTCCCTGTAAATTTTAGGGAAAAAACACCATTGCTTAGTCATATACACATAAGACTGTTTCAGAACATGCAGGGCGATTAATGTTATAATGTGTAATACTTGACAGTCAGCTTAGCTGTAGGAGACAGTTTCAGGAGTCTTGTGTCACAATTTTTGGGGAGGGGGAAAAGAGCATAGAATTTTTTTTTTTTATTTTTTTTTAAAAAGCCTTATGCTAAAAGAGGAATATTTGTTTACATCTTTTAAAGTACTCTTTAGAGCTCTTTTTAGTAGCTGGGTGTTCATTACAGACCTGCCATGTGTAGCTGCAGGTTCTTCCTGCAGCTAAACATTCGCTTGTTAACGACTTTGTCTTAATCAATATTTTCTCAAATGGAGACGCTCGGATATTCCAAGAGTCACCTTAAAAGACCTCTGGCAGATAAATAATTAAATGACCTGCTGGCTGTCTTCCTGTGTGCAAAGAACTTCTGGTAGAAACCTAATTGTTTGATTGCAAAAAATCAAGACCTGCCAACCTCTTGGAAAAAAATGGCAGTTTTAGCTGTTTGAAGGATCTCATAGCTTACAATAGGTCATTGTGGTGATGGGCTGCTGAGTGAAAGAAGAGACATTTTTATTCTTTAAATATTGTAGCTTACTGAAGAGAAGTGGATTGGAGGGGAGAAATGTTGAAAACTAGTATGTAAAATCCCATCTTGTCAGGTTGCTAACTAGGAGCTTGATCCTGGCATTGCTCAAGTGTTTGTACAATTCTGCTAATGTCAGTTGTGTTGGCTGCATTATGCATGTGCATGCCTGAAAGATGAGACATGTGAAACCTGAATCTGCTTCCTTTGCTGCCCTGACATTAGTTTTAGTGGTAATAGGGCCTCCTCTGTGTCCTTCTGACTAGTGAATCCTCTGCTCTGACTATTTTTAACTTGCCAAAATTGCCTTGGACATGGTGATAGGATGTGTGTTAAGCTTCACAAATGCCCATATTAATTTGATAATGAAACAAGTTAGCGTTTGTCATTGTTGCTTATTAGATTGATGTATTATGTATCTAGACACAAGTCTGCATCTTTTGGAGGCAGTGCTTGAGGATGACAGCTGCCATCGTAGAGAAGGGATGCAAACTGGGGACTCAAAATCCTTCAGGAAAAAATATTTGCCAAAACTGGTCTGTTAGTAGCCTCTCCCTGTTAGGTATGTCCTACTGTTTGTAGATTGTAGGCTTTGGTAGATGAGCTTAGTCACCCCAGAGAACAGACTGGGAATTTAATTATGTCATGCATATTGGGTTGAATATTAGGATGGACTGTCAGAACGCTTGGAAAATAATGTGGCTGGTTCCTTTATGAAAGAAGGTGTGCAAGTCCATATTGATTTTAGTCAATATCTGGCACAACATTTGACTGGAGAATTAAGTGAGTCCACTTTCCTGCTCCTTTGAGGCTGTTTTGAATGCCCATGGGCTCTGCTGACACAATCTGGATTTCAGGTGCCCATGTAAGGTGGTGGGATCTCTTCAGTGCTGGCATGGGTGATGGTCAGATCTTTCAGCAGCATGCTGGTAACATCTCTCCCATCAAAGATGCTTTCAGTCTTTCTAAGATGAAAATAAGGCACAGTTAGGATTCATTGGTGGATGGTGGCAAAGTGTTTTGTTGCTGTGGGGTTCAGTGGGATCAGCATAAGTAGGCATGTGACTCTTCATGAATAGGAGTGGTTCAGTGAGTACCAGTAAGCATGCATCAGAGAGCAGTACTGAGGTTCTTTACCCACTTTGTGTGGATTGGTTTTTAATTTTTGTTGACAGTTTTTAACTACTTCATTCCCATGTGTGCATTGCTTATAAAATAGCACAGGCACTACGGTAGAATTGCAGAATGGTTTGCATCTGAAGGGACCTTAAAGATCATCTGGTTCCAGCCCCCCTGCTGTGTGCAGAAATATAGTCGCTGTTCAGTGAGAACAGTGTTGCAGGTACAAGTTGCATTCAGTGCACCCTCTAGAACTTCCCAGAGCAGTACTTTGGTTCAAAATTCAGCAAAAAAAAAGCTCAAAAGATCCCTCAGAACGTGCCTTAGGGAACTTCATACTTAAAGTTGATGTCAGGTTTGTTTCACACCCTTTAAATCTGACATTTGATCCTCATGAGCGTATTTGTCACTTGGCAACTGCTTGTCATTGCTTGTAGGAGCAAATATTCTCTGTCAGGACATGGCTGAAGCACCAGACTTTGTCCCTTCCTGCTCTGTGATGGGCCTGCAGATGAGGTGGGTTTTTTTTTCCTTAAACTCTGCAATTCTGGCTTCAAAAGATGCTCACTTGGAGGCTGCGGTGGGTCTGATGCAGTGTTTCATCTTCTACAGGACCAGTAGTAGCAGAGACACAGGTACAAGCCCTCACTCTGCTTCCTTAGTGACCTTCACTGCTCCTTTAGGACTGGTTTCTTATGTTCTTCTGCGATGATTTAGGTAGTACAGGGTTCTCCTGCCCTGTCTTTAGCTTGTTTTATTCCCTTAAGTACTCATGGAAGTTGAGGGACTTGGCAGACCTGATAATCCCATACTAATGGTGAAAGATGCCTGAAACTTTCCTCCTTCCTTCTGGTGTCTTGCTCATCTCTCCAGTGGGGCTGAAAGTATTCAGATTCTGGCAGTTCTCTCATCTCTAGTCTTTCAAAAGCCCAATCTATATTAAAAAAATCACACCATTGAGATGAAGGAAGAAAAAGTAATCCTCTGATTTCTCTTTTGAGGTTTTTTCTAATTCTTCTTGGGTGGTATTTCTTTAACTGTTCTGTGAAACCTGAAAGGTTTGACTTTTATTTTCCCCATGCTACTATCTGTCTGGAAGTTGATAAAATCTGCTCATAGTCACAAGATCCCGCAAGCTGGATATGTATGCCAGCTGTATGTCCAAAATTTGGTACAAAATGCCTTCCGTTAGTTTGACTGTCACAAGCTTGAAGATGAGTTACTAAAGTCCTGATATCTTCTAAGGTGGTCAGTTTGTGGCCATGACTGCTGTCTGTAATGTATTTGGGCACTTGGTGGCCCTTGGATCACATTTCATTGGGAAGCTTCACTATGCAGTAGTCTTGGTGCACTCCTCCCCAGATCCATCACCAGGAAGGAGAGGAAGGGGTCAGTGTTTCATGAGCTGAGAGCCTGGATGAGTTGACAGTCTCCTCTTCTCCCTCCACGGCTGTGAGAGGCCTGGGTGGACCTGCTGTCTCTGCATGTGCTTCACGGGTCAAGTGCATCTGTCTCTGTCCACTGATGGTCTCAATAATAGTCACACAGGCATAATTTGTAGAGTGGAAGGAGAATTTAGGTCTAGCAGGCTCCAGCTACGTGGTTCTCTGCTGGTTGTCCCCCTCGTGGTGCGTTCAGGGCATTTTGCCTCTTCCTAAGCAGATTGTCCTCCTTTTTTTGGAAGCCTTCCAGGAAAAAATGCAAATAGAGCAGTGTGATGGAGTGCATGGTAACACTGATTAGTTTTATTCTGGAAATGCCATACACACAATCTCAGCTAATCATGATATGTGTGTGTATATATATATATATATGTTTAAAAAAATACTGTTTGTCTGTAAGGAGAAGGGTTTCTTGTTTAGAAAATTAATTTTTAATCCCTTATCCTTACTGACAAAGGTGGTGTGCAGCCACAGATTTAATTAAAGGTATAGCAGCTCTGTCAATCAAGGGAGGCAGAATTATACTTTGGCTACCTTCCAAAATAGCAGCGGCTTAAAAACAAAAAGCCTTCCCCAAAGTGTGTTAACACACCTTGACCGTTATTACAGCTCGTGTTTGTTGAGGTTTTGCTTTCTTCTGCCTAAAAGAGTATTATTGTACTGAAAATCTGACCTACCTGTTCTTAGTTGTCACTGACTTGGAGCTTTTATGTCTTTCTCTGCTGCTTGATGTAGCTTTAAGCATTAGGCCACTCTTGGAGGGGGTGAAGCTGTTCATAAAGTAATATGTAGGGAATGGTATTATAATATTTCTCTCGTTTCAGTGGAGATTTTGCTTGTCAGGGTGAGAGATGCATAAAAATAATGGCAAGTCTGCAAGGCAGTGCCTATCTTGTTATTATGGTAATGGCGCTTTGTTTACCTGACCTTCCAATTAGTGGGATGTGGGTTCTTGTTTGTATCCTGATTACCTGATCTCCGCGGGTTCGGCTGCGCTGCACGTACAGATGCGGTTTAAAAAAGGCAAAGCAGCCCCCTCAAAGTTGATTTTCTACACCACCACCACTACCCCCCCCTCCCGCCCCCAGCATGTAAAAGCAAATAAGATTTCAGTGTGATATTAATGAATAGTAACAGAGAGTCAGAATAATTGGTACCTTCCTGGTTGTGATTAGGATTCAGAGGAGTTACTTAACAACCACTGTTTCTTAAATATGAATTCTGATTAATAGCAGAGACCTTTTTCTCTCATCTGTTGCCTGTTACTAACACACTTTACAGTTGCAGTGCTTTGGAATTATACTTTTTTTTTATGCACTGTCATGGCTTGAACTGTAATAATCTCAGTGGGGTGTTTGGAGCGGTATGTGTCAGTGTGACCCTTGATTTTAACTTTTCATTACTTTATTTGCTTTTGCCTTTATGATTGTGGATTACACTGATACTGTTTAGATCTGCTGCCTCTTGTTGTAAGAGATACTGAGATAAAGGTTCATGGTTACCTCTGGCAATAAACGTGCTTGACAGAGTGACTGTTACGTAAACACATGGATGCTATAAGTGATTTCCTTGTACCCAGTGAGTCATTATACATAAACTGTTAATGTCACACAAGTAGTTTAGGAAGTAACTTTATTGTGGCATTTTTCCTGTGTGTTTGTTTTAGTTTTATGGAACTCTTGTAGCTCAGGAAAAGTGTTGGAGCTTTGACAGCAGTCCTGGACATGTGCAATGCTTTAACCCCAAGCTGGCAGCTCTGTTCACTGCTCTCCTTGCTGTTACTGTTTGGTGTACGTCAGTCTTCATTAGTTGACTATTTTAGGAATCTCCAGCCATTCCCAGGCTGCAGCTAATTAAGAGCATTCTAGTGGTAGGAGTGCAGGAGGTCAGATGCTGTTTTATGAAGTACAGTTATGTGTCCAGCAACCCTCCAGCTGCTGCTCAAATGTGTTGTGCTGTCCTGGAAATCGGCGTGAAGTGAGGGGAATGAAAGACTCTGTCAGTGCATTTCATCTGCTGTTTTATTCCTGGGACATCATGGTGTGTTGGACAGTGCCGACACATTTGGCTCTTCATCAGATTTGTTGGTGGTCTGGAACGCCAGAACTGTTTCTGTGTCTTGGATTTTTAGAATTAGGTTTTGACGGTATTGAAGAAAAAGTGCAGCATGGAAAATGGATGTTTCCAGGGTTTGTATCACTGTAGTAAAATCTGCTATAAAAAGAGCAAAGTGGCAGGTTTTTCATACCTTTTGAACTTGCTAACAGGTTTTAATGTAAATTCAAAAATTTCACCACTGATGTCAGCAATAGATAGTTCAGAACTTACTAGGTCAGTTACAAGCAAGACGTACTTACTTTATTCAGGGATCTCAAATCGTATTACAGATTAAATGAGTGACTGCACACACCACAGGCTGAGGTACAGAGAAGTTAAATCAAATGCAAGTCATCCAGGCTCGGAGCCGGTGAGGTTCTTCAGGGAGTGCAGTAATTTCATCCACATCCTGAGCGTTTGCAAGTGCTTTTTTAGTGAGTCACTGCCAAGGCTGGGAATTAAGTGTTGCAGGCTCATCTCCCAGGCCTCTCCTCTAACCATACAGCGTACTCCTGCACCTTGCTTCAGCTTCTTTCAGTGCTAATGTGAACTTTGAGTTACCCCAAGCACAAAGTCAATTTGCCATTGTCAGACCTCCCTATTCTACATCTCTAGTTGATCAAACGGCAAATTCCACTCCAGATGTAACCACGTTCCGTTAGGGAGTTTTTATTTCTAAAAAGGACTGGAAATGAAAGGCTTGCTCACCCAAATCATGTAGAGATGACTCAGATGGCAAACTTTTAAAATCCTCAGGCTGCTTCTTTTTTTTTTCATCTGTGAACAAACTCCAAAAGGAGTATCAAGAGACTCGGACTAAAAGGAAAGCGTGTGAGCCATTCAGACTACCATTAAAAGCTGGTGGTATGCCAGCTCGTGGTCAGGCACTCTTCTTCACACTGTAATTTATTTTACTCCTAAAACAAACCACCTCTACTAATGGCAAACAAAAAAGCTTCTTTCTTCCAGATTTTGATTGTTGAATGAAAGGATTTGGGAATAAGCAAACCTAACCCACTTAAATTTCATGGCATGCACCTTCCTTGGAGAAAAGTGTTTTCAGTTTTGGATGACCCAGGATTTTTTGTGTGTATCTGTTTACTTTTCTGCTATACCCTTGTGTAGCTGCAACTGTGTCATTAAGATCAGACTAAGAACTCAGAACCAAATTCCAGGTATTACCTGTGCCTCACCTGGGCGTTCTGGCCCTGACTTTTGAAGTGGGTAAATTGACATCCTTAGCTATGTGAGTAAACAAGTATTTGTGGTGGTGGTAAATCCCATTCATCCAAGGGGGCTGCTCAGACACTGACAGTCAAAGCCAGTACTTGGAAGGATTTCATGGAATTGGGGGGCCAGAAGACTCAGTCCTCTCAGCTTTGCTCATGCTGTGAATGAAAAACTGAGCTAACTGAATAAATTAATTTAATTAGGATTCATGTTTATCTTAAAGCAGAGTGTGGCAGAGATGTTCAAGGTCTTTAACACAGATTTGTAGAACAAGTGTGGAACCTTGGAAACTTACAAACTTGGAGTATGTAGAAATCTGGTATGAAATCAGTGTTTGGGTGTCTACAAACATGCTTCTGGCTGTGTTGCCCGGTAATATCCTGAAAGGGGATTGAGCTGATTGTGCTGTTTTGATCCAGGGAACCATCAGAAACCCTGTTTTGATCTTTCAGGTCCCCTCTTTTAGCAAAGGTTTGAAAACGAAGGCAATACTCATTAGATAAATATTGGTGCAGCAGTATATCTACAGTTCCTTTGGGGGGTGGTATAGGAAACAGCCCTGGCTAACTCAGCTCACCTGTGCTGACAGGTGAGCTTAACTCCAGCCTGGCCAGAACCAGGACAGCCGATTACAAGGAATTTTAAGCAAGGTACAGACTGAAGTCATTAAAAATTCTGAATAAGAAGCTTGTCACTTTGTATGCGTGGTCTTGGTATTGTTTTGATCCTTTGTACACATGTAATTTACTCCCACTCAGAAGCCATTTACACTGCTCTTTACCCTTTGGGAATGGCTTAAGATGATCCTAATGTAAATGAGAGCCCTACCTTAAGGTGTCCCCACTTTGCCAGACTGCTGTCTGCGTTTAGTGCATGAGGCTTATTGCAGCCTCTGTGGTTGCAAGGTGTGTATCAGGCTGCAGCTCTTACCCCTAAAACTGTACCTCTGAGTTTTCAGAAAAAGAAGGAAACAAAAAAAAGCCTCCAAACTCCAGCCACACTCTTGGGACGGCATCTCATGGCTTCTGGAAACAATTTTTTTAAGCAAATAAAAGGAAGATCCTTTGTAGCTTCCAATTAATATTTCCATTGCCAAGAAATACGAATCAGGTATTTACGAGAAAGGAGATGAGATAGTTCAGGTGAGTGATGCTGAAAGGTGTTCTACGCTTTGAGTGCTGTTTGAGGTGGTGATCTGGAGATTCGTTGCTCTTAAATTATGTAGAAGAGTATTTTCCAAATGCTTCCTGGCTGGCCTGCCATGTGAAAAATTGTTTAGCCCCTGTGCTTGGTGCTTTCCCCCTGATATTACAGCTTTAAGAAAAGGGGGCAGAGGGAGAGGCATTTCTAAAAGAACATTTTGTGCTTTTACTGCATTAATTCATTTGTCCTAAAAAATGCCATGTTTTGGCTTCTCTGAGCTGTGGATGCAGAGCTGGGTTTCTCAGCTGTGGGTCTGAACTCAAATGAATGACACCCTGCTATGATTGCCTGGATCTAGTTGGGACAGTTAGATCTTGTTGCCTGGAAGAACAAAGGTTCCTGAAATTTAGTTTGTTTTAAGGAATCAGAGTTTCAGTGGGAGAGCTTTCAATGTAGCATCTATTTATTTATTTATTCCAGTGCCTATGGGGTGGAGGGTTGGTTTGAGGTAGGAGGAGCTAATGAGGTTGTCCCAGTGACTCCTCCCACTGAATGTCAAATCAGTGGATCCACTCTCAGCTTTGACCTGGCCACTATGATGTGACCCTCAACAAAGGGATAGCTGCAAGGGCAACAGCTTCTGTTGCAGCTGGATCCAGTATTTTTCCTTTGACTTTCAGTTTATCTGACTGGATGCCCTATGGTAAATGCCATGTGCTTCTTATAAGCAAATAAATATTGGGGCTCAGGTGCCAAGTAAGAAGTACCAACCCACTCTGGAAACTAGGTGGGTTTTGCCTCCCCTTTTGACTCTGCTGCAGGCACTGTAGGTGGTGAGCTGTGGAAAGCCGTTTGAAACGCTTTCTACCAGTTGAACATTGAAAAGTATGTGGCTTGCTTTTTAAAAGAAACCCAACACTACGAATAAGCCAGATGTCTACACTTGTGTGCATATACACACATATGCAGAGATGCTATATGCATACAGCGTATCTAACCTATTTTCTGCTTAAAGATAGAAAATGTTATATGTAGTTGTTGGAAAGTTTTGTAATTGAATGTTGTTTTTCAAGTCTTTGTACCATTTCCACACAGAACTAGAAAAATACATAACCTAACAGGAAATAAGCAGCTCTAGTGTTCTTTATGTTAGGATTTTTTTTTTATAGTTTGTTTTGCCTTTAGCTGTAAAGCCTAAAATTTAAATGGCTGCAGGCTGCTTTGATTTCCATGGTTGAAATAAATGCTCTGTATCATTTTGCTATTCATGTCATTACTCCCAGTAATCACCACACTCATCCTAGCACACTGTGTAGTATGCTCAGTTGAATATCTCTGACTTTCAGGAGGCTCCGTTGCTGGCTGTTGTTTGTTTCTGAAGCTGCACAATGACATACCCTATTGGGCTAATTTGATAGTTTGCACTCCAGTTGCTGTGAGTTACGACCTGTGTTTTCTGTTTGCCATGTAAATGAAGAATTGAAATTTGCTGGGAATCGTTTGCCCCTCTGGTCTCTTCATCTGAATTCACAGGTTGTCATTAATGGTGTAAGTTTGATGAAAGCTCAAAACTTCTGCACCCCTTTTCTCCTCCCTCCCCATCTCTGTACAAGTTAATTGCTCCTGCTGCATATTCAGCAGAGGCCTGGGATGGGAATGCAGGAGAGTTAATATCTTGCTGAATGTCGGAGCGCAGAGCTGCTTGGACTCTTCTGCAATCAGATTCATGCACTCAAGCGTTCATGTCCTTGCATCCATGCGGTGACCAGTTAATTTCCCCTGCCCGTGTGTGGCTGGAGGGACTCCTCTTGAGCCGGGTAAGTGTCCTCGACAGGAAACAAGCAGAAGTGCAGGGGTGGAAGCCAGCAGAGATTGCAAGATTACATTTAATGCCGCTTGGAGCTCAAGAGATACTGTGAGGTTGAAAACGTGTGACTGGGTACGTTGGTGAGAGGACAGTATGATCCTAAACACTTCTAAAAACCCTTCCAAACCTTTAATGTGGTTTGAAAACAGTTAGTTCTTCATCTACCCTATGCTCCCAGCTTGCCAAGAAGGCTCAAATGGTGGCAGAAGCCCACAAGGCAGGGTATTCAGGGAGCCAGTGGATTTGTAAAGTAAATCGATATAATTAAAGGCGGAGTTGCTTCCTTCATGCCCCAGCAAGGGAGAACAGGCAGCAGGCGCTGCAGATGCTGGACAAAGGTAGGTAAGTAGAAAATTTTAGTGCATTAGCTTCAGGCTGCAGTGATTTACTTCACAAAAAGGTCCCAAATAATCCATTTCTTTTACCAGGAACACTTGGGAAGTGCACTGTTTCGCAGTGTGGTGAGACTTCTAGGCTGTGGCTTTTGCAGTTGCTAATACTGGGAGAGTAAGGACCATCCGTCCTTTCTGAGTGTTGGAGAGACTCTCTACATCTGCCATGCTTACTGGGTTTGAAATGGTCTTAAAGCCTGTCGTACTTTTAAGAAAATCTGATTTATTGAGGAGATTGAGCAGCAAGTGAAAGCTGTGCTGGCATAGCCTGCCCTTCTGGTCCCAGTGGCAGGGAAAGAGAACCTTGTGTGGAGGTTATTTGCTTGCTGGATGTGTTTTTTAAAGCAGCCACTGAGAACTGACATCTCGGGAGTTTCCTGACCAGAGGTTGGCTTGCTAATTACTGTTTCTATTACGATCCTGAGATTCACATCATGACTGATGAGGGAAGTGAAAATAAAGGCAAATATGTTGCTTGTATCCTTGGTTTTTTTGTAGTAGATGAGACAAATGACTTAATGCCCTGCTTACCATAAGCAAACAAATGGTTTTAAAGATATATGTGTGTGTAGATAGATGATACGCACACACATATATATATTCATACTTAGGTTTATGAGTTTAGTCCATAGCAGTTTCAGGGTCTTTATCAAGGAAGACTATTTTAAATAATTGTATTTAAAGGGTAATACAGAGGAAGTCATGCACAGCTAAGAAGCAGAAAGCCTCAGTGTGTTTTGTAGCTCTGTAATAGCTATTATTTATCACAAATGTGCCGTCTGTTTGTTCACACTGAGTAATGAATGACCTTTCTGTTTCCACAGCTAGACCTGTGCAGACTTCAGCTGATGGGGGTGTAGTGCAGGAGCTATTTATCATGCTTCACTTATACTGATCACTGGTTTAAGCCGCACCACCAGGGAAATATCTTGCACTTATGTTATGGTTCAAAAAAGGAGCTTTTATGGGGTTAACAGCTAAGAAAAGCAGCTATTTTCCATCCCTGGTTGCTATAATTCAGAATTGGCTTTACTGGAATTCGAATCAAATTACTGCCAATATTGTCATAAGCAAATTTATCAGCCAAGGGCTTGTTTACTGTGTCTTAGCAATGTGGGGCCTGTTTTATTGTCTTTTTTGGGGGGGGGCGATTCCTTTGTAAAGCTTCATTTTCTTACATTGATACATGGGATAGAATATATGAATGAGGATGAGGTAGGTCAGAAAAGGTAACACACATACTTTTTAGCACAGAAGAGGTATATGAAGTTACATTTTTAGCTCATACTCCTCAGAAATGAATAATGTAAAGAACAAAAAAGACTGTATTTGGGAGGGCAGGGGAGAGGTTAGGTTGGGCTGGGAGACTGAGGTGTTTGAACTGTTCTTAGGAACAATCAAGGTCTCCCAATTTTCTTCTTGCAGATTACACCAATTACTTTTGTTTTACTGATACAATCCTTGCATGTCACAAGTTGGTCTTTTCCCATATGACATGTTAAAAAGCAAAATGCATTATTAATGCTTGAGGTGGGACCTCTGGAACTGTGGTATAAAGTGTTAAATGACATTAATTTAGACAATAATACTATCATCACACTGTTTTACAAGCCAATAACCCAGCTCTTGTTCCCCTTCGTAGTTTTTCTAAAGGAGGGAAGTGGATTATTGCCTTATAAAATAGGCACAATGGTGTTGGTGCTGTTCTGCTGCTATTACTGCAAATGTTTCAGAAACACTAAAAGAGAGCTAGCTGAAGAAAAGTAGAGAGAAATGGGAGACTGCAGCAGAGCAGCATTCACCCTGTGCCATGTCAGTGAACTGAAAACTGCAGAAAGCCTTTCACATGTGTACGGTGTGGATGGGAATGTCTTCTCCAGTGTAAGAGCGTCTCCCAGGAGGCACTCCAGTCTTTCAACACAGACTGTTGGAGGAAAGATTTCTGAGAGACTTTTGGTCTTGGGGCCATCCTTGCAGTTGCAGCAGCATTGCACAGTCCAGGCCAAATTGTGCAGGGTTAGAGCGGATACTAAGGAAACTTTGTACTACCTGCCTGTTGGAAAAGGTGAACCACCCACTGTGTTCCTGGAAAGCTTTTTGTTATTCTGAATAACATTTACATTAAGTAGCATTGCCTGGGACTAGCAAAGTCCAGATGTTGCAGGGTGTTTCTGAAGGACACTATGGGGCTGAGACCGGCAAATCCAGCACTTGCAGTCGAGGTGACACAGGGAGACTTGGGTTTGGAGATGAAAAGGAAAGCTGGTAGGCTCTTACCCTTGGTCTTTACCTTGTGACTTGGGGAGTTGGGTGGGTGTTGCTGTAGCTCTTGACGCTGAAGGGATGAGGCACAAGGCAAATTATTCAGAGGGAGGAATTCACTCTTCAAGGTACAAACCACTTCTCTGTTGTCTGGCAGATGAACAGTATGTGGTTTGGCACAAAATACCTTGTAGCAGTGCTTTTTTTGCATGTCAAATTAATGGTCTCTGTGCTCATTTGATCTTGAACTCCTTTTCAGTAAAAGCTTTTCAATAAAAACCTTTACAGTATTCAGTAAGATAAGTGGTAAGGCAGCAGCATTCGATTATCTAACCTTCCCTGTTATTTGGAACATGGTCATGTCCCCTGACATTAGTTAATTACTCTGAAAATTACCTCAGTTATCCAAAACCTCAACTCTCCCCACACATACTGTGTCACAGTGACATTCAGATACCCAAGGTTGTTCTATATTAGCATAAATATCTGACCAGCTCCCAGGAACTAAACAGATTTTGGCTCTTACTTCATCCGTGCATATTTCTGCCAACCTCAACAAGTCTGCTGCTACAGATTCATCAGTTAAAAGCAGTGTTATTTGTATTAAACTTAAATCCTCTCTGTGCTACATATTGCAGAAAACCATAGTCTTCACGACAATTTGTGTAACATCTACTACAGAGCCTTTTTTCCTTTATTTGTCAAAAAAAACCAACCCCAAGCACGCTACTATTTTTCCTTGGCCATATTTAAAGTAAAATTGTAGTGCTGCTTCTACTGCCAAAATATCCAGCTGAACTGGTTCAAGAAAGAGAAATTTTAGTGTTTGCTATTCTAAGTGTATCTTTTAACATTTTACTTTTCATTGGAGTGTTACTTGGAATTCGTTTTTTGCCTTGTCTTTAAGTAAATGCATTCAATAATATGACTAGTCTCTTATTTTCAACGTTTTATATATTTGTGTATTCAACAACACTGCAAAAAAATTAAGTGATGTTATGAATTCATGGCCAGGAAGCATTTCTTTTGCTATGCTATTCCCTCTACTTCTAAGTTGCGATAGGGAATTAAAAAGGAACAGGGATATTTTCTGTTAACTAGGTTTTGTCTCAGGGGTTGTACATGTTACAGCTTAACAAAACATTACTTGGGGTATGTGAGGTACTTTGCATGAAGCAAAATACTCTCTGTGTTTTTAGGTTTCATAATAAATTACTCAAAAGGAAGTAACATGCAAGATTTGTGGGAGAACACAAACCATTGGTGTATCTGGGGTTGTGAGTGGATAGAAATAGAATTTTGAATGATGTAGATTAAATGTGTATTCAGACTTCAGTACAATTGGACTTAATACTTTATTTCTTTTCCCATAACTGATTGTAGCTGGAAAAATACTTATTTGCTAGGAGGGAGTCATGGTGCTGCTGGTTTGATTTATTGGGATGTTTTGGTTTTATTTATTCTGTTCCCCGCTCACACCCAAACGACTTGGAGAGTTAAACTGCCTCTTATTGTGAAGGTCACACCCTATGTGTGCAATTATGCTTTGAATAAATGTATCTTGATTGTTAAATGCATCTTGATTGTTATTTTTCTCCTACTGGAATAAATAATGAACTGGTAATCTATAAATCTATTGACTTAACAGCAGTTAGTAAGTGTTTTATGTGGATGAACTGGGTTGTCCTACAAGTGATGCTTAAGTATGTAACTCTGGAAGTGGTTTTGTTTCAACTGAATGAAAGAACCTGGGGCTGCCATGTCCCTGCTTGTTTTGCTGCTTTGTAACATCGCAGTAAAAGAGCTGAATTCTCTGGCAAGACATGCCTTCAAAGAGGGGCAAGCATCTAATTAGGTTCAGAAATGCACTTTCACATTCTTGATCACAGTTATTTTTAAAATTGTTTGAAATCAAGGGAGCTTGTAAATAAGGGAATGTGCTGTTACTTATATTGTAATTTGGGAAGCAGGGTGGTGTTACCATCCTGTCAGAATACAGAGAATATCTGTACCACTGGATCTTGTCTCCACAAAATTGTTCCCTGCCAGCATGCTGCTCACTGTTGCATACCTGTCTCCTTTCTCCCAGCTGGGTTTCCAGAGTGTGGAAGCCACCCCTCTCGCTGCTATTGCATTTCAGGAAGATACCTGTGCATAGTTGAAGCAGAAGGTTGTCCCTTCTCCTGTCTTGGGGATTATCAGTGCTGTCCCAGAGCTGGCAAAAGGCAGCAGGACTGGCAGCAATAGTACATATTTGTTTTAACAAGCCAAGTCATGGACCAGAGTACTGAGGTCTGGGCTCCTGTCCCAGCTTTCCACTTCCTCCTACATCCAGCTGAGGGACAGTGCAATATCATCTTAAACCTTGCATAAGGACAGGTTTGTTTTTTGGGGGGTTTTTTTTGCACTGCAGTGATTGATGTTAAGGATGGTCTAGTCCCCTGCCCGCTATACAGCGGAGAACATACTGCTTGCTCCTTCCAGAGCTGAGCCCACAAGTTCAGGTATTCATTGCTGAGCAGTAGGCGTGTGGTTATGAAACGTGTCATGTTTTCTGCTATTCCCTCTTGGTCTGTACAGTGAAAGGTGAGAATGTGGTAGGGATTGGAAGTTACTTCACAGAGCTATTGATGGGGAACGAAGTGAATTCCTGCGGTGGTTCTTTGTGGGGAAGTATCAGTTATAAGCAGCTTAGTCCTGGTCGTAAGCACCATAGAATGGGATCTGTTACCATAGCAGAGCCAGAAAGGATTCCCTTACCAGAAGCAATGAAAAACCTGTACCTTCCTTGTACCTGAGAGCAGTGCAATAGAGCTGCTGCCTAAGAATAACAAAATATGATGGTTTCTGCCACCTAGTAAAAACACCATGGGAAAAGGTGCTCTCCTAAGATAAATGATGTTTTAATATTTGTTTTTCTCTTTGGTTTTTTATTCACCAAAAGCAACTACAGTTTTTTGAAACTCTTTATCTTTCTGCATAGGTGGCTTCTATTGCTATCTTAATTGGGGTAAGTTTTTTAACTCTGATCAACAATGATGTTGTTAGCTAAAATGTGCATGACTGAACAGGTAAGGTCCAGAAAGATGTGTTATATTCCCACAACCTCCATGCTTTTCTTTACATTGACTTCAGGACACCCACACACAAGCTTCCTGATGAGAAGCCATTAGAGGGGCTAATGGGGCATTGAACTAACCTGAGGCAGTGTATGTAGGGAACTGCTTCTCTCTTAACATCTTATTAGAGCTCTCTCAAGTATAACAGGAGGCTAGAGGTAATTAAGCTAAAAATGCAAATAAACATGGTGTGATCATTTTTATGCCAAGTGACCAGCTAAAAATAAGTGTCTGCTTGGCATACGTCGTTTCCATGGAGCTTGCTGCTTGTGGTGGGGTCATGGTCTCCTGCTGTGTCCCAGATCGAAAGGTGAAGATTCACAATGTTTATCCCTTCAGCAAGTGTCTGGGGTCCTTTTACAGGAAAGAGAAAAAGATGGACGATTTGGTAGGTTGTTCGAGTCCTCTTCCCACACTGGGCCACTAGCTCACCTGCAGCAGAAGTGGGACAGCAGTTACTGGTGCTGGCTCTATGGGGACAGTAAAAATGAATTGATGGCTCTACTCCAGCTCCTAATAGAGTGTCTTGCTCTAATTGTGCCTTTTTGTAGACTCTATAGAGAAGCAATGTTTGGCAGAGCATAGAGGATTAACTATTCCTCTGCCACTGGAAGTTGCTGACTGAGGAGAGAGCATGAGTGTGTTGGAGGCAAGACTGCCATACAGCAGCTTGTATTCTGAGCTTGGCATCAGTTGAGAGCGAAATCAATCCATTGCTTTTCACAGGCAATATAGCACTTTCTTTAACGCATTTCTCATGGCCTCTGGTCTTCCATACACCAATGGATGCTTTGCCACTGCCATCTGTGGATCTGAAATTAATCTTTCATTTTAGTTATCAAACACCTATTGATGGAACTGAATGATACTCACCTTGAGGTCCTTTTGGCATTGACTTCATACACTGCATATGTTCATGAGACCCATCTTCATTGGGTCTCTAAGGATTATAGTGCAAAGCTGATGGTCTGCTAGTTTCCTCCTGCATCAGTTTTGAAGCAGAACAGTCTTGCTGGTAGCTCAGATGTTTCCTGAGCAATTGAAAAAGCTGTGCAGGATGCAAGCTTTTTTTCAAGTACGCAGACTTGTGATTTGGGCAGGTTGTATTTACTTCAATTTTTCTTCTCTCAGGTTTTGCATTCAGTAACTGGCTAGCACAAGTTCATGGTAGAAATTTGCTTGATGCCTTGTGCCCTTTACTCCTGTTGGCTTTAAAACGACTTACGGGTACTAAACTTCTTGCAGGATCATGCACCATCATTTATTTTACACAACAGTCTGTTTTACATAATAAGATTTACAACATCAAAGACAGCAAGAATGTTCTTTTTAAGAATGGAGTGTGAACCCTTTACAAGCTTAGAAAAAACATTTGTATCTTGTATGTAATTTTCACATACTGGAATGCTGGCTACTTAGCACAGTCTAGGGATTTAAATGAAAGCTGACAACAGAAATATCCCAAATGTACCCCTTCCATAAATACCTTTAACTTCTCTAAGCTGCGGGTTTTCTTTCTTTGCTTTGTCATAATAAAACCCAAAATATTAGAACTGCTTTGTTTACAGGATTTCCAGAATAAGCCAAACCATTTCTGTGTGGTGGAAATGCAATAAAGATGTATGAGAGCACTGTTAAAACCACACTGAGAAGATACTTGGCATTGTGTATTTTCCCTTTCAGTGAAGCAGTTGCAGTCGTACTGACTGAGGCAAGACCAAGCCCTTACCTCTGCAGCTTTTGTGTAAGGAAGGCACTGTGGAGTGCAAACTGTGTTTCATTTATCTCATGGGTCCTATGGAGAGGACATGGGCATCCCAGAGAGGTCACACAAAGGCTTATGAGCCTTGTAGATTTGGAGAGAGAGGTGGGGACATCTGCTGTGCACTGCGCTTGTGAACAGAGATGTTGTCTGGTCCGTCTGTTAGATGTTTTCATGCATAGCAGTGCAGGGGAGGTTAAAACAATACAAAAGTTGAGTAAGGTGCTTACAGACAAAGCACATAGTGTTAGAGCCTTGTCTCATTCTTAGAAGACAATGGTATCCCAAGGGTGGAAGTAGAAAGTTTGGGGTGCAAAGGTGAATTTGTAACTTCTGCAGACCAGGAGATCAGGAGGGGCCACTACACAATATAGGGATTTTTATGGGTGGTGTAGGAAGTAGAATCTATACCAGGAGTAAAGGGTTGAAGTTAGGTGCAGATGTCTGGATTCTTTCTTTCTGAAAAACTTACACTCCCCATCCACTTCAGTCCTTTTAAAGTCCTTTGCTGTTTGTGTCCTCTGTCATGCTTCTCATAGCCTTGTGAAAGGGTCTGGCTCTGAAACTTGAACAGACTTTCTGGCAGCTACCGTATCCCAGGATTGTGTGTTTTGGGATTTCATAGCAAAAAGAGAGCTATGGCAGGCAAGATCCTTACTATGTTTTTTTTTTCTTAATGTTTAGACTGGTTTTTTTGTGGAAAAACTACTGACTCTTGCTGTGTTGCACATAGTTACAGGGTTAACTAATTTTGTTAAGATCTAGAACATGCTTTTAAATATACTCTGGAGAAAAAATTTGCCATAGCAGGAAATGAAGAAGATGAACTAATCAGTTGTCTTAGTCACTAGTTTTACAATTCATTTTTATGATGCTGTGTCTTTATGAAATCATATGAAATGTATGAAATTGTCCTTGTTTGCAAGGCTCTCTTGAAATGTTTTGGAATTCTTATTTGCAAGCCACGTTTCAGCTATAAATACATCAGCAGATTAGAATTTCATTCCTGCACTTTTTCCTAACTGCTTCAAGCACAATCTTCATGCAAATGGAGTAATCCCTTTGCTTTGCAGTCTCTAGGTCAAAACTGGAAGAATGTTTGCAAGGACCTGACTGCCTTTTTTAGCTGGCTCCTATAGAAGAACAGACAGACAGTCACTGGAACAGCTCATGACATATGTTTGGCAGCAAAAGTACCTCTCATTCCAAGTTCCAGATTATACTTCTCAGCTATGGCTGGCCCTCTTCCTGGGCACTCATTAGCTTTTCTTTTAGTCATTTTACACCCTACAGAGGTAGTCTCCTTCTGCTGAGATTTTCCTGTATTTTTTTTTTATTGCAGAAGACCCGATCTCTCCTATGTGGCGGTATGAATGTGTTGGGGTTTCCTTTGGAAAAGGGTGGCTGGCAGCAAGTGAATGCATTTTTTTCTTAACAAAGAAGGGAGGAGTCTGAACTGAGGAGGACAGTACATGGGAAGACTGAAGTGTGTCCTAACTGTGTGTGTACCACATACCCCTCACATATGCATGCTTCTGTGAAAGGCAGAACCATTCCATCCCTGCTGTCTGACACCTTTGTACACGGACCGATTCCTTTATGCTTGAGCAGCGGGACTCTCCAGGACCATACGGGTCATGGGGTCATCTTCCATTCCTGGCTGCAGCATCCTGTGCTTCTGAAGAGTAGCATCAGAATGATGAAAACCACCTAGAGCATTTTAGAAGAAGAGAATGGCTAGCAACAAGAGAAACCTCAGAATGCAGAGAGGTGACTGGCTGGGGTAATTTAAAATAAAAAATGGCTGTTGTCTAGCTACTCGTTTATAACACATAGTTACTGTCCAGAATATCTCAGGAAACCATTTTGTATTCTGCTAGTGTAAACCCAGATAGCAGTTTTATCTTTAAAGATTAGGAGGTATTTGGGAAAGTTTCATTTCATTGTTGTATGTAAAACGGAACGTTCCTGCTGCTTTGTCATCTAACTGTGCTATATATTAAACTAATTACTTTAGTGAAGCTGAGTTAAACAAATATTAGTCATACTGCATATTTAAGTCTACTTACAGCATCAAGATAAAAATCCATTCATCCCATGTTAGAAGCACTTCCCTTCCCTCAACTCCCCCAAAAAGGTTTTAAGTTGTTTGCTTGTTTGTATTCTTTGAAGAATATGAAGGTTTTGCACTTCAGTCAAGCCCATTTCCTTTTCTAATGGGAAAAGCTCCAAGCATTTATTTTCAAACCCAACTAGAAAGATTATTTTTGCAGACCTCTGTTGAGCAGTTTTGGGCAACACCCTATAACAGGAAACCATGGTTTCTCCTAAATTTCTTCAAGATGAAAATAGATAACATTCCTGTTTTAAATCACTAGCTGCAATTAAAGATTTGAGGCTATGATAGTAATTTATACGTTGCTTTGCCCTTTTACCCTTTTTGTATGAATGAGTATAGTCCATTGTCAGTCAAAGTTTGTTACTGAACATGTGGTATTTGAACTTGCAAGGCTTTTATTTGCAAAGACCAGCTGAGACAACCAGCTCCTGTAAAAACATTCCTGAGAGATGGGTCTGGAAGTAGATGTAGTGTGTAGTCAGTGTTGAAAGTAGTGGCTTCAAGCACAGGTTAGGTAGAAGGTAAGAAGGATCTTCAGTTAGAGGTGATAGCATGGACCCTTAGGGACAGAAATGATGGGGTTAAATATTAACAGTTGTGTGACACCAAAACATTTAGAACGTTCTCCTGGCTCTTTTCATTTTGTATCTTCTGATGCGTGTAGGTCATAAAAATGTTTTAGGAATGCCAACTAAACATAACCACAACTTAACAAGCTAAATATAACCACAACTTCACAAAGTATCAAAGCATTTTTGTGCAGGGAATCATGCACTGTGGCCTGAGGAAGGATATAAATGCCTATCTGATTTCTGAAAAACTTGAGTTTGTATCTGAGGACTAATGAATAATACGTACACATAATGCACACACTGATACACACAGATGCCCATCCAGGTGGTATTGCATGGGCAGTGGCCCTCATAACTCTTTTTGCTGTTCTGGGTGTTGAACATGATGGGTCACTAGACAGGGGCCACAGCTGAAACTTTGCTCAATAGGATGATCAGTAATTGTGACACCTTCCCATCCAGTAGAATAACACGATTCAGCACTCAACCCAAATTCCTGGTAGCTGCATAATTTGGACCAGCATTTTTAGTCTAGGTGGATGCTCTTGATGAAGAAGTGCAAGGTCAAGGTTGAAGAACATGCAGTGAATGATTTGAACTGCTATTATTGAAAATCTTCAGGATTGCAGAGTTAGGAAAAACTGTACTGTTTTATTAACAAAGCTGTTAGCTATATTCAACATGCCCAAAGTTGCCAGAAACTTCTTACTAAAAACCAGTTCTAAGTAGAATGCAATCTTTTGAACTTTGCTTCCAGGATGGTTTTGGTTCATCATATTCCATGGAAGACTCATTAAGGAGAGTCCCTGCTTTCTGTTGGTTTAAAAACTAAAAGAAAACACACACTCACACTAAAATGTCTTATATGATGTTTAGATAAGCATGTTTTAAAAAACAACATGAAGTTTTTTGCTTGTTACTGGAGTTCCAGAACCTCATGCTAACCTCTTTTTCCTTTTCTTATTCTTTTGTTTATTTGAACGATTAGTACAAAGCAGCAAATAGCTTTCTGGAAGTAAATACTCTCTGGCATTGGAAAGTATTTGATGGTTAAGTTAAGAATGAAAAATATGGGGTTGGAGTATGTGGTGGTTATGCTGCTGTGCTGGCTGAGCTTCTTCCCGGATGGCCAGACATGCCTTACTGCCATAGATTTATACTATGTCATTTCTGCAGGAGTAGGAAGAACAGACTATTTCTAAGCAGAGAAGGGAAAGGCTTTGAACCAGAGAAGCTGTTTTTACTTTGGTTTTATTTGCTTTCTGAAGTCATCATTCATTTCTTGCCTTCTAAAAGGCACCCCACCACTGAATAAAGGAGTAGGACTATACAGATTACCTCACACTTGCACTTCCTTCTACTGGAGGTTTTTCTCTTGTGCATTTGTAGAGCACCTAGCCCACAGAAGCCCAATGCTAACGGAGGCATAGAGGCCACAGTGTATTGATAATATTAATGCTGTGCTCCCACACTGTGTTATGTTTTCTGTACTGTGGAATTACCCTCTTAGCCAGATAAGTGACTTAAGTGCCTACTTTTCTCTTTCTATTCCCTACAAAAGTGAGACTTGTTTCACTGCTCAGTAGCTCAGGAAGAGGACTTGAACATGAATTTCTTTTGCAATTGCCACAGTGGGACAGCACTCACATACTAGCGTAATTTGCATTGCTGTCTGAGGACGCTTCCACGGTTTAAGCGCTTCAGGAGCCACCAAAGCAATTTATGCACTGGGCAGCCAGATGCATTCTTTCCTGCACCCTGCTGTGTAGCAGATCTCCCCACAAAGCAGAAATCCTATGTATTGCCCCACCTTCTTCCCACAATCTCCTCCCCAGCTATGCTTATTGTTTATGAAATGAGCTTTTGAGCTGAAGATGTCTGCAGAATTGACCTTCGTTCCTGAAGGACTTTCCCACTGCACCTCTCCTTCAAGGCTGGCCACAGCATCTGGACTGCAGGGGTGTGCAAGGCACAAAACGAGCAAGGAGAAAGCCACACTGTTCCCTCTCCCTTGTGATTAATCAAGTTTGAGTTGGGAGCTATGAAATGGTGATGATCTTGTGCTCCTGTACAGGTAGCCTGACCCAGAACACGTCCCATGGAAGGAACTTGTACTTAATTACAAGTGTCAACTTAGAAAAACACTTCTGTTTGTTACTAAACGCATAGTTTAATTGCCATTGTAAACTCGTTATGTGTTCTGGTAGCAAGGCACCACCTATTTTTAAACCGAAACCAACTTTTGTGAATAATATCCTTCCTACAGCCTGTTCACAGTGCTCTCTCTGAGTAGCTGAAGAAGCCAGATACAGTGGGGCAAAGGATGATACTCTGCTTGCGTTTACACATTGATGTTGTTTGATAGGAGGAAAGTAATGATGACATTAGAAAATGTAACAAAAGAAAATAGATGTAAAGGTAGTGATTGGTTTATGTGGGAAATAGTGTCTTATCGCATGGGTACTTGGTATTTTAGAACAATAGATGCCAAACTAGTATTTAAAGCATGTATAATGTGATTTATATCCAGGGCCCTAGTGACTGGTAATGTTTTAGGAAGAAGACATATGGTTTTAATATGTTAAAATTTCTCTTGAGCAGCAGAATGGTTTTTAAATACTAGTGTCTTTTCCTCTCTGTAAGTTTCTCTCATTTCTCGTTTCCCAAATTCCACAAGATCCAGCCATCTGGCTTTCTCATTATCTGGCCCATTGTACATTCAGTCTAGCTTTCTCTGAAGAAAGACAAAGAAATTCTGTATTTAATTTTCCATAGTTACTGCTTCCCTATTTGGTGTCAGATTTGAGTTTATATTGTATGCCTTTATGCATTTGTTGCTCCTGCCTGTTTGTACTGTGCACCAGCACCTGCCGAGAGGTTTTCCGGTGACTCCACTCTGCGGGAACAAGGCAATGACAGCAATTGTCTGTGCTGAAGGCTGTGTTGACCTTCTTTAGTGGAGGGGAGACAGCAGTGGCTGTGAGCTAAACCCTTCCGAGAGGAGGTTGTTGGGTGGTCAGGAGCAGGAGGACTGAGTGCTGGACTGAGCCCCTCCAGGTGCCCTGGGAGGAGGGACATGATGCACCGGGGTGATCTGGGTTGTGAGGGCGTATTAAAAAAAAAATCTGGTTTATTCCACCTGAATGTCTTGAAAGTGCAGGTACAATTTAGAGGCTGCTTAGCAGGACTGTGCGGTGGGGTTGAATGAGAACATTACAACATGTAGTCAGGGCAGAGCCTGTTCTGTCTCCGTGTATCCAGGCTCTGTTCTGCTGATCTGGAAAGGCTTCTGTGGCCTCGAGGAAGTACTGGAGTCAGGGATTGGGAGAAGTTAGCAAAATCCATTGACATTAATCCAAATTAACCTTTGAACGCCTCACATTTTCTGAATGCGTTTTTTTAAATGGTAGCAGACAGCAGTAAATGATCTTGTTTAATATCTCTGGGCTTCAGTGAATGTGAAACATTAGTATGAAATGTCCTTATTGTTATAATAAATATCTGGTTTAGCCTGATAAGAGGTGAGATGGTTCATAAAATGCTGGATGAGTAAGCTTAAAGAATCTGCTTAATTGAATCTTCTTTCTTACAACGTCACAGCAGTTGAAAATAGAGGTCTGGGGAATTGTGGTAAAACGCTGCTTTGGCATTTTCTCCTCGGCGGGCTGGGCTGGTGATGATCCTGCTTTGGGTCCCTGGGAAACCAATTGTAGGCAACTCGCTCTTCACAGCAAACGAGGCATTCTCATAGAAACCTTGACTGTATGGAAACGAGCGCCTGTGGGTTGGGAGGCACATAGCTTAATTTCATAGGTCAAATAAGGAAGCGAAGTTGAATTTAACCATAGTGTTTGAAGTAGCAGGAAATGTGTTTCTTAATGTCACTGGTTTTCCTTTTCTTTTAAAAACACTATGTGTTATATTGCATAGGGAGCACTTAGAGCTCGTGTCTCAGTCCCTGTTGTTTACTGATGTGACCTTTTATATAGCACTCAAATGTGGTGGGGGTTTTTTTCCACTCATATAAAATGAAACTTAAATTAACTTTCCTGTGCCAGTCACATTGGCACGGATTGGGCTTACACAACCTGCACGAGTATCAAGTGAGTAACTGCGGGAGCTAGTTATGTGAGAAAATTCTCTGAGAGGGGTTAGTGCAGCCTACTTTAAAATATCCATATTGCATGTAGGAGACCTTTGTTTTAGGTGACGGAAAAGAAGATAGAAGCACAAAGAAGTTACTATCTATCATATTACTTATATAACCTAAACACTTCCAAGCAAGCTAACGAGTATTTAAGGGGGTCATAAATCTTATGCCTAGGTAGTAAATACCTGCGTTACGCTTGCCGAATACAAAGAAAACTTACTTCTTCACACACAAGTCTGAGCTCTGACATACAGATTTCTAAGACTTCTAAGAGGTTACTTCTCATTTTATGTCACGATCTTACTATTTCCTGCCATGCTACAGCCTTCTCATCATCTGGGAAGAATCATGTCAAGTTGTCAAACAGAGTAATTGGTTTAATATTTTGCAATTCTTCCACTTGAAAACTGATTCTTAGCCCATGATAAAATCACTTTTGTTTTAAATTTTAGTGTCTTTGGCAGATGGAAGTATTAGATACTTTGATAGGATTTTCAGAATCGCCTATGGGTTTTGGACGTTTAATTCCCATTAATTTCTGAGAGGTTCTTTGCTTCCCTCAGGACACTTTCAAAATCTCAGCCTTTGTAAACCTTCTGGCAATGGCTGTTTTAAAAATCTTTTCAGTTTCAACTTAGCGGCAAATCTGTTTCTCACCCAGTTTCTACAATTCCAAAAGGAACTTAGGTCTTCCCTTGGAGTTCTGGGCAAGGGAGACAGCCAAAGCAAGCACAAGTAGGATCACAGCAACAACCTTGCTGAGATCCTGACATCTCTTTGGGAGGGAGCTCTGTTTGCTTTTGCAGTGCAGCAGCCTAAGAGGTTATCTTCTCCAAATGAGCTGCTTCCCACTGGGACCATGGGGAGGGAGAGGGTTTGCAGGCATGGAAGGAACCTGGTGCTCGTGAATCAGCGATGGCTGCTGTGGCTCCCACTGGTATGCTGCCCCTTAGGGTCTCTCCATGCAGAGCCACGCAGAAATTCTTGGTGGTGTTGCTGAAATATGGTGGTTTAAGAGCTAGGGTAGATAGAGCTCATCTCATTTGACTTACTGTATTTCATATCTTGGAGCATGAGCCTACAATAGCAGGACGCTCAGCTGGAAAGCTGCAGCTCAGAAGAGATTAGAGAAGGGCTGGTATTAGCTGGAAAACCTTTCTTGCGGTTTTGTTCAGAAACATACAGCTTGAGGAGCTTAGTGAATTCTGGGTTAGAACTAGTTGGTGAATTCAGAGACAGACAATGTGGCCTGTGAAATCTGGGCTGATGACTGAGCACACAGAATGTGTAAAACAATGGGGCTGGAGGCAGGCTGGGAACGGGAGCTGAGCGGCGCAGCCTTAGGCTAGCCTGGGAGTTGCGATACACGTGATGAAAGGAGCCTGGTCCAGCAGGGAAATTCTGCCTGAAAACTTCACTTCTGCCCTGAAATCATCAGCCTTCATCTCTGTAGTGCTGACATTTCTTGGCTCAACGGTATGACTTGTCAGTAGCAAAAGACAACGTGAGAAAAAACATTTTGCAATTCATGTTGTTCCTTTGCGTTTGTTCAAAATGGCTGCTGGGCAGGGGAGAGAAAGTCCTTTTCCAAAGTCTGAGAAAGGGAAACACAGCAGAGCAGCCCTGGGTCATGCTGTGTGGCCTGGATGTGTCAGGCTTTAACAGTCATCCTCTGGGAATTACTTGGGAATGCCTGACGCTCCTGAATGGTTTCCTTAACTGGCCTCTTCCTCATCTAAAGGAAGGGTGGGGAGACAAAAGTGACCTTTGAAGTGATCTTGTCAAACCACAGGTTGCAAAAAAAAAAAAAGCATCACTGTTGATCAGAGACACCATTGTGAAAATGAAGGGCATCCAGTATGCAGTCTTAATTTTTCTGATTTGGGTTTGTCTGCTGTTAGTAAAGTCCCGTCCTTTGTCTTCAAAAGCACTGGAGAGATGTGCAACATAAAAGGAACGATCATGGGGCCACCAAAGAGTCCCGTCTTTGTTGTTGTTTATACCAAAGTATTATGTTATGCTATTGGCAAAGTAATTTTCAGCTCCAAGTGAGACAAGATCAGTCACAGTGGTTTTCACAAGATTGATGCGAGGAGCTAGAGTGGTGCTAATTAATCAGAGATGGGGAGAGCGTGTGCCTGCATACTCAATTAGTGTAACATTTCCTAAATTGGAAAGGAGCGCTGCCATACAGTAATACTATAGCAAAGCCTGAAGGGTGCAGAGATACAATTCATAACAAACTACCTTAAGTCATTACTCAAACGCTTGCACCCCGAGACACTGTTGAATGGTGAGCCTGGAGTGATTTTCTATTGTAGATACTGTGGTGCTGGGAACCGCCAAAAATGCTTGAAAGGCACCGTTTCCTTTTATTTAGAGGATGTTATATAACTAGGCTCCCTAATTATTTTTTTTACTTAACAGAAAGAGGAATGGGTGTTTGTTACAGTAAATCATCTTTGCCATAAACAATACTTAGTTACAGCTGCTTTTCACTGTTCTTTGAAATCCAGTCTCTTTTAAGAAAAACTGCAGGCTGTGATAGCTGCTACAGCAACACTATAAATAATAGTAAAATGGTAGTTCCAGCTTTGTTCCAGTGCTGCACGTGGAAGCTTTAAAATGAAAACTGATCTGCACCTGAAAAAAGGCATAGATGGCAGGGCAAAATGCTTTCTGTATTTGATATCTAAATTAATTTCACTCTTCAACTCTAGTATTTGTGCTTGTTTGTTCTTCTGTTACAGCAAAGACACTTTTTCTAGCCTATGGGTAGAATAACCTGAAAGCCATTGTGAATCAAAAGTAGCAGAAGACTTTTTTAAGTCTTTGAAAATAAAGTGAATTAGTGGTATAGCAGCTTTATTTTTATCCAGATTTGTAGTTTACATCAGGCACAGCTGTTGAGTAAACCTGCAGAATGAATTAGAAATGGATTAATGAAGCTCTAAGACAAATACATTATAATATTTTAAACAGCTCTCAAGGAAACGGTTTTATTTAATTTTTGTCATGTAATGGCTTTGTACTCTGAGCAAAATAAAGTGAAACAATAGACTCAAATTCTAAATTGACAGCCAACGTCTAATTTTTTCCACTGGCTTTTGAAGTATGCGAACCCGTATAATTATTTTCTGACTGGTGAAATTGGTTCATATGGTTTATGAGGGAAAGAAGCTCTCCCTAACAAATACGGTCCGTGGCAGCTGGCCCGATACCTGCTGTGCCACTCCAGTGGCTGTAAAGCCGGAGATAACGGTCCAATTTCATTTGTAGTTGTACTGCTATAAATCTGGAGTAAGTTCATTGGTCTGATTCCAGCCTTAGAAACCTAAGTTACTTTTCCTCTCCCAATCTCTGTCATTTCAGGCCACGTTCTATGCCATATAGCGTGGATGAAACGTGTCTGGTATCTTTGATATCTTAAGTCAGAAATAGGTCACCGATGTTTGATTCTCCAAGGGAAAAATACTCAGTTCAGCAGCCAGACAAGGGGAGAGGAGGGATGATAGCTTCTGATAGACTTACTCAACTAAAGAAATCCTCAAGCTGATTATGTGCCTTATTCAAGTTTCTGCTGAAACAGTCCTCAAAAACACAGAACTGCTGACGCTCCTAGGTTTGTTGGAGGAACCTGGCAACTAGTTGCTATCTTACGCTTTGGGTTGTTGTCGTCATCCTTCGAACATGTGTCCTGTGCTGTGGCTATCACAACAGGAGCTGACTAGCGAATTGAAGAAAATGCCAGCAGGTTTACTTGTCTTAATCAGACTGCTGTAGTTAAACTGCTGCAAATCCCTTATAATTCAGGATATCCTCCTTTTTGCAGTTTAGCTGAAGTGTTACTACCCGAGAATTTAATTTGGCAGGACGAAGACTGTACCTGTCTGGAAGGAGAGGTGGGCTCCTGCTGACAGTCTTGCTGAGTCGCTCTGTAGCTGTTTGCTTGAAGTATGACAGGCAAAGCTGGCAAGAAATGATTTATTCTTTGTTCTGCTTATTTGTGGTGCTTGCTTGCTTTGCAATAAAGACTATTCCTACACAAAGTTGAGGAAGGATCAGGAATGCTTAACGAATGCAGAGGTACTTGGGAATCTGGATACAACAGTGTGTGTAAGAGACAATGATCCTTGCCTCACGCTCAAGACATACAAGTTCTTAGAATCATGAAATTGTTCAGGCTGGAAAAGACCTTTGAGGTCATCAAGTCCAACCATTAACCTAGTGCTGCCAAGTCCACCATTTACACTCTTTATCTAACCACACATAAGTAAAACCGAGTTCAGCCCCTCTTGAGAGATTTGAAAAGCCTGTGCATGTAGTTAAATTCCAGTGCACTGCTACAAATCCTGTGGGTGACTTCCTAGGGTAGGGTGTTGTCTTAAAATGCTGTAGAAATTAGAGAGCATATATAGGAGTCTGTCTTGGTGTTGTTCAGAATATCATACCCTTCTTTGAGCTTTGAGTGTGGCTGATCTGCCTTGTTTACCTGTTCTACAGCCAGCAGAACCACTTGGAGCAGCATATATGTATATATTTTTTCCACACTGCAGTGACTTGGCTGTGTTTAAAGTCTGCATGAGTAAAAGTAAATAAAATTCAAGTCAATAAAATGTAATAAATAGCGTCCCTATTACAGGTACAAAATGATACTGCTGTGCCTCAGTCACGCAGTTGTACAGCAGAAAATGCTTCTTACACAAAAACGTGATCTTTTACAATTCAGAATGTATTTTTCCTACTTCTGTGTGACTTCATGCTCTAGTCAGGAAAGGCTCCATTTTTTTCTCTTGGACCATAATTTGGCTGTCTTTGTTCCTTCTTTGTTGAGTGCTGTAATCAATCCCAATTATCTCCACGTCTCTGCATCTGATTTTAAAGGATGGTATCATGCCATACCCAAAACTGCTGGGGTTACCAATTAAATAAAATATTGCCAAGTGGGTTAATGTATTAGCAACCTTTGTTCAGAATATTTTTGCAAGGATAATCTGAGTTATTAACTAGCTGAACAGGGACACAAGTTTTGTCATTAAATGCAGCTGACTGAAAATTGAGTTAAGTCTTCTAATTATGTGGACAAACAGCCCTGGAAGCTGTTTCTGTTTTAGCCATTGTTCTCTCATCAAAGGAGGCTTGTGATAGTCAGCTTTCTTCATGAGATGGGTACTGTGAGTTGTATGAAATGGGTTACCTTAAGATCATCTGTTACGTATTGAGAAGATGTTTTCAAACTTCTCAGAATGAAATGGCTCCTGCAGTAGGCTGTGACAATAGTTGGGTTTATGCATTGTATGGAAATGGTATATTTCTTGTCTCTTTGGCACTGGTTTAATTCTGGCCTTGACACTTTTGGTGACGTGTGTGGAATGGGCGCATGTTTTAGCCACCTCTACAAAGCAGCGGGTGACAACTTTCGATGAACGCAACTCTTCAGGGAGGCAACACTGCAGGCCTTTCAATCTCAGATGGGGGGAATGAAAGCTAGCACTCAGGAGCTGAGGTCTCACAAATAAAAAAGTTGCAGAGGCATAGACCGTTGGTCTGAGCATTTCTCATGTTCCCGAGTTCTGATGTCTCCTCTCCAGGAGCAGCCGTGCTGGTGTTGCAGTTGCACTTTTTGCTGGCGGATGCACTGAAGGGTGACGTTGTGCCAACAGCTGAGTACCTGCTGCAGGAGAACTAGGGAACACTTTGCAATGTTATCTCAGCTGATGCAATGCAGGGCAGAGCTGGGTATCTCTTCCCTGCCCTTGTCTTAGGGAACGAGTTCCTGTTTTGTTTGTGGAGGCCTTGAGCTAATAAGCCCACCATTAACTAGTAGCTCTGGGTGAGCTAATCCTGACATGTGAGCTGGCTGCTTGGTGGGGCTGCCTAGGTCCTGAACCAATGGTAGTGTCTGGGATTTGCTTTGTCTGTTTGCCAGCTGGTGAGAAGCTTGACTAAGGCACACAAATTAAACATAGAGAGCGTCTTAATGGAAGGGCCAAGCAGATGGAGAGCAGCGTGGAGACTGACTGGGAAATGGGGTAGTAAGACATAAGACTCAACTTGTACTGTAAGCCTCAGGCTGCATCTGTTACTGGAAATAAAACTTGGGGGTGTCATTATTTTAACTTACCATATATATGAGCTGATAAAAAGCAATTCTCATGTCTGCAAGCATTTTCATGATAACGTGTGTGATGCTAATGCGACACAACCTTATTGCTGCAGCTCCATCTCATAATGCGCACATTGAACGCGTGGCGGGATTGTGTGTATTCACACCCGTATTCAACATCATGCATTTGCTATTAATCATTGATAAATTGTATGCCAGCCAGCTGGACAGCTTAATTTCTGACCTCTGTCTGTTTGCACATAACATGACTATGCATATTGAGTCATACTCTAGGCACTTTACTGACAGTAACTTTTTATAACCATATACCCATGGCTATGTTGGAGTGGTTTATCATTGGCTATATATCTATGAAATGAATTAAGTACTGTTATTTATAACAAAATGACTGTAAGTAAAACTGTGAAGTGATTATGGTGTTTTTAATAAGCAAAGAATTTGGAAACCACTGTGGTTTCCATTTTGCATGTGAATTAGTATAATTATGTGTTTTAGTGACTAAAATAAAAACAAATTACAAAGCATGTTTTTATTCTGTTGATAAACTTGGCTAAAATTCTGATTTGTCAAACGCATCCTGCAAGGTGGGAAAGGATGTAGTTAATCAGAAGATAGCAGCCTTTCATCACCTCTGTGGTTTGAAAGCCTTGTTGATTTTAATTTTTGGATGGATTTCCTTTTTTTATTTTCTTAGGGGTTTATTTTTTTTTTAGTTTTTAGAATAGAAAAGTGAAAATTGTACTGAGAAAGTACTGTGTAAATGTAACCATCCAAGTATAGCTCTGTGAGTTGAAGTTCTAAATTGAAAGCCTTAAGTTACAGGTTATTCGTGTTCATTCCTTGTAGTAAAAAGCACGTCACCTATATAACATCTTTAACTTTCAACTCTAGGAGGTGTAATTTGAAAACACTTTGCTTCTCTGTTTAAATTATTACTTGTGTTCATGCTTTTCAATTTGGAAAATACTATGGGAGTGCTTCATGTGGGTCAGGTGTATCAAGGGTGGTGTTTTAGTCCCCTATAGAAAGGTGTGGCTCAACGGAGGGACATTTGCTAGTAGGTATACGGTCCCTTCCTGCACTGGGACCTTGAGTCTCTTCTCCGCTCCATGTCCTGGTTCTTATGTTGGTAAAAGGATTCTTGCTTATCCCTCTGAAATCCTGAGTTCGTTGAGGGAAGAGTGGTGGATGTTCTCTGAGTGAAGTGTGTAAGGATAAGACACGTGGGAAGCGGTATAGTGCCCACTGGACCTTTGCTCTTACACAGCGGTTGAATTGCAAGCTCAGGCATGCAGCAGCCCATGGGTCGGAGTTCTGCATGGGCAGCGTGTGTCTGTGTGTGTATCCTGATGATCTAATGTGTTTAAATTTAAAAAAAGGAAAAAAAAGGCTTTTTATACAAGCTGTGCACTACAAGATGTTTGTAATGATTAGATTTTTATTATGTGAACCCTTTAGATTATTGTTTGGGTGTAAAGGCTTTGTTTTATATGTCCTTTTATAATTTTATATAGGAGCTGTCAAAACCTGAAGGGATTCTGTGCTGTTTGTGTATTAAATCAGTCCTGATGGTCTTAATCTCATCAGTAATTAAAAACAAAGTTAACTTGGTGCTTGATTGAGATTTAAGGATGTTGGTAATTCAATGTTTCCCTCTCCAGAACAGTAAAATTTTGGAAGTTTGGTTTGTGTCAGCATTTCACAGTCATTCTCGGAAGTTAAATCTTATATCGATGGGGTTTTTTAAAGTTTGTTTTTCTTTGGATAAACTGATTTCTGACTTAAGCACACAGATGGCAAGATCCATGTGGGGCTGGCTGTGTTCACTGTATGCCATGCAGGAAGCTGTGTAGCTTTTCATTAAGCTTTTTTTCTTTTTTGGGGGTGCCAATCTGAAGTAGATGGTTACGAGTGGTTGTGTAGTGAACTCTATGGAACTGTGTTGCACAGGGGACTGGAGGCCAACATCTTCCTATTCATATAAATTCTAGGGATGCTGGTAGTGTTGTGTAGTCACCGTCCCCCGTGTAGGACAGGCATTAAAACCTATCCAGACTTTGAAAGCCAGAGAAGTCCTTGCTAATAGTTATGCTTTGCATAAACACAGCTTTTTATCAACAGACTGACTTTACAATAGCTTGGTTAATACCCCTTGCTGCGAGGTTAAGCTGATTTCCGCCCCAGTCTCTCTGGGGTAGGTTAAAACTGGATGTTTTCCAGGAGCTTAGAGCCCACTGGTCAGCTGTTGCTCAGTGAGCCTGTATGGCTGGCAAATTAATTTCTGCCCTATTGAAATTAAAAACAGATAAATAACTACTACAGGGTGACGGTATATTGTACTATAAGTTATAAATTCACGGTAAATTATATTTATACTGAAACAAGGAGGCACCATGTGTCTTGGTGATCTGTACACACAATCTGCCAAGTTACTGAGCTAATATTAATTTGTGGGAGACATCAGCCTTGCTCTGCAAGATAATTTAGGTTACTCCTTGTGTGATACCAGTGCATTCACATGAAGCTGTGGGAACAGTAAAAAATATTAAGAACAGACTTCAAAATGGGAATGCTTATGGAAAAAGAAAAGCCCCATGCATCCCTGAATTAAACCCTTTTCCTTATGTGCTGATTTATTTCTTAAGTCTCATTCTATTGTAGTATATTTTCTATAGCTTTCTCGCCTGCGTTCATTGCCTTGTATTTGAATACTTCCAGGTAGTCCATTAAGTAGCATGTTCATCAGACCATTATAACCTGTCTCTGTGGAGAGGATTAAATAGTGATATTGTATCTATTAATCTGGGAAACTGTGCCTCAATTACAACAGACTGGAGAATGGATGAAGAGATAAGTTTTATTGGTGCAGAGCTTTGATAGAATATAGGTTTTTCACTTAATTTGGTCTTTTTTCTATGTACTTGTCTTTTTTTAAAAAATAAAATTGAAAATCCACATACTGATATAGGAGAATTACCTATCTCTTACTAGGTAATTATTGAATGACACATAATAGTCATATAGAAAAAAGGATGTTAGAACCTGTCTGTCTACCCAAGGAGAAAAAAATAAAACATTATTTTAAAACTACCAGGAAGGCAAGCAATCAATCTCTAAGGAAGGAGTGAGGAATAGAAAAACTACAGAAACCTCTTTAGGTAAGCATACATCTGCTGTAGAGAAAAAACAAACCAGAAAACCCTATCTTCTGATAGTTAAAAAGGGAAAAGTGCCAACACCTGGGATCAGAGGGGATGCAAACAAACATTGACCAAAGTTATGGTAAAATATTAAAGAAATACTTTAAACTATTCCCATGCAGCATTCACACTTCACTGCAAGTATGTGCACAGGGACACAGAGGGCTGTGTAGTTAGATTATATTAGCTTGCTAGAGCTAGATGGAAGAAATCAGAAGTTATATAAAGGTTTTCAAATGCAGATAGTGCGTCCTGGCCTGAGAAACAACTGGTGCGGATGGCGACATATAAAGGATCTATAAATACTTAATTAACCAAATTTGTTCCTTTTTTGGAACCTTTTGACTACATAATTGAGAGGAAAGATTTCCAGAGTGCTGCTGTTCTACAATCTTTGCTTTTTTTATAAATGCAACAAAGATATTTTTAAGCCAGCCTGTTATGATACTTGCCTTCACAGAGTTCTTTTCATTTATCTTTATTTTAAAAGTAATCATTTAAAACCTAGGAGGGGAAAAACTACCAAAACTCGTATCTTCAGCTGAGATACCTTTGTGGGCAGTTTTCCAGGTGGTGTTAGTAAGATCGTAACAGCAGCCAGAAGGGTTGAAATGTGAGCCTGAGAAGGCAGCTGGTAGACCAGAAGGGGCAGGACACTGGCTCGGCACTCACTTGGACATGGCTCTTCCAGAATTAAAAAGGTACAATTTAAAATAGCAGGTTGCCCCATAGTGTAGAAGGCTTAATGCTGCTTTTGTAATGACTGATTGCCTTGTAACGGAGCCCCAGACGGAATGGGAAATGGTGACATGCTCAGGGTTATGCTTCCGAGGTTCTGCTGTCCCTGTTCTGTTTTCAGCACCTTGTGTCATCAGAAGTACAGTACGTGAACCAGGGAGTTGGCAGGAGGTGACAGAAGGGAAAGCAAGAGCAAATGTGAAATGTTCTTTTGGTTAGAATACCACCATAGGAAAAACGTGGTGACCGCTTCCTGAATGAGACTATTTCTCATCAACGGAGTGAGATTTAGTGGGTGCACTACACATGTGCCTGGTCTGCAACAGAAACAAAACATTCTATAGAACCGAAGCTTAGAAGATGCATTCATTCGGTGTATTGCTCTGCTATCTATTTCTTGACACTTGTAATTTGTTTATCTTCTGTTTTAATAAAACAATTAGCTCACCCCCACTACTCACTCACAAAGTGTTGATGATGAGCAGTTAAATATGAAATCACTTTATCACAGTTTCTTAAAAGCAGATTGTTGATTGACCAGTGACAACATACTAATAATTACCTGTAACTCTTTCTGATTTATCTTGTTTTACAGTAAGCTACATTTAATAATAGCAACCTTGCTTTGCCTCCAACCCTCTAGAGACTTGCTTAAGTAATAATTACTTGCAGATGCAGCTCGTCTGTGCCCTGATTCACACCCCTTCAGCCCCAGTGAGGTCAGGCCTTTCACGTTTATGTTTTCCATTTTTAAACCAAACAATATGTTGACAGAGAACAGAATATGAAGAAGAATTACTGAAGGATTTGGGTATGAAAGCTGCTCCCAGAAACAAAGGCTTTCCCTCACAATTTCTGGAGAGGATCCCTGTGGACTCAAGGTATCAGGGACTGCCTCATTCTAGGTGACCATTTTTTTGCTCAGAACTTGAAAAACTGCAGGTAGGCAGATTGGTGGCTTAATTCCTGAGGCTGATGCTTCTCTAGACCTGCCTGTCCTCCCACAAAACTTTGCATCTGTTGGCAAGGCTCCTGAATGTGATGGGACAGGAAAAACAGGTTCAGAGGTGTTGAACCCATTGCAGTTTGACAAGTTTGATGAAAACAGAAGCCAGGGTAGAGAAGCACAGTTCTGTTAATGCCTCTTCCTGCAAGGAATGGTGCTGCTGGAACTAGGCGTGCATTAGAAATCAGCCAATCCCCTGGAGAAATGGCTGTTGTTAATGCCTTGACTCATGGATGGGGGAACCTTAAATCAGATTACACAAACTACTGAGACACTGGTGAAGCCAACAGCAAAACGCAAAATCCATTGGAAATCCAACTTTTATTTGTTTTGCTACCCAGCTTGTGTGTGCAGGGGTCTGTGCCTATGGGATGCTGAAGACCTTGAACTTAAGTACAGTTTGATCATTACTGTTCACTTGTCTTCAGCCTTTCCCGAGTCTTTGGGGAATTTAAAGGGGTTTATGTTGCATAATTGAACCTCCTCTGAGTAGGTATTATTGAGGAGGACATGGGAAATCATCCTCTGGCAGGATTTAGTCATGACATTTCAAAAGTGCTTTTGCCTGTGTGTGCCAAGTAAGGAAAGCTCCATGTATTTGCATGCATTGTCTTTGGATAGCATTGAGAATGATAACTGACCACTTGGTTTTCTGGGAAAGAAAGGGGCATTATCAGGGAAGATACTGGAAAAGTTAATTAGGATACTCAATGAGCAAATATTTTACTGTCATTACTTAAGCTTTTCTAGGAAAAGAGATAACATTAATTGTCTATCAGAGAAATGGTAGAGGATTATGACAAACGAATATGTGGGATACAGGATGAACATTCAGATACAGGAGAAATAGGGCAAAACAAATAATATTAATAATAACAATTTGTGATTGTATATGTGTTAGAAGTACTTGAAAAATGTTTTTTAAATTTAATTAATCTTGTATGCGTGTGCATGCACATGCAATTTTTTTATTGGATTAGCAGGGACATCTTTCAGAATTATGAAATACAAGCTGTATTCCTCAATGCTGAGAGCTCTTATAATTGCCAGAAGTACAGTAAATGTCCCTATCATTCTCTGGGTTTAATCTCAGCATAATTAGCTCCTTGCACAATAGAGTGTTTAATTTGAATGGCTGCCAAGGCTCATTAAGTTAGAGGAGTAGTTCCTGAGATCTCTGTTGTTAAAATTGGGACTCTTCTGTGAGAGAATTTTCACTAGAGGTGTCAGGGGCTTCTTTTTGATATTCCAGTATTAATTTTAGGCAGGGAACTAAATATTTAAAGAGATACTGATGCGTCTTTCTACCAGATGCTAGAAGTTGCACCTCACACCTTGAATTTGAAATGTATCTGCAATCTAGCAAATCTTTCAGAGCAAACTGGACAAAACCAGTGTGCAATTAGTACTGCCTGGAGCAGTGAAGCAAACTGCTTTCCTAAGGAGGGATGCATATCCATTTTTGGTGATGATAGTTGCAAAATAATTACTGTTATTAAATTGGAGAATAGGAACCCTTAAAGTAAATATTATTGTGAATTGTTTTGTAGTAATGAAATCCTTTCATCAAATATTTTCACTCATATTCAACATCAGTTTAATATGAATTCTTGACTCTTGATTATCTCTATTCTGCTTCCCTGAGTTGTTTTCCCACTGCAGAAAACTTATTTCCAATGCATGTTGCTGGCAGTGGGGCTACAGTGCCGACTGAAGGTAATTGTGTTCCTGGTGTTACCTGGCAATTACCTGTGACTCACTCATATTGTCACCTAAATTAAAGCAATGCTAGACTGCATCATCTTGATGGGTTTCATATTTCTGTTTTTTTCTGATTAAAATACTAACATTGCTACTTCTTGTCACTTCTAGACTGTTTGAAACTGGATGTCAAAGGCTGTACCAAAAGTGTTTGAAAAATATCAAAAGCCAAGCAGCATTTCTGCAGAGTTTGAGGCTGATTCTGTGCAGAATCTCATGCTGCTTTACACAGCTGGGACCTTGTCTGTGTTGCCCATTGCTTAAGGTGTAAGATAGCAATGTAAATAAAGGTGATATGAAGGGAAAAAGCCTCTCAAAAAACAACGGACCCTATTCTTTTTCTCTGGGTTTGGGTATTTTGTTCCTTTCTGAAGCCTGATCTGTTTTGATTTATAGACCAGGCAATGTTTGTTCCTTTATCATGGGCTTTGTGATAAACCCAGGACAGTAGAAATGACATGATAAAAAAAACAGGGAAGAGTTGGACCCCTCAAGAAAAGAAACTCGCTGTCTTCATTGCTGGCATTGCTGAAGTCTGAACTTTTAGAAAGCTGTACCAGATGTCTTTACATATACATCTTGTACTTCTTTGTACTGACTTGTGTTTCCTATCTCATGAGATTTCACAGCACTAGCCCAAGACTAATGGACATGGTTTATATTTAAATTGCCTGAAACATACAGGAGGAGTAGTGTTTAAGTGTGACATGGTTTATGCATATGTGAAATGCATAAAAATGTTTCTGTGAGTCACATTTCTTCAGATCTGGCATGTTATCTGCATGAGATTCTCAAATGCTTTTCCACAGTACTTAGCATGCCTGTGTGGAAAAATCACGTTTTGTCTCTTTGAGACAGTCTAGAAGTGTACAGACATAAACTAGATTCTGTTCCTGAAGCTGTGGTTTGGAGGAGGAAAAGCTGCATCATCTCTCTTTTTCTTCGTTCCTGTGAACCTTCTACTATATATTTTAATATTTCTTGCTGGTGCTGTGAGGCAAGAATGGTCTCTTCCTCTGTTGCATGGGATAGGATGGACCATGGGCTCAGCTGGGATTCTAACTTCTACCAGAATATCAACGTAATTAGTACTAGCTTCAGAATGCAGAAGGATATGGGGGATGAATTACTTGTTTATTTAAGAAAAGCCTAAAGAGCTTTGATGCCAAAATTTGCATGAATTATACATTGCCTCAGTGAGGCTGTCTACATTTTCTGCACATTCCAGTGCAGGTCATGGAGCTGTAGATACCAGCATTTTTAGTATGCCATCCCATTGCACCGCAATTACATGTCTGAGCTTCATCTTAGGAAAAATCCCTAAGCAGCCATAGAGGTCAAACTAGAGGTCTGCTTAGCTCAGTATTTTGTGTGTTTGTGTATTTGGTGACTCGATGTGATGGTTGCTGATTGGGGAAGAGCATGAGGTGGGCAGCAATGGGTCTGCAGCCTGCCCTGCAGTGGTGGTCTGTGTCTGGGGGTGGTCTTCAGCCAGAGCATGTATCTACATAATTGTCGTTAATAACCCTGGATTGGACTTTTTCCCAAGCATTTGTCTGATTGACTTTTTGCAACATTTCAGTATTTCTGGCCTCTGCGGTGTCCTGTGGCAATGCGCGCGTGAGGCAGAAGGAAGAAGCACTTGTTTGCTGTAAACCTGCTGCCTTGAAATTGCACCTGATGCTCTGGAGCTCCTGTGTCAGCACAAAGCATGAACAGCAGCTTTGTGATCATCATCTTCATGCAATTTCTGATTTTTTTAAAGAATGCTAGTGTATGCCTTTCCACTCTGAATCATTTATTTTTCCAGGCTCAGATTATTATTTTTCCCCCCCTTTTGAAACAAATGATGCCATACCATGGCTAACCATCGCTTATCCTTCCTGCCTTTCCTAGTAACAATTTTCCATCCTTTTTGAAATGAGTGAGCCAGAACCACTCCTGATGTTCAGGACGTGGTTTTGTAAGATGGTTGCAACGGTGCTCCTTCTTTCTCTGATTCTTTCATAGCAATTCCTTGGGCTCTGTTTGCCTTCAGGCTGCTGCGGAGGATGGAGCAGACACATAAAGAACTGCCGGCCTAAGTGATTACTCTGAAGTCTTCCCTGAATATTAACAGCTAATTTCAAGTCCATCATTGTATATATAATTAGGCTTGATTCTGCATTGATTGTCATTGAATTTCATCTGCTATTTATTGCACAGTGTGTGAGATCCTTGTATAACTCCTTGCAGGGATTTTTGGTGGAAGGCAAGTGGCCAGATCTGCCAGCCTTATTTATTTTTAATTTATACACAGATAACTTTTGAACTCCTTTTCCCAGTTAAATTAAGATTTGAGCTTCTGTCTTGAGTGGGAATCCCTTCAGTGTCAACTTCCTTCCAGGGAAAAAAACCTGGCCACTTCGTACTGCTGTTTGTTTCCTATTTTGAAAGTGACTTTGTTTGGATACATTAGTGCTGCCCCACCTAGGATATACTTATTTTAGGTAGAAGTAGCAAATTAAGTTGTGGGAACACCCTCATACTTTCCCTACCAGCTTTGTATGAGTTTAATGCTAATGGATGAGAATTTAATTGGACTTGATATGATAGTACGTGAGAAGTCTCTCCAGAGATGAGCGTGTGTGGAGCTGACAGTAACATTTAATTCCAAAATGTGGGGGGAAAAAAAAAATCAATAAAATTTATTTTTAAATAAATTGAGGCCTTAAGGCAGCTGTTTAATATATAAAGTTACAGCTCCAAATTTATATTCTCTAGATTTGTCTGAGTCACTGAATTCAGCTAAATATTTCAGCATTTAATAAAACCCTACCATATATTATTTTCTAAGGATCTCAGGAGCTGTCGTTTAGGGAACTCTTTCTTCATCAAATAATTAAGAGCGATGAGCTACAGCAGCCAATTTTGAAGTCAGGATAATGTTGGTCATTCTATACTGTTATTTCCAAAACAAAACCAAATTAAAATACCCAGTGACACGTGATTATAAATAAATCTTCGGCTCTACCTGCTTACAGGCTCCAATTTGGCTAGTGAAGCAAACTGAATCAAAGAAGGTTGGGGAGGGAACTGAAAAGTCCTCAGAGAAATCACAGATAAAAAAACCTGCAATGTTAGAAATCTCTGAGTTGGGGAGCCGTGAAGAAGAAAGATGCAGCTTTCATCCTAAGTGGGTATTTAAAGCCGGGTAGCTCACAGTTTGCACTTGTGAAAAACTGAGCTTCCCTACCTCGGTACAGCTCAGTACACATGGTCCACTTAGCGATCCTTAGAGAAATGAAGTCCAAGTCTGGGGACAAAAAAAAGCATGTGAATGCAAGAGTCGTTTTCCCACGGGACTTTCTACCTCCAGTGGACATCCTGGTATGGAAGGCCCATTTAAAGGGGGAAGGAAATACTTTTGTAGTAGCTTGCATTTAGACAAATTTATAATGACCATCAAAAAGTTGTTGGAAAACATGAGAATATAAATGTAGTTCCTGGAGGAAGTCACTGAAGGTGGGTTTGCAGGCCTCTCACTTGACATGCCAAGCGTGGGAACGACTGTGGAAGCAGCTTCTTGCAGGGAAATGTAGGTCTGTCTGCCCACAGGCAAGTAAAAAAATTGCAAGATCATGTGATAAATTCTACTTGTGTCATTATATTGTATATCAGTAGGGCTTATTTTGGGTTATAGTATTTTATGTTTGAGATTTTTCATGTTTAGATACAAGAAGCTGCCTGCAGCACTGCAGAGGTATGAAAACCCCAAGGTGTAGGTAGAGCCATTCTTACGAGCACAATTTTTTTTAAAATGCATTGTGCAGTCTTTTTAGGTTTTTGTAGAGAGAAGACAGAGTTTAATGTGACCAAGGGGTTCTAGCAGCAAAACAGATGTGGTACGAGGTTTGTGACTACTGATAGTCTACAAGGAGAATCTCGTCTTTGCCTTTTGCTAGAAGTGATCTTCAAACCAGCGCTGTGGCTGTTCTTGCATTAGCCCAGTGAGACAACTGCACGATATAATATTGATTAGACATAAAAGAGAGAGCATGGCCCATAGTCTTGCAGTTCTGGGTAGACGAATCCTGCCGTTCCTAGTGCTAATGGCTAAATTATGACCTCAGCCCTGTCAGCCCAAATCTGGCCCTGCTGGAATCAATAATGCAGTTGGAGCTGAGCTATATTTTGCCTTTCATCTCCATTAGGTCTGGGGGTTGACAGTACAGAGTAGGAATTGGCGGTTTGCCTCAGACTACAGAGGTGGCCGAAAGTATGAAAATATGATCCTGTTGTTCACTCAGACAAACACCTGCCACAGGCTACTGAATCTTATCACACTTGTTTTGCTTGTGAAATATTGTTTGAACTGCAGTGATTACTCAGCCACTCTTTTATTTCCATTCATATTTTATCTGCATCCTTCCCAAAGGAGGAGGGGAGTTATTTTATGCTTAATTAAGTGTAAACAAGTGATTGCCTGTTTCTTTTTTCTTTTCTTTCTTTTCTTTTTATTTTTAAGTTTTCTGGGCTTTTATTTATTTATTTACATGCCTGCTTTTGGTCTGTGCTAGAAAACTGATCTATGGAGGGACTGGCCTCTTAAGTAAGTTAAAGCTTGATCAAAGCACCAATCGATACATGCATGCAGTTCCTGGGTGCTAAGTAAATTAATGAAGTGCTATGCATATCCTGCCAATAAAGGGTGAAATATGGTTCCTATTTTCCTAATATTACTCTTGGAGCTTTGCAGCTGGGACTAAACTGCCACTTTTCTTGTAAATTGAGTTGTAAAGTGCTTGTGCCAAAATGACTAGGAGTTGCTTGAGAAGTTGAATGAATACAAGCCTTCCTTTGGCCAAATTTCTGGGAGCCCAAGTTTAAGTGCATTGTGTGGGTGAAGAATGTATCTGTTGTCGTGTTTGCTGGGTAATGTGGGCTGCGCTGGCCACGAGCCACTGTTCTCAACGTAGGGCTGAGATTTATACAGGAATTGGACTCTGCAGAGAGGTTGACAGAGAAGGTACAGCAAAAATTGGAGACCTCTTCCCTGCTCTTTTCTGACACTTTTTAATCATTTTGTTTCCAGTAAAGAGATTGCAATTCCTAAGGTTGCAGACTTAGAGAAACATGGAAAGCAGCCACAAACTGCTGGGATATAGATGTGTCCTTTAAGAACTAACATGGTATTAGATGCAAAGGCTTTTTATATTCTTAACGATTATCCCAGAGAGCATTAAAATTGAAGGGAAAAAAATAATTTTGCAAGCTCCTTTAACTTCTTACGTTCTGCCTAGTTATTCCCAAATTCGTCATGGTGCTTTTTGTTGCTGTTCTGTATTTGCAAGTCCAGCAGATATGACCATCTCTTGACCCTGTGTAGTTTCACTGGATAAGCACGTTCATCTCTATCACTAGAAGATTTTGATCACTGTTTTTTGCAACCTCTTAGTTCTGTATAATCAAGTGACTGTACAGGAGTGTTAGCTTTCATTTTTAATACAAAAGTAGTAGTTTCTGGCCTTCTGCTTGGAAGTATAACTGCAGTGCAGTTTTAAATTATGTCTTCTGATACTCTCACTGTAATATTCCTTCTTATTTTAGCTTTGATGAAGTTCTGCAGGCATTAGACTGTGGCTGTAGCTGTTGGTGGAAAAGTAACAGTAACACTTCAATGTGTAAAAATACTTCTTTGAGAGCTTTTGAACAAAGTGAAGGCTAACAAAATGAAGGCTAACAAAATGCCTTTTTTTGTGTTATTAATAGAAGTGGATGTGTATATATCCCAACATATTCCATACTTGTAATGTCACGGCTTTTCTTGCGGTGCAACTCATGGCAGATCCTTTGGGTGGTTGTGGGGTCAGTGTTCCTGGCAGCATAGCAATCCTTTCAGCAGCTTTGTGGAAGAAATTTAGGTAGTCTTTCTGCTGGGTTGGGAGAAAGCCTAGTTGACTGATGTGGATGTTTCTGTTAGGTACCTTTGGTGTGGCTGGACCCCTGCTTGCTATACATCACAACTGTGTTGGGCAGTGGGGGCACCCTCACTGCTGGGGCTATAGAAGAGCATAGATTTGGTCTCTGAGCAGTTCCCCACTCAACAGAACAGAATGACTGCTGCCTTATTACTACAGCACTAACATGACTGAAAGGCTGGCACTTCAGTATGAAAAATGCATTATTTGTCTGGCGTAATTGTTGTAATTGCTTTTCTCTTGAACATTTTTGTCCCTTATGTCTAAACATTAGTATGTCTCTACAGACCAAATGGGTAGTTTTCTGGTTTTATGTGTGTTTCAAAGATGATTGCCTATGGTGACATGATGGATAAGTAAGTTGTACTATATCATCTTCTGAGACTAGCGTCTGCGTTCTGGGTAGTGCAAGGCCAAGTCATAAGTCTTTGGTAAAAGTCCCATTGTTTGGGACAGGGCTGAAGAGGGTGGTAGAAGAGACACTGTATGGAACGGTTCTCGGGGCCTGTGAAACAAATGGCATAGCAAATCTTTTTCCTCATAACTGCCATCAGATGACAGTTTTTTGAAATACCAATTTGTGCTTTTAAAGTTGTTGTGTTGGGTTTTTTTAAGGCATTGCATTTTCCCAACCTCTTTATGAAACATTGCACAGGCAGGTGTTGGAAAGAGAAGAAAAGTGTTTTGTGTAGTTATCTGTCTGTTACCTCTATTGTTATGAATGCAGAACTCCACTCAACTAAAAAGAAAAGGAGTAACATGGGTTGTGATTATAAAATATGCCACTCTTAATTTGTGTACCTAGTTGTTTGGTATCCTGCTTGTTGAATGTTTCAGAAAGGTGCCTTTTTTATTAAGGAAAACTAACAAAGGTTATCCTGTGCTGTTTATTCAAGTTACTGGGATGTGCTGCTACTTGTGCTGAATTTTAATTGAAATAATTCAGTATTTTATTCAAAAGCTGCAAAACAACAATTTTATATTTAAATGTCTGTATTTTGTTAATGTGGAAACATGACCATTGAAACACTGTAGGAGTAAGTTTTATAGTTCTCAGTATGTTAAATGTCCTTATGGGTTAATGTTGGTTAATAACTGAACAGAAGGTTTTAAGAGGGTAATTAAAAGTCAAATTTTATGTGTTCAAAAACTATGTTACCAGTTTCCTAACAAAGGAACGTAACAGATGTTTTTGCATTCAGACTTTTATCTTGATAGGTGACACATCATTATCAACAACTGTTGATTAAGAGCATTTAATACCCTAGGGGCATGATGTTTTAGAGGTGAATAAGCCTCCATTGAAACAAGCTTGCATCTGTGTGTGCTTAAAATTTAAAAGCTGTTATCTGACTTATTAAGATGTATCCCTCAACCCCCCTTTATTCTTCTTTTCTTTTTTTTCCTTTTCTCCCCCGAAAAAGCTTATTTACTCATTTGCATGAAATAGCAGCACTGAAAAATGTTACATAAAGTTAGCTGATCTTGGCAAGTTTAGTAAAATTAAGCATCCCATTAAACATACCACACCATATCCAAATCTTTTATGTTTGCAAGTTATTGTGAACTTGGACAATAATCAAGAGCTTGTTGTGTAATTTGCTCCTTTTTGTAATGTTGAATTTAAAGTATTTTCTATGGTTTTCGGATGTATGGGTGTGAGTCATTGCATATTTTCTAAATTTTGATACGGTGCAAATAAATAACGATCGGTAGCTAATTCTGTAAATTGAACCACAGGGCAGGACCTGCATTTTCTCAATGAAAGCCCCAAGCCTAGAAAATGTAGGCTGTATTTCAAGAGCTGACTTCACCTTGATAAGAGTGTTGCCGTGTAGTCTTGTTGACAGAAAAACCACACACAGCAAATCTGTTACAATTTAAGTTCTGGATTTTGTGGCACTTTCTAATGTCAGGTCTACTCTGTGCGTTGGGTATCCAGGAAGGTAGAGGGGAGAGCCAACCTGTGCTGTCTGAGAAATACTGTAGCTCAGGGAACTCATTAGGTTGGTTTTGATCATCTTCAGCTACCGAAGGGGAAAAAAAAGAAGTATATGTTATTTTGAAAGATTCTTTTTTTTAAATGATGCTTTAGAAAATTACTGCTTTTTATGAAACACTGTCTTGCTATTATGCTGAACTCCTCATGTCTCAGTTATGCGTTTTTGCTTATATAAGGCATTTAAGAAAGCCATATATGACTTGGTTGCTGCCTATAAATTCAAATAAATCCTCCACTGAACTATTTAGGGGCAAATAGGCACAGACTTTGGGGGGAAGCGGGACTTCATTACATTCATGAATGCTCCTAGATACGTTCAAACAGTGTTAAAAGTTTTGTTTAAACTGACAAATGCTGGAATATCTTGAGTCAAAGCAGCAATTAGGGCAAATAGACTGTGCAGATAGAGATGTGAATCCTTGCAGATTCAGATAAAATCCAGTTTTATGACCCTCTAATCTGGTATACAACTTTCTGACCTCATGCAGATGGAAAATGATTCTGGGAGATGAGTTCTGATGCTGGTTCCCACACCCACTGGTTGTGGGACGTGGGAAACTTCAAATATAGCCTGGAAAAAGCCAGGCAAGCACTGAGCTCTGCCTGGAGATGGGCACCTGCGGGTGAGATGCCGTGAGATCCTGTCCCAGCCTAGATATGCTGCTTCTCTCTGGCTGTAAAAGGACTTCATAGGCAGGGACCATTCTGAACAGCATTTTTTAAACAGCAGTGTATGCAAGGTCTTTAGCTGGGTGGCTTCGAGATCAGTAATAGAAGATAACAGCAATGAGAGAGGGTAATGGAAGGAATTTGCCAAACTATCAGTGGATTTTCTCTTCTTTTGATGCTGGAGTACAGGGTATATTACATCTATCTACCTAAGAAATCAGAGGAGGGAAAAAAAATCTTAGTAATAACAGTATTGGGTTACTTTTGGGTTTGATTTGAGAAGCTGGCAGGAAATACTTTTCCTGAAGGGCAAGGGTAGATGAGCAGTGAGGTCAGGAGACACTCCTAACACATACAATTGCTAACCCCTTACAGCGTTTGGGGTTGCCTTTCACAACCTGTGGAGGCATTGTACTGGTGAAGCCCCTCAATTCAGACTGGAGATTTTCAGGTAAAATGGTAAAATCCACATTTGAGTAAAGAGCACAAAGCATACATGCAGATGTTCAACACCGTTCTGCAGAGATCATGCATCCAGCTGAATCTGTAGCATATGGGTACCTGTGCCTCTCACGTGTGAGGGTAATTCAGCACCCAAAGTGAAGTGAGCACCCTCAGCTCTATTGCCCTAAGGCCATGGAGCAGCTATGACTATAGCAAGGAACTGGTGCTCTGGATAGCTGTTTCTCATTCATGTTAAGCCAGGGTTCTATAAAAGCAAATGTGAAATTGATATTTTTATTCTTCTAATGTCTAGAGATATGAACCTCATCTTCACATCCTGCTAGAATAACTTTAATTTCCCAATTTATGAGAGCGAATCCTGCCCAGGCTTATCACACTAGCAGGATTTGTTGCTAACTCTCTGCCCATGGCTCTTGTGAAATGCAGTGATGGTTTGCTGAGGGGACGTGTGAGAATCATCATGGTTGGAGACCGACTGTCTCTAGACCCTGCCCAGGCTCCCCTCTTGAAAAGCTGTTGGCCAGCTGTGTCTACTTATTTGTTCCTTAGTTGCCAAATGTTATTCCACTGGGGCTGACTGGGTGATTGGCATGTCAGATTCACCCAGGAAAAAATAGATCTTTCATCTTGACCTAAGGGGCTGTTGGAGACCATAATCAAAGGAAATTGCTTCTGCCTTAGTGGAGAGGAAAGTGAAAGCTTTTGGGTCTAGCATCACCTCACAGCAAGGATTCTTTAGAAATCCTGCTTCAGCATCCCTTAATTATGCCTTCAGACTTTTCCTCCTGAGGTGCTTACCTGGAAGAGTTAAATTAATCACCAAGTCCTGGTGCCGTAGTTGTCTTCCTGTTGTTTTTCTTGTGCTGTGAGATGATTAGCTGACTGGACAAGCTTGGCATCCTGAAATCTGAAAATGTCTCTTGGCATTTTTTTATTGCTTTGAAATGTTGGTTAACATTTAGTATGTAGTATTAAATATTGCTGTACCCTGGGTGTTCTAAAAATTGATAGAGCCATTAAGAGAAATGCAGGGCAGGTGAGCTTTCAAATGGTGGTTTCTCAGAAACATTAAGTATGTTTTATATGTGCTGGAGACTATTTTTCGCCTGGTAAAAGTTGCTGATAATCATTTGGTTGACACACCCTGTTAACTGCAAGTCTTTGTTAGTAATGTAAGTGCATCTCCATGTAACTTTAAGTTAAAAATTGTTTCAGGTTTTAAATAACGAGTTTTGCTGCTTTGGGGCAGTTAAATCCCTACTCCAAATGTTGGTACAAGAAATATGCATCCTCTTCTTTCTCTGTGATTGAGAGATGATAGAGAGCAACTGTTGGAAATAAAATTCTGAAATTTTCCTTTTATATATGTATTTGTTCATTTTGTTCCCGTCTGTCACAGTAACGCTCTATGCAACACAGAGTAAATAAGTTGGCTCCATTAATATTTTTAGGAAGAAATAATATTTGAATAGTCTTCTTTCATAGTTAAATCTGAATGTTAAGAACTTAGCTTTAAATTATTTACCCACTACTAAAAGCATTATACTAACCGTACTTAGCTCTTTGCTTTGCTGTTGTGTTTTTTTTTAAAGTTGACTTTTATCTCAGAGTTTAAATTTTTGCTTGCTTTTTTTAAAGTGAGCTGAAGTGAAGCAAAGTGAGTATCTTGTTTCTTAGTACTGAAATATTTTTGGAAGCTTCTACTTCCAACGTATTGCATTGAAACACATTAAAATTTACTAATAGTTACAGAAGTGCTAAATTCTGTATATGGCCTTGAGTAATTGAGGAATCAAAGGGATGTGCCATTGTATTCTTTCAGGATAAGCACTTAAGATCTGAACATGTTTCCACATGTCTCTCTATGAGAGATCAAAGTCAGACTATCATACCTAAAATCAGAAATCAGACAGATAATATTTCAGCCTTGCCTGAATCAGAGCAGTTGTTCACATCTACCAGCTCCTACACTGCTTAACTTGTGACACTGAGTTGATTTCCTAGATTCTGAACATCTGTTAGAAAAGCCCAGATGAAGAAGGATGGACTTCAGAAACACAGGCTGTGTGAATCCCAACGCACAGCTGCTTCAGTCATGCCATCCCTCCCATTGCTTTTCAGTGTGAGTCCGTGCATCCAAGGTCTGCGTAAGGCAGAGTTGGCTATTCTTTTATTCATAAACTAAATTTGGAGCTTTTCAGATCCTGTGAGCGCAGCAGTCTGTAGCAAGGGGCATGGCTGTAGGGTGGAACAGATACCCTCCTCTCCCTTTCCCACCTTGCATTTTGTGACATCTTCACAAGACCGAAAGGTTGCACCTCCTTTTAGACCATTCTTCCCAAGCCCTGCAGGAAATGTGAGCCAGAGGAGGAAGCTCTTTAAGCCAAGTGTTGTACTAATATTCCCTTTATTTATGTAGCATGGGAAGTCCAGTTCTCGTTCTTGTGCCTTGAAGATGCAAGCTAGTAAATACTGAAGATTTATAAATTACACGTTTCTTGGATGTGATTTTTGAGTTAATAAAGCATCAGTATTAGTTTCTATTCTCCATATGTGTGTATATTTATGCAGACAATCAGAGCCACATGAGGTATCAACCATGCCATTTTTCCTACAGAGACATGGCCCTTTTCTGCCTTGTCATTTTACTAGCACAGTTCAGCAGTGAGCCCTAAGCATCGATCAGATAGAGCAAATAGGAATCAATTATGTTTTATGAGGTTAAATGGACCATAATGAAAAGTCTGTTGATATAGCACATATTTATTATAATTAATCTACCTAAAAATGAATGATACTGATATAAAAATAATGTTAGCAATATCAGTGTGACCTGAATACTAAATTCCTTTTGAGGTCATACCATTGTATCTGCTCATCGCAGGCAGGGATGGAATACTTGTATGGGGTATTCACAAGGTCTCATTTAAGGGGTTTTGTGTTTATGTGCTCATTCATTACTGAACTCAGCAGGAACTGCCCCAAATTTTTGTAGCAAGGGTTCTGTGAATTTTACAACATTTCTATCCACAAGATAATACGCGAAGAAAGCTCATCAGGAAATGTGCCTGATCATTTCATTGCTCTGGTAAGTAAGAGATGCTCATTCTGTAACGGTTTCAATGCTTCAAATCTGTTTCATTTTGTCATCCAGCAGCTCCAAATAACTTTACAGCTCCACATTTCTCGGGTAGCAGCAGTAGCTTAATTTTAAAATGATGTTGAGCTTTTCTCCCTTTCACTTTTTTCAGTCAGATTTATAGGTGATAGGAGCCTCTGGAAATAAGATATGTGTTTGCCAAGTCCCAGGTTCTTCCTGACCTGTAAGTCACACTAATGGCCACCAGGAGCTGTGCACTTAGCAGAAGAGCAAACTAATTTGATTTCATATGCTGTAAAAAATGCAAACCAAGCATAGCTATAAGGATAATAATGCAAAGTGTAACAGTAATATTGTATTACACTAACCCTTTGACCCAGTGGCATTTAAATCTCAAATATTTATGTATTAATGTTCTTCGAGAGGTTTCTTTGGGTATTGGAAAGCAGTGTGTTCAGGGGAGGCATTTGGGGATGTTTTGCTCTTAAGTGAGGTGAAACTGCAGAATTTCATACTGCTTCTACCTACCTACCAGCTACTGATTATATTTAAGTGTTGATGCTGTTGCACTGCTGAGAAAGTAAATGTTTCATTTTGAGGGTTTTTTTTTTTAAAAACCCACAATATTTGTCTATAAAACAAACTGATACTTTAATTTTTTTTCTTGCTTTTTTAATTAAAATTGAATTACAGATTCATGTTCCAGAGTTTATCATCTTTTGGCTTTAGTTTTTCCTCATTAAACCGTAACCACAAATTTCACATAAGGACAAAACAATTGCCCTTTAATTTCAGATTACAGATTTTTGTCATTCTGATTTACTTGAGTGTACTAAACCCCAGTGAGATTTGAAGACACTTTGATGTTTGTATTTTCTCTTTGAATGGTGCTTAAAGCAGTGAAGACAAATTTCATTCTTTTGTTCATATCCTTAGCATTAAATCAAAACTAGAAGCTTTGAAGACAAGTAAACATTTGTAATAATCTTTTTTTCCTCTTTAACAAATCACCATAGGTCTGTAAAGTTCTGAATCATTACAGAAGTTGGCAGAGTCCGCACTCAGAATGACTTCTGCAATGCAGAGCATAATGGAGAGTCTTAAACAAAATGCATAAAGATGTGGGAGTCCCATATTGATCTGATGTTTCTTAGAATTATGTTTAGCTAAACTCTCAGTCACTTTATCATTTATTCAATAAATAGTATTTATTAGTATTGGTTTTTCAGTTATGTTACCTCTGTATGCTGTTAGAGTTTCTCTTGGTTAGGTTGTGGTTTTTTTAGTATCTGTATGATCTTGATAAAAGATAGCACTAGCTCACTTGATCCCACTGATATGTAACAACAGGGCTCCTTGGGCACTCAGGGCATGAGTGACACGGAAATGCCCAGGTGAAGTCACCTGCTCTGTGGTTTTATTATCCTATTAACATTTCTTACAGTAGCCATGGGGAGTGTTTAGGAAGTAGTGAAGGAGGACTTGTTTGCTTTGCACTAAGGCTCTGAAAAGATTGTAAGCACTGGCAGCTGTTTCCTAAGTCCACACCCTTACCCATGTGTTCTTGGTATTCTGAGTGTCCCTGCTCAAGATGAGCTTTGGTTGGACTCCCATCTGACCTGTCACTGCCTGTGTGCTCTCCCTTTCATGCCCTGTTCCCTAAAGCAAGTTTTCAGTTCTCCTTAGCTAACATGGGCACACGTTGCTGAGTAATTGCCCGCTTGAAGCGCTGCTCCTGCTTTCCGAGGTGCTTTTCCTCATCCCTGATGAACAGACTTTCTTTTGGGGGCTCAATAAATAAAGAAATGGAACCCCCTTGTAGCACACAGGGAAGAGGACTGCATTGACAGGCAGAGTGCAGCTTCTAACCAACAGTTTTGGTTTATTTCCTGCTGGATGTATTGCTGGAATACAACATGTTGCATGCAAAAAACTGACTCTAATAGTCTGATACTAAGCAGACTCTTAAGAGGCAGCTTATTCGTATAGTGTAATAGGTTAATCTTGTTAACGTGAATTTTATCTAGCTTCATAATTAATGGATTTGATGATTTTCTCTTGGATGTTCCTCTTCCTGTTCTGTGCGTGGGCTGCAGCAACTTTCCCTGTGCTTAGGCCAGGGCTCAAAGATGCTGAACTGTTGCAAGCCCTTTCTGCACAGTTCAGTGCTGCAAAAGTCTGTAGGGGGGAGCTGAGGACTCTAGTCCTGAAATGGGCTGTGCCCTGACACCTTTAAATGACACAGAAGATGAGTAATTAATTTTTTGTGGTATAGATGTGTCCTTATGACTGAATCCTCGATGCTGCATTGTGCCTGCCATATGAGCCTGTGTGCAGAGAGCAGCCGTGGTCCTCTGGAGGAGGGGGCTTTGCCTGATGTGGGGCAGGGAAGCTTGGTGCCTTCCTTCCCTTCTGTTTTGGCTGCAGCTGCTGTCAAATCTTTGACTTACTGTTTTTTAGCATTTAAGCAAAAACAAAAAAAAGCAATGAAATTTTATTGAAAGCATTAGCTTTCTCTGCATTAGTGCAGTGGAAAATAACTATGAAGAAAATCAACCCCAGGCAGGCAGGCTATGATTCTCAATTGCAATGCATGGCTTCTCATCTTCATTTTAAAAAAAAAAATAGATTGATCCATTAAAATGTATATTTTAATGTTATCAAGAACACTAGTTGCAATTAAAGAGCCACTGAAGGTCAGTAGTAAAATGCTTGGAAGGGTGGGAGCTGACACCAGAGAATGTCAGGATTACAGCTTCCTGCAGTAAAACTGTGGACATTTGAAATGAGTGTAAATAAAAACTTATTCTTGGTGGACCTCTTTCATGCTAGGTTGTTCGATTCCTCCCTGGAGAGCTCATTATCTCTTGAGTGTGCTCATCTTTACATGGGTTTCTTTTTGACATTGGGTATGTATCAGGCAGCATGTGAAGGGTTGTACGTATGGTGTGCTGTACAAAATTTTGGCAGAGTCTTTTCCGACTCCTGCTAATCTGATAGGAACCTGTGGCTGTGACAGTCTTCAGAAGGTGGTGAACAGTGAGCTCCCAGCTGGGAGCTATAATAACTGTTGTTGGGAGCATCCCAGCAGAGAGAAGATAGATGGATTTGGTTTGCTTGTATCTTTATTTCTGTGGGGAGGGGCAAGCAATGAAAGCCTTTTTAAATCTCATCATTTCCTCCTTCAATTTTCCCTCAGCATTTCAAAGGAGAAATGTGTATAAGATGGCTGGTTGCCCCCGGGGGTGTTGTGGTAATGTCCCTCTCGGGCTACTGCAGCTTCAGAGGAGCTTTGTTTGGGAAGATAATTGGTATTTTCAATTGCAGCTATTTCTACAGCAGCAAGGACCTATAATACCTGTTCAGATCCTGCGCTGTCCCACACAGCTCTCTCCTTGGGGAAGGGGCTTTTGTATGATAAACAGCAATAATACTGATCTGCAGATAATTCAGTCCCACCACCCCCAAATTAAAAAAGAAATATCACTAGTAGCGATGTGTCATCTGCATTTCTTTTAAAAGACAAAACAATGATCTTTAACAAACACAGCAGAAAAGAGGAAGCTGCCTCTGCTGGGTTTTTTGTTGCCCTCAATGTTTCCAAAGAGCAAGAGAATTTCTTGATGATTGGCTTGAGAACCTGGAGGATTGTGCTGAAATCCTGATTAACGCACAAGTTTTTCAAGCCTCTCTAGTGCTTTCAGTGTGAAAAGAATTGGCATTTGCAAGAGAAAGAATCATTGTTTAAATAGCAATGTGAAATAGCTTATTTATGTTACCGTTTTCACTGCCTTCATGATTAAGGTGAATGCTTGCAGCTTGTGGTCTTCGTTCCACAGTGCACTCTGAGCCTTGTATGAAAAACGAACAGCTGGGGCATTCTTACCTTTCCAGATTTTGGTAATGGAAGAAGTGGTCTGGATTCTGTAATTCTGTGATTGTTTTTAGGTAAAAGGAAATTAATTTTCCAGCAAGAAAGCCAAACCTACTGCAAACACATAAGAAAGTGCCTGGGATGACACTGTCACTATTTTGGTTTAGCATTATATACCCTAACATCTGCATCTAAGGGAACAATAGAGCAAATCTCATGCAATGACATTGAACCACAGCCAATTCTGTTTGCATTTACTGCCCCTAGCTGAATAGCAAAAAATAATTGCAGCCAATTCCTGAATTAATGTTCCTGTGCCACTGTGGATTAGAAAATATGTGGGAAAATAAAATACAGTAAACTGCTCATCTACTGGAGTTAATTCTAATAAATCCAGAAGCCAAGAAGCAAAGTCAAGTTAGGGCAGAAATTTTTAATAAATATTTCTGTTCAGTAAATCAGGTGCTGCATTCATATTAGATGTTGGTGATTAACTACATACCATCATGCTGACAAGTAGGCATGATATTAGACAGAAGGTATTAAAATCCATCATTTTTATATCAGTGGGGACAGATAACTTGTATCCAAGAGTTCTCACAGAACTGAGGAGCTGATTTCCACTCAGGATCAGTGTTGCTAAATGGTTGTGAAGGAGATGCAGCCCCAGCTGAGAATCAAGATGTAAGGCTGCTCTGTCTTATTCGGCAGCTCTTGTCTGTCCAGCTCAGTGGGATTGGAGGTCCAGTGCTTCAGGTTTGGAGTTTGGTGACCAGAAATTGGTGTAAAACTCCATACCTTTTAAGTGCGACAGTGTAGGCATTGTTGTCAAGTCTGGATTTTAGTTGCAACTCACCTCAAGTCCTATAAAACTCTCAAGTCTCAGGAATTTTGCATGGCCTCCTGCTGTGGTTGTGCAGAATGACAGTGGTGTATTAGGAGTTGGGAATATGATTCATGGACTACTCTAATTTATTTCATTTGTTTTGTGAATCACTGGTATAATCTGAAATTTCCAATCAGAAGAGGAGAACCCTGTCCTTTACTTTATCTTCCTTGCTAACACAACAACAGAATTCTAATACATTTTACAGTGAAACTATGTGTTGGAAACCACTTTACACATAATTACTAAAAATAATTGTCTTTTGAACTGTGTGCTATGTGCAGGACTAAGCAGTGACACAGGAGTCCTTTATTTGCATTTGTAATTCATGCTGCGGTAATCACACCTGAATAAAATCTAAAGCTTTAACTGTCTCTCTCTTCCTGTCCCTTAAATCATTGTGAATAAATGTGACATTCTTACCCTGACGACCAAGGCACAGACTCAGTCGGTTAAATATTTTAAAGCTTGTGGTTAGATCAATATTTCAGGGCCCTGTGTAGTGTACATACCATGTCATAGGTACTCAGTCTCTTCGAAAGCCAGCAATTAGAGTGATACAGACTTCAAAGATGTGTTCAGAAAAATCATCTTCTAATCAGGTGTGCTGGCTGACAGTGGTTGTGTTTTAGGTCAAAGCATTAGTTAATGCTTAGTGGGCACGCTGCGGCTGTTGAAACGATATGAATCTGGTTGGTGGAGACATGCCAAGTAAGACTTGCATCTCCTTATTATGCTTCAGGAACTGTAGCTTTCAACAAGCCTCCTGCCCTGCAGTGGCTCAGATCATTGCATTGCTATGTCATGCTGAATAATTTGCAGCATTTAGCACTTAAATTGGCTCATTGCAGACAATCCAATTAGAATAAAGTCTATTATCATTTTGGAACCTTGGGATGAAATAGAGTGTTTAAACGATGAGCGTGCGGTACAGCCGCCTGTGCTTCCTGTAGCTTTCCCCTAATCTTGCAGGTTGTATGTGCCATGCTGAAATGGTGCCTGATGCTTATGGAGAGAGGCTCCCCCTCAGTCCTTGGTCACAAGCTGCATTTTCATCTGCAGATCTGTGCATGGGAAGCCCACAGTCTCAAGAGAGACCTGAGGTGCTTCGTGGTTTTGTCCACTCATACGAACAACTTCCAAAACGTTATTCTTTTTGTCAAGGCAGATGAATGAAAGTAGCTGGTGCTGTGATGTGAGCACTATGGTTGGTGAAATTTGGGCTAAGTTGGGCTGTTTCCTATCCCAGGCTGAGGAATCCACATGTTCTGCTGCTAATTTCACTGTTGACCTTGAAAGTCACCAGGGGACAGGTTTGGAAGAGATGGAGTAAGGTGTGCAGGGGAATTCACAAGCCACCTGAATGATTTAGGCATTTAAATACCATGGACTTGCTGGAAACAGTGCCTGAGCTGCAGAGGTGCACTGGGAATCCTAACTAGATGTGTGTCTGTACTGTTGAGCAGCTGTGCTGGGTCCATGGCTTTTCTCTGCTTTAGGACATGGGTTTTGGTTGTATTTATTGGTGACAAATTGGGTACAAGTGGATTTTACCCTTCCTCCCCCAGCTTGTACCCTGCTGTGTGCATTCCTCTTGTGCCAGGTTTTGAGCTATGCAATGACGTGATTTGGGAACTGTCCCAGGTTAAAAATAATTATTTTCTTAATCAAACTTCAACAGATGATGTAGCTAATGCATTCAGATGATCTTCTTGTAGTCAGTAGAAAAGTATAATAAGGTAGATGAAAAATATGTATGAGCAAGCAGCTATGTTAGTGTTGTATATAAGCTAAAACACTGATGAGAGAATAATACGTGAATATTACACTATAATATTAATATTGAATCCTAATGCTTAGATAAGTCTCTTGGCACTCAGGGTGCTTTAGCAAGAGAAGATAAGGGCCAAATCCATTAGCTCTGGTGAGATTTGGATCTGCTTACCTTTGGATTTCATGAAGTCAGGCACTTGCATCCTGAGCAGCTGTTGTGCTGGGTTAAATGCCGCTGTGCGGAGCAGGGACACAAGGAGCTTGTCACAGACAGAGAAAGGACTTCGGCAGAGAGAGCATTTTTCAAGTGGGGAGATCAGATGTGTGTTCTGTATATCGTTCATCTTGTTGAAAGGTTTTTCTTTTGCATCTGACACTGTATCTATACATACATGCATATAATAATATTTTCTCAGCCCTGAAAAATGTAGACTGGGATAGATTTCTATGGTGCTTTGTATGTAAGTATTTGCCTTACTCCTTGGTGACACTAAAGAACTTCACATGATAACAGCAAGCATGTTAATTTTTCTACTCAAGAAGCTAGCTCATGCACGGTGTTTGGCATGCAATAGCTGCATTGATAATTGATAATAAAATCCTACTTCTAGTTAATAATAAATCCAAGTGTCCATATTTACTGTATGACATTTATACATTTGTAGAGGCAGCTGTTTAATACAGACAAGCTAATTTTCTGCAGAAGTGAGACTGGATGTCTTGCGCAGTCTTGTGGTACATGTGGTACCTGAGATGAAATGCTTTAGCTCTTAAGCCTTAAACACCTAAGTGTAGCTGAAACGTGTCTCCTGTTCTCTGTTGGTCCATCAGTTGCAAAGGAGTGCTCTTTTACATGCAAAAGCTTTTTTGTTCAGCTGGAAGATTTTAAAATATAATTACCTTAGAGTCACTGTTCTGTGGTGCACCTGAGCCAGCTGAAGCCTGTGCCACCCCTGAAGGCACAGTTCTGTCCTCTGCCACTCCCCGGGTTCTGCCCGCTGCGCTCATCTGACCCCCCGGCAGCCTGCTCAGGAAGAATCCACCTTTGGAAAAAGAGAATGGGATAGTTTCAGGCCCCTGTGGGATCAGCCTAGTAGCCGGAGCAGTGGAGAGGATGGTGGGTACATAGGAGAAGGAGGGTCCAGTCATGATCTTTGAGGTCCCTTCCAGCCCAAAGTGGCAGTCCTGGGTGAGGATGGCTCAGCCATATGGTTGGGTATCACCCTTAGTTGCTGCTGCTGCCCGTGTTGTCTCAGTATTTTGTCATCACTGGCGTTTCTCTGTGCTGGGAACCCCATGGAGTTGAAAGAAAGTGTAATTTTTACAGTGTAAGTATTTGCTATGTGTTTGGGTAAGAATAATGTCTCAAGAGGAGTGGGTAGGACCAGGAGTAGCATTCCTGTGGCACGTCCTTGTCCACACTCCTGGCTGCAGCACAGCTCTGGGAAGGGTGGCAATAAGATTGCCAGATGGATGGAGTGCCAGTTTGGAAATGAACTTGGTGCCTTTCTTCCTGCTCAGTGTGCTAGCCAAGTGGGGTACACTTGGTGCAGGGCTGGTTGCGTTGTGTGTACTCTGGGAGATGCCAAAGTCTTCTGCTGAGGTCGTGTTCTGTGGCTGCTTTTCAGACACCTATTGGTGAGAACTGGGGAGAACACTTGTGTGTCTTCTGGGGATGCGTTGCTGTAAAAAGCAAGGAAGAAGTGAAGTTTATGTTGATTAAAAAGCCTCTTTGTTTATTCAACGGTGATTAGCTTCAGAGCAGCGGTTGGGTTTTGTTTTTAATTTGTACATTCAGAATCTCTCATAGAATAGCCAATTAAAGAAAACATAACGAACACTTACTTTTAACTGTCCTAAAAATAGAGGTTTAGATTGGAAGTGTTATCTCAACTTTAACTACACAGTGGCATAAGCTATAATAATGTGGTAATAGCTGGAGTTGATGCAGCAGGTAATGAATCTTCAGTTGGATATGAACTTTATTATCCAATGTATGGTTTCAGCTTGAGTCTGTCTCTTGTTGTCACAAGAGTAGCATTTGCATAATTAAATAAATGATACTAAAACTGTCTGCTCCTGTGTGGCTGTGAAATACAGCACTTCTTTCTGTCAGTGCTCAAGCTCATACTCATGGATTATTGGAAAACGCATCACAGAAAATTAACATCAAACCTTTGGTCTTTATGAAATACACAGTAAGCAGAGGACTTACCGAACCAATAGCTCGGGCTTTGTTTCTCATCTCACTTAATTGATCTTATCAGCAATTCTTCATTGAAGAGATGAATTGAAAAGGGCATTTTGAGGTCCTGTTCGCACTGGCTTGAATGAAAAACCCTGTGCAGCTGTAAGGAAGGCTGAAGGCATTAGGTATTCTTGAAAGGTGGAGAAGATAAGCTTGTGTTCCCAATTTTTATTTACTTTCAGTATTTCATGAAGCAGATTATGCTAAGACTCATTGCAGTGTATTAACATCAAAAGGCATTTCAAGGGTGTACCTTCCACTCTCTTCTGGGCGGGGGGGAGGGGATGTTTTGTTTTAACTGGTTTTATCCTGTGTTTTATTCTCGCCCAGGATATACACCTGTAATTGTTTTGGTTCTGGAAGCTGCTAGTTCAGTTTTTCATTTTGGCCAACACTGTCAAAGCAAAATAGCACAGCAGCATTCTTTTTCCAGTTTCTTTTAGTTCTAATGGTGATGTGTGCAGTTGCAACAAGGTGTAATCCCAGAGCCTTCATCTGCAGTGCATGCTCCTCACTTGGGAGGTCCTTGGGGCTGTCTCTTACAGCTGTATTCAGTATCTTTAATTGCTAATGATGCTGGCAAAGCACAGGGCATGATGATTAAGAGCCAGGAGTATTGCTGAGAAGCAAGAGGGCATGTGACCCAGAACATCTTTAAATGTTCCAATATATTGGAGGACTTTGCCACTTTGGGATGTTTCTAAGGCTGGAAGGAGAGCAGGGTTAAATTTTGAACCTCACTTTGAGGTAAAAAGTGAATTAAAAAATTAATGCTGGATTTCAGAAATGAGTTTTCCTAAGGGCTAGAAACAGTCACTCAGGGCACTGATCACAGGAAAATAAGCAGCTAGTCAGGAGTGTCAGGGGCTTTGATATCCTCCTGTTCTCATCCAGCACCCACTAAAGCCCATGGGAGAAGTCCAGCAGGATGTGTGACAGGGGCTTGTGTCACTTGGGAATTGTTACACGGGCACTGGCACTTCTCAGGGAGACAAGGGAAGGGAAAAAAAAGGAGAGAGAGAAAAACACTCCTAAATGCCATATATGTTTCAAGCTTTGTGTTTCTGTAAAGGTGTCAACTGTACCATGATATTTTCAAGACATAATAGAATGTCATAGTTCTACCAAAAATCTGTGATTGATTGCCACTATAATGAAAGCCAGTATACATTGATATACACATTTTAAACTATTTTTGCCTTTATGCTTTTCTTGTTTAACCTGACATTTCTGATTACTGTAGCTAGGTGCCTAAATATGTCAAATGTTTATAGTGCGTGAAGAGCTTTTTTTTTTAATAGCACTAATCCTGTTTGAGTCTCCAATTTCTTCAAGGGCTTTTTTTTCCATTGTTGGACACAATGTTCTGTTAAAAAAGGAGGAATAGCTGCTATGTGGAAAGGAGGATAACTGATTTATAACAGTAGTCCAGTACTCTTTTTTTTAAATCCATTGACTGAATTCAGCTTGTTCATCCTAAATTTATTTCCCAAGACATAGGGCAAACATTTAGTTGGAAAGTGAGTAGCTTATTCCATTTCCATATGTTTTTAATTGTCCAGTTCCTCTGAGAAAAGATCATTAACTGAAGCAAATTACAGTTTGGATGTGAATTTTTCAGCATGGATCTCTGCCCAAAAGGTGATAAATTAGATGCTAAACTGTCTTTGATAGTGACCTGAGAGATTAACACAAACCTATTTTGAAAACAGAAGGAAAGATTTGTTAGTCAGTCAGTGACTGTCAGATTTGGGCATCATAAATTCCTTCAGTACTTGCCTTATTTGAAGCGAATGACGATAAATAGGAAAATTTCAAGCAAAGTTAACCCTTTGACATCCCCATAAATCTTGGAATCAAACTTGAGCAGCAGTAATGTTGAAATTGTAAGGAAACACAAAGCCTTCTGTGGATTGCTGTTTGCTGCTCAGTGTTGGTACCTTTGATCTGTGCAGGAGCATGTCAGGGGCTGGTGGGAATCTATGAAGAGTAGTCCTGTGGACTTCAAGTTGCAAATAAAGTAATAACAAAATACAACTGAACAATTAAATCACAAGTCTTCTGTGATTTTGGTTCTTGTGTTTTGATTTTATGCAACAACACCCGTAATAGAGGAATGTTTTTTCTCCACCACTTTTAACATCCCTCAAGTTAAATGAGGAGCATTCAGGGTGTTTTGTGCAGCTGTTTGATACATTAAATGCACAGATATGCTGGCTGTATTGACCTGAAAAAGGAGAAGATAGGCATTCCTGTAATTTTAGCTGCTTTGTGGTCATTAGGAAAATGTCATCCTTTTTATGCTTACAACTGCTATTAGATGATGACCTTTGGTGAACACTCCTAGTATCTCACAGCCTGTTAATGTGTGCCGCTCGGTAATGCGGTGCCTTACTGCCAACGTCGTCCTCCTTGTTGGTGGAGAGTCTGGAAGTGGTCAGTGTGGGGCTCTAATTCCTGCTTCTCTTAGCCATGCTCTCAGAGATGCTTGCCTAAAAGGTATCTGTAGCTGGGTCTTGCTTCCAGGATCAAACTGAGAAGAAACTCATTCTTGAAGGACATTTTTTTGCCTCTATTAAACATTTTTCCCTTTAGAGAAAATGTCGTCTCCTTCAAGGGATTTAAAGAGAGTCTGGGCACAGTGTTGAAGTGGATAATCTTTGCAGCTGCCTTTTTCAGCAAACCTCTGGGGAGAGGGGGCTGAAGCAAGTGTCTGGGAAGCCAGAAGACAGGATATTTCTTCAGACAAGTTGAGAAATAATCAGGGGCTATGGGAGGCTTCTCAGGATGCGAATGAAAAGGAACAGATGGATTCTGGAGATTACCCAGCGGGATTTAGTGACCACGTCAACACATTGGGTGGGGGGAGGATGTTTGGTTTTAAGAAGTGCTCCGATTGCTTTTTATTTTAAGGCAGCCCTAAAACTAGTGACAAAGCTGGTGCTGTGTGATACTGGGTGCTGCTGATAGTTTACAAGATTTTTGACTCGATCAGTCTCAAATAAATGTTCAAGTGGTAAAGAGATTGGAGCTGCTGGTGAGGAAATAGTGTCTCTTTTAAGAAAAACATTGGGCTTGAAATTATCATGGGGCAGCTGGGAACTCACATTTCTTGAGTTGTAGAATAATTTAATCTTTTGTTTCCATTGGGAGACTGTAGGGATTCAAGGCATACAGTTTTCTTCTCAGTCCCCTTTTTCTGAGCTTATGTTGCCAAAATCCTGGTCTTTGGATTTCGGTGTCTTGGTCAGGTGTGAGAGCAGTATGTCTGGAGCTGCGACCCTCTCAACAGGCAGGTTAATTCGAGTGCAGTGCCACCTTATCTGCTGAAATGAAAGGAAGAGTTCACATCTGAGACCAATACATGAACAGGGCAAAATTTTACTACTTTTATGTGTGAGGAACTTTGTCTAAGGATGTGGGTTTGTTCTTTTTTCTTAAATGAAATAGTTACATTTGCTTCTGCAACAGAAAGATGACAAAAAGCAACAACTAGCCAGATCATTTCCAGTCTCCCAAGAAGAGTTTAAAATACTGGATTTTTCTTTTTAGGTAAGTTTAAGCTATAATATAGAGCCATACCTATCAAAGATTGAATGGCACTATTTTTGAACAAAGACATAAAGGACATGGGGGGAGACACATCCCCTGCTTTCTTCCCGATGACCCTGTTCAACATAGTTATGGGATTCCTACATTTTTTTCCTACCTATTTTTAGATATGGTTATTCTTTTGTTTCTTGTTGCTTGGCAAAGCCACTTGAATGAAGAAAATCTCTGCAGAAAAATGATTGTAATTACGTAGAAGCAAGTGCCTACGGGTTGATGCGAAGAAATGACTTGAAATGCTTGCAAAATAGTTTGAATTGATTGGCTGGATTGGTGGTGAGTTACTCTAAAAGCATAATGAAGAGCAAATGTAAATAAAATAGGAAACACTATTCTTGAAAGACAGGTAGCACTGATGTCCATTCTTCTCAAAATGGACCGTAAAAGGCTTGTAGCTCTGTATAAATCATGCTCCCTTCAGCTTTGTGAAAGCTTTCAGTGGAGCTTTTGAATCTTAAACAGGCAGAGCAGTCATATCAGATGGAGACTTTTTTTTCCCTGTTCTCCTCCATAGGGCACATAACAGTAACCAGATGTAGTAGGAGAGGCAGAGCAGACAGCTGTAATCCCCACTGCCTGTGTCACTGCTGTTGATCTGTTTTATTATGTAGCTCATTCTTGTACTTTTCCCAGTTCTAACGACCCATCTTCTGGTTGCTGAATGTCATTTTTAATCTGCCAGAGCCTCCTTTTGGGTTTTCTGCATGTATTTACACTTTCGGCTTTGAGAATGTCACGTAATAGATACAACTCATAAACATCATGAATTACAGCTCCTCTCAGGACTACAGCTGGATTTACTGCTGAACGTGTTTATCAGATTGACTTTTGTAGTGGTATCGGCCGGAATTTTCTGCAACTGTAACACAGGAACAATGAAATGTTTAGATTTGAGACTAAAATCCCACCTTGACAATAGACATTCTTGCCTTCCAAATCTCCCTTTGTAGCTGGATTTTTAAGAGTTTCAATGGATAGCATTTTCTGTTTAAGAATTGAATTGGGACAAATCCTTTTGGTCAGGTGGCTGACAACTACGTACAGAATTGACCTTTGTGGCATGAGTGGCTTTGAATGAGTGTTCCTCTTCCAAGCTTCCTTGTGTATTTATTAGCAGCTCCTAAACCCATTGTAATTGCAGATTAAACAGGGTTTGGTTTGGGGTTTTTTTATCTTTACAAACTGCTGGTGCTACTAAGAAGCTTTCAGGCTATGTAATGAAAGAAAAAGGAATCCTTGATCCTAATTTTGAGGAATAACAGATTCTTTCAGGAAGTACTTAATGATAACCCTGAGGACACTACTCGCTATCCCATATTGGTTTCCTGTTTAAATCAAGATTAATTTTGATGTGATGTCTAGTACAGTGTTATGTGTCCTTCTCCAGACAGGTGTGTTTATAGGAGCTGCTTGTCCATGTCCTTGCCGTTACTGTTAGGTTAGGTTTAGATTTTACTTGATTTTTATGGTGGATTTAGAGTGAGCCATGAGTTTCACTGGAAGTGTCACTGGGATTCTTATGCTGGGAATATTGAGGAACAGACATGAACTCTAGTGCACAGATTGTGGAAACTTTGATATGGGCTGCAAAGTTTTGGACAAACTAAAACTTCTGACTTCAATTTTGCACTGTGATTTTCTTATGCTTTTATGATTAATACATAATTTTGACCTGAATTAGTAAAATAATTTTGTTTTGAAATGCTAATGTCAGCTGATTCTACTTGTGGGGAAAGGGAGAAGCTTTATTTTTGTTCCAGCCTGCCGTTACCCGCTTCCACTCAAGATATGTGCTAAATTAATCTCTAATTGGAAACACTTAGCCCCCAGAAGTGATGGCTGGGCAGCTGTTTGCAGCTGTAAGAGCCTGTCCTGGCAGTGGTATGGAGACCAGCCTCCTTTTTGTCTCCAGGACAAGTCATGGCTTTGATACTGATCTGTGGTGGTCTTTGTAGTTTGGAGCCTGGCGGGCGGCTCTACGTCTGGGGCCACAGGCTGTCAGGGTGGAGGAGATAAGCAGGAGGCCCCTTCACTGTATGTCAGGAGGAGCGTCTGTTCATTCAAGCAGCCTTAGCTTAGAATTACTTCCCCCCCATGGCTTGTCGGTTGGTATCTGCTGGTATTTGGGAGACTGTGGCAGGCTCATCTATCACCTGTGCTTTTGCTAGCTGGACTGATTGCAGAAATTGTGATAAACTTAATCTAGGGTGGGAAGTCTATTTTGCCTGACATTAGTCAATAAGCCATATATATTCTTGTAAACAGGCCTACAGACCACATGGGATGATGCATTAACAAATCCCTAAATAGATGGCTTGTTTTAAACTTCCTGAGCACTTTTTATATACATGGGGAATATAGCTGCAGACCTCTTTCAGTATAGTCAGCTTTTGCTTTTTTCCCCTGTAAAGCCCACATCACTTGATGCGTTTCTAACATCTGCTCTGGGATGGTACAGTCAGTAGCCCGAAAATGCATTGACACAAATCACGCCTCAGTCCTGCACTACAACTTCCCCTTTTGATTCCCGAATCGTGTAGACTGACTTGCTGTGAGCCCTCCACGGGTGGATGTTGGCTTCATCAGACAGATCTCTAGCAGCATCCCCAGAGCCAGGGTGCCATCAGCTGGGGTACAGGAAAAGACTGCCTTCTGGTCACACCTGCTGGCACTGCTCCTACTGGGCTCCAGAGGGCTGGAGGGAGGCTGCAGAGAGTTCCCACGTCTCGTTTTGTTGGAGAAACTTTGGTGTTGATTTCTTCCATCTGTGGAAATAAGGAGGAGTGATGGCATTTTGTAGGGAGACACAGGAGAGGCTGACTGCAGCCCATGAGGGCACAATGTGCTGGGGAAGGGACAAGTTACTATAATTGCCTTAATATATAAGCTGTATGCCATGTTGCATGACTTTGCTTCAGAAGCCTCTCCTTTTGCTCGCTGCTTTGTAAATGCATAAAACAGGAATGTTTGCAAACCAAGTGCTTGCAGTTTGTGCAGATCCATATCACACATTAAGCGTTCGCCAGGACCACTGACACATGGCTCTCCAAGCAGCCAGCTGGCCACTGCCATATATAAAAGTTCTGGCAAAATCCTAGAAACAGATTTCTCTCGGGAGAGAAAGATACGTTGGCTTGAACGTGTCTGGTGAACAAGGTGGAGCCACAGAAACAAAACCCAGCATTCCTGTCCCCATCCTTCCCTCCTATCCTGCATCTTCAGTACTTTTTAGAAGGTGGTACAGTTGGGTTTTTTTTTAACTCCTCCAAACCTACAAATACATAGATGTTCAAGCCTGGGATGTATCTGCTTTCTAGCACTAAGATTGTAAGGTTGTTGGAAGGTCTGAGCCTTAATACTACATGATGCTCTGTGTGAACACCCTTTTGATCTTGTAAGACCTTGAAAGTAAGTCAGAGAGAACCTCCAGTGTGAAAAAAAAAAAAACCAACAAAAACCCTAGTTCTCATAGGGACTGCTGGTGTGAAATTTTTGTGGATGTTTTATGTGAGCCTTTGAACCTCTGAAATATGAAGCGCTGTCCTGATATACTGGACTGTGTGGTTTTCTTGTGCTATGAACCTGCCTCTGGTGGAGGCAGACGTTGTTTATACCAGCCTGTACTGGTAATGTTGGCATGAGCAATTATTACTTGGAAAATTGTAAGGCAAAAATAGATACTGCTTGTGTCTGGATGGGGTTTTCCTTCCCTCTTCATACCAAACGTGCAAACACAAGCTGCACTGTTGTCAGGTAACACTTTTTGCTTTGGACCGTAGAGAATTCATCTCAGAAGCTTCTCAGGGAGAATTCCTCATGGCATTTATGTTGTGAGAAAGGGCCTTATCTCCCATCTTCAAAGCTGAACCTGACAGTATTTTGCCACATATGTGAGAGTGAAAAATGTTAAGCAGTAATATGAGAGATTATATTTGCTGAAGAATAAGCAGGTGAAGAAGACTGAAAAGCTCAGGTAATGATGCAGCTCCCAAAGGAATGACAAACACTGAACATCATCTTGTCTGGGTCAAATGTGTTCGGGGGTGAAGCAGGGTGGTAGAAGTGGGGACTGGGTGTGTTGTGTTTTACCTAATATAACTGGAAGGGCAAAGAAGAATCCCCTTAGGGTTATCCTCCTCCCTGCTGAGGGCCAGCATCCTCCCCCGTTCTGGGTAGTGCCTCTTCCCCACCCGAACAGACCTCATCCCACCAGACTGGGATTCCATTCTGGAATCATCCAGCATCTTCTGTATGCTAATGTCGCCTTCCCAGGTGCTCCCTCCCAGGATAAAAGGTTCCCTTTCTGGCAGAGGCTTCTGGCTCCCTTCCAGATGTCTACCTGGCATGCAGGCTGCCACTGCTCATCCTGTGCCTCATACTTTTTTGTTCTTTTTCAAAGGAGGACAGCAGCATCATAGCTGTACGAAGAGCAGTGCTGCTCTTGCAGCCTCTCCCTGTATGGCACATCTTAAATAGGAGCCTTCAGCCAGGCTGGAGACCTTGGCTGACCGCTGGTGGGAAGCTTAGCTGTGCTCTGCTGAGCTGGCTGTGATGGCAAACTGCCACATGAAGTACCTGGGCTTAAAATGTCAAGGAAATTTATTCAGTTTCAATTAATCTGCAAAAATACCTCAGGAGCTTATGTGAGAATCAGAATCTGATGTTGTAAAAGGATTTCACATGATGAGACTTCCGATGCAATAGAATGTCAGAGATCTTCCCTTGTACTAGGGACTGCAGATGACTCTCTGAATTTGGGATGGCAGGAAACATGTACAGGGTTTCTGTCATTGCAGCAGCAAGTGTCCAGGGACTGGGAGGAGGGAGAAATGGGGCCATGTTTCTTACAGTACCCTGATATCAAATGAGCCCTGCTGGGTCTTGTAACTGCCCTCTGGATGTATTTCTGAGAATTCAGAGCCCTGATGTGGGTGTAGTAAGGTTTAGGATTGCTTAAGGACAGGAAGCTTTACTGGGTGTGGGATCAGTTTTGTCTGTTTCCCGAATAGTGTGTTAATATTTTCCTCTAGTTAATATTTAAATAGCCCAATGATTATTTCTAAGGAAATGAGATTAGACTATTGGTGATGTTGCCGAGGAACCAAAAGACTTAGAAGTGTGCCGGAATTAATGTTTGGGTTTTTTTATTGGAAACTGTGATTTAAGTTTCACTGGAAAGCCAAACATATGGGGAACTTTCCAGCTAGTGGCAATTTTGCAGTTGTTAAATGCTGTTAATCTGGTATATCTAATTGTTGCTTGATACCCTCTTCTGCTATTGAGTTGTCACAGTGTAAACCTGTAAGTTTTTCATGCTGGGACTCTCTTGAGGGCTTTCTTGTAACTGGTGGAAGAAGGCTGCAGTCCAGTGGATGGGAAGGAAGAGCACAGCCCACGGGGACCGTGTCAGCTGTGTCTTTTGTGCAACAAATGTGTGGTCTCCTACTTTGCTTTCCCTCTATAATCCCTGACTTTAATGGATGTTTTCCCAATGATATTTTTTTTTCTGTTTTTAAACACTAAGGCTGTTTAAAATGAATCCGTTGTAATCCATGTAGCAAAGCTGTGCAAGTTCCTCATAATGCCTGTTGGGTTGTTTTTTGAATGATGATCCCTAATCTTTTATCTGGCTGTGTCTTTAGACTAAATTTTTACAGCTGGGATTATCTCTTCCCTGGGTAGCTGTGTCAGTAATTCATTTCTTGAGACCGTGCCCAAACAGAAAAATAAGGGAGAGGAGGTTGGAGGTGGGAAATGTATTGGATCGATCCTGAAAGAAGACTACCATCTATTCATGCTGAAACATAAAACAAACCAAAAAGTTTTCAGCTGAACGAAATACTCCTTTAAAGGGCATTCTTAATCCTTTTCTGTGATGTAGCTCACTACAAAAGTAAGTTGGCTTTTTCAAACCAAAAAACGAAACATTTACTTCAAGGCTGGTCAAAGCAATCATGTTAGCTTCTAAAATTATTTTGGGGGGTTGTGTTTGTTTGGGGGGTATTTTTAGCTGAAAATACTCAGCAGACTAGACTAGTTGGAATCACATTTGTTGGAGTCCAGTACAGACTGGCCTTTTTAAGGAAATAAACTCTGTATATAAGCAAACCCAAGAGACCGATGTATGCATCCATGGCAAATCCTTCTACCCTTACCTACTGCTGAAAATAAAGAAACATTTAAAAGGGAAGAAAGAAATTCCAAGTGAACATTGTCCAGTGTGGGATAGAGGGATTCAGCGATCCTGTGTTTCTAATTGCAGATCAGGTGGAGGTGGTTTTGGGAGCAGGGTGGAAGTATTTCAGTTAAAGGGAACCATCTGTTCCCCTGTTAGAAGGAGAGATGCAAGAAGTGCTTGGACTGAGGCATCAGTCACCACCTGCCAGTGGCTCAGCAGACGCAGTGGATGGTGCTGAGAGCCAGCCATGGCGAAGCAGCCCTGCAGAATTTGCTGGCATTTCTTCCATCTCTAAGTCTGCCTGTTCACACCGAGGTCAGGGAATAACAGCAATGTGTTTAGGAAAGGCTCGTTCATGGGAGGAAATTATTCTATTAATTGCCATCAAGGTTCTGAAAAAAAAAAAAAAAGCAGCATCACCTTGATCCAGGAAACCAAGTGGTATTCAATAATTTTAGACTATGCCCTGGAGACATGTCTCCAAGAACAGAAGCCAGGAATAATTAAATTTATGGATGCCTTTTTTTTTTCTTTCTTTTTGGTTATGCTACAAGCACAGTAAAAGTTTATAGGCTTCATAAACCTGACTGGCACATACCTTTCTTCAAACCTGAAGGATCACTATATATTACAGCGCTGGGCAGTGATCAATAGTACAATAATACCAGTTATGAAAGGCTTGAGACCCAAAAGATGTGATAATGAGAGCACATTTTGCATCTTAAATGTGAATTATGCTTCTGCAGTGCAAGTGCTGATTTTTTTCTATTCAGTTGATCTTGTATCACGTCAGACACTAGAATTAAAGACTGGGTCTAAGACCTGCAGTGAATGACTGCTGAAAAACTGGTTATGAGGATGTTTCAAGTGTTGTGGGATTGCATAGTGAGTGAATGGATTTAGGTCAGGCCGTGATCAGTCCCCAGTTGAAGGACCTGGCAAAGCTTTCAGCAGGTGACTTTCCAAGAAATCCCTTCACTATAGGTGCTTGGAGGTATGAACCCTCCCCTCACCACTTAACAGAGCTGTCCAGGTGGCTAGGTACAAGCTCTCAGTGTGTACAGACAGCAAAACCTCCTCTGACCGGACTTCTGAACAATAGGTGTGTGGAATCACATTGGTTGAACTTCAGGAAATGCCTTCCAAGACGTCAGGTTATGTGCCAGGAATAATCTGACGACTTGGAGTGGCACACTAACGGGATAGCCAACCTGCCACTACTGTCTTGTGCTGAAATAGTTATTTACAAGTTTAATAGAAGATTCTTACCAGAACTATATTATTTAAGAATTTAAGTGCTATGAAAATGTTTTAGTAATTTTCAAGATAAGAATTTGCTTTGTTACAAGCAAACTACTTTGTAAAACATTTTAAAAATACATATATTTGGAAAACCTTAGCTAGCAAGTTGTTCCAGCCTCATCTTATTCCATACCAGGAGGGACAGTTTCACAGACATCTTGTGGGTGGTGTTTTGTTATGATTTGTTTGTTTTAATTGAAAAATGCTGTGTTCTGCCTCTCTTTTTCCTTGCTGAAAGATTTTAAATGGAATGGTAAGAATAACAAGAGCTGCTCATTTCATGAAACCGTGGCTGAAAAAGGTTCTCAAAACTGACCTTATTTCTATTGATGGATAATACAAATTTTCCTTTGGTAATTGAATACAAAATCTCAAGCAAGCTTAGGCTTACTTTCAGCATACTGCTGTCTTCTGGGCAGCAAGCTGCTATCAGCACAGGAATTTTCTCTTTAGATCTTCTGGTCTTCTATATGCTGCGTGGTCCTTGGAGGCAAAATGGAGGTGGTAGCAGGAAGTTATGTGGTACCCCCTACCATCTGCTATCACTTTCACTTTTCCACTTACTTTATTTTGGTTTATCCTTCCCGCCCTGCCCCCCCCCCGCCCCGGACTTCTATCTGGGGTTTAAAACTTCAATCAAGGGGAGAGGGGGGGGGGAAGTTCTTTGGTATTGGACTTGATGATCACTTGAGGTCCCTTCCAACCTGTGGATTCTGTGATTCTTAATTAACTCCAAATAAACTGAGATTTCTTCCTTCTGCTAACTCTGAAGTGTTTATGGGACTCATTTCCATGTATCATCTCTTCCCAGTTCAATCCCTTGTGGATTTCCCTGTTGAACTGCATATCATCTTCACTTTGCTGGCCATCTATTTCTTCTAAAGCTGTTTGCTTAGGTTAACAGTCCAACCCATCATTCATGGGAGATGTTTTGCAGATTTTGTGGCAGCCAAAAGGGTGGATGGGCTTTCTCTCTAGCTCTACTTTTCATCTATTTCAAGAAGCATTGTTAATATGGGTAGTGCACAAGGAATTTATATGTAAATGCTAACAAGCTAGATGTATTGCTAAGACTTAAACAAGTTTCTAAATACATGCTAGGAAAGGTAGTGAAAACACCAAATTTGCTTGGGTCCTTCATAAAAAGCTGTTAAGAAGACACTGAAACACAGAGTCTCTGAAAGTGAGAGTTAAATGAGTTTGTTACCTTCTTAGCCCCATTTGGCTTATGTGATATACAGATGGGTATAGATGTAAAATAGGCCTATATAATGCATGCATACATGCACAATACACACACATAAACATTTACAATGTGCATTAAACTTCTAATTGATTTAGGCTTCAGAGAGAAGCCCAGGCTATGGATTTTTCAATGCTTCTCACAGTACTATTTCTCCTTTGGTTTGGAAGCAAATAGCCACTGTAAAAGCAGACTCCACTGGAATAATTAAAAGCAATTAGGTCAGTGTGTTTATAAGTAGCCTAAAAAAGTGTCTACTGAAAAATAATCAGTGAAATCATAGTAGTCTTGCAGGGGAACCTGTGAAGGGAATGAATGCACAGGGGAGCACCAGCCAGAGAGATGTGCAGCCCTCTAGCACTTATCAGATCAGCTGACAAAGGGAGCTCTGAAAAGAAAATCAATTTGGGTGAAAAAAATGCATTTACTAGGGTTTGATTAAATGATGCAAATATATTAAAGGGGAAACAAAGGCTTTCACATAGCTGTTTAGAAATTATGATCATCATAAGGAGAGTTGTGTGTGCTAGTGTCTGTCACGGGTGTTTGTGGGGTACTGGATGCACACAGATGTTTGGGGATGTAGACCCTCAAGGATCCATGGGGTTTTTATCAGGTGTCCATGAATGGATCTAAGTAAAGAAAACTGATTATCAATGGGCTTAAGTCCACAGTTGCTGGGATCTGCACCCCTTTGGGAGATGTTTTGCAGTGTACAAATCAAAAAGGTTGAAAACCGCGGGCATTACAGCATTTGTGGTGCTGGGGAAATCAGTAGCTACAGGATTAGGCACGTAGCCAGTCTAGGAGCTCCTGGGTATATTTACATCCTTTCTTCAGTAACTCATTAGTCTTCTAAAGTGGGTTTGGTTTGGGGGGTTGTGTTGATTTATTATTTTTTTTAAATCTGCTTCTCATGAGTTTTGTGACCCCAAGAGTTTCTTATTTGTAGCAAGGAAATGATGCTCTCTTTTTTATTTTTTTAATCTTTTTTTTTATGAGAAGTAAATGTTAAATAAATTGAATTTTAATGTTTATTGTGGTCCCAAAGGAAGATAAAACCATTAGCTAATGACCATAATCATGAACAGATTTTATTTAAATTTGGAATAATATTTGATCTGCTATGCTATTAATGGTGGGTCTGTTAAAAAAAAACCTCTATACATATAAAGGAATAAATATGATTTATGCAAGCAATATGAAGTTGAAAGCAGTATAAAGAATCTGTTTGGACTGGAAATTATTTATATGCAAGTTTGAATGCTGAACATAGCTAGGAAAGCTTCCTATTTTGTAAAAACAGAATAGTGAATTACCCTGCGGTTACCTTTTCCTTTGGAGTTTTCTTCCCTAAGTTTACCCAAGCACTAGTAGGGGATTAGTGATTATCACAGAATCATTTTCCAATTACAATTGATAGTTCTGCACATCAGAGCTTTGATATTATTTTTTTTAAATGGAGAGATTTCAAAATCTATGCTAAAAATATTTTAATCGTTTTTAAGGTGTGTATAATATTTTGTGCATTGCCATGTATCTGTATATTTCCAGCCATTTAATTTTTCTTGAACCGTTTTTTTTTTTAACCTTGTGCATATTTTTATTCATTTAAAAAAAAAAAAAGAAATAAAACCCAAGTACCTGGGTGGTGTCACTTACCAAAGACTCTCAGGGAGATCCTGTTCACATGACTTCCAGGCTCACATAAAACCCATTTCTGTATTTCTATCTAGGGAAAAGCCCTGGGCCATATCTGTGAGCTTATTCTGATTGCAGCTGCTGAAGGAGGACAGAGTGCTGCTGTAGATCTGGGCTTGGTGCTCTGGCATTTTGAAGACCCTGCCCTGGTCCCCGGGGTTCAGAGCACCAGAATGGTGCTAATCTCAGCTCACACCAAACAAGGATTTGCAGAAGGTGCTCTGTGCTGCTAAAAATCTCATCTAAATCTTTGGTGTGGTGCTTGGGGCTTTATGCGGTCTTCATCACTGCTTGTAGTCTTCCCCTGCGCTGTTGAGGGAGCAAGAACAAGGAACCTGGACTGTAGGGGCCTTTCAGGGTCCTGGTTAACATCTGGAATTGCACATGGAAGGAAATTGCAAGCCCGTAGAGGCTCTGGAGAACAGATGGAGCATGTTTCCCATAGTTAAAGGGGTATCATTATCTTGAAATACAATCAAATTAAATAAAACCTGGCCTAAAATTCTTTTATTGTTTCTAACCTTGGCTGTCCTGCCAGTACTTGTTTTATAACGTTGATTTATGAGTGGATGAGGTGATACATATATCACCAAATTGGTTGTACTTTATCTTGGTGCTGCTGATCCTAACCAGATAGTGATGATAAATCCAAAGAAATTTTCCTTTTATCTTTTTTAGCATTTGTGAAGTTGGATGCTGTTTGGGACAAGAGTGGGATAGGGCCGTGCTTTTTAAGCTTTATGTCTGTGAAATGCCTGTGAAGGAAGCTTGCAGCTTCTGAGGAAGAGTTCTGCTCACTTGAAAGAGGTTCAGTCTGCAGCACTTACCCAAAACCTTAGCAGATCTGCAGGGCAAGGCAGACCTGTATATTCCTTGTCAAGTGCAGACCGTTGCCTACTCCAAAGCACAAGGCTCTTCATGGCTTGAAGGCATCTTGCACCATGTGAATCCGGCATCAAAGCCCCATTAGCACAGGATCTATGGGCTCTTCATTCTGAATATTGGTGGAGCTGCTTGTGGGAGCATTGCAGGTGGCACCTTTCCTTGCTTAACACTTGCACACAGATTTAATTTGTACATCAGTTAGAAGCTGCCTTTTAAGTGACTTTTTAAATGCCCCTGTACAGAATTACTTCATACTTTGTAGGGAATGACAGTGTGGCAGGCACTGGTATCCCCTGTATCACCAAAATTATTAGAACATCCGCTCTCCTCCCAGCATCGGTGAGCTGCAGCAGGGATCCCTGCATGATCCTTTGAGCTCTGTCAGGTGGGCGGCCACACGAGCACAGAGTGCTTCTGTAAATGTTTGTGTGTGTAACCTGGCAAAGGCGGCGCAGGACGTTCAGCTGCGAGGACTGGCGTGTTAAAACCGAATCAAAATATTGTCATACAGATTAGAATGGAAAAACACACAGCCAGATCTCTAATGTCTTCTCTTAACTGTGCACATTGAATAATAATTATTTTATGAAGATAGTGCGTGGTAAATATTTATAAACAAACCAGGCAAACAGCGAGACCACTGAGAATAAAACCCTATAAACGTATCAAAGTCCTGTTTCAGAGCAAACTACAATTACACTCCTTGTAGATAATTCGCTTTTCCTTTCCAGAGAGTTTTACACTTGTCAGTGCTCAGTTCTGAATGGATGACACTGGACATATTCTGGCTAAATTTTGGGATAATACTGAAGTAGTATTCTCGTTCCATACACAAAAACAAATAATCTCGAAATATAGATCTTTTTTTTGGTGTAGTAATTACTGCTTCCTCGCCTACTATAAGAGCAATTAAGCCCCAACTAATGAGCAGTTTTCTACATTATAGTTATTCTGCTCTATCTTAATAACACTTATCTCATTAAATAGCTTGCTTCCTTTGGAAAAGAAATGTCTAAATTCATTACACGTTTTACAGCTACTGGTCAGAAAAGCTTAATCCTTTTATCTTTCAAAGCGATTTTATTTTCTTTCTTTTCTCAGGTGCATCTGGTTCTGTTTGCACATTTTACCCGCTTTAATTTGGCTTCTCCAGCCAGGTTAGAAGATAAACTTCCTTTACCTACAGGCCTGGGGCACGAGCTTTCATCTGGGACATGGGAGAGGCGTTTCACTCTGGGAGCAGATGCCTGTAAAGCGTGAATTTCAGTCTTTGACTTTTTATCTAACAAATTTAGAGAGCAGGCTTTTCAGAAAGTTGTGCTTTTAGCAGCCCTTTTTTTCTCTTCTTTTTTTCTTTTTGGCATGCTGCCTTCTAATAATTTAAACCACCGCATTTTGAAACATCTGAAGCAGTAGCTGACTAACTGGTAAGGGGCCCTGCATTGCGCGGTTTGGTAGGGAGCCGCTCAGAATGGAAATGGCCCAAAGGGATAAGGCAGCACTGCCAGGTCTGGTAGTTTTATTGTTAGTCTTGCAGTATTTGGTGTTTTTCTTAAAGCCACAGCTGCTGCAGTCTTCTAATGAGAGGAAAATTCATCAGCTTCCATGTAAAAATGCAGCAGTGCTTACGGGAGGGGAACTCGAAAGTCAGTCTCAAGTATTTCCTTCTGATTGAGAACAAAAAAGTCGTGTGAAAAGACCCTCAGCACACTCTGGTCATATTTTTATAATCAAATCTTATTATTTGGAGACTGAAATGTGTGGTGAGACTGGGGATACTGTAACTGGAGAGGCAAATTCTCCGACAGGGCCCCTTCCTCTTCCTGACATGGCAGGGGCTGCAGCCCCTGCAACAGCAGCACAGCTCCCTGCCACTCGTGGACTATGGGGAAAAGCCTCTGCAGAGGTAGTTTTAACCCAGGATTTTTAAATTTACATTTTTTTATTTAGTTCAAGGAGCAAACACATCTCCTAAATGAGTGGGAGTAGGATATCCTCACGCTTTATTGAACCATGTTGCCGCAATTGTAGCCAGTGCTAAATCAAGGTGCAGATGTAAAAGAAATTGCACTAAATGCTATGGTTATTTAGTTTTTTCTTTTTAAAATGCTTGACAGTTTAGAACTGAATTTGTAGAATCATTATTAAATAAACTCTGACTGTGGCATATTTGCTTTAGGACCTTGTTTAGCAAAGCACTTAAGTAAATGCGTAATGTGAAGCCCATGAATAATATTATATCTGTGCAGTGAATAGAGCACATAAGTGAGAGCTTGGTGTCCAAGATGTGAGGAGCCCTTGAACTGGAACTATTCACACAATTAAAGTTAAACATTTGCTGAAAAGACATTGGATTATTCAGCTATTTAAAGTAAAGCATGTGCTTAAGTACTTTGCTGAATCAGAGCCTATAAAAAGAAATGTTCACAAAAACATGTGAATGCTGAAAATGGAAACTAATCACTGGCTAACTGATACTGTGTCGCAAACACAAGCGAGGTAAAGCTGGGTACCAGACCATCGTCGGATGAGTTAGTGCTCTCACAGCAGAGCTCTCGACTGTGAGCTTTGCTCTTGGCTGTTTGTGCTGGCTGCCCTGGGTGAGTAAAACTGGAGTCTCGTCTAGGGCAATAAAACCACTGCTTAGTTTGCAAGTCATCATACCAGGAGCATTATGCTACATGATGTGCATGCTATAAAACGTAAGGCTTCTCTGAACCACTTCATCAAGGCATAAACTGGAGCTGTGAGGTAAACTCTAGAGTGTGAGTTAAGAAGATCAATAAGATCTGTCTCAGTAACTACTAAATTAATAAACTTATATTACTGATTTGCTAGCTTCTCTGTATTAGTGGAGTTGTAAGTCGTTACATCCAGAATTTACTTCAGAATGAGCCCTGCTTGCTTTCTTGCTGACATGAAAACCTAACAAGACCAGCGAGACCAGAAGGTTACGTTATCTATGCAAAGGTCAGCTAATATCACTCACCGAGAGTTAAAAACAAATAAACACAAAAATCGGTGCAGCCAGCCTTTCAAAATCTTTCTCTTTGTATCAGCTTCTGTCCCTCAGAAAACAATCTTCTCCACCCAAAGGTGTATTTCTGAGAGCAGGTGCTCGTGCAGGATGCATGGTAACCAAAGAACAAATAGGAGTGCTGTATGTTCTTCTAAAATGTTTATTAATAGGCCTGGGAAAGATCCACATAATTCTGATTTTTTTTAAAAAAACCCATCTCTTTTTGTGCTAGATAGTACGAAGTGTATAGGTGTCAGCTAGAATAACAGCATCCTGACATAAATAGCACTCTTTTTCTCCCTTTTGCTTATAAAGATGATGGGAATGGTGCTGAGCTGAGCACTGACAGGCAGTTGGGCAGCTGGCAGTTGGGCTCCTGTGTGGACTCTGCATATTAGTCCAGGTTTTGGTAGTGGTGGTTTTGGTTCTTTCTGTTATTTCCCCGGCATTAGATTCTGTTTGGTATTTGTCAGTAAACTCGGGTACGCTGGAGTACTTCCAGGATCAGTCGCTCAAAAGTAGTGAGACTGGCCAAAAACAAATTGGGTGAGATTGAAAAAAGATAGTAATTTTAAGGTTCTTGTTTGTCTTCTGGCTCCTGGACCTTTCTTCTGTGTTTTCAAATTTTCCTCTGAAGCCACAGAGTCCAGAAACTTTCTAGTTTAAAAAGCAGGACATAATTCGTTCTCATGAGACCAAGGCTGCTACAGTCTCCCAAGTCCACTAACTACAGCTTTAATAAAGGCATTAAATTACCGAAGCCATGCTCTATAATCAGGAATGTTGTGTTTAATTACTTATTTTGGTCCATGTTCCTGAACACTGCTTCTGTGATTACCTTGTAATACTCAGAATACCCTAACTCATTCCTGTAGGTTTGAACTGGTGAGAAGTTTTGATCGTGGATTGAAATCTGGTTTGTATTTTACTCTGAACAAAGCAGGAACAGAAGGTTGCTCTGCTCCTTAAAAAGCTCTTGGCTTCAGTGTAAGATAACAGATAACCCAGGAATATAGACAAATACAAGGGGACAGCATTGCTTAGTGTAGTATAAAATTCTCACCCCCCACAGTGAGCTTAATTGGCATTTGGATTTTTATACATGAAACTGTTAAGGGTTGACCTAAAAGAAAAGAAAAACTGTGAATATTTGTAAGTAGTATGTAGTCTGGATCTGTTTATCTGTTCCCCCTCTGTTGCCTTTTGGATGCTTCAAGTTCTTTGGCAAGTTCCATCAGAGCTGAAAGAAGGAGTCTAGGCTTTTGGAAGGTGTCTGTGATTACAAGGGACATCATTCCTATGTTCATCTTGCATCTAAGCAACATCCTCTAACTAAAGTAGTGGAGGGCTGACTTCCTTACTAGATGATAGTTCTGGGTAGTGCATGACCTTCCTCCAGAAGGAAAGCTGTCCAGCCTCTACCACATTTATTAATCAAGACTCCAAGGGGGTGTGGTAGGTCTCTGGAGAAACATGTGTCTCTGAAGCACAAATATCTCCTGAAGGCCTTTGTAATATATAAATAGAAGGCAAAGAAAAGATGGGCTGGAACCCTGGGCTAGCGTTAGAAATAAGCTGCAGGTTGAAACTTGGAGAGCAATTCAACACTGAAACTATCTTTAAAAAACATCAAACTCCCCCAAAGAAAAACCCCAACAAATTGTGACTTCTCAAGTCTTGATGTCTTCAATGCTGAACACCTTTCCAAACGAGGTGAAAACTGTTTTTAAGGCTCTTTAGAGTCAACCTTATAAAGTGTAATGACTCATCATGCTCATCGTGTCAGTATGTGTTATCCAACTGTTTCTTCTGGCGTGAAAATCTGTTACTTTTTACTGATACCGTGAGCATGGGAAACCAAACAAAACCTGAGATTCTGTCCTGTGAAACAGAACAGGTTTCAAATGCTTTTGGAGATATGACAAGCTTTTCCTCGATGTAGTGAACTTTGTACGGACCTCAGTAACTATGAAGGATGCCAGTGGCTATTAAGTGAAGTTGTTCATTTTGATGGAAGTTAGAAATAACAAAATCTAATTTATCTTCCATCCATTAATATTCTTGTCAAGCAAATGAAAATATTGTTTAAAGATCAGGTAGCTTGTGAATGAATAAGGATTTCAGGCCTGGGGTACGGTAGAGAATCTGTAGAAAATCTGAAGCCAAGGTCCTTCTCTGCTGCAGGTGGTTCTGCATAACAGGTGAACTGAAAATGATGGTGATGACAGCAGCTATATTTAAATGAGCTGAGTTGAGAGCAGTACAAAAATAGAGGGAAATGATCTACACAAATCACAGTGAATTCTGTCCTCTGCAGATCTATTCCTTTTGTCACAAGCCAAGATTGCAGCAATGGAACATGAGGAACTAAATTCTGTGACCAAATGAGTGGAAACAACAGGCTGAGTTTGGCAAAGGTACATGCCTTGTGGCACTGGAAGGGGAAAGGAACAAATGTTTTCTGGACAAAACTGAGCAAAAGAAAACTTTCATTTTCCAGGACTTGAGAAGGATTTTTCCTTTTGTAGAAGGAAACAATGATCACAACTTCCACCAGTTTAGGTCAACGCGGGCACAGAACTTCTGAGCAAGAATTTGTCACAAAAAGTCAAAGTTGGGATTAATAATACTGTGAATAGGTCTTTATCCTAGTCAAGTTCCTGTTGTTTTTCAAGTATTTTTTTATGTTTTGGATTTTCAGCTGTTCTTGGTTTAAAAGAAGGACAAGGACAGTATAGAGCAAGTGATGTTGTTTTGTACACTAGCCAGACTGCACCAGCGTGGCATGAAGATCACATACTTTCTGGTACTGAGCAAATTACTAAGGTAATTAAAGTAATAGTTTAGACCGTGTTCAGTTCATAGGAGCGCTCCTCAAAGGCTCTGGTGTCTTTGTATTCCCAAGGGAAAGTCCTGGTGTTATCAAAGTCAGTGCCGGCCCTGCCACTTCAGGCAAAGCCCGCCCTTCATGTTTCATCTTCTCAGCCTGCGCTGTGGTCAGCCTGGTATCCCTGCACTGCTGCTGCTGCACTGAGTAATTCGCCATCTGTTTGTACTATAACCTTTCATCCTCCAGGTAGTTAAGGACAGGATTAACTTTACCCCAGTTCTACCTCTTGACGTTACTGAGATGACCCATGTATTTCAAGTTACGTTCTTGGGTGGAGGTTTTTAGGTGGGGTGAGTAATAAATTGTATGGTTTTGTTTAGTGAGTTTGCACTGTCTTTGAGCTCTAGGCTTAAAAATGCTCTGTGCTTTAAAATAGCAAATTACCTTTATTTATTTGACATAAAAGTTGAAATGTGCTGCTGTTCCATACTTCCAGACACTGGTAATGTCAGTAGTGTTGCATTGAAGTGAATGTCCTTTTTGCTTTGGGTATGTTCCCCTTTTTTCTTCTATATTGTAAGGATCCTGTGTCTGTCCTCGTATGTGAGACTCTGACAAGGGTCACACGTTGATCTCCATGCTCATCCTTTCGGTAAATGTTTCAACTTCTTCCCAGTTTTCCCCCCTAAAGAAACTTCCTATATATTGAGCCAAAGTGATAAAAATGGCATTGTCTTGTTTTTTCCTTACCACTCAGGAAGCTCCTGTCAGTGTGGGCAGTGTGCTGCACGTTAGCATCGTATCAGAAAGGGCCGCACTTCTCCTGAGTAGCGCTTTGTTGTGAAGTTCATTTGACTGAAAATATTTTGCATGCTTAACTACCTGCTGGTGATTTTTTCTATGCCAAGTAATGTGTCAGGAGCTAGCGGAGCATAGTAAGTTAATTACTTGTGTGCATACTGTGAAGGAAAAGCAAACAGCAAGGCACCGGTGATACGAAGAATGAGACTTCATTTCAGTCGCCAGAGATTGTGTTGTTAATGAATCCGCTCAATCAGCAGGGAATTGGTAATGTAGATAAGACCAGGTATGGCTGTGTACTGATATGAAGATTAGTCCCTCAACCAAAACATTGTTTTTAGTGAGGGTTTGCTAATATTAAATAGTTTTTCAAAAGCACTGGTGAGATAGAAAAACAGCCTGAATAATTATGGCTGTCTCAAAAAGACACGATGATGATGATCTTCTAATGTGCTCTGCAGACACCATATAAATCCAGTAACTTACAGATTTCACAGTGAAGTGATACACTCCAGATCCCATTTTATGGTATATGTTACCATGGGCTGCCCAAATGCTTCTGTGACTGCACAGCATGGGAAAGCGTGTTCCAAGGTGGCTGCTGCCTTCCTCGCTTCTGGCTGAGAGGGATGAGGAGCGCTGGGCAAATGCACCTGCCATGCTCCTGAGCATTCTTGGTGGTGGTATGTGGGCAGCTGTGTGAGCTGCAGGCTGAGAGGTGAAGGGACAGGTGATACTCTTACCTTGCCCTGGGTAAAATTCATCTCCGTGACAAGCTGTGGCTCAAAGCTGTGTGCTGGGGTGAGCATCCCTAAAGTGACAGTTCCTAAACAAAATGTTCATGCAGTGCTGGAAGAAAGATCATTTATTCCAGGTTTTTTTCCCTTTTTTCTTCTTTTTTTTTTTCCTTTTTTTTTTTCCCCCTTTAACTCGGCATTTCAATGTGCACCGTACTGTGGGAGTGAATCTCCTGCAATGCTCGCCCCGACTATATCCATCACAGCAGTCACTTTGCTGCCAGCTCTCTGCAGCAGCTGGTTTTTCCCCACAGCAGCTGCTCAGCCGTTTGCGTGCAGGTTACCTGCCGCAGGGCAGTGCCGGCAGGAGGGAAGAGCCTTTGCCTGTGCTGTGGCTGGGCAAGGCTGCGGGGCCCGGGGACAGCAGGGCAGGAGAAGCAGCGCTGCTAGTTCTCTCTGCTAGCACTAAACGTGCTTCAGTGGAAGACTCGTCCAGGCAGGAGGGGGTGTGATGGAGTAAGATCTACCTTAGGAACATCGGGACCTTTTAATGACTTCAGTTTGTTTGGGTCTGTTTGGGTTTTAGGTTTGGTTTTTTGTGTTCTTTTTTTAAACTCTGGACTTTCCTAATTGGAAAATTAAAGTTGGTTTTGAGTAGTTTGAGTCATTTAGCGTAATGTACTGGAAACAGCAGATATGGAACAAGAATGAGAAAAACAGTTGCAAGTCTTCTGTGCTTCCGCTGCAGAAGCAGTGCTGTCTGCTAGAGTACCTCAGGCTGGACACTGTGGCCGCTTATCGTCTTCCCATTTATTCCTACTCCTGATGCTCTTAAATTAATGGTAGAAACATAGAGTGAATGTTAATGGAAGTTGAGGCCATGGTTCATGATGTGTTGTTAAGTAAAAGCTGGCAATCTCCCAGAAACTCTCCTGGGAGCTATTTTACTGGGGCATATTAGCAAAAGGGACAGCTGGATTGAGAAGGCTGTTGTAACAGTGATGCCATTAAGAACATAGTTGGCCAAAAGCTGATTTTCACCTAAAAAGGAAATACCATACCAAAGTCAGTGTTTGTCAGGGTTTAATGAATTATTTTGGAGACTGCGGTGCTGTCTGTGATACAATTAAACACTAAGATATTAGTATGGTAGCCATCACCTGGTCAGCCTAAGGTCAACAAGGAAAGCTGAAGGTGATGTGTAATTCAGCAACAGATAACTTTATGTTCCTGGCTTTGTTTTGTAAGCCACCATCTGCTTAGGACACTCCTGGTTTTTTGTAAATTTTAAACCTGAACCAAAGCAACAAGTGGAAATCATTTTTGTAGCAGGTTTCTTTTGAAATTGTGAGTGCTTTCACTTCACCACTATCCTCCGGATAGGCTTTATTGATATCGGCCCTCCCTCCTTTTATTCCCTTTCTATATTGCTCTGTGCTCTCTGTGGGTGTTTTATTAACCTGCATCCTGCAAAAATTCAATAAAAATACACAATTTTTTCCTTTCTTTCCTCCTCCTTTTCTTTTTTTCTTCATGCTGGCTTTCAGAGACGGAGCTCTGGGGAAGGCTCCTTTGGTTAGTTATGAGGAACAGATGGGAATCAAGAAAAGGTACTTTCTGTTCCTGTACCCACCTAAATTGGAGGTAATTAAGTTACAGTGAGGCATCATTTACGTTAGCAGTTTCTTTGGTAAGATCAAGGCTATTAAGGGTACATGTGAGAAGTAGTAGGATTCAAGTCTGTGGTGCTTTGAGAAATAATTGGAACTGTGTTGTTCCTAAATGTGTTTGCAGGCAGCCGGGCACCGAGGTCCGAAATGGGGCAGTTGAGTCTTGCTTTTTATCTCTGTGGCTCTCCCTGAGTTTTGAGCAGTCCTTGCAGATGCTCTGATGAGACAGGTGAACTTCTCCCTTTGTAAAAGAAGGGAGTGAAATGGAGCGTGTTGCTCTTGGTGGTAGGAAGGAGACAGAGAAGCAAGATGTGAATTTGAGATTTCCTGACTTAAATGTCACGGCTTATTACTGTCACTGTCGTTCAGTGTTCATTTCTGAGCCTCTGGGCAGGTTCAGCTGCACAGGAGCTTTGATGCTTCAACAGGGTCTCAGTCAAGCCCTCAAACAAGCCAAGATCTCTGATTTAAAGACAAAACACCCCTATAAATGGATTCCTTAGCCCACCATACCTGTTGTGGCAGATTTTCCTCTTGCCTGACTCCTCCTGCAGCCTGAAGTCTCTCTACTGAAATTCCAGATCAGCAGCTGCTCCCAGACTGCTGCCCAGTTTGTTTGACATGGGTCTTATGGGACCATCACCCATAGCCTGGGGTTAAGGTCAGAGGCACAGGGTGGGAGGCTGTCTGCTCAGCCTCCTCACTTCTGCCTGCTCTGGAGGTTGGCCAGGGATGGTCTAATTAGCACCAAGCCAAATTCAGATCTTCTTCCTTCCTCTTCTTTCAACAAAGCCTTATTGAAGCTCTCCAGGCCCCCATCTGCATCTAACGACCCTTGGGTGGGAAGGTTTCCTGCCCAGTTTCTCCCATATTTCCTCGGTTTTATTTTCTCAGAGATTTTTTCATGTTGTGTCTTTCTCCTTGGAGTAGCCCAGATGGGACCATGGTTTACATCAGCATTATATATGCTTGTGCTCCTTCTTCATCTGTTCAATTCCACAAAACGCCAGACTCATTTCTTCTTTTATCTTTGCTCTTTGGGAGACTTGGCATTTTCATTTCTCTTCTGTCCCATGGGAAGCTTGATCACCTTTCTGGTGGGTTATCCAGCTCAGGCTTTGGAGAAGAGAGGCTGAAGTGAGGTTGTTGGAGAATCAGGACGGTTAGCTCAGGAGGGCTGCGTGTTTTCAGGTCGCAGGTGCTTCTTGCACCTCTTAACGTCAGTTGGTTGAAAGTTTGTCAAGGCAGGAGCTGTGTGCTGCTGTGTACAAGGAAGAATGGAGCCCTTCTCCCTTCTGCTGTCTTTGAGCACTGCAGCAAGACCCTTATTTCTGCTGTCAGGGTCCATCATTTGACAGCAGTTACCCTGTAAAGGCAAACAAGGATCGTGAGAGAGAGGAAAGACCCTTCCATGGAGAAAGTGGTTCCGGATGTGCCCTGTCCAAGGCCCCCATGCCCTCTCCAAAGCACCCATTACTGAAATGTATGTCTTCCTCCCAGGAGCACTGCTGTCGTTGAGCTACTGCATTGATTCATAATACATCTTCATTCAGTAATTTCCATCAGGATTTATACTTTTTAAAATTATATTTAGGAAAAAATCTATTTTTATGTCTGTCCTTAGCCTTCATGGAGCTTTACTCAACTAGTAAGGAAGAGAAGAAAGTTAATTTACAATGTCTTCATATAAATTAATCTCCTGTTTTCCCCTTATAAATGTAAGTTATCACCTCGTTTATTATACGCAGCTCAGGGGTGAGCAGTTTTAAAAAGGCCTCAGACAGTTATGAAATGGATGGTGTGAGATGTCAGATACATTTATTAAAAATGCAAAAAATTGTAAGAAACAGAGGATGTGGATGTGTATTGTCTCCATCACTTGCCATCAGCAGGCACCTTTCATACCACAATTTATCCTCCCACTCACTGGGTTCTGCATAATTTCATTGATATTGTTGTGCTCTGTGCTCAGTATAAATATTTTTTTAAAATATTTATTACAGAACTCAATAGCTCACTAGTCATTTCTATCCAGAGTTTATCGTGTGAGACACCCCTTCAAAACCCCACAAACTCTTTTGCCAACACAGCTAAACTTAGTACCATTTTCACTTTGGTGTGGTGGTAAATTATTCAGCTCACAAATGCTAGAAGTTGAAATGTTTATGGAAAAAGCTTGTTTTAGTAATTACACTTACTCCACTTTATTGTGAGCTTCCTGCAACATTTGTCTTAAGGTCCTGGTGTTTCCTGGTGTTGGATATTTATCATACATTTGCGCCGCTGGCAGGTTGATAGGTACAGTGGGAGCTTCATACAAGATTCATGGCAGCTTCATAGTTTTTTTTTTTAAAGAACAAAATTAGGATGCAGAAGGTATGTATATATCTGAGGGGGGATATATATTAAAAAAATCCTTTGAGGCTGCAATACAGGTGTACACATATATACTAAGGAATACAAAGGTTTTGAAAACACATGCAAGAAAAAATTTGCCAAAGGTAATTGAAGGTTAGAAGGTTTAATTAAAGAATCCAGCCACAATTGTAGCATCTGTGGGTACGAAAATTTAAGAATATGCACCTTGCTTTGCGTTCAGGTTTAAAAGCTGAAGACATTATAGGATAGTTTGTATTTAGGAGCATGGTTTAAAGCCTTTCTTTGCATCTGCCACATTTTGGCAGTGAGACAGTATCGCTGACAATCAGCTTTGAAGATCAGCTTGCCTTTACAACCCCATGGCTGGGCATTTCTGTAGGTGTGGTGGCATTGATGCAGAAGGGAATTGGTGCTCCTGATGTTGCTGCTAGTGGTTACTCAAAGGTTATCTAAATCCAAACACTTTTTGTTCCATCTTCCTGTATTTGTGTTTGTTCCAACAACTGCTGTTTAAGATATCCCTTATCAGAGATTGTTCTTGGGGAGAATTTCTTTCAGCTTCTTTCAGTTCTCAAAAAACCTGTCCTTGGCTGCGTATGATTCTCACATGTCTTGTACACTCCTTTCTGGACTGAGCTTGCAGACTGGATGATGCTTAGACCTGTTTGGTTCTCAGCAAGCTCTTCAGGAACTTGCTATTGGTATTCAATCTCATTTTTCAAGCAGTAATTGGAATTTTCTGCAAGCGTGAGTGTCTCATGTTAAACAGAGTGATGACAGAGAATAATAAAATGAAAAGCCCTTTTCCCTCAGGGTAGGAAATCCTGAAATCTTTGTTCCAAACAGCACTGTGGGCTCTTTAACTACAAGCTCTCTTTCTCCATCTCTTTCAGTTTGGTCAACCATCATTTTAGAGCAAGACAGTATAATTTGAGCAACTTTTTGCCCTAATACAATGATTCAACAATTTCATTGCTTTCTCTGCAATGGGAAGACCTCTGAAAGATGCTGCTGATTTTTATCAAGGCTTTCAGGGATTTTTATACCTTTACCCATACAGCCTCATACTAAATCACTCAGCAAGAGATACATCATTCAAATAATTCTTTTCTGCTTTATATCTAAATGCAGTCTTTAGTCTTCATCCTACAGGGGTTCTCTTTGTTTTTACTTAGTAGGAGGGAACTGTTGGTGAGAGAAGAGGGTGAAGGGAGGCTGTTTCTTTGGCTGATCTGGAGCTGCAGTACATGCCTTGCCTCCTGTCGTAACTCACATGGCATCAGCACCTTCCTTTGCGGCAAATTCATTGCTTTACAGCTAAACAAGGGCAAAGCTTCCTTGCTTTTTCTCAGTGTGAATAAAGGAACAGGTTTTGTTTACTAGTGGTGACATTTCTTTTCAGTGTTTCTTGAGATTTGGCTCGTGATGGAGAAGTGCTGGTATGACAGGGACTCGGAAGCAGATTCACATCTTTGGCATTGCTCAGCTAAATGGTTGGGCAGGTCACAGCTGCAGACCATGCCAAGTAGAGCATCCCAATTTACCCAGCCTGTAAAACTCGCAGAGGTTCTTACCAGTGTGGTCCTACCTGTCCAGAGCTAGGCAGGCAAAGGTTGGGAAGTTTTTGTCCAAGAGGAAATTCTGTTTCATTCCATCCATCTATAATAACTGGTTGGATTTGCCGCAAGAGAAGCCTGGAATTTTTCCTTTTATATCTGTCTGCGCTGGATGGCACAATACTGTCACACCTCTGAAACAGTGAGATCCTTTCAGAAATCCTGTGTCAGAGGCTGGCCCCGTCAACTTTAAAGTGAAATCTGCCTTTTCTGATGCTATTCCTTGTGCTTCAAGCAGGAAGGCAGCCTGTACTACATGCTAGAGGCAACCAGCTTGGTTGGCATCACCAGCACACTTGACCAAATACCACTGCCATGCAAAAAGATACCAAGCCGCCGCCTAGCAGGTCTTTAGTCCTATTTTGGATGAGCTGGTCCTGCATCCTTCCAACCCAGCAAGAAAAAAGCCTTTGCTACTTTACCTGAACTGTGGGCATGCTGCTTTTGGTATAGACCATGTCCTCATATAAGGATAGGTTCTGTTGGCCTTGCAGAACTGAGTGTGCGAGCAAGAGCTGTCTGCATGGGGGGCAGTGAGGGCAAAGTTAGGCTGGGAGGGGGCAGGGGATCTAAGCAGTGTCCTTTTCCTTACGGCTCTGTAAAAATCTGCTTTGCACACAAGCATGGATGGATGATCACCCATATTAAGGTGATGGGATAAGATGTCTCCATAAAGTAACTGAGCTAATTTGCTTTAGTTGCAGAATTGATGGGGTTTGGTTGCTTTGCAATCATCACTACCTTTTTCATTCAAAAATGAAAAGTTCAGAGGCATCAAATACAGACAAAGGTTTGTCTGAGAATGTTTAAAAAACCCCAAACCCAAACTAATGATAACAACAAAAAACCTGCGAAAGTAAAACCTTTAAACCAGTTCTTTCCATGCTAGGCCTGGAATTTAAAGTGAGATCTTTGTGAAAGTGTTAAAAGCAAGTGAAATTTTAAAAAAAAAAAAAGTGTTGATATTTCTACGTCTTTTCCAAGTTGTTACTGAATGATCAAAATCACATTACTCAAAAATTACTCCTGTCTGTTGAACTATATTTGGATGCTGTGTAGAGGCATATGTGTTACACCTTGGTCAGTATCAGAGGAGCTGATCCATTAATTGAAAAATAAATTAAAATCAAGGAGATGCCAGTGGTTTTAATGAGGGATGTTTTAAACAAAAGATTGTGGAAAAGAAATAAATAAATTCAATTAATTTTTTTTTAGATGGAAATTTTTATATAAGCTTTAATTAGATTTTTGGAGAATACATTATTTTAAGGGTTTTTCATTAATGAAGACTGCTCATTGTTTTGGTTGGACAGTAAAAAGAAGAAAAAAGTAATCTTGGGTTCTATTTAAAGAGCAGCTTGTGTATTAAAAATCTATTGAAGATCCTGCAGTCACTGACAGAAAGATTTTTGCATGACAAAAGAATGCAGACTCCCTCTAGGAAGCATCAAGTCATTTCAGGCTAGGATGGATGATAACATCTCTGGAGTTAGGTGTTGTTGGAAACGTTAAGTATAGGAATGCGGTGTTGCTCAGGTTCCTATCCCCACCTCTGCTTCCACCCCTTGGAAGCCAGCAGCACTTTTGCCCTGGTATTGGCAGAGATAAGGTCAAGTCCCCAGAGACCAGGCTGCAACCCACGATGAGCTTGTGGGGTTGCCAACCCCAGGAGATGGATGGGCTCTGCAGCTCCCTGAGGTGGAGAGTGGCCTCCTCTGTGTGATGCTCAGGGCATTACTGTCACCAAATTGCCTTTCCTCACGGCTTTCCTGAACCCCATCCCATCACTCAGGTGCTCTCCAGTTGCCACCTTGCCTTGCTGCTGTGCCTTTGGTTGACCCGGGGAGGAACATAGCCCTCCTTCCCCAGTGTGTGCACTTGGGTCTAGGACCCAATGGCACAATTACCTGGAGGCAGGATGCTGATTTCATTGTCTGAGGATACCAGATGTTATCAGTCCATCCTGCTTTTGTGCTGCGTGTGTGTCATATACTCCTGGTCCAGGATGAAGCTGTCTCATGTTTACCTTTGCTTGCAGGTTATCCCTCCATCTCAATGAAATGTGTATTATTTATTATCCCAGGTGAGGGCCCTTGTTTGGGCTTTAAACTGAATTATTTGTCAGCCCTTAAAGTCCAATTCAAATTCATTCCAAATTTTATTTGATTAAAGCCAGGATGCTTACTGTTGGGAAAAATGAAATACAAATAGCCATAAGTTACCCTGTTTCAGATGGGTAAATGTCAGACACAGAATGAAGAGGTATTTTTTTTTACTAGGTTTAAGCGAAGCAGAGTCTTTATTTAGTGTCATGTTTGTATTTAAAAGCATTTATTTAAAGTTCTAAAAAACAAAGAATTCAATAAAGCAAGACAGGTGCAACTGCAAATGATTAATGACATAATTCTCAGTACTTTATAAAGTGTCTAACGCTGAACAGATTTATACAGTGCAGAATGGCAATTGTGCTTTGATGGAAGGAATAGGTAATCAATACCTGCAAGCTTAGAAAAAGTGTTCTATTTCCTCCTCTAATGATATAGGGTTTTTTGCAAGGCAAGGATGTCTGGAGCATGAGACACTTGAAAGAAGAATTAATTTGAAATCTGTAGTGGAAGATCAGTTTCAATTAAAACTGCACTTGAATGTCCATGGAAAAAAGCAGGCAGTTAGGCTTAAACCTTCTGATGGCTACCAGTGAATAAATGAATCCCCTTGCACCATTCTTGATTACATTTTATAGGTTTTGAGCTTATTTTTTGCTGGGTATGGGATATAATTTACTTACTTGGGTCTTAAACTCAAAAAATCGAAGTTGCTTCTCGCCCCCTCCCAGCTCCGCTTTGCCGTGTCACACTAATTGTTAAAGCCAGGATGGCCTCAATCCTGCACCACTGGGACTGGAGATGTTGGGGTCACGGCCTCTATTTCTGCCTTGAATTGCTGCCATAATGGTGTGGGTCATATTGCATGTAATAATTTGCATATCAAAAACTTCTGAAAGAAGTTAATGGAAAACCTAGCCGTTTATAAAATCCTGTGCTGATTTTAACTAGTGGGTCTTGAACCTCTAAATCAGAGTTTAGCCTCATGACTGTCATTTGGGATGTCAAAACTTGGAGTCACTGCACGAGCACTGAGTTGGGGTTTTGAATTGCTGAGGGGGTTTCGTTGCATTAGATTTTTCTTTAATAATTCAGCACTGATACAGAAGCATTTTATGCATAAAACCTGATGCTATCACATGAAGGGAGCAGATACTGCTAGGCTTTTTTGTAAATTACAGATTTAGATCCAAGTGATGCTATTGTATTTACAGAAAGAGATGTATTGCTATTTAATTAATCGAAACAAGTTTAATTTTTTTTAAAAATAGATTGAATGTGTTTTTTTAATGAAGGTACAAAGTTTACAAGTCTTTAAAGGTCTGTGAAAAACTACATTTCAGTGAGAGTCAGTCCAGGTACCTAAGTCACTTGAGGCTTTATTTCAGCATGGTTGTTGCTTGGTTGGTTCGTTTACCCTTATGGCTTATTTTATTCATTTTGACAGGACAGTTCTCACTGCAAATTGGTTGAGAGCTGGCTGTACAGGGTTGGGTTTTTTTATCATCTCTGTGACAAGATGCATGGAAGGAACCCTACAGTCCCTGTTAAAATAAATCTGCCTACTCAAAAAAGAAGAATGAAAAAAAATCTCTCCATTGACTGAAGGATCACCAAAATACTTAAAAAAAGAAAAATGTGAGTGCACAGCTCCTTTTGAATGCACAGCTGAAACCATTGCGATAAACCTCTGTGAGCAGAGTGCTTTTGAAAAGCTCACCCCATGTTTATAAAAAAGCCAAAAAACAAGAGCTGGCAGGTTTGATGATTATGTGTAGTATTAAACATTTGAAAGCAAATTCCCAAATTTCATGGAGTCAATGCAAGGTTATATGGAAAGCAAATCTGAATTGCCAATTAATTCACTGCAAACCAATTACAAAGAGCGTCCTGAATCAGGAAAAATCATTGTGTTTGTGTGGAGCATGTTTGGTTTTCCCCATGTAAGGTTTTTTTAGTAATTCTCTTCTTACTTGTGGTACATGGGGTACATTAACTGAAAGCAGCTTTTGATGATAATACTGGTTGAGCCATGAGGTAAGCAAAACTGATTTTTAACCTGGGCAGATGATGCAAATTATTTTTAAAGGATGATGTGATTTTTGCCTAATTGTGGTCAAAAGTAAAACACTGTCTTCTTGTTTTGGTTACCATACAGCCTCTGTGTGTGATAAGTATAGCACAAAAGCTTGCTATTGATTAAGAAGTGTCCGGTGCCAGCCCACAGGAAGGTAGGAAGACTGCGTTTTGCAACTAGACAGATTAAAACCCAGGGGCTAAAGAAACTGGCCTTCACAACTAATTGAATTTACATACACTTCTCGGATGCAAGGGTAATAAATGCATATTGCTGCATCATTTACTGCTGTCTGCCCTTCGAGCAGACATGCTGACTGTGTAGTTCGGAGGTATGATACAGGTATGACATCAGGGGTCTGGGGGGAGCGGAGTTCAGCCCTGGGTTGTAACTTGGTTTTGGTAGATGAGCTTGGGCAAATTGCTTCCCTTCTCAGGCCATCAATTTCCCTGTCTTTATATGAGAATAATGGTGCTGATCCCTGGTGTGAAGCACTTCAAGATCTGTGAGCGAAAAGTGCTTTACAAGAATTCTGTGCTGTTATTTCAGGAGCTTAAACCACTGTTTGCACTCATAGGCAGATAATCTCTTAGTCTCTGTTAATACAATTTAAGAATTGGAGAGGGAGGTCATGAAAAAAATGTGAACTTCACTGGAGATCCTTCTGCGTGTGCTGTTGAGGGTCCCTGGTGTTACATTGCAGCTAGAGCCGGTACGTGCTGGGGATGGCAAGGTCTTTGCCTGAAACTTTTATTTTTTAGATATTGTTTGTATTGTCTGTTTGTTCTGGAGAACCTCACGGAATGGACAGGGTGAGTCAGGGCTGTGGCAGACAGCCTCTGGCAGGTACAGGTACCTCTCGCACCCCTGCTGCCAGTGTAAGGCACTGCTGCTTTCTTGCGCCCAGCAGCAGGACTGGTGCAGTCTTGTCGAGAGATCTAGTTAAAGTGAATTGGGGTTGAGGACTTGGTAATACAGCACTAAGCGATCTGGAGTTGGTGAAAGCTATGGAGCAGGACCATGAGGCACTCCTCTTGCCTTCTGAGTTGGGGGACAGGTGTGGTAACGGTGATATGTCAAACTACTGAAAAATTCTTCAAAGTGTTACACTGAGCCCATGAGAGACCTGACATGCTGGGGACAGAGGTTGATGGTGTCATCTTTTTTTGCAGCTGTAGCATGCTCTTCTCTTACCAACCTTGCATGGGGGCTAGTGATGGACTCACAAATTACAGAAGCCTATATTGCTCTCCAGAACTTAAACTCCTGCCTGTAATTTTTTTTTTCAATATCAAAAAAGAGAGTGGAGGGGAGGAGAGGTGACAGTGTTTGACTCTGGTTTTTTGATAGCTGCCATAGATGGCTCTGACATGCCTAGGTACAGGCACACATGCAAGACACTGCAAGACACTGCACGTCAGCATTTACTGCTAATATTTGACTTGGCGTGTTTTGAGAGAGTAGTTTACATCAGATGAGAACAGTGTGTAAGAGCAGCAGCAAAAGAAAGTTACGGTGTTTTCCTGATGGGTCACTGTCCTCTTGACTTCCTCCATCCAGAGTCTGATGGGGTTTTTTCCCTTTGATGTTTTCTTTCAATTTACCAGTATATAGTTCTTTCTTTCCATCTTTACTGGGTTCAAAACCTCCAAAAGAAATGAGATTAAGAATAAAAATCGTATTATCTAAGGAGTGTATTAAACAGCAGTTAACAGGTAGCTGGTGCATTATTTATCTGACACAAAAAGGTAAAGGATATATTTATATATTAATACCCCAGCTTTAGGAAAGTTCATGTAACACCATGCTAATTCATAACACACGCACAGACTTGGAACTTGGGAATTGCAGATAGTTTTATAGAATAGTAATTAACAAAAAAAAAATGCCCATTGTTCGTTACTGCTAGAGGCAAAGTTGGAGCACTGCACAAAGCTGATGGATTTCAATCTCCTCCAAAGGTTACAAGACTTAACCTCTCTCAAATGCTGGAAGTGTAACTGCTGTGAAGTTACCTGGGGAGCTTAAGTGCTTCATCCTCTTACTTAAGAGTTATCCAGTGCTACTGAGCCGCTGGAATGTTAATTGGCATTGGTGTTTGTTAACAGGTACCTACGGTCCCGAGCACTGGGTTACTTCCAGTGAGAAGTGCGGAGGGTCCCACCAGTCTCCCATAGACATCATAGACCATCAGGCACGTGTCGGAGACGAGTATCAAGAACTGCAGCTTGATGGTTTTGACAATGAATCTTCAAACAAGACTTGGATGAAAAACACAGGAAAAACTGGTATGTTCTTTTATATTTGTCTCCACAGCCTGTCTGCAGTCAATTAAAAATTCAAGCCATGTTCCACCCTCCTCCTCCTTTTTCATTGTTCTGCTGTTTGGGGTTTGCTGCTTTTTTTTATCTCTCTTTTTTTTTTTTTTTTAAAATATAATTTTCCAGCAGCAGCCACCTATCTCTGCCTCTGCACTCTGTGCAAAGCTAGTTCTGCAGATTGATTTTGAGGGGTTGTTTTTTTTTTAAAGGGATTTTTTTTTCTAGGTTCTCAGTATAAAATAATTCTCTTGGTAGTCAGTTGTTCCTCAGAATAAAAAGCTGTATAAGTGTTTCAAGGTGTAACCTTGAATTATCAGCTTTGGGAGGCTGTAACATCTAATCCAAAAGAATGCTGAGATGCAAGTCTCAGATTTTTGTAGGAAAGGGGAAGTCTTAGAAATTGGAAGGTTTTAGAGAAGAAAGAGCAATAACTGCTCAGAGTAGTGGGGGCTTATTAATGTGTTTCTGATATGATTATAGCACTGTGTTCTTCACTGAACCGAATCTTCTTCTGCTTTGTCTGTTCTGGCTTTTAGAGAAAAGAACAGTCAGAGTACTGCTTATTTTTACCAAAACAGTTCACCAAAAGGTCAAGGATGATTTATATGCAAAGCTGCATGCATTTGATTACTCTTTAATTCTAAAAATGTTAAAAGCAGAAATTATAAGGCCACCCTCTTCATTTGACAAGGTCAAATATTTTTAGAGAATTGGATTAAACCACTAATTAATTCAATTTTATTTATTGGAAGGATATTTTTATCTTTATTAACATTCGACATACATCTTCCTAGTGCTTTATGTAATGTGTCCCCAGTCAGAGGTCTGCCAGCAAACCCCAGGGCATGTACCTGCTGCAGGAGTTTGCAACACAACTGTGCACCCAGGGACCTCAGATACACCCACTGTGTCCAGGGGACATCAGATCCGAGCCTCAGCCTGGAGTCAAGCAAACACTTTGGATCCAGTTCCAGCAGCTCAGGATCTTAGCAGGAATTCAGAGTTACTGCCCCTCAGAGGAGATGGGATGACAGGCTGGGATCCTGTTTCCTTTCAAAACAAAGCACCACCAAGCATGGTCCAGGTTTTTGATACGCTACTGAGGGTTTTTTCCAGCTTCGCTAAGAAATGTTCCTGTTTGCTTTGAAATCCTGACTTAGTTGCCCTTTAGTGACATGAAGCTCAGGTAAGGCTGAATACTACAGAAATTTGGTGCTTAATTCATGTTATGCACCCTGTCCTTTTGGTCACAGAGGGGTGTTTGCAGTAACCAGCACTAAATGTAATTAGAAATACCACAAAAAAGTGATGAAGCTGTTCTAAGATGCTAACGCTATACACCGCGTGTAACAGGAACATCCTGCTGCACATGTAATAGGAAACCATGTTGAACCAAAACATGCCAGCAGATTTTCCAGTCTCCATGCAGCTGGCAAAGCAAGTCATACCTTCAGTCTCCTCTGCTGGGTGATTTTAGCACCACTGCTATATTTGATTTCCTCACCCATTGGGGTATGGATTTTTGCTGACAAGTTATTGCTTCGTAGAGCAACAGTAACTGTCACTTTTCTTGGTAACTTATGGCCTTTTACTGGTAACATGAAGACTCTTTTTGCCTCGCTGTCATCCCTGATTTCTTCTGCTGAGCTCTTAACCCCTCCTTTATCTTAGCAAGACCAGTTCCTCTTCTTGGTTTTCTGACCTTTTTGAAGAAACTTCCCTGGGATTAATATTTAAGGTGGTGATTGGTAGCAAACCAAGTAGGGTGCTTTGGCTCCTGGGCAGAACGTAGAGGCAGGTTCTGGTGTATGTTGTGATACATTTTTGGCAGCGGAGTTTTGGAGCAGATGGCCACTACGAGACCTTCCTATTGCAGACTGACAGAGACAGTAAACTAAGTATCTGTTTAAGCAATGGTGACGGATGTAGAGGGCATTTCTCAGCAATTAATGACTGGTTAAGAGAGACAGGGGTCCGAGGGAAAGCCAGAGGCCCTCAACCTCGATGCTCATTAGCTGGCAGGAAATGTGTTGCTTGGGTTTTTGTTACTGCACCCAGTAATTTATTTTTTTTTTTAGGATACAACACTTTGTTACTTTTTTGCTCTGAAATGTTAGAAGGTAAAGAGGTTATAGATTTGTTGTGCTCTTCCCTGTTTCCCCCTGCCCCTATCAGGTAAAGGGCAGACAATGTACAGAAAACAGCTTTTCATTCAGAAAATGGAAATGGATTCATTAAGCCCCTGTCTCGGCTAGAAATGTTTTTGTGTGTGATTACACTGGCGAAGGCACTAATGTGGGTTCGATATCATCACCGTAGTAGCTGGTTCCCAAGTGGTAAAGATCGCTTAGAGAGTATAAGCACACTTCATAGTTGTGTTTGCATTAGTTTGCTTGTGCCACCTTTGTAATCATTAGCTGGTGTCAGCCGGGCTAGAGGCTGATGAGGCTTCTTCGAGCCCCACCTGCCCTGTGGGAAGAGCACTGGTGGGAGCATTACCCTTGCCAGCATTGCACAGACATTGCCACTTCCCCCTTTTTAGGTCACTGAGAACCTCTAAAAACTTTCCCCACTTAGAGAACCTACTGCAATTTCTTCCAGGGGTGTGTTTTTGTTAAGTACTTTTCCTACGTGATGTGCATCACACTGGCTTGTCCTAACTGTCATTGCTGCTCTGCTAAGGCAGGGAGCTGCTTTGAAGCCAAGTTTATTTTAATAGAATCATAGGATGCTTTGGGTTGGAAGGGACCTCAAAGATCATCTAGTTCCAACCCCCCTGCCATAGGCGTTTGCTTTCCAGAAGGTGACAGGCACATACCTCAAACCCCAGTTCTGCAAATGGAATTGCACAATTGAGATCTTGGTGGCTGTGGACCACGTCCTTTGGTCCTCAATTATATAGAGTTTTAAATTGTAGGGCTTTGGGGATGGCTTCCTTGATGTGCCCTCTACAGAAACCATTGGATAGAAGTGAGGAGATGTTTGGTTACTCCAGTTCTGAATACAAGAAATCACACGGAAGGGAGGGATGCCCCCAAATCACTGGCAGTAAGGGGATGCTGCTGGGATAGGGAGGTGACAGGAACATGTGTTGTACAGCTCAGCAATGTGAGAAATACTGTAAATTGAACAATTAGATGAACATTTCAGATTGTACATCCTCCTAATTATCCTTTTAATTATTCATCTAAAACAAGTAAAATGACCCCTGACAGAGCCATAAATGATTTAGGAACTATCAAATATTTATTAGATGCAACTGAATCCCCACAGAGGTTTTTAACAGATGCACACAAATCTGCTTTCCTGTATTCCTCATCTACTACAATTTTATCTATGGAATTTATAACCAATTGAATTGGATTTTCAGTATTTAAAATACTGCTGAGCTCATTGAGAAGTTTTTGAGGGAGGAAGAGAGCAGTGGTGCTTTTAGTCACTCACCTTTCTTGTATTTGGAGTAAGGAGACAGCGGCCACCAGCAGTACCTGGGCTGATACAGGCAGCATCCTATAGCCAGCACTGTACCACCCATCTGCCTACACAAACACTTGGATCAAACAGCAGTGCTGAAAGAACCAGAAGTCAGGGAAGAAAAAATTCTGTCACTGGCAGAATTTAAGAGGATCCAAATGGTCTTGTGTACTTCAACATTTAGATGGTTTTAACATAAACAATTTCAAGTTGAGATGTTTCTAAATTGCACAGACACACCTGAGGTGAGGCAGCCCCACCAACGGTCTTTGCTCATGGGGAGCAGCCCCGGTGCAGCAGAGAGCCTAGCCTGCAGCAAAGCCTGCTGCTGGTTCACCAGCGGTCATTTCTGTTGCACAACTAGCCCTTTTTGTTTCTTCAGCAGTGGATAAAAATCCTCCCTCTTACGTAATAAGATGGGATTTATATTAATGTTCCCATCGTGATGACACAGTTGGCATGAGAACACAGAGAAAACCATGTGAGTTATGCTATTCCCACTTAATAAAATAAAAAATAAATAAATAAAGGGAGGGTTGTGTGAAAAAACCCCAACAAACCCAACCCAGAAAGTTTAATCACAGGATTCCGGGCACAGCTTTTACAAGAAAGAAAATGTAATTTTAGTTCTGATTTTAAGTAAGTTTTGTAAGGGATGAGAAGAAAAGATTTTGTAAGGAGTAATTTTCAGCAGTTGTGCATATTAACAAGGGGAGGTGCTAGAAAAGCAGGTGGTCTGGTAGTGAGAGCAGCAGACAGGAATTTTTGGAAAGCTGGATTCAGTTCTTAGCTGGACCACTGACCTCTCTATACCACGTACGTGCTTCCTCCACATGATTTCGTCCTCTGTTTGGATTTTTACTGTTACATAAAATACAAAGGCTTTGGGAAATGAAAAGAAAATACAAAGATAATCCTTTCGACCATTATTGAATCACATAATAGTAATGTCAGAGTTATTGTAATAAAACCCAGGTTCTTACAGAGGACTTCTCATGAGTGGGTCCCAAAAAAAGTTATTTTCCCCTCTCCCTGTTTCACCCAAAGGAGCAGGGAGCTTAAGGAAAGCACATGTTGTGTTCGGCAATAGAGGTGGGACAGGGCACCAGGTGCATCCCATCTCTTTCCTGATCATCCCATCCCCTCTGTCCCTTCCACCAGAAAAACAGAGGAAATCTAACAAGCATAGGATCCATTTTTTTTCCTAACTTGTGATCTAACACACCTTCAGTGGTTTGCAAGACCAAGGGATGTGGTCAAACATTAGTCCCTGGAACCACATTAAACAGGTTTTGATGGAGTTTGCCATTTAAATTTTAATCAAACTCTAATGAGGAGGGCAAGAAGTCCTCAAGAAATTTGGACTTGTGGTCTTGTGTAGTCTATGTAACTTCATAATTACTTCCATAATTAGCCAGAATTACTTGTAGACTTTTTTCTTAAACCAATCCCTGTAAAGAAGAAAATGATGACCCGTCATTTTACTTGCATTAAAAGTATTCTCACATAATGAGAAAAAACTGTGAATGCTTCAGAAAAACTGTGCTGAGAACCTCTTTCTCCTTGTTCCATGTGTACAGTTGCTATCCTGCTGAAGGATGATTACTTTGTCAGTGGTGCTGGGTTGCCGGGCAGATTCAAGGCAGAGAAAGTGGAGTTTCACTGGGGTCAAAGCAACGGATCAGCTGGCTCTGAGCACAGCATCAATGGCAAGAGGTTCCCTGTTGAGGTGAGTGGAAAGACATGCGCTTATGTTGTGAAAAAAATAAATTCAGAATATATTACTGTAGTTTGAGATGACTCTGAAATAGGGCAATGTTTCCTTCAGCGAACATATCACTTTCAAGGCCCTTCCGGCCCTCATAGCAGTCTATCTATCATCTCTTGTGTGCTTTTGCAATGTCAGCTCTGAGCTCCACTTTGTTAGTGTCACCAGCTCTCACATCCCATGGGTTAAGTTGCAACAGCCACTTTTCTGGTTTCTCCCATAAGCTTTTCATGTGTGGGAGGATCTCCTTGTGAATATCCGCTAAGTGACCTCATTGCCCTCCAAATCTTTTCTTTCCCATGACAAGTCCAAACAAATAGCAGCCTTTTGGGAGCCGTTGTGCAGAGACCACTGTCTGTCCCTGGTATTGCTCCCTTGCACGCTTACATCCCTCTCCCAGCCTGCATTCAGCTGCGATCCGTTGCCTTGTACTAACAGGGTGTCCACACAGATCTGTGCAAACAGCTGGGCCTTCGCTCTGCCTGCACAGGAGCCAGCTGGAGCTGAGCCAGCCCCGCTCTGCCAGCCGCCTAGCTACATGGCGGAGTGCTGTGCCGCAGTGGGAGCAAGGTATCAGCTTGGGTACGGCACCCTGCAAAGGCAGCCGTTTTCAGAGCGTGGGGCCGGGCAGCCATCTGCAGCTGACCACAAAGGATGTGCATTTAGATGGCAGAGAGAGTCCCAGAGCCGCAGACTGCCATGGAGCGTGGTGTGGTTGGGTCTTGGCATCTGACGGACAGTCCTGGGTCACTCTGGCAGTGCAGTGTTTTCTGTGTCACTAGAGTTTGTTGATACTTTTCACTTTATATTCAAGGGTTTGCATTGTGAGATAAGAGAGATGTTATCTGGGATTACCTTTCAGTAAGCAGATAAGCACTTTCAGAGCATGGCATGTGGACCTGAACAGGTTGTGGGGAGCTGTGCTTGCCTAGAAAGCTCATGTGTGGGCAGAAAGAGTTGTCTTGTGAGCTGAGTCTTGCAGGAACTTGATTCGGCCCCCAGCTCACCGTAATTCCTCACATGTGGTTTCAGCCAAGTTGTTTTTCAGGAGGTGGGAAGGGGTTTCCAAAGCACAAAGGTAGATTGTTATAGACTGACCAAATCCTCAAATTTTCACCTTCCTGCTTCAACTGCCCCATCACATGAGAATTAGAAGCTGGTTTTATCTCCTAGTTCTGTACTGTTCTGGGAGGCAAAGATTTTTTATTTTTGTACATTTAACAGCTTTTCCAATAGCTTCTGCCTAGATGTAGCTGTGATTTCATAAAGAGCCACCCCAAACACATGTGACAGAGGCCCAAGTTGTGTCAGCTGCCCTCCATTGGCAATGCTGGTATTTGTAACCCTGATTTTGGGTGGCAGAAGGAACACTTGAAAAGTCTGCAGCCAGTCAACTCCTCTTCTGAAATTTCGAGAAGTAGAAATCATAAAGGAGCCTGGGCCTTCTTGTCTGTGTCAGAAATAGTATTTCCACTTCACAAACCCTTTCTTACGATGCCAAGGCTATTTGATGCTGGCTTGATGAATGCAAGCTCTTTTACTTTGGGGAAAAAAGCTAATTCCTTAGAAATAATTTTTCTTTAGTTTAAATACTCTTCATTTTCTCTCCAATTGGTTGGAATACTAATTTTTACTACTTGAAAATTTAGAAAAAAAAAGAGGAGACGCCTTTCTGAATCTGGGTCACATATTTATGAACATTGTGCAAAATAAATTGCTATACCAGATAGCTTTAGTCTTGATAATGAAAGTGTATTTTTTTCAAGTGGTTTGTATTTGTTGCAATGACATGACCCTTTGGACTCTGACCTTGCTGGGTATCACGGCATTAGCAGAATTTCCACAGCCTTTCCTTTCGTATTTTTTTAAGGAAGAGGGGTTTCAAAACCAACCCTTTCCATGTTGTGATCTACCTCCTGCCCAAGAATTCCAGGTTTCAATCATGTGCTGAAAAGGATTTTCATGGGTGGATTTTGAAGGGACTGGTAGGTCTGAGGTGGTAAAACTGAGTCTATGCCAGAATAATCTACACAGCTGGGATTAGACCTCTCAGTTACTGCATGTGTATGCATAGTAGAGCTTTTAATTTGTAATGCTAATTGTAGTTCAGCTTGCAACTGTCTGATACAGCCCTAATTGCCTGATGCTGGGAGGTCAGTGCCAGAAATACTGTACTTCGTTTGCGGAGTGGCATTTCTAGGAAGGCTGTGTAAGGAAAACAAATTCCTATCTGACTGAAAGCAAGGCCTAAATCACTCTGGTTATCCGAAGCCTGTGGATATAGGTTAAGCTTTTAAGGTGTACACAGGTATTGGCATTCCAGGTCTGCAGCAGTCACAGTGGCGATGCAGCCGAGAGGAAACATTTTCTGAATCTAATTGTGCAACCAGATGTGGAGTATGCAAAACCCATTAGTTCCAAAGCACGTCCCAAGGGAATGCAGATAGATCAGCTTCATCCATAGACTGTGCTCTGTGCCCACGAAGTTTAGATGTTTTTTCCTCTGGGAAACAAAGTGCTCACTGGTAGTCTTTTTTCTTGAAGAGGATGCAGAAACTAATTAGAAATGTCAGATATAATACAGAGCATTATTGTTTGACCATGTTGTTTGGTTTTTATTATTACAACTAATGTGTCAGATGGTAAGGCTGTCTACGTTAATTGGTTTCCTTCATTGAAGCCCATCTGGATCATATTTTTTTGTGATTTATATGTTAAATTAGTTGGTAAGATATATGAGAACATCCTTTTGTTTCCTGCTTTAAAGGCATGTTGGATCAAAGGCGTATTATCTTGCAGTACTTTTATGCATATGTAGCATATTGTGATTCCTTTTCAATCCATGGCATATGTAATGGTATTCTCTCATTATGTGCTCTTGATTGCTTATTTATTGATTAGATTTTCCTTGGTGATACTTGAGCTTTATGAAGCCGTTATGAGCTTGGCTGTCTCTGAAGTAGCATTTGTGAATGGAGAGATCCACGCGCCCAACTTGTTATCCACAGCCAGGTTCCAGTTCATGATACCAAGTCTGCTCAGCATTGGCTTGGAGTTTCTCTTTCCTTCCTCCATGCCATTTTAGCACAACCATCTTGGGTGAAGCCAGGAACTAGTGCAGTGGTGCAGAAGATTAAAGCGATGCTATTAGCGTATCGCTGTGTGAGCGGAGCACGAATCCTAATGAGGATGCAGGCTCTGTGCCAGTTTAGGAAGACTCTCCTCTTTTCTTTAAGAAAAGTTTTTAACAGCACATTCTCTAAATTTTAATGAATTGCTGACTCCTTTGTATTTTGTTATTGTTTTTCTCCTCTATAATTACTCAGGTTTTTCTTTTTCCCTCTGAAGCCGGAGTGTTATAAATGAACATGCAAACACTAGAAACCATTTAAATGGCGAAGTGACAAAATTAAAATGAAGATGATGAGCTTCCCTCAGGCCAGGAGGGAACCCAGGTTCCCCTCATTAAAGCCAAGAAGAGTAACTGCAGTGCTTTAATCTCCAGTGTCACTGCACCGGTTACCAGCCCTGCTTGCGTAGAGCTTGCGGCAGGCAGGGCACGCCGTGCCGGCTCCCTGCTAGGAGGGAAACCCGGCATTTAATATTTCATAGGCAAGCAAACGGCTGACGTGGCAGTGCTGCGCTGGTGGAGTTTGGTACCACCATCCCAGCATAACTGATTTTTTTCTTTTTTTTTTTTCCCTGAGCTTCTTCATACTCATTTTTATGCAAAATGCTGATTATTTCTGTGAAGAGCAGAAATCAGAAGAGTGATTTTAATCATGACTGTGTTAATTTGATGTGAGCTTTGGCTGTTTATGAGCTTTCTCTTTAATGGCGCTAATTGTCAGTTATAATGTGAACACCATTATACAGTAATATACAGTAATTTATTTAGTAAATGAGAATCTTATTCCAAGGACCATACTGCAATATGCCATAGAGACCTCATGCCTTTAATCTTACATGAACAAACTTGCACTGTCTAGGCCAAATTGGTAACAGGAACATCAACTTGGCTTCTGAAATAGCAATGTGATTTCATACCCATGAGTGCCAACGTGGATGTGTTTGGAGGTCTCCAGTTCTTCTCCTCTAAAAGAAATAAAAATTTAAAAAAAAAAAACCAAACAGCAAAAGCCCACAAACCTTCCCAGCAGAAAATCAAGAGCTAACACCCTTTCATGTCGATTAACAAGCTTTTACGTTATGTTGATAGACTCATTTTAGTAAATTATTATTACAAACCAATCATTTGCATTAAAAATTCTTATTCTTCTGTAAGCGTGTTTCTTAGAAGACTTTCCAGGTTCTAATGGTGTCTTTGTTCTTGCCAGTTCTTTGATTTTCTTCTTTTTCCCTTTGAATATACATGCTAACTTCAGCGTGGTCTAGATCTACAGCTAGGTGCCCTAATTTGAATGCTCAGATCTCCTTGCCAAAGTTTATCACTCTATGTTAGCTATCCTACCTCTCATTATATTACTTAAATTCTGGTGTTTTATATTATCACAGGCAGAAGACAATCAGTGGTGTTAATGTAGAAGAAATGCTCAGTATTCACTGCATGAAAACCTTTACTATAGGGAATAAAGTGATAGACGTTAATGGGGTTTTTTGTTTTATCCTGAATGTTAAGGCTTTCGATCACTCTTTGGGTCGTCTATAGTATATGTCCAGCCTTTTTTCTGCTGGTGGATATCAGAGAGTATTTGCTTTTTAATGTCAGAATTGGGTCATTTTCTGTTATTTAGTATTGCTCTCTGTGCCTTTGTAAGTCTGTTTAGATGTGTGCATGCTTATTTGGTGTATTAAAAGATTAATGTATCTGATGGTGTTTTCTTTGATATACAGGAGAGAACTAACACCCTATGTTGCTGTGTTGCAGCTGGGTTTATTATTTCTGGCATCTAGCATATCTGCTAATTGTAATTTTGCAAAGATCTCTGGTGAAGACTAATTGTGAAACAGGGAGCCAGCACTGGCTTTATTTCCTTATATTCCGTTTACTAGTTGCTCTTCAAATTTCCTTGCCTCCATCTGGCAGGATATAGCAAAGTAGAAGTCAGTAAATGACGGTGGGACCTAAAGAGGGCCAGTGGGAATATATCACAATGAGAGACTTTGACTGTCTGAAGTAATTTTACTCTAACATTGTCTCCAAGGGCCAAATCCACACTTATGGGGGGAGTACTTGGAGCTCCCAGTGACTTTCATGGGAGATGTGCTGATGAAACTCTTGAGTGAGGATTTGGCTCTGTACTCATGCTGTCTGTGCTGTCGAGTGCCATGGGAATTTAGCATGCACTGCTTATTCCATCTACATCTCTTACAGCACCCCTGACTTAATCATTCAGACAAGGAGATGGTTTGGGGATTTTCACATTTAATTATTTTTAAATTTTTTTTCCAAACTGACAATTAGCATCGTTTTTTCAGCCTGCTTTCTTACCATTTTCTGTCTTCCCTTTCCTCAGTCTTCAGGGGTCCAGATAGCCATAAAATACTGTAAAAATACAAGATGCTAAAAGCCAAAAAAAGCTGCTCGGTCTTCTCTTCAGTAGAATAAGATTTTACTCCAGGAGTCTCCAGACTTCACTCCTCTTTGCTCTTCACAGCTTTTAAAACTTGTTCAGGTTTCTTACTGTGAGGAAATCAGCGCGTCATAATTTAAAACATAAAATGTATAGACATACTGAGTGCATGGCTGAGTTTCAATCACGTACTGCAAAGATGGTGAGCAGTGCAAGTTAAACATCATCTTACAACTGTCTGGTTTACAGTTTTATTTTCCTTGGTGTAGCTGATACACTGTCTCCTCACAGTTGTCTTTAGTGCCTTCCATATACTGACAAGAGAATCAGTTGAGACTTTAATTAATGACTTTATTGCAATCAGGGTTCCATTTTAGTGCAGAATGCTTCATCTTGTAGTTGTGAAATATTTAGTCTCCATCTGGCTGATCTTTTCTGTGAATGCCCCATGATAATTAAGAAGAAACATGAGAGGATGATCTGAAATTAAAATACATTTAGTGGAGGGGTTAGCCTGTCTTGGGACTGTTCGTGTAGAGACCCAGACAAAATTTAGGGACGTAACAGCAGTTGGGTTTTATGACAGCATCTTCCTCCTGTCTGCCAGGCCCCAGTAATTTCTAGAGTGAGTTGTAAATGCTACAGTGCATCCAGAGTTTTATTTTGAAATAACTATCCAGTAGCATGAACCAGATATAACTCTCTTCGTCTTGGATGGGAATGTCCTGCTTTCCCCAAAGGATTTCCACTGCCTTGTTGAAAAGGTCTGAGGCAGTAGCACTACATTGCAATTACGGTATGTTAATCATGAGCTAGAAGTTGTACATTCCTCTTAACAGAAATCCCTGATTTTCTACATGATTAATTGGAATCTGGAAAGACTGACAAGGAGAAGGAGGATCAGATGGGGTGAAAATAAGAGATAAGAGCCTGACAGCCAGCTCTTGTTGTAAAGGAGAGTTATTTTGAATAGGAGAAAAAATCAATACAAAGGTTGGAGAATTTGACAGAGTTATAAGAGCTACTTTAATGAAAGGTAGCAGATTCAATAGGATTGTTACTTGAAATGTGGGATTCTCTGAGTTAGAGAAATGGGACTGTCTCTCCCCAGCCACAAAGGTGAGCTTTACGTGCCGAGTTTACTGGGTACTTCAGCCACTGTGTTTGCTGGCTCTGGACACCTAGTGTGGCAGGAAAAGGGAAAAACCCCTCCATTCTGTCCTGTTCTTCTGGAATAGTTACTCGATCCTGGGAGAAGGCAGTGGATAGGAGGTAATAGCTATTTCTGCTGCTTCATCATGTCAGGTAGTGACCGTGTTGGAGTATCGGGCAGCCTCTGCGTTGTGAAGCATTTCATTATGAGAAGGTGACACAGTTTGGCCCTAGTTGTAAGGAACAGGCTAGGACTTCAATAGACTCAAAGGGACACATAGCAGGAATTCTTCTTGTTATGTCCATGTCAGCCTTCTTCCCTCAGTGTGATCCCAAGAGGTGTGTGCAGGTAGGGGAGCTGTGTGTGGAAGTTCTCTAACTCAAGTCAGAGGTGAGGAGTCAGCTGAACCTCAGTGTCCATCTGTGCAAATGCATCTTGGACAGAGGCAGCACTTCACTGAGCATGGCTAGATTTGGGGGCTTCAGTAACGCTGCAGAAAGAAACTCGCTCCTGTAGCTAATTGAGGGCTATTTTATTGCTCTTGCCAGAAATGGCCACCTCAGTCTTAAACAGAGGAACCAAGTTCTCCCAAATCACTTTAAAGTTTGGGAACTCAGAAGCTGGAAGGCAATTGTTTGAGCCAAATGCACAGTCACAAAGTGAGTTGAGTGATGCTTAGAGAGGTGAGCTGGGGTAGTCGGGTGTCCTGGGCTATGGGCTCTGAGCATGTGTATGTATGTGTACAGCTACCAAGTACACAGGTTGGGTGTGTTTGCATGCAGTGCTGCGCCAGGTCGGGTGTACACAAGGGTCCTGGGACACTGGTTGAAAGTGCATGAAGTTTGATAGGAGCTCACCACTGCCTCTCTCCTTCAGGCAAGTCTAATAGTCGTGGGACTTTAGGACATCTTCCCCTGGAGATGTATGACCCTTCCAACAGGCCCACTGGAGATAACAAACAGATAACGTTTGGCAGCAAGAAAAGAAAAAATTTAAAATAAAAGAATAAAAAGAAACACTGCACAAATGTGTTAAGTAGTGATAATGTTTCCTTGGCACACAAAAAATGAAAACAAAACCTTAATGTGGTTAATGGGCTTGTTGGTGGCTTCTCTGCCAGTGTTTCCCATGGAAGTCATTTCACTGGGTCTCAAGCAGTGGGAATAAATTTCACCAATGTTAATCATGATTTAAGGCAGCAAGCAGGAAATTATTTAAACTGTCTGTTACACTGGTGCTTTACTGATTGCATTTTTCTATTTTTTTTCCTGAAGAATTCTAAACAGTTGCTCTAATTTCATGCCATGAGAATAAATTACATCATACATTTTTCGCAGTTAGAAAACTGGGGACATTTACTCAGGTTTTACTTCTTTCTTTCTTTCCCCCCTGTTTTATCACATGTTAAAGAACTATTTTCTAAGGGATGATGAGGAAAAGGTTGTATAAAACAGAAAGGAAGAGGCATGTTTCTGGTTGTTCACGTGTCCAAAAAAGGTTTTTCATTAAAATTGATTTTATAATGTGGGTCACCGAAAGGCTTTTTAATTCTGGGGGCGGCAGGCTGTGAAATGCATTTGCTGCGGACTCTGCTGATCAGTAGTGTCGTATTTTTGTTCTTGCCTCCCACCTGGATCCCTCTGCTGTCTCTTATATTGAGTTTAAAAGCTCACTGGGACAAGGAGTCTCTCTTCACCGGGTTTGCGCACCGCCTGTCCCGGTGGAATTGCTGCTCTGGGATACAGCAGCGCTGCTGCTGCTGCTATAACTACAGGCTTTGCAGGGATGAATTGCTTTGTTTTTTCTATGATAAAGCTTCACATGATGTAAGAGATCAGGCAGCAATATGAGTGTAGTCCCCGTTATTTCCCCAGTTCACAGGCATTGTATTTCCAGGCAGAATGGGAAGGTTAACTAAAGTTGAAAAAGGATCTAAAACACAGCAAGAGTTTACAGTCTGGTAGAAATGAAATAGCAATCAAGTGGTTGAAAATGAGAAAAAAAGGTATGTGTTTGCTCATGCTTTGAGACACATAACACTCATCTTCCTGTAAATAAAAACCAATCTGGGGAAAACAGTTGTATCACCAAATATGCGTGTCCTCTTGCTCCCTATTTTTCTACCCAACTTAATAAGCAAAATTCTGTATTCTCTAATTAAGTTGGGCTTTTCAGCACATGCCTCAAAAAGCCAATAATGTCCTTTTCTATCACCATCCCATCTAGGCTGGCTTTCCTTTATCTTCTGGCTTCAGAGAGATGAGATGGGCTCATATTTCCAGGAAATCTGCAGAACCTTCTGTTTCCTGCCCGCAGCTGCCTCAGGCACACTGGCTGCCTCTGCAGGAAGGCATAGGGTATGCTATATGTTATAGTACCCCTCAAAGAGGGCTTGGGCATCATTGTCCATTCAGGATGGGGTTTTGTTTGGCTTTTTTTCTACAAAACATAGCTCCTCATGTACACATCTGTAAGAAATAACAGATTTGGGCTTCCCAGCAGAATTAGAAATAGTGTTACCAGGTGGAGAAGGAGCTTTTCCCCCTGCAGTGGGCTAATGGTTTGTTAGTAGCTTAGTCAAGCACAGAAAATGGCACCTGGTCTGCCAAAAGACTGCTCATGTCTCCAGAGGGGGTTGTTAATTGTCCGGGAAAATAAGATTGAAAGTGTCTCCTTAATAAGTTAGGGATGAATCATTCTTCTCTGGGATTGGGAGAAAATTCAGGTTTTTTAGCAGATTCAGGCACCAAATAAAGGGTGGAGAGGCAACCTTGCTCACCCTGGGTGGTGAATGTAACTTGTACTAATGCGTATTTTTACTTCTCAGGGCTTGGTTGTGGAAGGGATTTGGACTTGCCAAGGATGGATGAAATCTCCTGAATTTTGTCACTTTTGTCTTCCTAGAGCTTTTAATTACCCTTCTGTGTTTTGAAGTCTGTGCCTTCATCTCTGCTTGCATTTGCTCTTTACCTCAACTGGATTGCCATAAGGGGGATTTCAGTTGATTTCAAGTGACTTTTTATTCCTTCAGGGCAGTGCCTAACACTAAGATAAGTTCAGTTCTCAGTACCTGCATGCAGCGCTGAAGGCTTCTCAGAGTAGCAGATTTAACTTTTTTTAAATGCAAAGCTACCCATGGATGAGTAGTCAAAATTACAAAATTAATCCAAAAAGAAGAGGAAGCCTCTTTTTTTAGTTTCTTATCACCCTTGGTTGAGAGGGAAATTCTGTTCTCCTTTCTCTGTGGTCTATGTCTTCTTAGGTCAGGATACTGCTCTTGAGGAGAAGGTGGCTTGTTGAGAGTTGAGTGACACATTTAATCTTGTGGTGGCATGTACCAGACAGAACCATAATATCCCTTAAGAAAAAGAAATGTCATTACATGCAGTCCAAAATAGGAGATAGGAGATAATGGGAAGGTTTTTAAAAAGATTAATTTGAAATTCTTTGCTTGAGAGGTCTCATTCTGTTCAGGAGGCAGGAATGTGAGCACTCACTTAATAATGAGCTGCATTCAAAGGATGGAGATTCAAGAGAGTAAAAGTAAAACTCATTATTTCCTAAGCATAAATGGAGTCACCCATCCTCAAATCCAAAGTTGCGTCTGTCTTCTCAACCTCATCAAATATTCCCCTTGCTCCCCGTTTAACCAGGAAAAATTTTAGGGGCCTTTGCCTTGAGGAAATACCCAAAGTAGATACCTTCAATCATATCAGTCACTGATGTTAAACCACATGCTGTTTACTAAGTAATGCTGAAAGCTACATGCTGTTGTTGCTGGCATACCATTTATGAAAGGCCTGTTAGCCCTCCCACTGAACCATATGGTGATTTATCAGACAGTTTAGTAGTAGCAGACCAAGACTCAAATTGGTCAAAACTAAAAATGGATATTCCTTCTGTTGCCTCTGATAAAATGTTCCCCTTCCCTATTCCCTTTGTGGCATAGGAGGTGTGCGTGCTGAGCCTTGTGTCCCCTTATCAGGCATAACCTGCACAGAGTTGCTGTATCTTCAGGGTACAGGATTATGATCTTACAAGTTGGTCTTTCAAAAAACTTAGAACAGTTTGGAAAGCTGGAAAGGGACGTTTTACAAGGGCATCATGTCTAGTGATAAGACATAGGGTAATGACCTCAGGCTGAAGAAGGGGAGATTAAGATTACATATTAGGAAAAAGTTCTTACATATGAGGGTGATGAGGTCCTGGCACAGGGTGCCCAGAGAAGCTGGAGCTGCCCCTGAATCCCTGGCAGTGTCCAAGGCCAGGGTCGATGGGGTTTTGGGCACCCTGGGCCTAGTGGAGGGTGTCCCTTCTCATGGCAGGGACTGGGTGGGCTTTGGGGTCCCTCACAACCCAAACCAGTCTGTGATTCCATGAACAGCAGTTTCTGGATGCTTCCAGCTCAACCTGTTGTTGCATTATCCATTTAAAATAAAATTAATATGAAATTTATATTAAATATGAATGCTCAAGTGTGGGACTCAGCTCCGAGGAGTGTGAAGACCATTTAAGAGGAAATTAGTGTTTTCTGTAAAAGACAAGCAAGCTCTCATTTCAAAGAAAAGCCTCCGTGCTAATTGTTTTGGCCTGTTTAACTCTCGGGGTAGTGAAACATCCACATGTGATCTCTGACGTACTATTGTGGCACTAGCACTAGAGTTAGTTCAGATGTTTTCCCATCGTGATCAAATGAGACAGAACTGGAAAACATAACTGGTTTTGGTAATGCAGCAAGGAATAATTTGGCAGCAGTTTGAAGCTGAAACTGGAAAGGGCAGTAGGAGAGAAATAATTAGCAAGGATAGTTTTAGAGCTTTGACAGCCTGGCTTGTCTTTCTATCAGTGAATGGATTCACCTGACACCCAGAGATAGCCATCTGATAATAGCACTCATAAGATCAATACATCGATACTTTATCCTTGAAACGGTATTTAAAGTCTGTTCTTAGGTTCATTTCTTTACTTCTGTAAAGTTATAGCAATCTGGGATTTGAGATAATGCATTCATTACAGTCTTATCGGTCCTTCTTCATTTACTGTATTTTAATGCATCTACCATGATTGCCGAAGAAAGATGCTCAGTGCATTTAATCTGCTTATGCTTCAGAAATAAAGGATGCTCAAAAGATTAAAATGGGGCCTCAGACAGAACAGGTTTGAGGGTCTGCAGTGCTTACAATGGCATGGTGTTTCATGCAAGAGGTATTTTAAGACATGAAGCTTTCACAGTGCTGGCTCTGCAGACCTCATGGTGAGGAGAGGAGGGCAGCTGAGATTTTGCTTTTGTAGAGTGAGATTCAGCCCAGGCTCTCACACAGCTAATAACGCCATGATTTCACTGGGTAAAACCTTATGCTGCTTCTTTTCATTAATGTACCTTGCTGGTCCCTATCTCTTTACATTGTGCAAAGTTATTTCTGGGGTTGTGGTGTGCACCCCAGGACACAGAAACAGCGTGCACTTGCTTGAAATAATAATGCTTGTGCAGATAAGTACCATGTATGTAAGTACAGAGATAGATTTGGGTCTCTGTTTCATCTGTAGAGACTCACCGGAGTTTTGAACGACTCTAAATGGGACTGGAAATTTGATTTTTAATGAGTACTGCTGAGAAGGACAGGAGATGTAGAGCAGGGCAGTACTGTTTCCCTGATTGCACACTGTGTATGTTCTGTCTCTGGCAAGACAGAAGCTCATGTTGAAAAACACCTATTTATCTAAAAGCATCAAAGCTAAAAAAAACCTTTTCCTGATAGACTGGAAAGATCAGTGACTGAGTCCCCAGCAGGAATTATTCCTGCTTCTGCCTCTTGGTATTGATGGGTGATTTACTGTGCTACCCTGAGGGGCTGGTGGCATCCCCACTGTGCCACCACTGGCACCACCCTTGCCATACCACCACTGACCTCACTGGTGATGGAAAGTTCAACAATTTCAAAAACTGGTGGGTTTTGTACATTTTTAAGCAGATTAAGGCATGAAAGATGGATGAGGAGATCAGTACTGGCAGGAAGCTGTGATCTGAATAGGAACTTCAATTTGACACGTTATGTCCGTAAGAGAGGAGTCAGCACCTGGTTCTTGTTGACAGCTGTGGCCAGGGCCTTGAGGGATGATGGGCACTTTGGTGAATCACTAAATTGATTTGATAATCGGTAAGTGAATTTGCTAAGAGCAGGTACCACACAACTTCTGTGGGGCTTGGTTAACCCAGTGACAGCTTATTTTCAATGCACTAGGAGGTTTTAGTTTATTTTTTTGATTTCTTTTTTCCCCAGTGAGAGCTCTATGCAGAGTTACTGCCAAATAAAAGAAGCCATTTCTCCTCATCAGTTGTAAAACTAACCTGAAGACGAGCAAACCTGTCTTGTGCAAGAAAGCTGCTGTCCAGGGTTAAATTCTCTCAATTTTCTCCAGATATGCCCAGATCTTCATTGCCACATTGGTAATGTGTGTATCCCCACGAAGGGGCTATTGTATTTCATCGTCCTGGTCCTCTCTAGGAGGAGAACATCAATATTGCATCAGCCTTTGGCTCAATAGGAGCCCTATGTCTGCCTTGCTTGGGGTTCCAGGGGCTCTGTCCTGAAGCCCACAGGCTTCCCCTCCACTTGAGCACAACACAGAGGTTTTCCTCTCCCGGTGCTGGAGCCCCAGTCAGCAGGCAGGAGAGGTGGTCAGGCACCATGGCAGGGGGCAGCAGGTGACTCTGGCTGTAAGGGGTCTCCCTCAGGCACATTTCAGTGTAACCTTAAGGCCATTCGCTCGGGGTTTGTAATTATCCCCCCTATGGCTCTGCTCTTTACCCTGGAAACTTGACACAGGACAAGTCCATCAGATTAAAAAGCATTGCCTCCAGCGTCAGGCATACTATTAGAGCTTGTGCTGGTTTATGTTGGAGCTATTCAGAGGGGGGATTTTGCTTCAGGCATTTCTGAAAGGCGATACATATTAAACCTTTACAAATTGTATTTATTTTCTGGTTCCCCAGCAATGCCTGTATTGTTTGCTTGGGTTCAGATTAGAAACATTTGTGCTCTAGGTAGCTCTTGCTTGCCCAGCTATTACATGTATGAGTTGGTTGGGTTTTTTTCTTGTATACATTCATAATTGTCCTTTGTTCTTAAGACATAAATTGAAATTGTGTCCTTCAAACCACGATGCTCAAACGATTTCCTTTTCAACAAAGAGTACGTAATAAAGGTTAAAAATGATTTTTGCAATCCATGCATTTAAGTATACATTACTATCTGTTTTAAGGATGGATAATCAATGTAAAAAATGATACTTCCCTGTATTCCTAATAGGTCACTGTGTAAATATCTATAATGGAATCGATCCCTTTGGTTATGGCAACCATTAGTATAGAAAGGGATTTCACAATTAATGTATCAGACATTTGCTTTCATACTTACACGCAAAATTATTATTTATTGATTATTTTCAATCCAGGTTAATGGTGTTGAAGAGGTTTCTGTATCTCAATTTAAAGTACTTAAAGTGCAGTTCAAACAGAAATATCATATACCTTTCAAGAAGTTGTGACTAATCTGATAAGTGATTTTGCTACATTCTCTCTCATTTATATATGCATACATATGAATTATATATTATATATAAACTAAGGATGTTTGTGAACCTAGAAGGTCTTGGTGGCGCATTCAGTGTCAGCCTGTGGTGGTAAGTTCTACTGTTATATAGGTTTGTATATCTGTACAGCCAAAGGCTATTGCTAGAGCCAAACATGGAGGGGTTCACCCTTCCCAAAGCATGTGTGACTTCATTGGGGTTAGAGTCGTGCATTTGCCACAATGGGGAGGAGGGTTTTCATGCTGAGTGTAAAAAAAAAAAAAATTTTAACTGCAAATGTTTCCCTGAATTGACTAATGGATTCAGTTATTCCCATTATAAATACCCACATAAACATGGGAGTTCTCACAGGTAGCCAGGTGACGAGCAGGAGCAGTGCTGTGGCTTCTGAAAACCGGCTGATTCCCTCCGTATCTACCAAGCACTTTTTCTTCCAGGGCTCCTCTGAATGGGGGGAGGTCAATAGGCAGAAGAGTAGGGCACTGCTGTGTATGCCAATAGCCCAAACACAAACCCCCTGGGAGGTCTTCAGAGTTTCCACTGCCAGACAAAAGTAAGAGTATGGTTGCTTCATGCTGCAAGGTGAAAATACGACGTTCGCTTACCCTGAGGCTGTGGTAGCAATCTGTCAACACACAGAGAAAATGGCATTGAGCAAATAGGGGGTAAAAGGCTGGTCTGACTTGGTGGTTGCACCCCCAGGTACGTGTATGTAATGTTAGCCAGGATTAGGCTGTGGCTGAATGAGTACTTGGCCATGGAAGTGTAACGATGAGGAAAGAAAACTCTTGTGGTTCATTCAGGTTTGGCAGAAGAAGGTTTCCAAGCTGTCAGTTGAGCTGGTTTTCTTCAGTGATCAGCTTTTAGGTCAGGAAAAATTATTTTATTTTTACTGTTACCTACTGTTTGATCTTTATCAAACTAATTGCTGCCTACAGCTGTTGAACACCATGAGCATGAAAAGCATGTATAAAACCAAGCTATGCTAAAAGCCTTGCTTGGTTATCACAGAACATTTTGCGTCTGTAGAGACTTCCAACTAAGTATCGTAGGGCTCTTTGGCAATATTGATGAACAATAGGAAGAGCAGAAAAAGTGTTTGAGTGACTTCAGATCCTGTGTCCCATTTGCAAGGCGACCTAGCACCTGTTGTTCTTGGTTTTATTTTAATTCTGTCTTTGCTGGCTCTGAATCTTTTCTGGGTGATACGTGGTGGCCTCCTCAGTTCCTGAAACTCGAGCCCACAAGCATCAACACAACTATTAATTGAGGAAGAGCTTGATCTCAAATTCTGGCACCATGTGCCCCTTTGGTACACATTTCTGTTCACAGTCAAGCTCTCTTGTGCAAAGAAGTATCTAAATTGAGAAAAATCTCTCCCAGACGGCCCATCCCACCCCCATCCAAAGGAGCAAAAGGATGAGTGAGATGAGACAAGGACAGAATCTGTTCTTTATTAAAAGTGGAGGACATTTTTTCCCTCTGATCTGTGACTCCAAAGAAACTGAGATCCAGAAAGTAACTCCATTTCAGTTCAAAAGGGCTGTACGCTGACATGTTTACCTCAGCTTGATCGTATATACAAGAAGGGGGTGGAGCGCTCTGTGACAGCTTGGTGAAGTGGTGACCTTGGCAGTGGAGGAGTGGGTACGGCGCAAATTCTCCAGTCCTTTTGGAGGCAGGGCTGCCATTTGAAGGCTGCTGGTGTGTGCTGCCGTGGCTGCTTGCGTATGAGCACTCAGCCTATAAGGCTGTCATCTGCCTTTGAATAAAACTGTCTATGCTGGAAGCTGACATCAACCCTCTATGCTGCTTTAAATTCATATTCTCCTTGGAAAAAAATAATTTAGTATTTCAATGCTGGCTTTAATTTTTTTTAATTTTATTTTATTTGTGAGTCTCCTAAACATGTTCCTGCTGAAGTGTAGGCCGTTTTTCAGTCAGTTTAAGCCTCCTGACAGTGGACTGACTTTTCTTAATTATCTTCTCCAGACCCCTTTAAATTAGTCCCCCAGGGGTCTGTGAACCTCATATTGAAAATGACAGCTTTAATATTTCCTTGCTAAATACTTACAGAGAGTTATCCAGGGATGCTGACTCACATAAGATTGCCAGTTCCGACTGAAAAACAAAAGAATCTTATTCTCTGATTTGAAGTGGTAATACATCTGAGGGCATGGGGCACAGTATGGAGGAAGAGGAGGATGAACATCAAGAATGTGACCATGGCTTTGTACATACTGAAAACAGGAGAGTGTGGGAGGGGAAAAATCATTTGAAACCATTGAACTCATGCATAAATGTATAGCTTTCAAATAGCTAATTTTTTTTTTATGTCATAAAAGAAAACTGGCTATGGCTGGTTTCTTTTTTTATAGCCCTGTCATAAACTCTGAAAAATGAGGTTTATAATTTATGGTCTGAAACCACCTTAACTATTGCAATACAAACAGCATCACTGTGCTGCAGTTTATTTCTAAAATGCCTCTGGTGAAAATATTGCAGTGCCATAATTAACTAATACCAAGATCCTGTTTGTGGTGCTTTGTGCTGCTTTCTCCAGAAATACATAGTTTGCATCAATCCTCCAGGCTCGGAAGGTGGTGGTGCTTCAGGATAGTTTCACATCACCTTGTCAGTTAAGACCATTGCTAATATTGTTTCTGTGGCTCACAGAATCCACCCCATCACTGGTTGGATTTATAAGGGGGTGTGTGTGTATATATTTTATGTATATATATGTGTGCGTATGTAAAACAAAGTACAGAGGAGAACAGCGTGCATGCTGTCTCCTAATTACTTTGTTTTCTGATATCTCAGCAACATTGATCTTTCAAAATGATCTCTTGCTGGTGGCATCAGTTTTATGTTGGAAAATATTCCTGCAATTCTGGCAATGATAAACTAATTACAGACTATACATTTTTAATGATTTAATCTCTTGTCATATTCCTAGAGAGAAGTGATCCTGATTCCAAACAAATCTCCCATGCATGACCAAACACTCATCATGAAATGTATGGTTTTCATTAAACCCTGTTGTTAATACAGGCTTAGGAATGTTTTGTTAAAATGGGGAGAGGTTGGGGAGTAAAAGCATGCTGAAAGATGACTGTAATAATGCTGCAGTAAGCGTTTTGGATCACACAGAGCTCCCAGCAACATTCCACTGACATGTGCCTCCCATTACGCAGGGCTTTTGACAAGCCATATGTAACACCGGAGCCACGTGTGTCAAAGGGGCTCTCGATGGGTGGCAGTTAGAAAGATGCATTCACGTTCCTTTACTCTGTGCTGGAAATCCAGGTTTGTGTTGCTCACCCCATCTGTGTTAGTCTTTAGGATTAAGGATAACGATTAGCAAGTGATGGGTCAAAAAGACAGCTTCAAGTGGCGCCTCTTTTTTTTTGTTTGTTTTAAAACATGCTGAGATTTCTGCTTTGTGAAGAGATGGTGCATGAGGGCAGTTGATACCCTAGTTGCTACCTCTTGTCTTGTCACTGTCTGCATTTTAATCTCCCAGAAAGACTGAAGCAATGCGCTTTGGCCCCTGACTGGGGGCTGAGGGTGATGCTGCAACAGGGAAACACAAAACCATCATACTGCATTTACTGGAAGGGCTGGATCAGTAATCCTCATCGGTAGCAGCTCTTATAATTGCATGTCAGATCCAGAAATGGAAGAGAGGCTTGGTTCTTTTGAGAGCGCAGATGTAAGAGGTGTTGGAAAGATGACAGGGAAAAACAATTGTTAGAAATTTCTTTTACTTAGGGGAGAAATTTCAAGTAATTTGAGCAAGCTGTAAACATTCCTGCCATTTTGCCTGCTTTCAGGTGGCTTTGCCCCTTTCCCAGAGAGCTGTTTTGTTGGGTTTAATGCATCCAATCTTCAGGAAGTCTGAAGATAAGAACAGCATTTAGAGGAGACGTTTAAAGCAAATCTTAGTATATCTGGACTGTCTGTGTGCATGCTGATACACTTGTAAGAATTTCAGTCAGATGCATGCACGTTCACGTAGCTAATAAAAATGAGGGCCTATAATTGCTTAACCTAAAGAAGTGAGGATGTGGAGGGTGAATTAAGGCTCCTGTGAACTTCTTGTGGTTTTCCTGGCACAGTGAGGATGAAACTATTATTATGAACTAGAACTCCAATTTTATTAATGTTCTGAAGTATGGAAGGAAGCAACAAATCTGATTTAAGTGAAGACATTTGTCTTGGCAGTGTGATTTACTCCAGGGTTGTAAATTTGACATGATGGAAACTAAAATGTACTGAAACTTAAATTTCTCCCATATCTCACTCAAAGTCAAATGATTTAAATAGCAGGATATGAGAAATGACAAGTATCCTTGGATGCAAATATATTTTTGGTGCTGAAGATTTTAATTTCATGTCTGAGGAAATTTATCAATTTGAGGACTAAACTTTTTAGGAAAATAAGGGTCAAAGTTTCAGGGCATGATGTGGGGATGCAGCTGTAATGAGTGCATCACCATATGCTGCAGTGAAGGCTTCCTGCCCAGGGTCCAGTAATGATAAAACAGGTATTATCAAAGCTGAAATCTGCTTTGATGACAGAGATCCCCCTATACTTCTGTCCTGCAGTGCATGCCACACTCTGCTCTGGCACTGAGCCTCCTCCATCTCCTGTGCTGTAAAAATCTGCTCTGGACAAAACATTAAAATTAATGTTAATGGTACAAAAGCGTTAACAGACCAAAAGGGAGCTGGACTGGGGAGTGAGTTATCATTGCAGGCAGAAGGCCCCCAACATGAGCATCCAGCCTGCTATCAGTTTGGGGGAGAATTCTGGGGGTTTTGTCCTCATTGGACCAGCTTAGGTAGGTGGACCCAAGGTCCCCAACTTCAGGCTCTTCGCCCTGGTTTTCCTCTTCGTTCATTGATGACTTGCACCAGCCCGAGGGTCACTCAGACCTTGGGATCATCTACCCTCTGTAGGGGCCCTCTCCTTTATGGAAACTTCCCTCCTCACTTTGACACATTGAAGTTTTTAGGCTCTAACTTCTTCATAATCAGCAGGGAGGAATTTAATTTTTTTGGTGCTGAATGTGAATGTAACCCAATGGCTATGAGGTTGACCTGGCATAGCTCTAATTCTCCTATTCATTTCCTGATTAGTGTCTTTAAAAAATCCCCATATTCTGGAAGTAAAAATAAGAGCTTGAGTTTAATTTTTTTTTATTATTTTTAAGATAAACCAGTAACTTTTATGGCCTTGCTCTGTGATTCTGTGAAATGGGATTAATTTCTTAGCAGCACTGGACCTGCTCTGTCAGTTCAATAAAAGTAATGTGGACAATTTCAGTCTATTACTTTTAAATTAACTCAGCCCATATGACTCTTCCTAATACACTGCCACCTTGTGAAAAACAGGGTTGCATTTTATTGATTCATGTGATAGATGAGAATATTAAGTGTTCCCTGGCAAACAGCACCCCAAACAACACGAGGCTCTTAGGCATGCCAGGACTAGGGAACTAATTATGCTGAGACAGAAGAGCTTATTTTACTCATGTGTTGTAAAATGGAAAAAATATTAAAGTAACTTTATAGCTTAAAAAAAACCAACCTCAACATACCTCTCCTCCATCCTCCCCCCTTTCCCTCCCTCTCCCCGCTCCCCCCCAGCCTGGCTGCTACATTTTTTCTTGCCACGTTTTAAGTCAGTTTCTGAAAATACAGAATTTAAGAAGGTCATTAGGGAGTGAATAAAAAAGAAACCAAAGCAGGGAAGGCCTCAAGCCAGTGAAAGCGCAAGGAAATGAAAAGAGGCCCTTGTAACAGAGCACACCTGGTATTTCGGAGCATGTAGTAGCCCTGTTCCCCCAAAGGGAGAGAGATGAACAGGTATTGCCCCTTCAGAGATCAAAACTTTTCAGAAAGGTTGCTTGTTAAAATTGCTCTCAGTGAAAAATGAAGACTGAAAAAGCTTGTGTGATGATCCTTTGAGGACATTTTAGAATAATTGTAAGAATAATGCATTTAAATGTCACTAGGGGAAATGATTAATTGGGAATGCCTTCATTTTTCCCCTCCATTTGCTTGCATTCCTGTCCTTAGTTCCTCATATAAAAAATAAAAATAGTAACTTCCAGTCCTAGCAGTATATATGAAGTCTTTTATTACTGCCGAGTGACACATGTGAAGCCTTGCTACTGACATTCATGGACTTACATGCCTACTACTTCAGTTGCTTTCTTAATGTTTTGGCTTTCAGTGTAAAAGCTAAAACACTGAAAACCACTGAAAAATTCTGACCATGGCAGTGACATTTATCATTGTGTAACATAAAGTGTGTTAGGTTGTGCGCTGGCTGTTGGTTTTCTCTCTCCAAGGGAGAGAACTGAATTTTCAGTTATTTTTCTCTCAACTAGTGCCCTCGTTTAATAAGAACCAACCCAAGCCAGCACGCTGTACAAAACACAAACCAGCCACAGAGGTGACTTGTGTTCTTGAAGCTCTGAAACAGAAGCAAACCAGGAGGAAATGGTAGACAGATTTAATAGGAGCAAGAGAAATTGGGATTGGGAAGTTTATTTTCATTAACTCCCTGTGCTTGATGGGTAACTCCTCCAAATTGTGAGCTCTACAATAGGCTGCAGGGTCAGCATCCCAAACCTAACCTTGTGTGGCTGCATCTTCCCTTTGTGCGTTTTCCTCTATAAAAACTTCATGGCATTCAGGATTGAAAACTCATCCTGGTATTAGAAAAATATGTGGCTCTCTATTTCATCAGAAGAACTAGAGGAGAGGAAAAAAAGAAAGCAACATTACAAATAAGTAAAATAAGTAATCTGCTTGTTGCTTTAGGCAGTTTCTGCTCATTTTAGTTTGTTGTCATTCAGTTTGATTCACTGAACTGATTCAATTTTAATGGTTCACTTATGCATGCAACTACCTGGAAAAAAAGATAAAAAAATGCCCCTAAAGCAAATCTTACTGAGATTTTGGTAAAAAAGGATCATAAATAAGCAGAAGTAAGAGCAAAAGCTAAAACAATATGGCACACATCAAGTAAAAGGAAAGTACAATATGTGAACTGTAGAGCAGAAAACAAACATGAGCTACAAAATAGAAGTTAAAAAATAGTACCTAAGGTAAAAAATCAAATTCAGTATGTTTTACAATTACACAGGAGATTGAGTTTCTTCAACCTTTAGATTCTTTATTCAGTTAATTTAAAGACAACAAGGCTGGAAGGGTATCTCTTCCAAGGCACCAGCAGTTTCTTAGAGCCCTTGCTGAACACTGGAAAACTTAGTAAGGGGAAAAATTGCATATCCTAAGAATATAACATGATGAATATGTTGTGTCACATACATACCATCTGTGAGTTATTCTGATAGACAGAACAGCTTGTCTGCCAAATCCTAAAGCATGGCTTTGATTAGTTGTGTATGTTGTAAAATAATCATCTTGGGGACTTTGGGTGAATTAAAGTATGACCTTGAACTTGTACTTTAAAGGTCATGCCATCAAGGTCTGGACAAGTGGTAGCTCCTACTTCTGTAATTAGGTCTTTCTGTAATGAGTGCTGTAGAACAGAAGTTTGCACAAATGAAGCTGCTGGCAGTTACTGCGGAGTGGAGAACATCATCAGACCTGATCTCATAAAGAAAAGGGATGGTGAGTTGTTTTTTCCCTGTGGACTTGGTGATGGTTGTAAAAGGAGATGTGTTGTATCCAGTGCTTCATACTGGAGGAGAGTAATGAGGAGAGGAGTTTTGAACTCTCTAGGATTGCTGCCACTCAAGGAGAGGTGTCCCAGGCACACTAATTTGCTAATCGTCTGCACAGCTCTGTAAATTATCATCTGCTTTTGTGGTGGTCACAAAGTTCATTGCCTGCTTCATGGCCTTGTTGCAGGCACTTACACAGTGGGAGGATGATCAGCATCTCCCCAATTTGGTCCTTGCTAGTCTCTTTTTTAGTACTGTTGAAAGTTAATTTCATATGTTACCATTTACTTAAAGTTATTAAATGTTAGCCTCAGTTGTTTTTTTTTTTAAAAAACCACCTCATTTTTGTGCAATAACATGATTCAGCTGCAATGGCTGCTGCAGTAAATGTCTTATAAAAGAGATCCCTTCCTGAGCTATAGTGCCCATAAATATTAGCTTTATTTTTATAAGTAGTTGCTTTTTCAGCAGCAGAGTAGCTGTAACCATAAAAATGCTTAATAAGAAATGCATTCTCAGTCTCTGTTTATATGGTTAAACATTTAAAAAAAACCATTTTGCATTTCTTGTATAGCCCTTAACATTAAATGTAAGTTCTAAGCAATTGGTTTTTTTTGTGGTCTGGGGATTTTCTACAAAGTGACTCTTGAGCATAAAAGGTTTTCTTTTCTTTTTTTCGCCCTCTTTCAAACTGCTGAGCACCTCTGAGTGTTGAAGATGTAGATTTTGTAAATGAAGAAACTTAAAAGAGGCTCCAGGCACATCCTCTCTCCACAAGCTGTTTTAATACAGACATCGCCAAGCGGAATCGAAGCAGTACCGAAACATGAACTTACTGTTTCTACTTGGTACCTCTTGTGCATCACCCTGAGTCAATTTTGTGGTTTGAAGTTCGTATTTTCTTCTCTTTTCACCCTTCCCCATCTTACATTAAATTATTAGCGAAAACAAACTAATTCAGGCTGCCTTTTGCTAATTGCATGGAGTGACATGTGAAAGGTTCAGGTTCCAGTGCTTTAGGTGTCATTTTTCAAGGGCTTCAGTGGGAGCAAGCAACCAAAAATCCTGGCATGTCAAATCCCTCTTGCCTGCCTTAGTCCTTCCATGGGTGGAGAATCTCAGTGCCTTTCTGATTCTCTTTGATAGGTATAAAATGTTGCGAGCATTGCTCACAACACTGGAAGCAGAGCAGAGTCCTGTTAAATGATTTGTGGCTCATCTAGCAGCACCTCTCTGTATTCAAGGTTTAAGAGCTACTCAAGCCTTGAGAAGCCTTTTAAGCATAGCAGGCTTCTGAGTGCGCAGGGACAGACTTAGCAAACTGCTGTTTGAGTCCAGTCTCAGGGTATTGTGGGCTTTGCTGTATGAAAAGGAAACAGATCTGACTGAATCCTTGACAAAAATGATACCCTACCCTGTTCTGTAAGTTTGCAAGCTGCTGCAGAGAGAGAAGAAAATCTATTTTTAAAAGTTTCCTTCTTTGTGTTGGAATCGTTTGTTTTGGAGTCTGCATTAAAAGAGGAAAAAAAATGGCCATCAGCTAGGAACTTATCACTTGATAACCAGAAGGCATAGTGAAACTGCAAAACTCATTTCCATTGTCTGTTTGATTTGATCCTATAAAAATTGTGACAACGAACACAAGCAAGCATAATACATTCTTTCATTATGCTCCCATATTTATTTTGTATAATAGGCAGAAAAAATAAGTATGTTTCTAGCAGTTTCCCTTTTAAAGAATATTATTGTTTATTTAAATATATACATTTTTTTGGCAGTTACGTATAGATAACATATTTTCACTTCAGAAGGGTTTCTTTCGCACGTTCATGTTTTAAATCAACACAATTTTCATCAGAGGTTGACCTTTCCTGAATAATACCTCTAAAGAAAAACTTCACTTTTAGTAGCTGGCACCAATGCTAAGATTCCTTCAGGCACAGAGGAAAGCCAGTAGCTGTCCTGAATAAGAAGTGTGATCGGAACAACGTCATTTATGAAATACTCTTAGGCTTCATTTGTGAAGCACCCAGAAGATCACCATGTAGTAGACGCTGCACTTGCTTATGTTCTCCATGGTGTGTTTTCTAGCATCAAATCAAATTACTTTTGTGGTTTCACTGCTTCCATGTTCCGCTGTTTTTTTGCACAGGGTGCAGTAATTGCCACAAATTCTTCAGGGAACATGCAATCAGATGCCTTTTCTGGTATGACAAGAGGACCCACCTTAAGTGTCTTTGGTCTGGGCAGCAAGTTCTTAGGAGAAACGTTCCTGGAGCTGATCCTGGACTAACTATTCAGTAGACTAACTCTAAAAGCAGATTAGAGGATTAGGGCCATATACCATAGACCAGTACAAAAAACACTACAGACCTATTCTTGGATGTCCTTTAGGTGCTGCCTTGGTCACAGCACAGTGTAAATCAAAAGAGAGGGAAAGGTTTTATATATTCCACTTGGGGCAGCATGGAAAATGTAAGTTTCCACAGATAAAGCAAGGTGTTAAAGTTAGATCCAGTTACAGCAGAGACCAGTTCTATGGAAGACCATGTGTTAGGAGAAAATGTTCTAGTCCAGAATTTTTAAAAAAAAAAAAAAAAATTCTGAAGCTATGTCTTAAAATACTCGACTCCAGAATAGCAGATGCTCTCCACTCCAGATGCAGTAAATTGGAAGAAGGCTGCGGTTTTTCAGCTGCTGCTAAAATAATGTCTGTTGCATTTCAGATTGGAGACACTTTGCAATTCAGGAAGAAGCTCCCCAGATGGAAGGATGTGAATTATTTATGCAATGTTTATCTTGGGGTTTACTTCCCATCACAACCAATTAAGGCTATTTCATTTCATTAAAACTAACGTTTCTGCATTGGGGAAATCATTTATCTAAGGAAAATGTTACAGTATCCACTACTTTAAAAGCTTGGAAGCTTCCATCAATCACAGTCTCACATCCTTCTAAAAACTTACAGGATGGGAAAAGTAAAGACATTTTCCTGTGTTAGGGCTTGCCAAAATGAATTATAATTAATTGGGATTTAACAAATAGAGATATTTGTACTTTGTGCTTCGTGGGAAAGGAGGAGATTTGTAAGTGGTAACCCTGTCACCTCAGTCTTGCCATCCCCAGACAAGCCTCCACTCATTTTATCTGTATACAAAGGGCAGAAAAGGTGCCTTTGCTCCAGCTGAATGATTTTAAGACCTTTTACATGAGCAAAGACTGAGATGAAGCCTTATAGAATCAGAATGTATTGTGAAATAAAATTGCCTGCTTGATATGTAACTCCATGTTTAAAGCAGCCATGTTTGCGTGGCAGTGAGAAATGGACTGTAATTCTTGTTCTGTTCCTCTCCTGCTGCCAGTGTCTGAGTGTGACTTGTGCAAAGTGCACCATTAGGAATTTGTGGTAGCCAAGGCATTAAACTGAAAGGTCTTCTTATTATTCATTTTAGAACTATTTTCCAGTTGAGATACTGCCAGGTCTCACTGAGGTTTCAGCAGATTAGATTAGATGGTCTTGTGTATAGACCTGCTCTAAATGAATAGGATCAGTCTTGGGGAAGGGAGAAAGAGAGCCCATTACTGTCACTTGACAAGTTCATTTCAGATCTTGCCCCCAATAATTACAGCTCCTAGAAAAGCCAAATTTTGGAATCAGAGGAGTTAAGGTCTGGTCAAACAAATCACTGCCTGTTACTGCTCTTTTAAGAGCCTAGACTGACAAGGATGCCTATCTGTGAAATATGCTAGGAAAATACAGACAAAAATAACCAAAGTGACAGGTATACAGCTTTATCTTTGTCTGTGATGGGTTTAAAATTATAGAATATGCTGTAACTAACCTTCCTGGTGGCTCTTTGCAAGGTCTGGACCAACAATATCACAGTAAGAATGTTAAAATATTGATTTGTTCTCGTGGCAGGAGGGATTCCTGCATTATCTCCATCCTCACTGGGAACAGGCATTAACAGAGGCCTTCAGAAGTTGTTCCAGACCAGTTTGCAAACAGCTAGAATTTCTCAGAGTATTATAAGTAGACTGTGGTGGTCTGACAATCAGTTATTGTAATTTCACGCATTTAAGGGGAAATAAACATTGTTTTTCACAGCATCCTGCTGAAAAAGAATCCTTTGTTTCCCTAAGCTTGTGGGTGTATATGTGTGTGTGTTTATGTGGAAGATCTGAATCTTTTAAAACCATATGCATATAGCTACTATTTCTTGGTGAGATACGACAAAATTCTGCGTGTGATAAAGAGGATCTAACAGTGGGTGAAATTTCTTTATATCACGGATTTAGTAAAACGCCTGATGTTATTACTGTTGAGGAAAGTTCATGCTTATTTATGCCTTGCTGCTGTTAACATGGAAAAGAGCAAGATGATAGTGATTACAGACTCAGACTTGTATGTGGCTGTAATCAGGTTGTGATGTGGAAGGAGGAAGGAGGAAATCTCACCTAAGTTATGTCTGCCCCAGTAGTTTATGGTATACATTAGGTCTTCTTTAAACCATCTTCCCCAAGAAATGATTGGGTGTCTAGTTCAGCTGGAGAAAACCCAAGTAATTCTTCTCTCTCTTTTTAAGATTCTCCTCTCTGAGCTGGAAATGTGCAGAAGTCCTGTGATTTGCTGGCTTCTGTGGTTGTAGCGTCTTTTGAACCAGGCTCCATGTCTGTCAGGCTGGACCCTGTACCAACACCACGGACCTGGATCTGAGCAGCTTACAAACAGGTGGCTTCAGGCCAAGCCTCCTCACTCTCACCAACCACCAATTTCACTCTCAGCATCCGACTTTTAAGATTAATCCTTGTCTAACATAGCACTGTTTTAACTTGTTTTGTCTGTGTGTGGGTGAAAAAAAAGACTAAGTGGTGCGATTAAGACAATCTACCCAAACCTATCGATTGTGCTGCGTTACTTTGCTTGTACCTTACTGCATTCATTTGGCACTTGTCAGGTTGCACTGCTCAGATGCTTTCCATTCTGAAAAGGTAATTTAATAGAGGTGGGGTTCAGTATATGTGTCCATGGACAAACCTACATTTGCCTAAAGGTTGAAATTTTATGTCAACTAGAATAGCTAGTGTGATTGGTTTTGGTGTGGAGGCTGTTGGTGTTCAGTGGTTTTGAACATCGACAGCTGGGAGCGTGGCTTTCAGAGGAATAACATGTGGCTACGGAAATCCCAGGTCCAAGACCTCACAGGGTGAGTCCAGGCATCAGAATAATAAATTCACTCTCTTAAAGCCTCTTCCATGGCCCTGAAAGTTACGTTACTCATTTATTAAATTTCCAGCAATTTCAGGATGGGAGGAAGACAAAGGGAGTTGCTGCTTTTGTTCTCTTAATGACTTGCTGACCTACAGACTCTGATGTTAGGTTTAGTATAGCTGTTCAGAGGGAACCCCTTCATAGGTCAAGGTGAATGCCACGTTTATGTTCAGGACACATGTGATTACCTGATGGGGTGAGAGTGTGCTCTTGGGTGGCCATATCCCTTCAATTGCTGTAGTGGCTACAGAAGAACTATTTGTGATTGCACCTCACTTCCTGTGTTTTTCAGACCTTCCTTCTTTGGCACAACAGGGCTCAGCAGACCAGCCTCACAGTTTTATTTAGTATTCAGCTGGGCTTCAATTGTCAGGGAGATACTAATGGAAATTTATCGCACGCTGAACCCAAAGTGACATATATATATGTTTAAATGCCGTGTTTTATTGCACACCTAAAAATACTTCACTGTCCTTACTTTTTGAGCTTTTTTATGTAAAGTCCTCAATCATTGCTTAGAATCTGGCACTTCCTTATTAATCTTTCTCTTTTTTTAATGTAATTTTTTCTAACGAGGAAGAAAGTACAATGGAAATTTTTGATCACCAAGTTATCAAATCGTTCATCTTATTTTCATTCGTCATTCAAAGCAGACTTAAATAGCAGGAGCATTTCATGATGCACCATCAAATGATGATGAAACTACTTAATACTAGGGGTCAGATAGTCAGCTGCTACAAATTGTCTTTATTGCAGTAATTTTAACTTCTGCTTTCTCCATACGAGGAGATGGTCTCTTCTGTGTATTATTGATGGCTGCTTTTGGCATGAAGCTGGGGCATTGAGTGAAGTAGCAGAAAGGTAAACACAGTCTGAAACGGATAGCTTTGGAGTCATCGCCAATTCTAAAGGGTTCTGAATGCCCCTGAGAGGTAAGATGGTGTCAGGATGAGAAGACAAGTACTTTTTATGCCTCTTGCTTCCATCTTTTTGCTCTCGACTAGTAAAGGGCAACCTTCTCTATGGAGCAACATGCTGAATTGCTCTATTCACAGACCTCTGGTGACCAGAGAATGCAAATTTCTTTCCCCAGGCTCTTTTATTAGCAGTAAGTAATATGCAAGCAGGCAGAGTTTTAGGAAAAACATCTTTAGGGAACATGAATGAAGGCCAGCATTTTTATACGAAGAAGAGGTCTGCATTTTCCTGATACTCTAGAGCTTTGTGTGTTGCACAGAAGCCAGGTTCCTCTGAAAACTCTCTCCCCGGTCATGCCCCAATTCACTGGTGTGAGTTTGGATTGAATACTCTTTCTGTTTCCTGTGTTTTTTCTGCTCAGCAGTTCTTCCCTGGAATAACAGAGGGATGTTCTGCAGGGACAGACCAATTACTCCTCACCAGTTTATCCATAAGGATTATGGCATTTTCAAGAGTTCCTACTCAGCCATCCCACCTAGTTACTCTTCCTCTGATAGGGTTTGCTAAGACAGCTTTCCCTGCAAGTCTGAGTATTAATTTTGCTTGTAAGGTACCTTTGCTGATGTCTAGGAGAACAAATTTGCATAGCCTGTGTTATTAGAGCAGGTAGGAGGGGCTGCCCCCTAATTTCTAAGCAGTTGTCTTTGAAGTCCAGCTAACAGGTGAGGAATAAAAAGGCCTATTCCTCATCCACAACAGGACTAAAACGGAGTGCAAGGTATTTATTACCATCTTTGTTACGTTTCTGAGAGATTTAATAGTCCCCAGAATTGTTCATTTCTTAAGAGCTATGTGCTATTAAACTGAGGCATTATTTAGCAATTGGTGCTGTCTCAAGAGGATAATTACTCAGAAGTATCTATTTGAAAATTCATCTACTGCTAGTTGTATAAATGTCTACAGTGCCTGAAGTATTTAAATACCGAGACGCTTTATGATTAAAGTTACCATATTACAATATTTAACAGAATGGTGGATTTCCATTAATACTGTGTGTGCTTAGATCCAAGTGCTGGTGTTTTGTCAGTGACTCACGGGAATCTGCACCTACTGATGTCAATCCCGTCAAGTCAAAGGATGTAAGTATGTTGTGTGTCCTGGTACCTCCTCTGGTACAGAAATTAATGCAGTACACTGCTAAAGTAAAAGAAAAAAAAACCCAGAGGGAACGTGGCAGCTGCTGCAATGGCTGCTGCCCATGCTGGACATGATGATGAAGCACTTCGTGACAGGACAGGGAGAGTCCTCAGTATTTGCTCCATACCAGTGAAACTAACAGGGTCTCACTTTATATTTGACGTTTAATGGCAAAGGAACTTGTCTGGGTGCAAAGTCTTTGAGAAACAGAGTGAGCATTTGGGTCTTGATGAAATTGGTCATTGCATTCTAAAGTTATTACAAGGGACTGACATATGCAGACACGGACACAAAGCAGGATCTTATAAATCTCATTTTCTAGTTTAACTAGATCCAAAAGAAGATTCCGAGTATGCACATACAGCAATGAACATTAAATTAATTATTGCCACTCAACAAAGTATTCCTGGAGTCCTTACAGGAGCTCTCTGACCGTGTGAGCTCAGTGATCAGCAGTAACAAAAAGGGGCAAATGGGAAGATAGGAATTTATTAGGAAATTAGCACGATCAACAGGAAAAATCTTTACTCCGTGATACGTATGACTTGGACAGTTATCATTGCCCAACTGCAAAAATGCTTTGTACGTCCCAAAACCATAGAGGACCTTCAGTGATACAAGCCACCTTCCATGAGACAAGACTCTATATAGTTGTTGTGAGGTCTCAGCTTGAAAAGGGGGGCTTGGGGCACATGATTACAAAGGTCTGTGAAAGTTCGAAGGAGTTAAATAGATGTTGCTTGTTACACCTCATGATGTAACTAAGGGTCTGAGCCTGGAGAAACAGAAGGTGCACGTTCAACAGAAAGGAACACTTTTTGTGCAGCGCATCAAAGTGTGTGACATGTGGAACCCCTCATGAGATGATCTGCTAGCAGTTAGCAGCACGTAAAGGTTGGAAAGAGGATTTAACAGTTTTGAACAAACAAGCCACAGCCTGGGCCTTTTGCAGCTTCCAGCTCAGAAAGGCCTCTGAGGCTTGCTGGAAGTGGTGGGGCTGTAGTTAAGGGGTAGTTGCCGTTTGTCCATATAAACAGTGCCATGTGTTTTCTTTCTATTAGTGCTTGGTGCTAGAGTCAGGATACAGAGCTAGATGCACCCATGGTGTGAAACACGCATTTTTGAGGGCTCTGTTGGTGGGGATTGGATGACATCCATAGTAGTATTATTCTAGACAAGATCAGTGTGTGGAACTACAGAAAAGCAGATTCAAAAAAGCAGATCTAAAAAAGCATTGAGATGCCTTCTGAGACTTTTGTGCATCCATGGGAAGGGAGTGGACCTGGAAACCAGTGGATCAAAACTAGTGATTTGTAAATCATTGCTGAACATAATTAATGGATACGTTTACATTGTCTGTAGCTCTGGGCTGGCAGTCTGGGTAAAGGAACATCTGGAGAATGAAGGGGCCAGGCAGTGTATTGATGAAGGGAAAGAGATAAAATGCAATGCCAAGAAATTGCAAGACCACAAAATTGCATCGTGGTCTCCATGGATCTCTGGACCTTGTAATATCACTGCACCAATGTGGCTGGGTACTCTGGGAAGACAGTCATCATCCTGAATGTGTTTGGACCTGCTCAGAGCAGCAGTGTGGAAAGCTACCAGATCTGTCACTGATTTCACCTAGATCTTCAACAGCCCTTGGGCACGACAGTTACGGATGTTGTATCTTCTTTGTCCTTTGCTTCCCCCATCTCACTGCTTTTCCTTCCTATCTCTTTCTTCCCTCTGTTTAATAGGAGCCTGGCAGAGTGAGCCCAGACATCTCTGCTGTGATCCCTTGCCCGGTGAGGCAGGGAAAAGCTGTGTCCTCTGCCACCTAATAGGAGTTCCCAGCTGTTGGGGTGGCTGATAACAGCCACTTTCATTGCCTGGTTTTCCACAGGAATGAAGTTCTGAGTATCACTTGCAGAAGCTGGTTATCTGTCTATGCACTTCTCTTCTTTTGTTGATTTTTTTTTCCTGCATAAATTAGGACTGGCCTCACCTGTTTTTCTGAAGAATGTTTGTCACCACATTTAATATCCAAAGATTGTCCTTGTAAGAAAACCCCATTTTCTGACAAGGTGGGAATAAGACATATGGTGAAGCTCCAAGACTTAATTGTTTATATTTGAAATTCTTTATTTTTCTGTACTGTTCTTAACTTCCATGGTATATCTTTTATAACGGGTTATAAAGATGTTTAAATCATTAGTGTTGCCATGGAGCTGAGCAGCCTGGGTCTGTGCTCTCAACTCAAACCGAGTTCAACTGCTCAATGTTACAGACAGGGTCATGTTAACACCTTAGCCTATGACTCTTCATGCTCCATTTTATTAACATGAATGAGCCAAGATGTTGGATGCTTTTTCCCCTGGAGTCCCAGTCTGTGCTGCTGGAGGGCAGGATGAGGCTCTGGGTCATTGGTGAGTACTGGTATGAACAGGATAGTTCAACTCCCTGAGGACCAGGCAGATTACAGTTGAATCTCTGCCACATTCAGCACCTTTTCTCTGTAGCTGTGAGAGCAAGACGCGTGCTTTATTAAGTGAATATGGGGATTATTGAGTAAACACAAGACTTTCTTGTCTAGGGCTCTAATTACAAACCTGCAATATTTCTGTCATAAATTGACCTGGAAGACTTCTCTTAGTGAAGTGTTAGCATTAGATGCTGACAGCCTTTGGAGTGTGCGTGCTTGACAAGCTGTGCTGTGGAAGGAAATCAGGCACGCTGGATTAAAGAATGCAGCTAGTAAGGGGAGAAGAGGAAAGCTAAGAGAAAACTGAAATAGAAGGTGGATAATCTATCAGAGACCGCAGACCCTCACCCTCTGCAGCAAGCACTACTGCTCCTGAGCTGTCCACACAGGGATGTGGCACCTGAAACTAGTTTAAGCGAGAAAACTCTGCGCTATAAGTATGACCTTCAAAGCATGCTGGGGCATGGTAGTTTTGTGCATCTGGTGAGGACCCTGTTACTGTTCTTCCAAAATGCCCCCACTAACAAACAGTAACACATTAGTGACATTTGCTAGTTGAGTGAGGAAATAATTTTTTTGAAACTGCACGTTCTGCAGTATCCTTTGGCTGTGTGCCCTTAGGTGGTTGGTTATGATCAAGAGTTTATGGTTAGAATGCTATTTGCACCATGTCTTGGTTAACTTTGAAATTCTCTTTGAGATACCGTTCTAGTTTTTTGATCTCCTTTCAATATTTGAGTGCAGCATATGCTCACCTTTTTCTAAACCTTTATTGCAATAATAGGAAAGGTTAAAATTTAAATCGAGGCTTTAACTTTAATTCCATTCCTTGAGCCATGGTGTATTTTAAATAGGTGGTGGTATATTTGAACAATCTGTTTGGCAATACTTTGCTGACCAAGGTTGAGGTTTATGAAAGCAGTTTTATCTCAGATTTGTGATTCATAATACATCTTGTTATAAAAAGGTTAAATATAAGAAATATAACTTTTATAGTACATAGGCTGTAAACAGACTCTTAAATGAATTGGTGATTTGTAGGTTAATATTTGAATTTTTAACTTCAATGCCACACTTTTAATATATTTCAGGCTTCTTGATCCAAAGCTTACTTTATATTCTGAAGGCGTGCAATTGTTTGCTGTAATCTCAAGAGAAGATAAGCATGACATCTGGTTCACACCTGTGGTTTTAGGGATAAGAGCGTAGCTGCTTTATGTATTATTCAGGGCACTCTGTAGAAACTGCAAGGAATTTGACTCTTTGAGGCCCTTTGTCCCTAGGTTTTTATACTCGCTTAAAGTAAACATGAAATATAGGAATCTTCTCTCAGTAGGCATTGAATAGACTATGTATTCCAACCTAAGCCTGCTGCTGGAAGGGAAATTAGTTATGCAGGTTAATTACCAGATTTATGATAAAGACTTTACTTGTGCAACTCCCATATTTCAAAAGTTCCATTGAGGCATTTCACACTGTGACAGGACAATGCCAGGAGAGATGAACGTACCAGTAGCACGTACAATGGCATGGTTTTATATCACAGGTGTTACCCTCCCTGCCCCATGCAGCCCCAGCCCTGGCCCTGGGCAGTGTGGGGTGTGCTCTCCCTGTTACGTGATGGGGAGAGGCTGCAGCATTTTGCAGTGTTTCCACCTTCCATTCATAGTTGCACACACAACCCAAGTGTCTGGGGCTGGTGGAGGGATTCATGGCACCAGCAGGAATTAATTTCGTTGGGCACTTGTAGAACCAAAGTCACCAGCAGCCTGGGGAAAATCCAACAGCTGTTATACTGGAAACGAGAACTTAGGTGGTGGCCATTACCCAGCTGAATTGTTCAAGAGGTGCCTTCAGAAATACTCAGGTGTGAGCCATGGTGGTAATGTGACGTTCTGGCCCGAGACTCATTTTTATTGCTAAAATGCAGGGGAAAGGCTGAAGCTGGCAGAGAGCCTGAGATCCCTTGCACAAGGGAGCATCCTTCGCACTGTGCATCCCTTGCACAAAGAGTGTGTGCTGCAAACTCTATGGAGTGTGCCAAGCTGGTAGCAGTGTTGTGTTCATCAGGAGCCCGAAGAAGTTCACCATGCTTTTCTTTCAACATCAGTGAGCCCTTGAAAAATTAGAAGTATTAAAGCTGAGAGGTTGTTTTATTCACATTATATTAGGTGATGCCACAAGTGAGCAGCAGAGTCAGATGCACCAGGAGATTCTCAATATGGCATCTGCAGGCAGGTACCAGCACATGAGCGTGGGAGAGGCGGTGAGAGTTTGATTTGTGTTTCCCTTTCACAGACATGGAATAATTACTTTGACATTTAGCAAAGGAACATTCCAGAATGTGTTTGCAAATGGGTTGGCAGATGTGATGGTGGACAAGGCTTTAACTTTAAAAGGCCACGCCGATTCTAGCACTTTAACTGTTTTGTCAATTTTGCTACTTACTTGAATATTTTGCTTCCTGCTGTGCTGAAGTCCAGTTCTTCTTGACTTGGTAGTGTAAATACCGAGTCATGTCCTCAAACAGATGGTGCCATCAGGGTGGTGTGTTCTCTTTATGTCCATCCCTATATGAAGTTACTAAGACAGGAAGATGCACTTCAGATATGTACAGACTTCACTTTCTACTCCACTGAAACAGAGGATAAGGGTAAAGAAAACTATGCAGCATGCCAGAAGATGAGAGATAGAACATGGAGATGAGGAGATGATACGTGCAAGGTTTTCCAAGAGACTGGGGAATTCAGGTAGGCAACCCATGGTGGTGGTTGTGGGGTTTCACTTTGGGGTATTATGAAGAGATCATGACTTTTAGAAGGGGATATAGTGTACCCACTCCTTGCATATTAAGCCCGTTTGAGAAACCTGAAGTAAAACACCCACATTAAGCAGCAGCGTTGGAAAAATCCTACTTGAGTTCAAATGGGAAGGCTGCAGCAGAATTAGGGCTGTCCCACCGTTCTCCAGTAATCTGCAAGGACTGAGACACCTGATGATGAGAACCTTGCTTGCTTTATCTTTGGGATTACAGCACTGTGTTAGATAGAGGTGTTTTCTGCAAAATATGGGAAAGCCCATGTTATTTTTACCCTCTGTTATGAAGCCCTCCAAGTAAGCTGCTCTTATGGGCTGGTTCTGCTGTAATTGCCCATATACTTCACAGTTCATAAATAAAAATAACTCTGCAAGTGTACAGCCCGGAGGATTTCACATCCCCTCAGAGATAGGAATGGCCTTTCGCCTGGCAAAATGCTTCTGAAAACGTGCCCCATCTGCTGCATAGCTTTGAATCCAGAGATGCAACAAAGCTATAAATATCTCAAAATTTGTTCTGAGGCATTAAACCTCATGGAAGAGCTCGCCTTCTCCTTAAAAAAAAAAAGAAAAAAAAGGCAACCAAACCACAAAAAAAGCCCAAATAAACCACACAGGACATTCTGAATTCCACAGTACAAAAGGAATAATTTGCACTAAGATGGGAGCTCTCAGAGGAATTAATACTTGTGCTGGTGCATCTTTTAAAGCGAATGGTATATGAAATTGTATTAATCACACATGCTAGGAAAAGTGGGCTTTTGTAGGGTTTATTTTTAAAGTGCAGCTCCTTTTTTTCCCTGAAGAGTGCTGGATTGTTTTTGGTAGGAAATCTCAGCAGTTCTCTCCATTCTAGCAGCACTTCTTGATGTTTAAGAAAGTAAATGGATCCCTGAAAGATGAACTGAAGTATGAACAGTTTGTGTCTTGGAGTTTAAACCTCTTCAGCAGTTTAGTTCTCCTTGTAGGAGAACTATGGAAAGCAGATGAAGAACCAGTCACTTTTGGGTTGAGTTCAGAGCTATTCTGCACAAACACTCAGTCCATCCGGTTTGTTTTCAGTTGCTGTGGTATTTGGTGCTTAGCCACTTCCTGAATTGCCTGTTTCAGTTGTTCACCCCTGCCAGCAGCTAAGTATTGCTTCTAATTTTTCCATGTGGACAGTTTTAGAAAGCAAAGTTAGCCTCTTGCTGAAATGGGAGGCTCAGCGTTGCATGTTCCTGCACACACGCGCTTGCTGTCTTGTTTGGAATATGCCACGATTAGACAAAGCCACTGGGTGAGACTCAGAATTGCCCAGTAAATAAATCAAAAAGTCTCTGGCGAGAGTCATAGTACAGTAGAGGAACTAAAGACCAGTGAAAGACCCCAGCTGACCTCCAGGAACCTGGAAAATGCCCTCAAGGTTATGTGGAGACCATGTCTTGCAGTGTCTGCATGCCCCCCAACATCAGCTCTATGTCAGTTGTGAGCTGTTTAGAAGTTGATACCAGTATTAAGAGCCGATGTACTGTCTCCCTGAGATTCTTCCTTATTGCAGTATCAAGCAGATGAACAGGAAGCCAAAGGTTTTTTTCCTCCAATGCCACTCCAAAGGTAGTTTATTTCACATGGTTTTCAGTTGCTTGCCATTCTTCTGATCTGTTCCAAATCCTCCTTGTTTTTCTTCAAAAAACATCCAGTTAAAGGAGGCATTGGTAATAACCATAGTTTACACATGAGGAAACGAGGCCCAGAAATGGGAAGTGATTTATACAAGAAAGCAGAAACTCTCTGGTAGTCTGGGAAGATGAACCTTTACAATCCAAGGACTAGTAGATTGCTACTTTTCAAGTTACCTAAAGACCTGGTTTGTAAGGAATACTTCTACTCCAAAATCAGAATACTGAGCTATTTGCCTCTCATTCGGTTTTATGAGCTTCTTAATCTTTTCAGGAGGGAAGGAGCTTTGCATTTTCAAGGTTTTCCTCACAGGCACAGATGCAGCGGCCATGGTGATTTTTAAATTGCAGAGAAGGTCCTCCTGGAATCACTTCATTCCAGATCCTTGGACCTTCAGTGAAATACCTTAAGTCAGGAACCTTCTGATGGAGCAGTATGACTGAGCAATACTGTGTGGTGTAATCTTTTATCCTTCTTATTATTTTTACCTCCTCCTTTTATTGGATCTCTTCCACCCCTTGGACATGTGGCTCACATCCATTTTATGAGCTAACTGAGCACCCTATTGTACACTTACCACCCACGTTTCCCGAAAAAGAGCCTCCTAAATTTGTGCATCTAACAAGATGCTGTGATGTATCTGGATACACAGGTATAATTACCACAGGATAAAGATATTTAAACATTTTTTAGAAGATGAGAAAAAGGGGAAAATATTTTTTAAAAAATAATATCTTGCTCATTATGCCTCAGTTCTTGTTTACATCTCAGTAATAAAGTGCTGGTAATAATTCCCTGTGCTTGGAAGGAGGTCAGGAACGAGACAATACTTGTAGCAAGGAAGAGGATCAGAAATGAGAGGTGCTGCATGGGGAGGTAATAGCCACAGCTCTGTAATTCAGGGGTCCTGTGTGTTGTGAGAGAGAAGACTTTACTGCTGATTTTTTGTTGGTTTTGAATGATTTATAACATTTTACTTGTGGCGGAGTGTTGCAATCTATGTTGTCATGGAAATTCTATTGAATTTATAGTTCCATTTATCCAAAACGATTTTCCAGACTTCATTTCATGGTGAATCATATGGCTGTTACTCGGAGTACAAAGCAATTGCAAAAAAGTTTCGTGTTATGGAAAGCATAAACACTGAAACTGTTATTTTCATATTAAGGAAATACAAATGAAGGCAACATACAGCTTTTTAGTATCAAATATGCCTTCAACGTTTAATGACTCAGTGTGTGCACATGAGATGGATTCTCTTGTTTGGGATGGGAGCAGGCCTAAGGGGTATTTATTTCTGCCAGTAGAAATCAGGGAGGCTTCTGGCTTGCCAAGGTGGTACTTCTCTCTTTACATTTAGGATGTAACACTGAAAATAGAGTGATATGGCTGGGATCCAGCAATGCCCTGAAGCCCAGGGCAATCATACCAGTACTGTGTTGCCGTGCTTTTCCTACTGGGCCACTACTGGATCAGTCACAGATTTAAACACTGCTCAGAATTAGGGGCAGAATGTGCAAACTACCAACTTCAAGTTAAAAACTACTATGAACTCACTTAGGCTTGACTTATAACATAGATACACCTACTGTCTTGTTTGTAGACAACAAAGCAAAAATTAATGCTTACTATTAAAAAGATGAAAGGGAAATTTACCATACTTCTAAGGCATGTGAACGTCTAAACTGAGTTAAATTCTATTATTTCACTTGTGTGATCTTTGCTCTTCCTGTTGTTTCAACTCCTTCCATTTTTTTCAGCCGAGCATTGTATTTATTATCAAGTTGCAATTACTTTAGGGCAAAGACCCTGTCTGACTCTTTGTTTTGCAATTTACCCAGCACACTTTTAGGCACTGTAAAATGCTAAGTTATGACATTCAAAATACATCTCTGTACCTGCCTAACGATAGTTAAAATTCACTGATGAATAATAGACTAGGCAGGAAAAACATGCCATCACCTGCTCCTGTTAAACTTTATCTTTTTTTTTTTTAAAAAAAAAAAAAAAGCAATATACTCTGTGTTATTACATCAGGCTCTAGTAGGAGAACTGGAAAACATCCCGATTTGCTATTCCCCCTTCTCAGCCTTTTCTAAGCAGATTTAGAATATGTTATAAATTATAAGTTTCATGGGAGTTTTTTTAAGAGAATGTAATGAGAAGTCAAACATCAGACTTTATTGTCCCAGTGTACATCTCACACTCCAGTAAACACACAGACTGCAGGACAGTTATTCTGAAATTTCAGTGCTGCAGTGAAGATTACATTATGTCTGTAGAAAAATTTTATTCCAGCCAAATGGATCACATCGCTCAGTTTGCTAGAAATGTATGCACATATTTAAAGCAGAAGTAACTTGCATACAGGCTTTCAATTAAGAAAAATCATGTATGATTCATAATCTTAGCACAGAATTTGGGGGGGTTTTTTGTGAGAGGTTTTAAATCCAGCTGTAAAAAGTGGCTGAGAATAATTCATTCTTACAATATAAGCAGCAAAGGTACTAATTAAGAATTAGTATATTCAGTGATTAACTCACCGTTTAAAGCAAACAGTTCAAAAAATCTCTGCAGAAATTTTTGATCTACCTGTGATGCCTGTGTGTGTTTTGCCTCTCTGAAAATATTCAGTGTCTCAAGCAGTACATAATAAACCTCATATCTGTTGCCTCTGTGCCTTGCCACCTGATTCATCCAAAAATTGGCTGCCCTATAAAACCTTTTTTCCTTTTTTTTTTTATTATTTTCTTGTAGCTTTAATTTGCATGGTGGCCCTTGGATTGCTGGACGGAAATGAGCGGAAAGCTAATTCTGATGATCTTTTCCCTTCCACCAGAATTCCTGATACTATTGAATATTCTGTACTCCACATCTGTGACAGCACAATAAGCCTTTGTTCATTTTTTTTAATCTGAAGAGAAATCTGCTGTAGGAGGTTGCACAGGGTGATAGCAGTCCAATTTAAGTCTCAATTATTTATTTTTAAAATACTTGGCATCTGTCTATGGAAAATGTACTCGCTTGGTTTCCAGTCTCTTAGAATTGCTTTGAACTCGCTTACATCTTCTGGGATCTATCAAATGCTCATTGTGGCTTTTCTCTCTTAAGTGCTGAATGAGTTTAGCCATGATAGTCTGTATTGGATGTAAATTTTATGTCTTTGTAGTGGGGTAATAAGAGCAAAAAGATGTCATGCACGGGAATGGTGATTTCTGTCTGGACGTGTGTCTTGCCAAGCAGAGGAGGAGCATCCGAGCAGAGAGCTGGAGCCTTTTATTTGTGGCAGGGGGAAGTCATTCATTTGAATCAGGCTCAGTTTTTGCAAGCCAGTGACATTTCATAAAGAGGGTTTAGTCATTCAGAGGCAATTGGACTTAATAAAATCAGCACTGATCTCTGGTGGGCAGTATTTCTCAGTAATACACACGCGCATTTTGGACAGCCTGCCCTTACAAGATCGCCGTGGTGGCAGCCCAGCTTTGAGCCAAAATCTCTTAAACACAGATTAGGGGCCTGGTGTTATGCAGCTCCAGAGAACGCCGGGTTTCTGGAGAGGTTGGAAGACTGTGGTTGAAGAAAGGTGTTTCTGCAGAGAGGGGGTTGACCCTGAGGACAAGGGGACCACCAGCCCCACGGCATGGCAGAGGGGTGGTGTAACTGGTAGGAGCGCGGAGGCAGAGATGCTCCAGGCTGGGGGATTACTCAGGTGTTGATGTATGTGGTATATTCCTGTAAGTGTTGTCAGCTGGAAAAAGGCCTGGAGTGCCTGGAAGCTGTAATGGTGTGTCACTGGGTCTTCGTGGCTGGGAAACTTTGGGATGGTTTTATAGGGTGACTGGCAATTATCTCCTGGATTGTGGCAGTGAGGGTTTTCTCACTAATCCTCTGTTTTAAGGCACTTGTAACATTCTGAAGATTTTCCCCTTCACTGGGATTTTTTCAGGCTTAATCTGTGCTGTACAGCAAATCTCTCTCAAGTTTGAGTGAAAACAATTCTACTCTTTCAGAGTGTGAAGAGTGTCAAAGCGTAAAGTTTTTCCATTAAAAGCAAACTCGTGCCCTATCACTGCCTTGGTAAAGCTCTGTAGCTGCTATAGCTGTTGGTTAGCGTTTTAGGATGGGAAGAGTCTTCCAGCAAGGAAGTGCCATTGTGTCACTAGGGTCGGTTTGTTTCAGCTTTCCCTTATCAAAATACTGAAAACTTCAAGTTGCTTGGACACCACATGTTTTTTTATAATAGATGATCTTTACAAGGTACATGCAACTATACTGCTGTGTTGTACAACTGAGATTAAGGAAGTCTGTGTAAGCCTTTCCCATCCTTCCAAGTTGTAATGGGGCTAGATGTGAAAGACTTATAAGTCTCATATATTGTGCCATAGAGAAGAGAACTCTTACACCCTGTGGGACCTGTGCCACCGGGAAGGCTATTTGGAGCACTATCAGCAGGGATGTGTGGAACAGAGCAGCCTGACTGCAGGCAGTTAGTGTCACACTATAGAAACTGCAAAGGGTATTTCTGGCTTTCCCAGCGCTAAGGATTCGGATCCTTTAACTTTTTTTTTTTAAAATTTTGGAAAATAGAAGCTATTGTGAAATCACATGCAACAATGCACAAGAAAATGATGGCTTATGATGCTGAAGTCAGGCACTGCCACAATTCAGGTTGGGTGTGCAAGCTCAGATGATGCTCCGTTCAGCATTTCACAAACAACATACCATAATAAGATCCAAATTTTCTTTAGCTCAAACGCCCCTTTGTTGCATTCTGTACTCCTGCTTTGTATGTACCAGACTGAAACAGTAGAAGCCATTTATATGCAAAATGCACCTTGTATTCTATATACTAATTATATAATAAGGAGCAGTAATGAAAATTTTCTGGCATGTTTAGGCCACTTAAGTATGCAACAAAATTAGTTTTATGGGTAACTGTCTTACTCCTGATTTGTACATAAAGAGCATTATGCCACCCATAGAAAATATTTAATTAACTATCTACTGATAAATGCATTCAAGATTATGTATATTATGTATAAAAGAACAAAAATAAACTAGATACATTTACATTTTATTGTAAATTGGGAGGAAAACAGATGATGCTGTACTGTGGAAGAGAACAATACGTGATCACATAATTAGAAAATTGTCATAATAGTAATGCTCAGCGGTGTCCAGGTGTGGTTTTATGAGCAGCCTGAACCGTGCAGCTTTGAGGATGCAACTTTACCATCTTCTTAACATTGTTTTTGCAGTGTATGCGTGTGTAAATTATATAATAGCAATTCCTGGGAGATTCTCCTCCTAAAATGTTCCTTCTAGCTGTATGAACACATAAGGAAGCTACTGTATGACAGATGACGATAATTTTTCATACAAGACAGTTCCCCTTGACTTGATGGATGCAGAGAGAGGAACCACGCTCCCTGGAAAAACACTGAGGAGCAGTGGGAAAACGTTTCAATGTGTATGATAATCAAGGCAGAGTGTGGTTCTTGATTAGTTTGTGAAATTGCACTGCTGAGACGAGGGATCTGAATTAAGCACTTTTTTACCAAAACCCTTTGCACTGCTATCCAAAAGTGTATTGTAAAAATTAATTTCCTTAAAATGCTGTGAGCAGAATTGATCCAAAATGATTTTGGCATATGCTGAATTCACTCAGTGATACTTTTCTTCATAAATTCCTGCGAGGACTATATAGTAGAGTGTTTTACATAAGGTATACCTAATCTTAGATTTTATTTTAAAGGGGAGTAAAATGTAATTTGTGAGTGTTTTGTGAGCTTTTGTCTGTGCTTGCTAAATTGAAATTTAAAGCAATTCTACCTGAAAAAAAACTTCCTAATTTCTCCATCAATGGGTGGCTGTACCTCAGCCATGTGTTTGAAGCACAAGTTGTCAGAACCTGGAGGCACCACCAACTTTGTGAGATATTGCCAGCATCTCTCTGTGTGCTGTGAATACACTGGGAATAGGAAGGCCAAAACGGGAAGAAAATTGCTTTCAAATTTTATGAAGCTCGAGTGAGTGCCAGACAGTTTTTTTTCTTTTTTTGTGAGCCATTTGGAGTATGGTCTTATTTTATCCTCCTGCTGGAAAAAAAAAGTACCTCTGCATCTGAAGAGACTGATCTTCATCTTGGCCTTTTCCCTGTATGGTGATGTTTTATTAGATATATAGGTACTTTGCCAGTATTATACATTGCAGACAATATATACAGTCAGAAGTCTAGGAATCAGTAAATATGAGTAGGGACATACCTGAGCAAGATAAAAAGGTATCATCTCATCTGGCAACACACAAATTTTCAGAACATGGGAAAAATACTTGCATTTGTGAATACGGGAGGATTTGACATGCAGCACAATCTTGGAAAAACCCAAACAGCCCCAAATAAGTTATTGCTGGCAGCAGAGCGTTTGCCTGCAGAGAGCCTTGCAGGAGGAGCGGTGGTCAGACCAGCAGTGTGTCAGGAAGTGTGGGCAGTCTCGGTTAGACCTTACATCTCCATTTATCTCTATATTGTGTGGCTATTTCCTATCACCTTGTCACGCTGGGAGCAGCCTGGATGGGTCTCAGGTAATGGCGATGGACAGCAGAGAAGTGGGAGTGAACACACAGGTTCAGGCCGGAGGCCATTGGCAGAGAAGCCTGATGGGTTCATTCCTGTTTCATAGCCAGGACGGGATTTTTTTTCTGGAGTCAACATTCATGAGCAAGCGTATGCGTTGGCCAGCTATCTTGCAGTAGTGTTGCCCACAGCACTTTGGACTGAAATCCATCCAGGATGATCCCTAACTGGTCCCAAGAGCAACCGCTGCAAAGTCCAGTTCTTGCGCTTGGCTGTTACCATCAGGCGCATGTTTTTTCATTTGCATTGTTCAGGGCACTCCTACAACAACTGTTACTGATACTCAGTTTAGTCTGTGAGAGTGTGCACACCTGCGTGGTGTAATGTTGAGAAGGAAGGGTTGTATGTTTTGGATGTGGACCACATCCTCTGGCGCAGAAGATGGCTGATGCAGAGGGACTTCCTCAGGAGTGGGCAAGTCTCACAACTGCTGAAGAAGCAGCTATGTGATAGGATGCCTGGCAGAAGTGAGAGCTCAGTTAGTGCAGTAAATGGAACAAGAACCATACAGGAAATGAAAAGCAGAGGTGCCCATGGTCCTTCGTGAGCTGTCCTTATTCATGGCATGTGCAGAGTGAAGTGGGATTATTCAGCGGCAGTGAGTGTGAAGGAAGCTATTCCTTGGTGGACCTATATCCTTGTAACTTGGACATTCTCTGGTTTGGGTAGTCATTGTTCTCACCTGCTTTCCCTTTGGATTTGCCTATTTATTAATATTATACATCCTAAAATGACATAAAAATATCTGAGTTTGTCTCACATTTTTTGTGAGTACTTATGCTTTGGAAATAAAAGTCATGAAGTCGGGAAGAAGTCTGACCCTAACTGATAGTCCCGGATATCAGAGGCTCATAAAAATGCATTACTACAGAGATAGACTTTTATCTTCAAATTGCTTTAGGAGTAAAGGAATAACTCAAAACGTTGAAATCTTGTTCAAAAATTCTCTATGGTTTTTAAGATAAATATGTTTAGTGCATTTAACAGAGCAGGAGATGAGCCTGCAATGAGCAAAGAAATGAAGAGATCCTGGCAGAAAGCAAAGAGTTTACCATCTGAAAAGACTGACCATAGTGTTTATCCTTGGGTTTGGTATTAACATGCTTTGCATTGACTCTGTTCCCTGGTTACTGTCCCAGTAGGGCAGTCATGCTATTAATCAAGATGCTAGTTAAACAATATTGTTCAGCAGAATTTCTTTATCTCAGGTTCATAACACTGGGTTTATGTACAGACGTGTATGCATTACCTCATTTGAAAGCTGTATGAATCAACACTAATGTGATTTTCTTGTTTTTAATTTTTACAGATGCAGATTTACTTCTACAATCCTGATGACTTTGACAGTTTTGGAACAGCAGTTCTAGATAACAGGGTAATAGGAGCCATGGCCGTGTTTTTCCAAGTAAGTTTAAACAGGGGATATATCCATAAACCAAAGCATTCACCAAGTACTATTTAATTCATTGAATTGTTTCAAGCTTAATGGATGCATCTGTTTTCTTGTTCCCACCTGTCTAAGTGAAAAATATTTCATATTGTCTATGTGTGATTTAAAATGTAAATAAGTATATTTAAAAACGTAATGAAAAATTTTGCATGAATTGTTCTGATTTTATAGCTACTTTGCAGATGCAGATTGGAGAACACATTTATCATGGAACTTCTTCACTGCTGAAGCACACTGCTGTGGTCCCTGGAATACTAACAAACCAACATGAACTGGTTCTGTTTAGAGAAAACTTAAAATTCAAACATAGCTTGAGAGAAAATTAATCAATAAGTTTCATCAATCTTATCTGCAGCAGCTTCTCCTAAATTGTCATAGTAACAAGTTCTTGAACAGACCAGGTTTCCGAGTGAGTGAATTTATGCATCCCCTTCTTTAAAATGCATCCTCAGGAGTGTGGCTGCTCGCTTAGCTCATTTGTTGGTTCGACACGCTCGAGAACTGCGGCGTGGGGTAGAGCTGGCTGCTTGCGATGGCTGGCAAGTTGAGCCACGTGGCAGGGCTCTTCAGCACTGTGGGCTTCTTGTCGTGTTGCATGAGAAATGGAGGTTTTCCTTTCTGACTCAAGAGTGAATTGAACAGTGGGAGCTGGAGCTACTCCATACCACCAGCCTGTCACAGGCAGAGAAGTAGCTAATGAAGATTTGAAATATCTCAAGGTCTTGCTTTTTTCAAAAGAGAGGGAAGAGCATGGGAAAATTTTGGTCCTCTGTGAGGTTTCACACTAGTTTTTACTGTGGAGGAAAATGATCTTACTGTTGTTATCTTTGTGAAGCCAGATAAAAAAGAATATGCAAGTACCCATATGTAAATACCTCCCTTCTTCTTGTGATGTTAGAGTGACAAGCCTGACTCTCCTACTCAAATTAAGTAAGGTTGTCTTTTTCCATGTCACTGATTTTGATCAAATGCTTTGATAAGGAGAAAAGGACAGATCCTTGTATTGCATAAATTGCTGTAACTCTGCTGACACCAGGCTAGTGGAAGTAGGCATGTTAAATTCATCACTGCTGAATTCTAAGCACTTCTGTGGCATTTCATGTTAGGGTAAAGTTGGTGGAGCTGTGATAATTTACAGTGGCATAGCAGGATGATTCCCCAGACTTCTTAATCTTGATGTGCCGTGGGAAGCATTGGGCAAATTGAATTTGGGCTTTCAAGACAGAAGTTTAGAGACTGAACAACCAAAGGCACTGTTACCTGGTTTGTACCGCAGCGAGGAGCTGCACGTTACACCTGTGTGCTCTGTCAGAGGAGCACATGTCATGCCATGGTGTGCAACGCATGTCGTGGCATCATCAGCCTGAAGTTTAATTGCTAAATTACCCTGATGTGCTTCATGGGAGCTATGTGCAGCACTGCTCCAAGTTGCACCATTTTCTAGTCTGCATGTGACATTTATTCCATAAACCCTGTTTTTAGAGGATCTTAAATTTGTAGTGGGACTGTATTTTGTATTCCCCACCTGCAAAGCCAGGTGCTGCGCTTACTGCAAGTCCCACTTTGCACAATTCCGAGGGAGCCATTAAACTCACTAAAAATAACCTAAAATAGTCTGTAATGCTGTTAAAAAAGCCACCTTTGATTGTAAGAGACCTCAGGATCTTTAAGACAACAATCGAGTGTTGCAGTCCCCCCGGGGAAGCAGAAATCTATACTTCTCATCATTTCTAGCCCTGCAGGCCACAGGACATTAGGCTGTAAAGTCTGTATGAAGGTGCAGCTGGGCTCCTCTGCTCCAGGAACCATGAAATCTGAAGCCATTACTGATAAACAGTCTCTGATCTCTTCTAGAGAGTGGGGGTAAGGCAACTCTTTGGCAAAGTGACCTAGGGACAACCTGTTTTGTGTCTGCAAGGAAATGGGTTTTCTTTTTTGGGTGAATTTTTTCCTTGCCTTTGGGTTGAAATGATGAATTGGTGGTGTGCCATTAAACCTCTGAGTCTATCAGGTCTTCCCTCTGGATAGCTCTGCTCCAGGGTGGAAAGCTGCTGAGGAAGATTTGTAGAGCCCAGAGTCCCTGTTATGGAAGGGCATGTGATGAATTCTGGCTCATGCAATTAGACTATAAGGACTTCAGGGTGGCAACTACTATTTTGGCCAACATGAGAGTTTTCCAGGGTATTTCCCATAGAGTTTTTGTACATACGGTTATTAATGGTGATAATCCTGTACAGATCCATGCTGTGTTTGGACAAGGTACCTTTGAGTACCCTCAGCTATGTTTGTGTGCTGGAGCTGGTGAACCGGGACTTGGAAAAACCTTTACAGACATTTTTGTGGGGAATACTTGGTGTTTGTTAGCCTTGCTCCTCAGGGCACCATGCCGATAAGCTCACCATGGCTAGTACTTAATGCAACTAATTTAAAAGCTGTCTTTTAAAACTGACTCTTAGTACCTTTTGAATGAAATGTGCCTGAGATATCCGTGGCCACATTTAGATTGGCAGCTTTGACTATTCAAGTACTACTTTTATAATTTACTATTTTCCAGAGCTTTAGTCCCATCTCTAACTCATTTATCTAGAGCATGGCTTTAAAAAACTGTAGCAGTAGAGGTCATGCTGTTTTTTACAAATACATTAGGAAACTTAGTTGTACATGCTTTTCTATGTAAATATTTTAACAGAGAAATTATTGGATAGGTTTGCCATTAAAGCAAGACTTGGATTTTTGCTAATGTGTTAATGCTGTGCTGGAATGAATGTGTACTGTACGACTGAGTTTATAGTCTGGCAGGTGTTTTTTGTTTGATTGATACTCACTAACGTGCCTTTGAAAATCAGGTTCTCCAGTGAGTGAACATTATACTGAACTATATAATTATTGGTGAAACATTAAATAATTAAGAACCCTCTTTCCTCCTTTTAAAATAATTTAACTCGGACCATATAAGAATTTTCCTTATTGAATTCACTGTTTCAGGGGCAATTTCTAGGTAAAGCGCATTGGTTCTGAACTTGGTTAATTGGAGCACTTGGAACTTTGTTGTAATTGCTAATTAAATCTCTGCTTTCGTTGTAAACTCTGATAAATTCTGTTTCTGTTTGCATGCTGCAGGTCAGTTGACATTACCATTAAAAAAATGCTAGTTAAAATCAGGAAACAGTTCTTGCATATACGAATGGCCATAATTGCTCATCTCTGTATTGTGCTGCAGAGATACACTGGAGGGTCTCCTGTAAAATAGCACTGTGGGGATGCTGGGGCAGGTATTCTCAATTTGCTAATGAGATGTGCAGGCCTGAAAATCTCTAACTGGGCTCCCTAAGCTGTTTTTCTGCTTTGGAGTAGAAGTTGTAAAACGAATGATAGTGTTGTGGGAAAGGGCCCCATAATAAGTGCACAGTCCCTTTTCCGACCATCGCATCACTTCAAGCATCATGCTGGGTACTGTTGTACATACAAGGGCGTGCAGCAGCTATCAAAGCTCTGCTGAGCTTGGCTCTGCCTAAAGTTCCTGCAGACTTTAGTTCTGCAGCTGTCTGTCTGAGGCAGAACGAGGTGCCTCACTGCAAAAAAACAAACAGCAACCAAATAAAACCTTGTATCACACCACAGTGTTTCCTTCAAGATCCTCTCTCGTCCTCACTGAGGTCATGGGGAGTGTAATAGAGGAGCAAAATAATTTGGGAACCTGATTTTTTTAGTTCATATTATTTTAAAAGCTGTACAGCTGAAACAGGCTGAAAAGGGAAGGTGGGACCTCCGGCATTCTGGTGTCAGGTTCTCTCAGCCCATCCAGGATGAGGGAATTAATAGGAAAAACAGCTTTTTTTCTTTGAGAGTATCTGTGGGAAAAAGTATGTTTCAAGAGGGAGAGTACATCAGAGTATTAGACAGCAATACGAGTCAAAAAGTTCTTGGGTTTTTTGTTGCTAGAGAGAGCTCACTTTTTGTTTTAGCAAAAGCCCTAACCTTCTGAAGACAAATGAGATCTCACCAGTGATTTCTCTGTGCCTCCTGAACAAGTTTTACAGGCAAAAACAATCCAGCCATTCCCATCAGTGCTGAGGCTACCTGGTGTTTCTCAAAGTGGAACTAGCGCTAGTGGAAGGTGTTCAACTTCACGTAGCACTTGGTCTGCCCTAAAGGCTGCTGGATTTGTGGGGAATGGTGATGCTGTGGTGGAAGAACCACTCTGAGGGGGTCACTGTTTTGTGGACCTCTTCAGAGTTGTCTGTGGCTGCATGATAATACCCAGCAACCTGCAGCAGGTCCCAGCCCAGCCAGGCACTTCAGTCTCAACTTAAATGATTCTGACTTGAGTTGTTGGTGCACGTGCTTAATTTCAGCCCTTCATAAGGTTCAACTTGTACTCAATGATATTCTGGCTCCAGGCCTTGGTTAATTGTCAGGCTGAGCCAGTTTTGAAGTAAGCCAGGACTGGAAAGGAAGACCCAGATCTCTCACTGGTTCCTGAGTCATCCTTTCATATATATATATATGTAATACATATTTACAAGTCACATTTAAAATTAGTAGTTAGTTGGATTAAATGCATTCAGACATATTGCATGGCTCTGTTTTAACCATCTAACAATATAATTCATTGCACACTTCACTACTTGCTTTATTAAAGCCAAACTTAAATGTGTTCAAAACAAACATACTGCTTTTGCATTTGAAATATTCATCTTTTGGGCCTGCGGTAGATTCATTACAGCAGAGAATACTTCATTCCTTGATTACTGCTGTGAAAAGACACAATACTGATTCCCTAAGCGCTCATCAAATATTCGATAGCTCAGAAATTCAGGAGGAGGTGATGGAATTCTTGTTCCTACAGGGAGGGCATATAAATCTATTTTATTATTTGCAAAGAAAACCATCGGTGATTAGTTACTGTATCTCAGGTACTGAAACAAATCATCTCTAAAGAAGTTGAAGTAAAAATTAATTTTAAAATAACTTTTAGCAATGCTTTCATCATTAAAATTATCTTCATAATGATGAGTGATGTTGATACCTCCATCACTCAAGAGCTTTAGCAGTGCGGGGCTAGATTTTTAAGGTAATTAGGTGCTTGGCAGCAAATATGCAACTAACGGTATTTTCAGAAATATGTGAGAGAAAAATCAAAGGTTCTACAGCTCTCTTACTGGGATGCCATTCTTAATTCTCTTTTCCAGTGCTAAAGGTTTTTTTTAAGGTGGTTGAAAAAATGCTGTGTAGCACTCTTAACTTTGAGAGCTGACTGTGACATTTGTGTGTAAATATTTTTATACTTACTACTAACTCATGTATGCAAAGATTTGTTCTTCAGCAAAGCAAATAGTAATTGTGGCTTTGCTCTTGTAAGATTTTTTTGGTAGTAGTTCTTGGTGTGCTTTGTGAAGGCCATCAACAGCACGCTCTTCACAGGGACCTAAATGAGCTAAGCACAGAACAAATCAGTGGAACACCATCAAAGCCATTGATTATTTGGCTCAAATACGCTTTTTTAATGTGTATTTCTTAAGTAATAGAATTCAGCTTTTAACTTCCCTAGCAGCATCCTCCCCGCCCTCTTCTTCCCTTTCATTAACAGTTTCATATGTTCTCCTGCAATTCCCTAATCCCACCTCTCTGTTACTACAATGCTTTTTGAAAGTCTGAGCACAACTAGCTTGATTGTGAAAATGAGAACAGAGTGGGAGGTGAGCACGTTTCCTAAAAGTTACATCCACCTACATGAAGCATAATCAGTCCTTCAGTGTTTAGGCAGTGTCTTAAAGGTGATTTGTAGTAGTGAAAATAACATGGAGCATCATTAACATGCAGGGCATCATCCAGAGTCATTGAGAGTCTTTCCATTTATTTTAATAGACTTCAGATACATGTAAAGACCTTAAAATTAAATTACAGTATTAATTCTTTTAATGGTTACATTAGAACCCATGGTGTTTTATTAATAGTAGTTTATGCATAATAAAACTATTATTATTGATTAGCAGTATTATTTAGTAATTACTACAGGTATATTTTATTATCTTCATAACATGAAAATGTGTGCAGGCTAAAGCTACTTATTCAATGCCTTTGAAAGATATAATTTATATTTGTCGAAGTGCATGAACATTTACTGGTAACTCTCCATGCAACAGAAGACAAAACAATTTGAAATGTCTTCTTACTCACTGAAGTTCAGTTCCCTAGCATTTTGAAATTGTTACAGCTATTTATTAGTTTTTAATGAAAACAGTGTCTCTGGCCTTTAAATATTTGAGTAATGGAGAGCTACAAGGTAGCTACTCTGATACATAAAAGAGGAGCAAATCTGTGTAGATAGATATGGTAAATACAGTACTGAGAGTACCTTTTTCTGAGGCATAGCTTGTACGATGCGTGTGATGATGTAATATGAAACATCTCCAGGCAGAAAAAGATTCTCCTGACTTTCCACTAAATAAACGGAGATAAAATTATCAAAAGACAAAAGCTATCTTTGAGTCATGGAGAATTCAAATACAAAATGATGAGAACTTTTTAAGTCTGTTAGATTTGGGTTGAGTTCTGGATGTGAATGGCACTGAACAGCCTCCAGCAGTGGTCTCTTTAGCCAAAAGGTACAATTTTTGGTGCCTAGTAGGAAATAATTTATGCCAGTGAAAAAACTTGCACTGAAACCCTTTGACTGCCAGGTGAATTGGGGTAGAAAACTAAAATTCGTGGGAAGTTTCTGTTTGTAAACAGTATATTCTACCTTTCCCTTAACAGAAACAAAAGGAGGGTGTTTTTTTTAACTTAAGCCTCAAATTCAGATTTCTATTTCAACTTCTGTTGAAAGTTTCTTTGGGAAATATGAATATTTTTGAATATTTTATGTTAAAGAAGAAATGAGAGAACAGATGGAGAATAGCTCTGTGAGTAAAAATACATATATATCTAGTTTCAATTTTGGTGATTATTGAGTTTTGAGTTCTTAACGATGAGGCTTTAACTTTATTCCAGTCCATACTGTTGTCCAGATTTGTCATGTTTCAGATGATGTTTAATAGTAAAATTGTGGTTTACAACTGAGATTTAGTTCTTAAATAAAGGTTTCTGTAATAAAAGGTTCTTCATGCTTTATTTTGGTACCTAAGTGGGTAGGCGGCTGACTCTTTAGAGTACCAAGCCAACAACTCCCTATGAAGTCTTGAGTTTAATAGAGAAGGTTCCGAAGGTTTTTAGCTCTGGAGGGAGATGCTGTTGTGAGATGGGCAGAGCCGCATCCCTTTCTTGAAGATCATTGCTGGAAGCAGGGCAGAGGAGCAAGCATCAGACTGCTGGGTGAGCCCTGGGACTTCACTGAGCAAAAGCCATGGGAGCTTTGAGGTGCACAGGGGTTAGGGCTGGGAGCCCGGTGCTGCTTGGCTCAAGGACTTTGTCAGTGAGCTGAATTGCAGGTGAAGAAACGATGGCCCCTTTACCTGTGGCTTCTTTTTTTTACCTCGTCTGTTTTGGGGGGTGTTCCTAGCATTGACTAATCCTCAGGACTTCAAATTTTCCAGCCCTTGACAACAGCGCTGACGCACACCTTTGCTACTGAGGTTACTGTGCAGAGCCTGGGCTCCTGGTAGTCCCTTGTTTCCAATCCCAGGAACAGAGTTCCTCTTGGTTAGCAGTATACTGTGGGTTTGGGCTTCCTCATTGACGTGGCTGTATGTTTGTCATGGCTGATGCAGGGGAAGGAGCCCACGTGGATGAATCTGGGGCTGCTATGAGCAGAGGTGTTCACGCAGCAGCCTGAACATCCTGAGCAAGTGTGCTCAGAGGAGGGAGGCACAAATGCGTGAGCGAAAGGGGGGCTGGATTTGGAGGCAGACAGACTGACAGGGCGGCTGAAACAGATCGTTCTTGGAAGCAAACACATCGTTCCGCTTCTGCTTGCTTGTGTTCTGCCAAGAGGCATTTGCAGTCTCTAGATCATGATGGCTGCAACCTGCTGTGTTGAAACTTTTCTATCCACAGGCTGACTGTGCAGTGTAAAAAGATAATCTACCTTATGTGCACTTATCTTCTTCAGTGCCCAAGCAATCATCTTCCTTCCCCTTCTTTTCTTCAGCTCTGTGAACTCGTTCATGGTATTTTCCAATAAGGCAGAAGAGCAGGAAGCCAGATTTTGTCAGATGACCTCCAAAATGCAATACTTTCAATTAAAGCCTTTTTGTTAGGTTGAGTTTTAAAGGATCTGGGCTGTACAGAAAGCAGTGCCACACAGTCCTTTTTACAGCACGGAGCAAAATACCAGAATGCACAGAGAGTCTCTGACTTTTGTTTTTAATCTCAGATATATCTAGAGAAATGCAACTTCCCAAGTGTCTGAAAAAACTAACTGTGGGTAAAAAGTAGATGCATTCCCCCAAAATGTGCTGTAAATGCTTTCTTTACTGCAGAGCCTGAGATCATAACTCAGAACTTGCACTGTCACTTCTTTGGTTTGTATGCAGCAGCAAGGAGGGTGGCAAACAATGGTGGTGGGTTACTGAGTGACTTTTGCTTGTTCTGATAAATCACAGTCTGTTGCTCAGATTTATGTAATGGAAACATCACACATATTAATGCTAGGAAGGAACTTTTAAACTTTTTTACTGTTAAGAGGACTTGGACTCCACAGTTGTGCAATGCTACAAATGTGAAAAATGCTCTCTGTATTTTATGGGGTCTCTCAATATCTTGTAGCTGTCGTAACCATTAATGAGAGCTGGTTCTCTGCACTGCGTGGGAAATAGATCTCTGTGCTCTTCTAGTTTAATGTTCATTTGAATGTCAGGATCACAGTCTTTCAGTTTACAGCATTGTAAATGTTTTTGACTTGTAGCTTCTTTGCTTTCCAATGCTTCTTAATTGATTAATGTATTACAATTAATTCCAAGTGGGGTGGCATTATTAACTTGGTTCATTAAATTATATATCAATTTGTTAGCCTTAATTTTCATAATTGTCCCTTAATATTTTAGTGTTTTTTATTTTAATAACTTGCCCTAAGAACTTGATCAACATACATTTGTGTATTCTTTTGCCTCCCTTTACTTCCTCTCACCCTTGATGTTCAAAAGTGGAGTCAGTCTAGGAATATTTATAGTGTCTAATGTCAGTGTCTTAAACACAGTAATTTACTTCTCTGTGATTTAAAAATATCCTGTCAAAAAAAAAACCCAACCACTTTTGTAGCCATGCTGTAAAAATCTTTAAATTGATAGAAAAATATCTCGTGGAGTTTTCATTACCAGACTCCTGAAAATGACACTTAGATGTCTAATATGTAAAAATTACAGTCGTCAGTCTATAATCTCACCCCCTCTGTGGTTCAGGAAGATTGATACTCAGGAAGTCTGCTGATTATAACCATTAGACTAAAAAACAAATTAGTTCTCTAACTACAGTAATGTTTTTTGCATTTTACTCTGGTGTGCTTTGTTGATGCATCACTTCATCACCGTGTCAGACATCGCAGAGCAGACCTAGAGCTTGGTGCTATGTGACCTAGCTGAAAGCAGAGAGGGACCCCCAGCCTGCAGGCAGGCTCCTGTTGCCTGCTGTAGGGAAGGGATAACGGCCCCTTGCAGAGTCTGTCTTTGAACACCAAGAAGCCATTCAACATGGCTTGTTTTCTTTGCTGCAAGTACCTTTTCTCTGCTCTGTGATAGCAACGATTACTTCACCCCATCCTTCTTACATGTTCCAAATCCGGTGCGTTTCGACTTGACCTTTTTTGTTTAAGAAAAAGAGAGGAGAGAGAGAAACTGGAAATATAGCATCTATTTTTTGCTCTCCAAGTCTTCGGAGAGTTTTGCTGGAAGTAGTCTTAGATACAGAATCAAAGGAGAAGTAAAGCTCTACGTTCATCTCCTTTCCCGTCTCCTCTCTTCCAAACACAGCAGCTGCCTCTGATGAATCCCTGTTTCTCTGTGTTGTTAAAACATCCAGCCTGAATGCCAGGAAGATTTTTTTTTTTAATGCCCGTCTGCCTACCTCTTTTTAAAATTTAATTCAATTTCTTTTTCTACAAAAACCATTCTCTGTAGCCATGCAAGACTCCTACCCCATTAGTCTCTCAGAGGATTAATCAAGTATATTACATGTGGTTTACATTCATGAGACGTAGATGGAGAAATCTAATTTCAATCAGGAAACTCCAGTGCTTCAGTCCACATGTTGCCCAGTTCTGCAGGCTGTTGCACAGGATTTGTGTACCCCTTAGAAAAATTACACTTGTTTTCGTCCTCTTCCATGAAACTGTAAAGTCTTCATATGTCTCTGGTTACCAGTTAGTGTTATGGCACATTTTAAGTGAAGGTGAGCACAGGATCTGTTCATAAATGATTGCCTAGCTTCACTTTGTACCATAAAAGAGAAATTGGTTGTAAAGTCTGAATATATAAAATAGATGGGAAAAATTTGGGCTTCCTTTGCCTTTAGATCTTCTGGCTCAGATGAAAAAGTTATTCTTATTAAATTTAAGCTGTTCTGCCTGAAGAATTATTGCTGTAGTTCTCAGATAACAGTGCCAAGTTTCTCCTGGTATTGGCAATAATAAACAATGCAAACTTCAGACAGAATTTCCTGGGTAGCATACCAAATGTTCTAGAAAACCTTCTCGGACAGCAGCTAATACATTTTTAATACAAATAAAACATAATTCTTTAGTTTCGTTTCAATTTGATCCCTAAGGTAGAAAAAGTATACGGACTATGCATAATTTATGGGTTTGTTTGAAGTGTTTACCCAGATACTCCATTCACAAAGTCTCTTGTTGTTAATAGGCTGCCGTGAGATGTAAGAATCACTTAGCACTCGCCTTGGACAAATACAAGGAACGTGTCATTTTTGTGCTATCAGTGAGGTCATGGTCATCCTCATTCTGCCTTCATCTGAGCTGCCCACACTGTCCATCCATATCCAAATCTCAGAACAGGTGCCCTGAAATGCCAGAATGTTTTTCCCAGACTATATGTGATGTGGAAGCGTGCATGGGAGGGTAGAGTAGCAGGGTGGGAGCAGAGGCTTCTGACCACCCGTTCCAGGGACAGCGTGGGTTGGTATCAGGCTGGTGTGTCCCTGTGAGCACCACCCCAGTTACTACCAATGGAATGTGTGGTTTCCCATGACGTTCCTATACATCACATGCGACACAGAGCAAGGATGCAGGAAAATATCCCTCAGTAATTCAATTATAATCTATCCTAGATTACTGTAAATCCAGTGTTACAGGTTACTGCCAGAGGGTCAAGTTGTTGCTGGGTTTTGTCATCTGTCGTTGATGTGCTGCAGGACAACTGTGGGAGAGATGATTATCGAGGGTTTTCTGAGACGGTGGTTTTCTTTCCAAGGGTCAAAGAAAGGCAATGAAAGTAAATCAGAGTCTAGTCTGGTCTCTTTATGTCTTTGTACAGAGGTAGACATTTGTATGTATGGCTGATGGCTTAACTGATAATGCTGATGGCATATCGCCCCCCAAAATAATTCTGCGGCCGAGATGGCGGCTTGCCCAGAGCAATCCTTGTATCTGATGTTTTACCTCCCGTGAATCTAAATCAGGAATCTTTGCGCTCATAGGGTGGGGATGGGGCTGTGTAAACTTGGAACCCTTTTGCAGTATAATTTTAGTAGCTTTCGGACCTACCTTCTACATCTGAGATTCACTGAAAAGCACTCCAGTCTGGCTGAGGTGGGGAGTCTGGAAAGAGCTAAATGGTCCCAGTTTGATTAATATTAAGCCCCTCTTTGTTTTAATTTCAGCTGTGCTTATATCAGAGTTCCCAGAACAAAACCAGCATAGAAGCTGGGATGTGCTTTTACACGCATTAAACTCTAGTAGAGATAGATGAGAGTCAAGAATGCCAATCACCATCTTAATCTATGCTGAAAATTGAAATGTGTGTTAAATAAAGATTGCTTGAATCTGTTCGCAGCACCTCTGAGCCGTGATTTTTGTGGCTTGCAAGATGGAGTAGGATTTTTCCTATGAGCTTACAGTGTTTGCAACTGTTTCACAGCTCTGGGAGCACAGAAAAGCCAAAGAAAAGCTGCCTGGCTGATACCATCAGAAAAGTATTTAGCTGCTGATTGTAACCGTACCATTTCTGCGTATCAAAAATGCATTGTAATGTAGTCATTATCAAGAGTAAAGAGACTTTCTGAAAGAAGGTATTGGTTTTGCAACATCTGTACTGTGTCAAATGAAGCCTAACTGGAGACTTGGCAAGCTGCTTCTTATGAGTAAAGTAAAATGATGTACCACATTAGAAAGTAGCTTGGTTATTAGAAAGCTCAGTCTTGCTCCTGATAAAATGGAGATATTTTTTTTAGCGTGAAATTCATCTTTACTTGCTGCAAGAATATTGCTAAACCAGATTAACTTTGGATCTCAGTGTATTTTATAGTCTGTCTCATGTTATTTTAAGGCTGTAAATATATTAGCTGATCTGTAAGCTTCACTTAAGTTACCACTTTCTGGGTTTTTGAAGAAATAGGATCATGTGATGCGGGAATCGGGGTGATTGAATTAAATCACCCCCGTCTGATATTTATTTTCCCTCAGGATCATGCTACCAGATCAATATTTAAAAACAACTGTAAGCATATCGGTAAGCATTGGTTAGAAAGCCAAGCTCCATAACCCTAACAGTGGACCTAGTAATTTTTTGTGTGTGTTTTATCTGAGGTCTGTGTGGCATTATACACATGCCTCTGTATTAAAAGCAGTCAACATACAATTTTTTTCTTGCTCTTTCTTCCCCCCACCTACCTTGCTACCTAGCAAACCTTCTTTATCATGTCCAGATCCTGTAAAAACATCTAACACGTTTTGAAATGCTCTTGTGTGAAACAAGGCTGGACTACATCAATCACTTTTCAAAGGCTTATTTCCTGCAGTTTGTATTCTAAACTGCTAAAAACACGTGGTTTTATATCCTGCTGCATTTCGTGGAAGACATGAGCAGACAGTTACCCATCATGAATGAACTGGTCTTGTTAAGTACTCTCCCCAGGTGCATATCCAGTCAAATTAAACTTTAGGTTAACATTTTGGAATGCTTTCCTCTTGCCAACTCATTACCAGCGATATGGCAAACCAAACTGTTGCCCTCTGCTTTTCCAAATATCTACAGTAGATTTATTATATTTCAGCTAATAAGCTTACCTTTCTAATAGCATGCAGCCCTCCCCACCTTATGGCTAGACTTTTCTCCTAACTTGGGCAGAGAATTAGAGGCCAGAAGTAAAGCTGGCTTTTAAACCTGTCTAGGTAGAGCAGTCCCTGTGTGGTGGATGGAAACATCCATCACTGTTGAGTCTGAACTTGCTCGTTCTCTAGACCTGCTCTGCACTACCCCTCAGATGAGCACTGACACCTCTCTGCAGACAGATGGTGGTGGGAGAGGGGGGTGATGCCCAGGCAGGTGGCACCACCTCACTGTGCTACAGGGCCATATGGGCACTCGGGTTTTAGAGAAACTTTGTGCATGGAGGACAGCTGGCTGCTACCACACCTGTCTAATAGAGTTGCTGAAAGGCTGTATAAATTCATGCTGAGCTATGGAGATTATCTCTGTCAGCTGTTCTTGTGTCAGAAGCAATTTTTTTTAATGCTGCATTTATGCTGTAAGTGCTCAGCCTGTGGCTACCTTTTAGGAAATACTCTCTTTCTTCCTTCGCTACTGCTTGCATTGCATCTGGGGCATATAACTGGTGTTTTACCTCTAAAAATAGAAGATTTTGTAAGCCTTGATATTATGCCGTATGTTAAAATGCTTGCTGCCCCCCTTAAATCTGTGTAGTCAGAGCTGCAAATGCAGGTGTGTCCTACCAGCGTGCTGGGGTTACAGGCCAGTCTGCTGAGAACATGAGATGCTGCAGCATCGGGCTTTCAAGGACTAGCTCTTGCTGCCATTAGCTCTGGAATCCCTCTGGTCCTCCCGGCACCAGCAGTGTGGTGCTTCCCATATGCATGTTCGAGCTGGGCTGGGATTCAAGCTGGGCTGGGATTCAAAATGTGCTGGGTCTGAGGCATTTTGGGGAGAACTGCTTGTGCGACCTGGCAGTGAAGGTTTTCCTCTGAGGGTTGTCCTTACAGAGCATTGGCTTTTTGCCTCACTGCATACCAACTCAAGCATTTGGCAGGGGAAAGCACAACAAGAGTTGTGGTGTCAGTCATAGGCTGCCATATGAGCATGGTGGCATCAAAGGAGCATGCAGCCTGCCAGGTTTTGAGAAAAGAGTTTCAGAAACTTTTCTAGAGATGGATAACAGAACTGGAGTCATGGCAAGCATGCGCCAGGAGCCAGGGTGGTCCAGCTGACTGGCCACAGCCTTGGTGATAAGATCTTAACAAGTGTGCGTGATCTGTGGACACCCAGGAGTTAAAGAGCTGTGGTGTGAACAGAAGAGGTTAAAAAGAAGGAAGTAAATACCTCTGATTAATAGGCAGGTTCTCTCGTAAGTAGATTTGGATAGTGTGTGAGAGCAGAGGAGATGGAAGACTCTTCCGGAGAGCATTCCTGTGTGTGCACCCACCTGCAGGAAGCATCTTCACTGCTCTGGGTCAGGCTAGACTTGTTCAAAGAGCACCTTTTGTTCCAACTATGTTTTAAGTTTTGTTTTAAATTGGATTCAGTTGCATTTTATTTCTTCTCTCCTAAGATTTTGAGATTCTGGCAATTTTGCAGTTATATCCTGTGTAGGAGGAGGAGAGCTTCCTGACCAGAGACAGAGCTTGAAAACTCCCTCCATAGATGGGTCACGCTCCACAGGAGCACCGGAAAGCTGTAAGAAGCCCGTGGAGCGGAGCCATGAAGGCTAGAGCATCCTGAGGAGTTCTGTGACTTTAAGACTATCACCTACTCACAGTGATTGAATAGCATTCACTTTGCCACTGCTGAAATGTAGAACATCTTGAAACAAGCTTACATGTCATGTTAGTTTTTGTATTTCTTTGTATTTCAAGAGGAAGAGACTGCTGCCACAAACTGAATGTTTCCCAGGCATTTAATGCACTCGTATTCTAAGTGCTTTTTTTCTGCACAATAATTTCCCCATTTCCTTTAGACACTAGCCATGATACTTGTTGAAATGTTTTTGTAGGAGCTGCTTGAGTTGTTGGGTCATTCTAACCAAGTGAAAAATAAACAGCTTGACATATGATCCTCACCGTTGTGTGTAGTGTTACACCAGGTGAAATGGGGGGGTGATGTTGAGCAGTACTTTTGTTGCTGCAGGAGCTTGAGTAGCTTAGAAGCAGCTGAGAAGAAAATTGCAGGCCACATCCAGCCATTCTTAACTCAGTGGCTTGTAGGAGATTGAGATGACGACTGCTTCATCTTACCTGCTTCACAGAGCTCTACTGCTGTGATTGCCCTGCTGCTGGTACCCACCATGTTCAAGGACTTGGCTCTTGATGCACTTGCACTCCATACCCACTAGCTATGGAATCCTTGGCACCCTGTCTGCTGGTGTCCAAGATTCCCCTGGACAAACCCACTCACTACCCTCAGTAGCTGAGGCTACTTCTTTTCCCTGTCTCCATGAAGGATGTCCAGTAGAAGGGCACAGGGGCTTCCTTGGTGATACAGGAGGCAGAGGGTGGAGAGGAGGAGGTGGCAGAGTTGCACAAGGGGGTATGTGGAACGGATTCGGAAGAGAGGATGCTGAGGTGTTGGAGGAGACAGAAACAGCTCACTGGGTGGGAAGAGAGAGTGAGGAGGATGTGGCAGGTGGGCGAAGGAAGAGGGAGGAAACTCAGAAATGAGAGCGGAGGCAGAAGTGAGGAAACTCTGAGGATTAGCTGGTGCTTTCTGCCTTAGGTACTGCGAGCACTGAACTGTGCAAGTTCATAGCATTTTGCAAAACTGCACACATCTGCAGGAACTTAAATGACACTGAAAATTTACAAAAGATAAGTAAAAATGAACGAACTTGCTTGAAAGAGAATTACAAATACAAAACCATATCACAGTTGACAGACTTGTCCTCTTGTGCCAGAAGGCTCTTAATGAACACCACTGGTCTAACAGTGAGTTCTCATTCTGCAAAGATGCCTGGACGCCCAAGAGCCCTTCCAGCCTATGGCTGCTCCGTTAGATGTGGGGAAGTTGCTGTAGCAAAAGCTCCTGCAGCGGTTTCACTAGGTCAATTCATACCAACCTCCTTAAAAACGAGGTAAAAAGAACAGTGAGCAAACTACTTTGGACTTGGATGTTTCAGAGCAGGAGATAAAAAAAATCTTGCCCTTCAACAATTTGTTTTCACTGGATTTCTAATTTAATTGTGAAGTGAGGTGTGGTTGTCATTGGGGAAGTGGCTGTGTAACTTAATTGACATTTCTGCATCCTTTGTGTTTGTGACTCATAGATGCCGGCTTGAGTCATCTCGTGCTGGCGGGGGCTGGAGGGAGCCGCTGCTTTTGTGGGGAAGCAGCAGAGGGCAAAGCTGGGAGACAGAAAAATAAGGACTTTTCATGTAGAATGAATGAAAGCTGTTGGGAAGCTGAGCAACTCCTTTTCTTCATTTTAAAGGGGTGATTGTTGTGACCTTTCTCACCAAAATCCTCTGTGTTGGTTGGCAGTGAGGAAAAAGGTTGGATAGCTGTGCTGCATCCTCGGCAAGCTTAGCTGGACCAAGTAAATTAAAAACCCCTGAAAAATGCTGGAGTTCCAGAAGCCCATCTGAGCTGTTGCCTTCCACCCATCACGTTTTGCCCAGCACATTTTATTTCCTTGGTTAGCCACAGATTTCATTGTTCTAATTTAAAAAAATAAGCCAAAAAAAAAGTTGAAGATACGTATTTCTCAGTTGCACACATCTGTATGGAATTCATCAGGAGCAGAAGGAAGTGAAAGCTAACTTCCATTCTTGGTTTCACAGTTTTGAGTTTAGCCTCTCCAAAAGTGTGAAGCTGTAGTTCAAAGTCAGTGCTGTAGGATGATCTGGCTGTAGTGCTCATTAAATTTTTTTCATTACACCATTTCATTTTCCTCCCTACTTAGGTCAAAATAGTTATTTTTACCTAAAAACTCCCAGAAACTGGGCAGATTGTGGAAACTCTAAGAGAGACACAACTCTTTTTTTTATCTTTTTTTTTTTTTTTTAAACTCAGACGGTGAGAACAGTTTATAACTGATGGCAGTTTTTATAAAATAGCCTCCATCCTGATAAAATGTTACCCCCTGGTGTGTCATTTTTCCAGCTGAACTGCTGGTAGGATTGAGAGATCTTGCACACTGCTGCTTAAATAAGTAGACTACATGCTCTATGAAGAAATCATATTATTTTCTCAAAGGAGAACAAGTAGGCTCAGTGCACCAAAATTGCTTTAAATAAACTTGCAGCTACTCTAGCCTTTTTTGCGCAGCTGCAGATGGTACAGTCTATCAATCAAGCTTTCCCAGCTTGGAGAATCTGCCACTGAAGCTGTCTCTCCTCTGCGTTTCAATTACATTTTTGTCTTTTACAGAGCTCTGTATCTGAGATATTCTATTGCTGCTAATCAGATTGAGCTTTTGGGCTGCGGGTATCTTTCGTTTTTCTCAGTTATACACATACTAAGATCTGACACCGATACTTCAGCCAACCTTTAGTGTAACAGTTACTATTGACGCTTCTTGTATTTTCAAGGATCCCTGCTGGACATAATGAGAGTGGAAGTTGCTGATCTATAATCTAGTTTGTCCCACCCTTGTCCCATGAAGATACAAAATGAAGGAGGGGGTGAGCTAAGGCTGAGAGGAGCGGTGGTTGTGAGCGGCTGCATTGTGCTCTACCAAAGGTGAGGGGCAGCCAGATCACCCTACCCTAAAGTCAGTTCAATAGCTTTTAAAACCATTTTGGACTTCTTTTAAAAATTTGAAAAAAAATAAAAAGGAAAAAGTGGAGCTTCCTCTTTGGCGCACTGCTAGTTAATATCTCAATGTAGATACCCTCCAAAGCTGTGATGAAATATGAAGTTAATACATCACTAGCAAGCTTTCAGTCAGAATGATGTATTATTCAAAGTGGAATTAGCTAGAAGGATCAATGCACACCCATTAGTCTATTTAAAATAATCATTGGAAGATTCATTAACTTTTTTTTTTCTCTCTTTTCAAACAACATAGTGAGTGAGACATCTAGGGAACATCCCCTCCACCTGCGTGTGCTCCTCTGACTTCAGTGTATTTTCATTCGTAGGAAGATTATTAACACCTGAAGCCCAAAACACAGATTTAACTCTACAGAATTTACCTTCAAATCACTGAACCTGAAACCAGGTGCCGTAGGCAAAGGTGAACTCTGCTCTAATGCACATTTTTTAAAAATCATAGGTCATGGCAGTATCTGTGTGACATAGTGTGTGTGCCAGCGTAAGGTTCGGTGTCGCATCTTGCCTGGGTCCCTGTTATTCTCTCTGGTTTTACACATGAGCAGCAACTTGAAGTATTGAGGGGACTGTTTCCATTTCTTGTTTTCCCTTACAAATATATTCTGTGGGATGCTTACTTTGGGCAATCCATTCATTACACGGCAAATGCTTCCTATCTCCAGCTCACCTCTGTCAGGCTGCAGGCTCTTGGCCAGATTTGTCCTTTCGCATCAGCTCATACAGGAGATGTGCAATTATAGCATGTATGGGGGAGATGGAAGAAAATATCATCTGTGGAGGAGCAGGAATACATCATTCTTGGATCATTTAGTGCTTGTGAAGGTGAAAGAGAGCACCAAATCTAGCTTATCCTTGTGTTGGGAGCCCTGCAGGCATTTTCTTGCCTTCACAGATAGCTCACAGGGCTGTAGGATCGACCAGTGCCCCTTCTCACCCATCAGTTCTCCTGAGTACGTCCAAATGATTATTTCCTACTGTGCTTCTGAGCAAAGTACATGCGACCTTTTAATATCTGTTCATCCACATTCCAGATCTGCTTGAAATGTTTAAGAAATTAGGTATTTACTCACAACCAGCTTTTAGAACGTGAACTTCAAAGGGGAGAGAAGAGTGAGGTGAGACAATAGGCTTTGTGCAGAGCAAACAGATGTGCACCACACAGCCAGGATGTGTATCCTTTCTCAGTGCTGCAGACCAAGGCAGGGCTAAAGCATCATTGTTCAGAAGGGTTAGGAGTAAGGACCTATGCAAGCTGTAAGCTAGCTCTAAAATAATTTAGCCCCAAAGATGTCGATTTGAAGTTTCACAAGCAGTATGCCAAGTACTTTCCCTTTGCTGAGAAAAGTATGTTTCTTTTGACTGTGATTATCTTAGATTCTTTGAAATGCTGTTGCTGTGATGTTAAAATACATATTGTGTGGCATAATGTTCACGTTAATGGGATTCTTCTCATTTCTGTTCTAAAACAGTGAAAATCAGGTTCTTTCCTGTAGAGATTGAGGACTGGCACCTGTCCAACGCTACTGAGCTGATAAGAGAATAAATTGTTTAACTGTGTTGATTGTCCTGAAACCCTGCAGGACAATTTAATCTCTGCAACCTAGTTAATTTATAATAGTTTTCTTTTTCTTTTCGTTGTTTGTACAGAGTGTTTGGAGACTGGAGTATTTGGCTGATGAGCTGTTGATCTTAAACCACAAGCTGAATGGGAGCTGAAGGCGTGTGGTTGGGGGAATATTACCCCTGACTTTCACCGTTGTAATTGAAAGTAGAATTTGACACATTGGCATCTCTCTCTGTCAGCCATTGTCACTGGCTTCAGCTGCCACGGTTAAGTATGTAGTCATTCATCCTTGGCAGACACCGTCCTTTACAGCACAAGAGGATGGTCTCTGGATGTTAATGCCACAGCACTCTGGGAGCAGCTGGCTATATCGAATTCAAGGCATGCAGATTGTCTTGGCCATTTTACTTAGCAGATGGGTAAGGCTTGATAGATGGAAGATTTAGTTTCCAAGTCAAGGGCCAAATGTTGCAGTGGGAGAGAAAAGTAAATTATATCACTATTCGGAGGGGAAAGGCTCAGGTACTGTATCACAAAATTGTTGCCATTCATTTTCCTCTGACTTGCACAAAATGCATGTCATTTTGCCTTTCAATATAGCCGACTGTGGCATTCTCCCTCATTTTGAGATGCTTTGCAATACTGTCTGTGAGCCCATTTAATGAGCTTGAAAGCAGTTGCTGCAAATTTATGACAGTTTAATAAGTCTAAATGCCAGATTTTTTTAAAGGTGGAAATGAGAGAGAAATTTGTATTTCCTATCACTCTGAATAGGTGTGTTTTCTTCAGATCTTTTTTACCCCCACCCTTTTCTTCAGTACAAAAGATGTATTTAACTATGTATTTAAAAGGAAAGTGTATTCCTTGCTCCCAAGCTATTCAAGCTATAATTACGTACTCTTAATAAGGGTAACTGGTACCATCCTGGTATCAAGCCTGTGGTGCTTCACCCAGCCTTTTTTGTCTTGGGTGGTGGGAGGATAAACCTTTCATTCAGAGAGGCTGCCGAGAGCAGTGGGAAATGGGGGGACTCTGGCCCTTTGGGCAGGGGTCACCAAAGTATGGTCTGGCATTGCTGTGCAGTCTCTCTAACTGCCTTGATGTGTATTTGGGGGTTCCTTTGTTTTTTTGCTTTTATTTGTTCCTAAAATAAGCATTGTAAGCTTAGAAATTTTGCCTGAGAGTTTTTCTTTTTTGCTTTGTAGAACTGTTTCCAGCGGTCATGGTTTATGGTTTATTTGTATGACTTTAGCATATGGTCTAAATTATATAGCATGTGGTATAAATTTTAACACTTTATAACTCTGCTGATTTTTTGTAAAATCAGAGACTTCAGGAGGATCTGGTTTTGTCCTACACAATAATCAGGCGAGCAGAAAGCTTCAGCTACTTAAGAGTACGATGAATGGTAGAGAATGAGAACAGGTTGGGGGTTTTTTAAACTCACTAGGACGTGCTGAGCTTAGTACTGGTGAAACACAGGGGCTTTCTGTAGAGTAGTACATTGCCCAGTAAAGTCTGGTTTTGTGTTGTGTCTGTCCTCTTGTCCCACTCCTACTCTGCCCCTTTGCTGGAAGTTTTCTCATTGGAATATTAATGACATTACTGTGAGGAGATGTTTAGCTCCCTGGCCTGCCTCCTACCCTGTGGACTGAGGGTAAGGCCATAGGAACAACACTTGCAAGCAAGGGGACAACAATTTATGCCATTAAAAGGCGTTAACGCTGTTGTCAATAGAGTTCATAGCTGATCAACCTTGTTGTTCACTGAGGAATTAATCATTTCTCAGTCCCCTCACTAGATGCATGAGTTCTAAGTAAATGCAACCTGTCCAGGGTAATGATTTCCACCATGACTTCACTTGAAGAACATCTCTAATGTATGATTGCAGAACAGGGTCACTTGTACATTACCTGTTCCTACAAACACTTGTTTTATTCACTGCAGTAACATCAAGCCGTTCGTCCTACTCAGAATGGCATGTGCAGTAGGTATGCAAGTCACCCAAAGGGTCTGATAAACAAAGAGATTTTGCTTCCTCACATCATGTTCATCCCATATTTACCCTATGGTGAGAGCTCTGTTAGCACAGGAAACTGCTTAATGATATCTCTGTGTTTATTTTCCCCTTGCGCTTAGCATGATAGTTACCTATTTATTTCTGCTGAAGAGGATTACAGGCATTTTTCAATTATAAATGATGCACGCAAGCATTATTTATCCTGTTTACTGCAGACCTATGGAGTGTTAGTCAGTCTTGAGCAAAAGCATCTTGTTCAGGAAACAACATTTGTAGTAGTGGTACTGTGGGTATTTTAGGGCAATTTCAGGATGGTTTTCCATCTGTCCCATTAATTCTTGCTGTGCTGAGCACTCATGACCAGCAGCATAGCAAGGTTTGTGTTTGTGCCTGAAATTCCTGTGCTTGAGAAATTTTTATTTAGGATGTTTCTTCTGTGTTAGCCTCTTGGAAGAGGAGGGGAAAACCCATTGTTCTTCTCTCACAGGAAAAGAAACCTTGCTCAGCTTTGGCAGGAGTGCATTGGGTGAAGCCTAAGCGCTGAGACCCTGTTACAGATGTGTGGTCTTTCTCTTGACTCTGTAGCCAAGTCTTTGTGAGAAATGTGGCATGTAAAGTCAGGCTGAAGAATCCATTGCTGTTTTCCTTCAGGATAAATTCATGAGATAATCAAAAATACACTGTTGTATCTGTAATACTGATTATATAACAGAAAGATTAAAACAGATTGTAGAAGGATATGAGCTTAAGCTTTGTAACGTGGAATCCTAAAGGAGGTCAGAAGGACACTTCTAGAGATTTTTGTCCTTTTTCCCTTCTTTTTTTGCCCTTCTTTTCTTTCAACTATCAGCTGTTGTCAGAGACAGGACTCTTGTATGGGTGAATCTCTGATCTCAACCAGCATGATACCTCCAGGCCAGTTAAACCAGAGATGTATTGCAATGGGGATAGAACTTGACATTTTGGGTTTCAGAAACCTCACTTTTTCTATGAACACAGGCGGAAAAAGGATACAGAAAAGTAAGGAGGGGAAGAAAAAATATATGAAATTCAAGGGGTTTTTTTAAGAACTCTAAGGAAAAAAAGATGTAAGAAAAGTTTTGCTCTGAAGCCTGAACCATTTCACAAAATGAGGAAACTTTTGGTACTTTCCTAATAGTCTTTCCAAGATCCGGAAACAGTTGTAGTGAGGTACAGGAGAGCAGTGTGTGAGTATAAGGAAAAAAGGGGAAAAGCATCTGGAAGAAAAATGAGGCTATAGTCCATGCAGGTCTGAACTGACATTGCAGCGAGTGGTACTTATTTATATGGGATTTTTAAAGAAACATGAGCTCCCACTCCCTATAGCCTTGGAGGAAACAGGATTACAGATGCATGGAGCATTTGGTTTCCAGCCCCCAAAGAAATAACGTGATTTCATGCTATTGAAGAGCAAAGCACATGTGCAGAATGTGCTATCAAAAAGATTGCGTAGCTGGATCTATCTAGGCATACCTCCTCAGCACATTAAAAGGGTGCTGCCAAGGAGGAGGTTAAGAATTGATCGACTTTGACAGAAAATCCCAAAAGGAAGAGTTTTAACCTTTAGGATTCTTTCCATCTATTTGCTTACTTCAAACTGATTGCAGCTGTCACCAGAAATCAAAACAAAGCAAACAAAATAAAACTCTTTACAGTTTGTAGTTAAGCAGCAATAAAAAAACATGGTTCAAGTCCAGGGCACGTTTTTCTTTCTGTCTTGTACTAAATTGCTGGTAACTTTTTTTATGATTTTGGGAGGTTTAGTGGTGGCCATGGCTTGGAAAAACCTGAATAAATGGAAAAGCTGCAGGAACAGCTCTGCATTTTTAGTTTTTACTGTTGATTTTCCCAGAAGCCAGAGAGAACCTACAAAGTGGGTCATTGGGTTCAGTGTACTGTGATTATTATTTATACAGAATCCAAAGTGTACAAATCACCCCTTTGGGCATATAAAAGTTCATGCTTCAAAGAGCTTACAGCCTTCAGGGCTAATAATGTTATTGCCAGTAACATCTAAGCCATATATATTTCAAAGCTGCTGTTGCTACTTTCATAATTTTATGGCATATCTTGCCCTACCTGGTCGTTGCAAGTTGTGGAGTACTGTGGTGAGAGAAAGATCTTCGATTTCCATTTAAAACATCAGCCCAAAACAAACTATTTTGTCTCTAGATGAGCGCACGAAAACATCCCCTGAATGCAGCAGAGTAGTTCAAAGGCCAAAAGAAAGGTGGATTGCTGTGGGGTCTTCAATGCAGATGGCTAAGAAGATAATGAGGTTTCTAAGATCCTTCACTAGTCGCATGGAGTAAGGAGAGGAGAAGCTGCTTGTGCCAATGGATTCCCGTTCTCTCCTCGGGCCACTAAAATTTGTGGTTGTTGGTTTGGTTTGGTTTGGTTTTTTCCTTACAATAGCACATTTATTGATGTGCTGCTGTCCATGATGTCCTCTTCCAAAGAGTTCGCTTCTGCACTTCACACGAGTGTGTTCCTGCTGGGTACAAGGTCCTTTCTTGCGGACAACTTCTTTTGTCTCCGCTCTTTTCCTTATATGTTATTGCTATAAAATGGTTAAAACTCTGTTTTTCCTCATGACTTTGAGATAGTGGGCAGGCAGCAAAGTGCAAAGGAACTCTTGCATTTGATGTGTTTACCCGTTATGAGCAGTCTATCCAAATATGTTCAACACTGTTCAGGCTTCCAGTGCTGACTGGTGGCAACAATAGCCCCAAATGTACTATATGAATGAGGTACGTGCCAGTATTTATTTCCCAAAAGTAAATTGGCAAGAGTCTTAAATTATGGAACACATTCACAGAAATTGTGAGTTATTCCTTCAATACCTCTGAAGAAGCAAAAGATTAAAAAAAATTTGCATTATTGGTTGTAGATTCTTTGGCTGTGTTACAAGTAAGTGGCTGAAGTGATGGGTTTAATCTGGAAGTTGTGGAGCTCAACAGGGTTAATTCTTCCTCCATCCTTCCCCTCCTCATGCTAGTGCTGGGTCTCACCATTGCAGAGGACACCAGGCGATTGCTGGGTGATGGAGATGCTACAGGATACCAGTTTTTGATCTGGCATAACAGGCAATTGTATTATCAAAAATCAGAGATACCTTCTAGATCCTCTCACCAAGCTTGCTTTTTTCCCTCTCTCCCTTGTCTAAGTGACACTAAATTAAGTAATGTAAAAATATGAAGAGCAAAGCGATGCCAAGGCCCAGCTCCATTATGGCTGAAAGGGGTCCAGCTTCGCTGATTTCAGTGGCAACACCCAATTTATTCCCATATCAGTAAGGGATGAACTGGTCTGAGATAACTTCTGTTTATCACAGCAGTTTTCCTTTGTGAAAGCAGAAGTAGAGGGAGAAAAATCAGCTCTCTGTTTTTAGGCTTTTCTGGGCTGATAATATGGTTAATGTTTTAATGAATTCAGGGGATGCTTTCTTTTGATTTAACCTTCCTTACTTTATTATGTCATGTATCTCTGGCGTTTTGGTGGAGAGCCATTGTAAATGTGGGAACTAAGCAGCCTGTTAGATAACATCTCTTTTTTTCTCTTTAGAAGATTAAACTGAGACTGTTCTGCCTGATGCCAGAATAGATGTAACCAATCCTGTATCCTTTGCATGTAGGTCAGTCAGAGGGACAATCCCGCACTGGATCCCATTATCCATGGGTTGAAGGGCGTCGTACATCATGGTAAGTAGCTGCTTAAACTTTCTTCTTGCTGGGGAGAAGGGCAGGAATATTGTCCTTAAGGGATCAGGTCACCCCTGGAAGGACACACAGTGTGCCTGCACATTCCTCATGCGGTGATGTTTAAGGGCATCACAGCCATTATTTGATTGGTAAAGATCGGAGTCATTTGTTACCTGAAAATGGGTTGGGGTTAACAGTAAACAATTTGTTTCTTTTCAGTCAGTGCTCTAGAATGCGTAAGTTATCAATCAAACCCCACTCCAATATATCATTCATATTAGTACTTCGAAGGCAGTGTTGATGCTTCAGTCCTGCTATTTATCTTCGGTTTGCTCTAAAAATACTCCTCTCTGAAGTTTCTATTTGTTTATAAATTATTTGTCTTTCAAATTTAGGGAGCTGATAATGAAACAGAAAATTAACTATCTGTGAAAATTAATTAAACTTTGCAGCAGATGAACATCTTTCTAATGCTGACATAAATACGATCATTCGGCTGTTCTGATGCATATAAACCTATTATCCTTGAACTTATAGCAGGTACTGAAATAAATATTAATATATTTTATACTTTTATAACCAGTTTTTACTTAGGAATTTTCCTGAAACCTTATCATGGGTAATGCATCATTAGCAGTGACATCAAGATGCTCCAGTTCCCAAAGTACTCTTGTCAGGTTTTAATATAATGATTTGTAAAGTTTTAATAATCTCATTGTAATTCAAAAGGCATCTGCTGGAATGGTACTAGGTACGATAATAAATCTCCGTCCCATCTATAGTGCTGTGATAAAACATCTTTGCACCTTTTCCCAGGATTGTCTTTAGACATTAGCTAGTGCTGTAGAGCTTAACAAACATTTTTTTTCTCTTGACTGCAAGCCTAAAACTAGTTGACAGTGTTAGATTAAAACAAATAGGATTTTGGATTAATTGCTCTACTTTCAGAGTCATTTAACATTGCAACTGGGAACACCAATAAATCCAATGCACGTGAAAAATAGGGGTTAAATGATAACATACCATAAAGTCCTTCATTTAGAGAATTTTCCATAGGTTTTGCTGTTTATAAATTGCAGTGTTCTGCTGTGAAATAAAAACAACACACTGAGCTGAAAAACTGTGTTGTTTTCCACAAAAATAGATGTTATTATTTAGCTCCCACTGGGTAACAGAACAGGCTAGCACAAATAAAGCGAGGACGAGTTGGGCTGCAAGGATTTCTCAACCGCTCTGCAATTTGACGCTGAAGTCAAAGCTGCCATTTAACTGGACCGGGATCTCTTTTTAGCTTTGTTTTCTACCTGCCTTCTATTTCAAGACTCTACCCCCCACAGCGGTTTGGCCATCTCATCATTTTTATTTCTGCTCCCTCTCTTGCTCCTCACCGCCCCAGTTGAAATGGTCACTCATGGATAATCGTGAGGGTGTCTCCTAAGAATATTATTCTATTCCCAAAAATAATTGTTTGGGTAGGATGTGGCACAGTCCCGAGGCTGTGATTCCCTGACCACATAATGATCAGTCCATCTTGGTGCTGCCTTACCCGCAGCAAAATCTGGGTGGATAAAAGGCATTTATTTTTGTTATGCTCACAATGCACAGAAGGCAGCTAGTGTTTCAAGTGAAGGAAATCGCTTGATATATTTCAATAGCTTGTTTCCTTTTCAAAACATTAAGGAAGAAAAATAGGAAAATCTTGCTTTCCTTCCTGTTTCAAAGGCCCTGATTAAAGGGCTTTTCTGAGGCGCTTTCGGTGGCTAGAGTTAGGGAATTTCCTCCTACAAAGTAGTGCTTCAAAGAAATTGTTCTCTTTAAGTTAAATATTGATGGAACGCTTCAGTGAAGAATTCTCATATAATATCTCTCTTTTAATGTTATTATATAGCATAATAGTAAAGATGTGAGCTTTTATTCCAGGCACCCTCATTTCTTTTCTTGATGTAATTTACTTCATCTTCTGTGAGCATATTTTTTTTAATTTATCTGAAAAGGTTCTTCCTGCCTTCCTTTTGGCTGCATTCAGCTGAAACCCTAAGGCAACAAGGACTTCTTGGCTGAAATACAGTGGGAAACTCTTGTGGGTTTTGGATAGGACGGTTAGGTCAAGCAGGGATTCAACAAAAGGAGCTGGAGAAAGGCAACATTGAAACCTCAGATTTCTTTTGATTTTATAACATTTCTATGCCCACGTTATTTTTAGGTGATCATCACAATACAGAGACACGTGCATATAATGTAGAAATCAAGAATACATACCCATGTTTGAATAACCATCTTGCTTTTAAATTAGACCATGTTTGTGGATCTTTTGCTGGGGCAGGAGAGATCCCCCACCCCTCAGGTTTGATCATTCCATGTACCTCACTGCAACATGCCTATTTAAAGAATATTTCTTTGGTTTTCCATATGCCTCTCCCTCTGACTGTCTGAGCATCCTTGCTGAGCTGAACAGGATGATCACTCCTTCCCAGCAATCATTCAGTTTTCAGAGAGGAAATTACACACCCACACAAACACTCATCCTAATTTCTCCATTTGCCTTGTGCTGGCATTTGAAGGCCCAGTCCTGCATAGAGACTGCATGCTGCACCACGCAGCACAGAGCAGCCCATGCTGGCCTGTCCCTGTGATGGTGACGGATCCAGTGACCCTTGGTTAGATGTAGTGCTGGTGCTCATGAGTAGAGAGCTGTTTTTTCATTTTTCTTGCATAGCTTTTTCTTTTTCTGTGAAGTTCTTGTATTCTCACAGTGCCCTTCCAGGGGTAAGTGAACAATTCCAGTGTCAGAAGGACTTTGTGCGGAAGTATAAGCAATTTTTGCTTGAGATTTCATCAGGGATTTGAATTACCTACTAATTCAATGGAACATAAATAATTGTTCCTTTCACAGTGTCACCAGCTTAGTAACAATGATAGAGAAACACATGCATAAAAATCAATACAGGCTTAGTTGCTACTCAGAGTTCACTTTGTTTCCTCATCTCCAGGCATAATTTTGTAGAATCTTAATGCCACATTAAGTTTAATTTTACATGAGCAACCATATAAAGTTCCTTAGCTGGAAGGAGAACCAGTGATGTACCAAACAGCCTAACAATGTTTGGATCAATGATAATGCTCTCGGGTTTGCCCCGCATCTTCCTGACGCACAGTACGTTCTCATCACGTCAGTGCTCCCCAACTCCTGCATCCACCCTCGCAGAGTGTTGTAAAGACGCACGGCCACCAAGGAGGCTGTTTTCAGAGCTGTCAAGATGCCTGTTGCTGATTTTGAAATTGCTTTTTGGTTTTGTGCTCTGCCAAGGATTTGTCACACCTCCCGCCAGCGAGGTGCCTGCTATTCTCACTCCTGCTTTCCCTGCCACAAGTGTGCGTCTGCCGCGGAGCCCGCCAGGGACTGACAGCTGGGAGCGTGCAGCCCTCTCTCTGCAGAAGGGATGGAGTCATGGGCACGCGTGATAGGAATTTTCTGATGCCGACTTGCTGGTGTCTTTCAGCTCTTGCCGCTGGGGGTCTTTTTTAGATCCTCTTCAAATGCTCATCTCATCACAAAAGCGGATGGGAAAGGTCTCCAGCAATGCTGGTGCAATGATGCACATCCTTAGTGGAAGGTGGATCATTAGCTGAGGCAGTAAAGTCGCTAGTGCCAGGCTGTACTTGCTTCACAAGTGGTCCAGTCATGGTGCTGCAATTCAGACTTTTCTGCCAATGTGCTTAGCTGGGTGCCCTGCTCTGAGCCCCTCTCTGCTCCTTGTCCTTCGCTGTGATGCTGAGGGTACAGGGCAGGACGGACCTTCTGTTGTGCCAGGGCTGAGGCAGCTCCTGAGGCCTCAGAGAGAATGATTGCGCCCTTGCGGGAATAGGAGAACACAAAATACCAGGTTGTGTCTTATACAATTAATTTGCTTTAAAATGGCTACTAAAGCTTTTGTCTACCACATACTCCAGCAAGATCTCAGAGGAGCACCTGGTGGGATGGAGCTGTTGCACAGTAGCATTGCTTTTCCCACCTCTGCTCTCTCTACTTGCCCTCTTTAGTTTTGTATGTAAGCCTCTTAAAGATGCTTCTTCCATGCTCTTACCAACAGTCTGAAAGGCATTAAAAGAGCACCCTTCCAAGAGTGCAGTCATGAGGGCAGCGCCCGCTACTGGAGCCCGTGCAGTATTTGCCCTCTCCCAGCCTGGGCAAGGATGCTCTGTACCATCCCCTTTTCCCTGGTAGGCAGATGGGTGTTGGAAGCAGCAGCAGCCCAGCCCACACTACCCCAGGCCCCTGGAATGATGGAAACCATGTTTTGTCACTCTGTCCTGTTCTCTGTGTCTGTCACCACAAATCTACACGGATCAGCAGAAAATTATTAGCAGAGCACAAATACATTACCGCAGCAGAAAAGCCTCTATTAATGTCACAAAAATGGGGCTCTTATTCCCTTCCTTGTCAAAAGCGAGCACTGAAAATCAAAGTGCAGCTAGATCAAAAGCTGAGGTACAAAGCGAATCGATGGCATCTGTTGCTTGTTTGTGAACGTGGGGTGGGGTGAGGGGAAGAGAGGAACCTTTGTTTATTTAAAAGGGAGTTTGGGGGAAAAAATCTTGCTTTTTTTCTTCTGCCTTTGTATTATTAAAATGCCATAACTTAAGCTCAGCAGGAAGCTGAGTGTGATCTTGTACCTCCCTCGAGATGGGCGAGAGTCGTTCAGGCAAGCTGGTGGTGACCACCAAAGTTTTGAGGCCTGTTGGGGAGATCATACCAAAATACAGAAACAGAATTGCTTTAATAATGAGAAAGGATAGAGAATAAATATGTTGCACATCTCTCCAGTTGTCCTAGACAAAAAGGCAGCGAATAACCTGTTAAAATAAATCAGCACTAAAAAGGAAGCAATCCAGACAGTGTTAGTTACCCTGCAGATCTATCACACCAGAAGGCATAATAACAAGAAAACACCATTAGCAGCATGACAGGTTTTTTCTTTTGTTTTTAACTTTAACCATAACACCACCTGACAAGCTGTTTGCTTTCTGCACCAAATATCCAGGGGTTGTGGAGAAGAAAGGCGGGGGAGAGGGGTGAGGATGAGATGTGATACCGTGGGACCTTGTCTTTTAAAGTAAAACTTTGAAGAAAGCAGCAGCCCAATTTGGAACAAGGAAGGCCATCAAAGGGAGAGCAGCACGATGTGTTAAACTGAGAAGGAAACGTGGAGGAGCATTCCTTTTTCCTTGGGGATGATCTGGATATATTCTTTTGTTTTCTGATCTGTTCTCATGTTCACAGCCAGAGTAGCCGTGTGAAAGGGGCCAGAACACGATAGCTGTGGAGCAAAGGGGAGTAGGAGGGAAGTGGGAAATCAAGATGAGAGCAGAGGTGATAAGTTCACACCTTTATATAGGGCAGCTCTGCGCATAGCTGCGGGGGTCTGTATCATTTAAAAGAATAAATGATGGAAGTGTTGGAAATCTGTGGTCCTTCACCTGTCTGCTCTGCAGAAAGCAATGCTGGTCACAGCTGAGCCAAGACCAGCAAGCTGACATAGAATTAACACACTGCACAGAGAAAGCTAATTCGGACTAACAAAAGGAAGATTGCAGTGAGAAGAACTCCAAAGTCAGGAATTAAGGTTGATGGTGAATGTGAACAAAGCATCCGCAGGGGAGGGAGCTGGGTGCTTGGCTGGTGGGTTTTGAGGCCATTTTGCAGAGGAAGCCCAAGAACACATGTCAACAGCCCCTGCTTCTCTGGCCGCTTCTTTCTCGCTTCACCCTACCTCTGCTAGGGTCCCACTTGCTCCAGGGATCCTCTTCCCCTCTCAACAACTTGTCACAGTTTCTTTTTCCTCCTACCACTGGTGCCCATTTTGTATGTATTATTCTCTTTGTCCCTCCAGCTTTGTCTCCGCACGTCCCTCTGCCTTCAGGTAGGTTCTGTGAAACCCAAGGAGCCTCAACCCGGTCTAGAACCGCAACAGCCCCTCTGCCAAGCTCTGCATCAGCAGTGTTAAAGCATTAAAGGTTCTAAATTATTTTTTACTTCTTTAAAAAAGAGTCCAGGTCTCTTCCCCCTCAGCCACACCTTTTCCTCCTAAGATGTTTTAAGAGAGGGAGTGAGAAAAATTAAGCCTGAGACTGACACCTGGCACGGAGATGCTCAACTTCAATTTTTGTTGTAGGGGAGATTTGCCTTTCTTCTTCCTCCTCTTTTTTTGTACCACTCACTGATTGTCTCAGATTAATTTAGACTGCAGGACTGTGTTATTATCTCATTCCCTTCCTCCCCACCATGCTGTGCTTTCTGCATCCTTACGGTTCCTTGTTCAGCAGAGGCACTGTTTAAAAAAAAAAAGAAAAGAATAAAAGTGAGAAAAATAATTGCTGAATAAATGACAAGAATTACCCTGAGTACAGGGGGCTGTCAGAAACCGCTCTTTGTGCTGGATTTACACAGCAAGTACTCATCTGCTGACGTTTTCAGTCGAGGTAACATAATATTTGTAATCTCATCTCTAAAATCGCCATCGTGAGGCTGGTCCCTGGCTGTGGTGTGCAGCCTGCTTTATCTGGGGAGTTGTAGCTCAGTGGGTGTGCAGCATGGTGTCCTTTTGATTATTTTTGTGTGTTTGCTTTTTAAATGTTTGAATGCAGAGGCTTTAGAATGACTTGGCTCATTGTGAAAATGAAATTGGCAGTAACATTGTTTAACAAATTTGGGAGACTTTCAAAGCTCTTCATATTGGTATTGCAGATTTCAGTTATTCAAAGTGTAGCTGGGTAACGTTTCCACCTATCAGGCATTGCACATACATTAATTTTGGAAGTAAGCTCATTTTAAGATACTGTTTTCAGTGCAGCCAAGTTCCTGTTTTCTTACAGAAAAGCATGATGAAAGTCCCAAAGCATTCCACGAGATATAAATGGACTTGGCATATAGTTATTTTCTTGTGATCTCCGATCCAAGTTCCTGTTAGATTTAAAAGGGATTCTGATCGCAGATAGTTGTGTGCTGTTTACCTGTGTATCTCAAGAAGCCTCTTACTCTACAGCAATTTGGTTAAAATTCAGGTCTATCTTTATCCAGCATTTTACAGAATGTATTTTTAGCAAGTCAGTCCTTGAACTTAAAACATTCAGCTGATTGCTCTCGCAGTGTAATATTTGTTGGCATCAGCTTACGAGAACTGCAGTGTGTGGACATCTACTGCTGGTATCTGGTTTAAGATCCCATTTTTTCCTCTTTCTTGGAAAACTATTGTGCACAGTTCAGTATTAGCTCCCATCTGTGGGCAATGCTTTGACAAAGGGTGTAAATAGGTTCACTTTTTAAAGCATGCCTGCAGATTGCTCTGAACTTTGAGTTGGGTCATACAAAGAATGGCCCTTGGTCCCGTGCAAAATAGCAGGGAGATTTACCAGCCTAAACCAAGAACATAGTGGGTGTTAGTTTTCACGTTGCTGTTACAGGAGTTACGCATGAATATTGTATCAGAAGGTCAAATATATTACCAGCTAGCTCTGTTAATTCTTTTTTGTGAATTCAAGATTTAAAATACAAGATTGTCCTTCCGTGCTGTGCAACACTCAGTAGTTTAAATGTCACATTCATTGTCTTTAATTGTCAACAATGAATCTGTGGTATTTGCTAATTTTTTTCCTTTGGAATATTAGAGTGAACGCTTCTTTTACGGGCCTTGGTGCTGTAAACAAAGAACTGTTGTTTGTTAACTGTCAGTATAATTGGCCGTACGGCATGAGCAGGGCATCTCAGTGCATGTTTTCGGTGCTGCCCTTCTCTGCACTGCCTGGGAGTGGTGACTGGTGCAGCACGTGTATTGTTGCTTTACCAGAGGAACTCAGGGTGGTTTATTTGTCTGCATGGGTGTCTGTCTGCATTCGGGTGCTGAGATGGGAGCCAGACAAGGAGCAGGGAAGAAACTGCTTCCATATGGGGCACTAGTGTATGCATAAGAACGAGTAGGTGGCTCGTGGATCAGTTTTGCAGCATTGATTCCAGTGGGACACAGGTATTTGCAGGTGGACACACGTTTTCACCAACATGTTGTCTTGGTTTTTATCTGCCAGTTGTTCCCTAGTACCTGTCAGCTGTCTTGAACATGATGTAGTTCCCAGCCTTGTCCACTTCTCCCTCCTAGGAACAACTCACCCTGCCTCAGTCTGTTCCACAACTTGTGCCTGTCTCAAGCACTGAAAGTGGGATATAGGAGCTGGTCATAAAAGATGGTAGAGAAAGGTTTCATACTATTTCTAACATTGTTCTTTATATATAAATAGTTCTGCCCTATTCAAGAAATGTTGTTACTTAGCTTGCAAATTATTCTCCAGATGGTTTTACCAACAACCACCACCAATTTAGGGTTGAAATTTTAAAAGTGACATGCCTTTAAAATTGTATTTTAAATTGTCTCAAGCTTTTAGGAACATAACATTGCTTTTACTGTTCCTGTATGCTCTCAAAGGATATAGAGGTAGTAGACTCCTCAATTACCTTTTCCTTTTAAACTTCACCTGAAAATCATCAAATCATAGAATGTGTTAGGTTGGAAGGGACCTTTAAAGGTTATCTAGTCCAACCCCCTGCAGTAAGCAGGGATGTCTTCACTAGATCAGGTCACTTGGAGCCCCATCAAGCCTGACCTTGAATATCTCCAGGGTTAGGGCCTCCACCACTTCTCTGGGCAACATGTGCCAGTGATCTACCACCCACATACTGAAGAATTTTTTCCTGACATCCAACATAAATCTTCCCTTTTCTAATTTACAACTATAACCCCTCATCCTATTTCTGCCTACCCTCGTGAATGGTTCTTCCTCAGTTTTCTTATAGGCACCTTTCAGGTTTTGGAAGGCCACTATAAGATCCCCCTGTCGCCTTCACTTCTCCAAGCTGAACAGGCCCAAATGTCTCAGCCTGTCTTTATGGGAGAGATGCTCCAGCCTGGTGATCATTTTTGTGGCCCTCCTCTGGACACACTTCAACAGGTCCATCTTCTTCTTGTGTTGAGGACACAGTATTCCAGGTGAGGTTTGACCAGAGAAGAGGGGCAAAATCACCTCTCTTGATCTGTTGGCCACACTTCTTTTGATGCAGCCCAGGAGGCAATTGGCCTTCTGGGCTGCAGATGCACATGGTCATGTCCAGCTTCTCATCCACGAGTACTCCGAAGTCCTTTTCCTCAGAGCTGCTTTAAAGCACATCATCTCCTAACATGTATGGGTAATGGGGATTGTCCCAACCGAGGTGCAGGACCCTGCACTTGGCTTTGTTCAACCTCATGAAGTTCACCTGGGATCTATTTATGACTCTGATCTCTAAAACTCTGCACCATGCTTCTAGATGGAAGTGATACAAATGAACTGTTTTCAGAAGTGTTTAGGTTATTAAAGCATAATCAATTGATTATCATCTGTTTTAGTAGTCATTTTAATCCAATTATATGTATTTTTTTTTTAATTTTAATCTTTGGAATTCATTAATGAAAACTTACAGCATTGCTTGTAGCCATGAAAAATTAGATTGAGTACACCCTGCCCTACTTAAACTGTGTATTAGCAAAGCTACTTTTTCCTCAAGAAATACTCTTTTTCACAGCTGACTGTGACTTTCGAAATGCTGAGGGAAAAAACCCTCCCTAATTGATAACCAAAATTTAATCATAGTCGGATACTTCCAGTTTGCATTCAAATAAGGTATTTCTCTGTCTAAATAAGCTTCCCTTGGTTGATTATTCATATTGTAGTTCAAAATGTTTAAAAATGAAAGACAGAGTTGGATGAAATGTAGACTACTTAATACAGTGTGTATTTAATATAAAAGTCATGCATTATTCATTTTTGCAATTTGAATAACTTTGAATTTAGCATCCCTGTTCTTCATCTTTTCCTTTGATGAACAATTAATTATTAAAATATAATATTGTCAGCATATGGCACAAAAATCCTTGAAAGTGTAAAATGAGCTTCGTTCTCCTGCCATCCTTTGATAATGGGATACTCCGTACTCCCAGTGTCTCACAGTGTTTATCCAGCATCTTAACCAATGCTGTCATTGTAAATAAAAGGTGATAAAAGTTAAAAATAGTGAAATTGATATTTTAACTGCTTTTTTTTTTTCTTAACTATGAGAGGAAAGGTCTTTTCAAAATACACCTCTACCTTCCATCTATGTCATATATAGCCAAGGTGGTTGAGGCAGAGGATGTTTGCATGTTCAGTTACTCGTTCAGATTCAGAGCAGGCCACTGTGTGCTCAGCTTCCATACAGCGACAGACAGCTTCCGAAATAGAAAACCCGTGTCATTTTGCTGTGGAGATGTATGTGTGCTGCATTTGGAAATCAAATCCTATGACTAAGTTTGCACTTTTTCTAACCATTTTTTTCCTGCATAAAAATAAGCCAATCAAATTAAATACGACCTTTTGCTGTGATTATGACTTCTTGATTAGAATCTCTTTGAACTTTGGCCAATCATATATATATTTTATTCTTTATTATCTAAGCACGCTTTTTTCCCAAGGGTATGCTATGAAGAGGAAAAAATGTTGTTTTATTATGTGTTTGTTTCCTTTTTTGGGATGCAGAAGTGATTGATACCTGCTGGGATTCAAAGGAAAGGCATTGTTAATGTAGAGATTGCAGTACTCTGTTACAGTGTGTGCTTTGACTCTTAACAGAATTACTCATGTTTTGGAACGCTAAAGGCTATGAAAATATTTGCACACCTGTTGATCCTGTGCAGGAGAATAGAAGATGTCTGAAGCACATCATGTCTTTGCAGTTTGCAGCAGCAGCAGTAGAGGGATAAAAAAGTCCATCAGGTGGCTGCTCAGAGGTATAGGCAACTCTGGGTTTGATCAAAACTTGTAGAAAACTGTGGGATGCTGTGGAAGTGAATTCTGCAGACTTCATCTTTTTTATTTTTCCTTCTGACTTTGGAGGATGTGTGTGTCAGTCACCAGCCTACCTGCCTCTCTGCTCTGCTCTGGGGGAAGGGGGAGAGCATGCTTGCCTAGCAGCTCTGATGAGACAGAGAGGAGAGGTCCCGCTGCCCAAATGTCGACTTTTGTTTGAGGCACAAAGAATATTGACAATGAGGAATAGAGATGTATGGGAGAGCCTCGCAGGTCAACATGCCCTGAGGCAGTGAACACCTTTGCACAGACGAAGAGGGAGCTTCAGCCTGTGAGTCAACATAAATTGCAGAGGATAAATGCTCCAGGATGGCAGGGAAATTGTCTTGCCTACAGCTGTTCCCTCCTTGCATTTATTTATTTTTCTTCACAGAGTTAAATATTACCAGCTGGTCACTGTTCCTTGGAGCTAAATGTTGTCAGTGCTTAGGTTTGCATCTCAGGCTGTCCCAGGAGCTTCTCAGAGGAAAGAGAGGAAAGAATTTGTCCCTAGACTATTGGACCTTGGGAAGGAGTTTCTCGGATTAGGGAAAAGAGTCAGTGGTTCTACCTCTGAAACATGGTTCTGGTACTGTGCTGACTGCACCCAGGAGCACCCTGCACCCAGCAGCACCCTGGCAATGCCTGCATGGCTGGGTGCTGGCAGTTCTGAACGAGCACTGGCTGGATGCTGCTTTGAGCACTGCGTGGAGCTGGAGCTCAGCTTCAGAGATGCCCTGCTTCCCTACTCTTCAGCTTGTCCCCCCAGCAGCACCTAGAGAGGTTCAGCTGGGCAGCGTGCCTTCTTCATTTCAGCTCCCCGCAGAGGGGTTGACCCCACTCCTACATCCCTTTCCCCACTGGTGGGGATGGATGAGAGATGCTCCCGATGCTCTTTGGTCAGGCAGCAAGTAGGACCACTGGGGCTACCTGTGTTCCTGGATTTTGGCCAGCTGTCACTGTCATTGAGCTGAAGAGTCATTTACTGAGTCCTGAAAGTGCTGGTATTTCTATACTAGCATAAACCAGGGGCATAGCAAGGGCGTTTCACACCTGCATGCCTTTTGAATAGGAGTGTGCGTGTTCAGTATAGGTTTGACTAGCATTTTGGCTGCTCTTTTAATAATCGACACATCAACTCTTACAGAGCCTTCCTGATAGGGTGTTTTCATCGTTCATTATATATATATATGATAAAATATGTTGTTGCCATTACACCTTGTTAGGCTGCCTATCAATGTGATGTCTGTTTTAAAGACACGTAAAAAAAAAGTGTAATTCTGCTTGTCAATCTTCCCTGCAGAGAAGGAGACCTTTCTGGATCCCTTTGTGCTGCGGGAACTTCTGCCGACGTCGCTGGGGAGTTACTACCGCTACACAGGTTCTCTGACTACTCCTCCATGTAGTGAGATCGTGGAGTGGATCGTTTTTCGGAAGCCCGTTCCCATTTCTTACCATCAGGTGTGTTTATTGTGTTAGTGAGGTCCATCTCTTGGTTTGCCCTCTTAAAGACAGTGTTTTCAAAACCCGACATTTTTATTTCAAGAACAGAAATGCCTCTGTTGACAAAAAAGGAAGTGTCGGTGATTTTTAGGTTTTTCTTAAGTAATATTGTTTCTGAACATGAGCCATCAGTCTTAAGTAGACAGTACAACATGAAACCCAGTTTCCTTTCAATGATTTATTTGGTATTGTTTTTGCTAAGATTAAATTAAGCTGTGGTGTAAATATTTACATAGAGTTCCTTTTTATTCTTTTTAATTGAAACTTTCTTTTCAAAGTAAAGTGAGTGATTTCAGTTCTGCTCAGATTTAGTAATTTGAACTAATTACATTAGAAAAGACATCTTCCCATTAATTCTCCATGCTTAACTGTTTTTATAACACAGTAAAGCTGCCATTATGTGCTTAGAGTGCTGGTGCACAAATCTTTAAAATTAGCACATAGCAGCTTTTAATGCAAATAGAAGCAATGTCTGGGGTTTGTCTGGAGCAGAATGCTCCCAATAAAGTAATGGCTGGATGGAGTCAGATGTTTACCCGTTAAGCGTATTTTGACATCGTAAGACTGTTGTATTTAGAAAGCCATCCTGCTGGAGTTAGTCTTTCCTTTTATTCATCTGGCTTAAGCCACCGAAAGCAAACTTTTTCAGGACAGTAATTCTGTAAAGCATAAGTGAATAGGTCACTGGGTGATGGTGACTGACAGAAGCTGGTTCTCAAACATTTCAAAAGGGCGATAGGCAATCACCATGCCCCTGCTTCAGGCTTTTTTTCATATTTTCTAGATCCCATTGCTTCTCCATGGACTCTTTCATCTTTTTTTTTAAATACTGTGCTCAAACCCATGGCAGCGCTTGAGCTGGGGCCCTTCCCAGGCTGAGGGACATGGCAGGATTCATGTGACCAGCCACCCGTGCCGGTGTTATTTTGCTATTTTCACAAAAGTGTGACGTTATCACCCGTGTTCTGCTCCTGGTCAGCAGGAGCCCTTTTGCTCCAGGCTTTCCCCAGAGCGCTCTCTAGCCGTGCTGAGCACATCATGTGTTCCTGCAGCCCACGGCTCTGGCTGGAGCGTGGGACTCTCTGCACATGGTCCCGCTTGAATCGGACCCTTTGTTTTTTTTCAGGCTATTTCTCTGATTGTCGAGAGATCATTTTGAATTCTGTCCTTGCCTGCAGGATACTTGCAATCCCTTGTAGCTTTTCACTACATCAATAAGTTTACTGTTTATTATTTGGTGGCTGCAAGGCCTGGCCCACGCTCAGTTTTATACCCTCTATATGCATCAGGTGGGTCATGACTTCTGTTTTCTTCTTTTTCTTCTTTAACACATGCAAATAAAGCGGTAAATAGCAATTATGGCCATCACTAGAATGGTATAAAGGTACTTTATCCTGGCATAGCCTCTTTCCTGTGCTGTACAGTAGTAGCTGTGCCAAGCCAACCCTTTAAAATTTGGCGTTGTGCTGCTTTATGCATGCATGTGTGGTTGAAGGGCTGGGAATTCTGTGTGTAGACAGGCTTTCATTGATACTACAACACATGTGGAATAAATAATAGTATTCTTCTCCATTGCAGCTCTAGATGGGTGTGTTTTAAGAGCCCGCCACCCTGCCATTGCTATGATTATTATTTGTTCCTCTCACAGAAACAGTGCAACATAATCCATTGCCATAGTTTAACCTTCTTTATCACAAACCCCATGAAGCAGCATGTAATCCCAGAGGAGGAAAGTGATATTGTTTAAGCTTTGTTGCTGTTCCAATTAAATCCATGCTTTTGTGCAAAATACCTTGCTGTAAAAAGGACAGTACAGAAGTGGTCCATTTGTGGAGGCATATCTCTTTTATTCTCAGTGCTCCATCATTGTCATCTTCCCTGATAATTAGACAACAAAACAGGGCAGGCCATGTCACCCTGCAGTTGCATTGTAAAGCTAAGTGCATTCAATGACCCAAAGCATGGCATTATCTCTCGTAATGCATACCTCAGAGAATCTCATTGTGCTTATAACAGTTTTAGTATTTTTAATTGCCATTTATATATCCATCCCTTAGTAAACTGTACACATCAGGCTTTAATGGTTTATAATTACAGGACTTGGAGGTTTAGACCAGGTTTCCCTGTATCTACAATAGTCTTACAACAGCTTTTCGTTTCTTCTTCTGAACAGAAGCTCTTGTACTCCTTGAAGAGCATGAATGTAGCTCCTTGACTGCAGCTCTTATAATTATTTTTTTTCTGGCAGCTATAGATAAATTAATTTCTCATTTGTGGTAGATAATATTTTTATAGAAAAAATGAAGTTGAAATTACTTATATATACTTCAACACATAAAAAGGGGAAGGTTAAAAATCATATTTGAATTGGCAGTTGTTAAAATGCAATTATACCTCCCCAAGGTAGCATGGCAGAAGAAAATATTTTAAAAGTTCTCTCTGAAAGTTTAAAAATTCAATTAGTGTCATGGATGTATAAGCCTAGAGACTTGACTTCAGAGAAGCTGTTGCTACGCAAGTTCTTGAGCTTTTATAAAGTAACCTTAAGCCCTGTTAGCTGGCTTCATCAAAACTGCTTCATGTGAATGAAGTGCAGAAAATATGTAAATATTCACAAGAGTTTTGGTCTGTGGTTTCACAGAAGGGCAGAGCAGGATCATCTGCTGGGTTTGGATTTTTTTTCTTAAGACAGAAGTGTAAGATAGTACTCCTTTTAGCCCTTTTTTAACCCATCTGTCAGTGCTTCTGAGGGGCTTCTACTAATAATTAGGAAATTGCTTTCAAGATTTTTTCAAGGTGTTTCTCTAAAGAATCAGAGAGAGAATTGATGTTGAGAACCAGGGAGTAGGGCATTCATCTAGCATGCAGGAAAAGTACAATCCAAATCCCACCATCATCACATGCAAGGCAGGAAACAGTGTCTGAGCTGCCTGCCTGATAGGAACTTGTCCCTGGCTGTCAGCCCTCCCTGCTGGTCATCTGCCTCAGTTTATCTACTTGTATGGCAAGAATAGTTATGATTAGTGGGAAGATACTGCTAAAAGTGTGTAAACCTGCGTTCTGCTGCAGTCTTAGAGGTGATTGTAGGAGTCAGTTCCCTTGCTGTTGTGTTGCAGTGCAGAGTTGCCAAATGCAGGGTTACAGCTGCGAGGTCTGTCATTTCCCCCCATCCATCCCAGGGATAATGTTCCTACACATGTCTCCATTAACGTGCCCGATGCACCACCCACTACAGGGGGTGTTACTTTTGAAAGGAAGTGTGTAAAAAGATTGACTCTCTCATACCCTGGGGGTTAAGAGAAGTTTTATAGATTTCAGCCTAATCACTAGGGTTGTGAAGCTCAGCAGGCTGGGTAAGCTGGAGAGCAACAGCAAAGGGTTCAGATTACTGGTTTGAAGGGAAATTAAATAATAGTAGCAAGCACCTCTTGATTCGGTGGAGGATACTTAGCTGCTCTGTTACACCTTCCTTTGATTATTTTTATTAGTACTATCAGCTGAGGCTACGATGATAATTTTTCCCAGTTGCTAGTTGCAGGACTCTCACATGCTTTGTAGCTTTTGGAACAGATGCACTTAACAGAAAGGGTGTAGCCTTCAAAGTTGACCTGTCATTAAGCTATAAATGTAATCCAAGTCCCTTTTTGACGTCTTGAGCCAGACTCGGTACCCCCAGAATCCATACTATCAAATATGTAATTGAAGTTGATGTAAACAATATCAAGACTGAATCCTTCTCAGCTCTGTCTTGCTCAGCCTTTCTAGCAGCAACATAACGAATTCAGTTCTTGACCTGAATGATAACAAGCTATTAATAAATGCTATACTGACCTTGATAGCTGTGAGAAAAACATTACCTGAAAATATTTTCACCTTCGTTTGCTAGAAGTTTCTTTCTAAGAAATACTAAGATATGAAGTAACAGAAAAGTTTTCCAATTACAATTCTTTCTTTACAGGTTAATACATTTTTTTAAAAATAGCTGAGATCTGAATCCAACAGAAGAAACTTATTCCCAGAGGAGTATGTGCTTAACTGCACCTAAACACATTTATTCTGCATTATCTTTTTTTTCACCATGTAGTTAGGTATTGAAGGGAGTAGTGGGCAGTAGGGAGGTCAGGACAGTTAGAGTGAGTGCTCCTGAGATTGCTTTGTTGTGCTACTGACCTGCTGTCATGGGTTTGGCCATCCATCCCGTGAAGGTGTGACAACTGCAGTGACCTTCCCCTGAAAGGGCTTCAAGAACTGTTCTGGAGCTTAGCTGGGCAACTGAACTTCATAAAGCATTTGGAGAAGAGGTAGTGATGCCCGGTCCTGGAGAAGGCTCTTGGAGGGGGGAATGACTTGAAAGCACTTTCTGACACAGTACTGCAAAACAGAATGGTGCCAGCGGTGAGGAGGGTTTGACGTGACTGTGTCACATGCTAAACCCTTCCAGACAAGGTCCTAAGGGCAAATGTTTCCTTGCCCATGACAGGCGTCAACAGGTCGCTAGAATGCCTTCTCCCTTGTTGGGCAGGATAAGCGCTGTGCCAAGATAAGACGGTTGGCAGTGATTTCAGTGGGCAGCCTGACTTCCCATGTGGTTTATCAGTCTTGGCATCAACATTTTACTTCCTGCTATTCTACTTTGTTATCAGCCACCCAGATTTCACCACTTTTTTTTTTCTTTTCTAATTACCATTGTTTCTCTCCCCTGCCATGACGGCGGCAATCAGCTGGAGGCGTTCTACTCCATATTCACCACTGAACAGCAAGATCATGTCAAGTCCGTGGAGTACCTGAGGAATAACTTCAGACCACAGCAAAAGCTGAACAACAGGAAGGTGTCCAAGTCTGCAGTGAAGGATGCTTGGAGCCAAGATATGACAGACTTGGAAAATCCACTCAGCACAGAGGCTTCCAAAGGTAAATTACTCTTAAAAATTTCTCACCTGACTCAGGATAATGTTTTAGTCTATTTTGTTATCAAATGGCACTGAGGATAGCTGTGACTTACCAAAGATAGGATGGGGATTATGCAGGCCTTCCTTGTTGGTGTGTGTCAGTAACTTAACTTGTCCTGTGAGTGCCTGCAGTTACCTGTGAAACTCGCTGTCACAAGGCCTTATGATGGTAAAGCCCCAGAATATCTGAGTCTCAAATAGGCAATGTACCTGTTTCTGCTGACTGGCTGTGGGGCCTTAGAGATGCCTGACAAAAGGAAAACATGAAGGGACAAGGTCAGAGGTAAAAATTTGGCCCCATTACCACTGACTCATTGGGTGTTTGAATGGGAAGAGAGTATCCAGATGTGGTTATGGGACTCATTTTTACAGTAACCAGACTTTGAAGAACCGTGAACTTTTCATTCAACATTTGTATCAATCTGTTGGTAGTGGTGATGGGGGGGGGGAGCTCTTCCTTATGGGCAGGTGATTTTCTAATGCCTTGCTGAAGTGTTTTCATGTGCCTTTTTGTAGAGCAGCTGGCGCTTGCTTCTGTCAGACCCTGGATAATGAGCTGGATGGAGGGGGGTGGGAGGGAGATTGCAGTTATTGTGTTGGCACAGACAGCTCTGGCTAGAAGAGCACATCAAAAATTCTGAGAGAAATGTGTACTGGATAAAATAAAATAAGACTAGGAATAAATATCATTTACTACCTTTATTAGCCTTTATTTTATTAAATGGTGTTTTTTTATAGGTAGGAGGAATGACATGTACTTCCCAGTCTCCAGTCTTGAGCAGTGCTTGGTGCTTAACCAGTTTTGGGTAGAGGTAAAGGAGAGGGGGGCAGATTGCCAGGAGGAGACAGCTCAGTAGATTTACAAGCTTCCCTTTCGTACCTGGCATTTTCACCTGGCCAGGCACAGAGAGCATAGTTTTTAGAGGACATGAATCATGAAAACAGCTGCATTCAGCAACCTCACCCTCCCAAGAGAGTGCTGGAAGAGCGCATTTCTCAGGGCTCATTATTCTGTGAGCATGCTTATTTATATATATATAATATACACGTACACAAACCTCATGTACATTAAAGGCAGCCTTGGGACAGAGAATTTACATCAGAAGTGAGAAGGAGGTCTTGGGAATGAAGAAACCCTGCTACGCTCTGATGCTCTGGCCTGCAGTTTTCAATCAGTGTTTTAACAGCAACATGTGTCAATATTTATTTCTTCAGTTACATCCTGTGCACATATTACTTACCCAGAACAGTGATGAAAGTTAATAGGTTACATTCCGTTAAAAGTGACAAAACTGAGTAGTTTTTATTTTGAGTGCAGCCAAGGTGCCTCTGGTACGTGTGGTGTAATATTCAAGAAGATTTTACTGCTTTGGCCACGTGCCTGCATATTCCTTGCCTTACTGGATGGTTTTTAAGATTATAAAAATGCTTTAGGTGATTTTCACCCCCACAGTAAATAGCTGAAACCCACGGTTTTGACAGAGCATTACAAATGCTGAGGTCTGTAGTTAATGGGCTGATCTTGAAGTGTTGATACTAAAGGAGGTTTTGAATAACTGGAAAGTTTTGCATTCACTTTGATTCTTAGGAGATCTAAGGCCCAGATGTAACCAAGTACACAGGGCTTAGTTAACATGATGTGAGCCAGTCTACTGAGTAAGGGAGTGCACAGCTGTTAGTCGGTGTTTGGGTAACTGGGTGCTGGACACCATGTTTAGGTAACTAGGTGCTGGACACACCCTCAGGTGTGTGACATGAATTTCCTGTGCTCTGACAGCATTCATTGATGGCAGGGGTGATGGTAGGGTTGGTGCTTTCTTCTTTCCCTTGAGCTTCTGCTGTAGGACGCTAATGGCTGGACAGCCAGTCTTTTTGTATCGGCTCTGTCAGCTTGTCACTTTTTGGGTTGTGTGCACACCAGGGGACACTGAAAATAGGTGCATTTTTTTCATGAACTTAAAAATAAATAGGCTGCTGCAGTGATGCTAACACAAAATGGATTGTAGCGTATCCTCCAAAGGTTACAGGGATGAGTTATAGCTGTTCCAGAGATATAACAATGCGGATGTTTCTGGCCCCTTCTTTGACAAAGGTGAACAGTGATGATGTGCCTGGTCCACTGCACATTCTGAACTACTGACATATAAATAAAATGAGTTGAAGTCATAATACTTGAGTGAAAGCAAAACCTATTGTTTATTCAGCTAGTAAATACAGTACCTCTTTATATAGTGTCATTCATGCAAAAATACTGAGGAGCCGAGTGCACGGAGCGCTTCTCAGCCGGGCAGTCTAGCATACAAATATAAGGGTTAGCATAACAAATTTATTTTATGCAGATTCTTCTGCACACCTCATAGTTGCATCTCAAAGCTTTCCCCCTTGCATTAAGCGATGTGACCAATGGCTGTCACATATTGGCTCTTGTCTACCCTCTGTGCTTAGATTTGTGTGTTTTTAAAAAGGCAAGGTCACAAAAATGCGCCTCTTACTTGCTGCAAGGTGATATGGTTTGTGATGGTCCTCAGCTCTGGAGGGGAAGTTTGGGTTGGTTTGTCGGTGTGAATTTTTGCGATTTGTTTCCTCTGTCACACTCTATTAAGTCTGTGGGCAGTATTGCTAATCTAGAAAACACTGTAGCATTCGTTATGTAAGCCTTTCTTATTTTGGAGGAAAATGTGCCCAGAACAATTTGCATAATGTTCAGAATAATTTTCAGAATCCCCCTATGAATAGGGGGTTTTGGATCAGCACGAAGCAGCGCAGCTCTGCAGTTGTCCATTGACAAACGTGCTATCCTGGACCACTTGGCACCAAACAGGAACGTCTTTTCTCCCAGCTATCAAAGCTATCTTGGGCCACAGCACAGTGACCAGCAGCGTAACCTGTAGATACACTGGAGGAAAACTGTTTCTCACTTTATGGCAGTCCTCTGAGTATTTCCTTAGCAAAGTCCTCTAAGTGGTGGCATTTGGTAAATAAAATGTCTTCTGGGAAAGGCTATTTTAGGTCAACCAAAACCGTCACTGCGTTTAGAACCAGTTTGTGAGCCAGTATGAATGTTAGCAGCTTTTGTTTTGCAGTTCACTCTCCTCTCCCTCCTCTTTTTTTAATTTTAAAGAGGCCGTGAAGGAAGGAATGGTCCTTTCAGTCATCAGAATGCAGGGTGTTGAAAATAATTTAACTAATTTGAAAGAGTGTAGAAAGCTAACTTTTGGAAAGTCCAAACACCACTTTTAGCAAGAAGTGGGGTTTTTTTTGTTCCATTATCTCATTCCTTCCTCCTGTTGGCAAAAGCTGATTTAAAGCAGTTCTCCTGAGGAATGCTTGTGCGCTTGGAATAAAAGCATATGCATCAGATCTTTGCTGAATCAGAGCCCAAGAGTTGAGCTTAATTCTTAAGTTGACCCTGGAGCTGTTTCAAGAAGCTGTACAGATCATCTTTACATATCTTATTTCTGAAATGTACAGGATAAATACTGTTCAGCTATGTAATTATAGCAACCGGTGGATTGATCCTAAACAACAACAGAACAATATTTTTTAAGAAGATGAAGCTTTCAGTTTCAAGGCATACAGTGGATCACATTAAATTATGCAGATCGTCAGGCCTGTAAAATTTAACAAGAGGCCTCACCTTATATAAAGTTTTAAAAGTAAGAGGTTCTCTGTATAGACATGTTAAACCAGGAATGTATTTGTAAAATATTTATCAGATACAGTAAGTATCAGTGACAGTGTTTGATTCTTTTGCACATAGCTGTCTCCGTTAAAATTGCGTCCTTTCCTCTCTGGCCTGTCCTCTGTGGCTCAGGACTGTGTTGCTCTGTCACATCGCATATTGTGCTCTGGCCTTTTCATGGGCTGCTTTCAAGTTGCCGTGCTAGAGGGATTGCTAATTATTTATCAGTTTAATACTGTACATTGCTCTTCAGGGACAAATACACGGAATTCTTACATAAAAGTCTGTCCAGTTCAAGGACATGAGCCTGCATATTTCTTACTACTTTTACATCTTGTCCCATCAAGCAGAGATGTATTTACAAAACATTACCTACTTCAGTACAGGTGTAGGCATGGAAACTCAGAAGGAAAACGTGTTTCATTTCCTTGTTTCAGGATGTACCCCATGTGCAGTAATATTTGCCCATTTTATTTTGCTGATGATTAGGACCATCAAATGTTGTTTTTTCTCTTTATGTTTTTTAATGCTGGAAAAAAAAAAAACAAAAACCTTTAACCTTTCTGTCTCATTAAATGTGCTGCAAGCCTTACAACACTTAAACAAGCATCCCATGTGAGGGGCTCTTGACATCAGAGTTTTCTTTCACAGATGCCTGATTACTTCCCCAAAGGTGTCTGATTACTCTTTGCTGGAGTCTCAAATGATGCTGTTTCCCATCAGTGGGAATTCGCCTTAGAGTACCATCTTTAATTATGATCCTAGACTAAGTTAAATAATGAGCAGTCATAAATTCACTCTAGTAAAACTCACTTAGCTTTGGACTTTAAATTAACAGCTGGGACATTTCTCTGGTAGTGTACAGGCAATCATTTTCCTTACTGTTCTTTGCTATGTGGCAGCGGTGCACAGTTAGTAACTTAGTGCTGCTCAACTGTGGATAGAAGGTGTTTGGAGTTTCCCTCCTGCGTGCTTTGCACTGAAGGCATGGCTTCAGCTATCGATCTGCAGTCAAAAGTACACCACGGCTCAAACCAAATATTCACTGTCTCGTAGCTCCTAATGTCTGGAATGAAACTATGGCCTCCTGCAAAGGTCAGGCCTTTTCTGCGCGGTGTGGCATCCCTGAACTGGAGTCCTCCTCCACTGCAGCAGCATCCAAAGTTCTGGAGGCTCAGTGCAGTGACATTAGCATTTTGAGGCAGATAGTTTCAAGCATTGGAAGCAGTGTGTCTGAATGCGAACAAGTTATTTGTCTCATTTATGGCTTCTGTTACTGCTCCTAGTAATTTGTTTTTGCTTTCTAAATGCCCATGTTTTATGAGAACTCTCTCAAAACAACTTTGCAGTCCCTTCATGCCCTCGGGTTCTCTCTCTGGGAGGCCAAAAAGAGTGAGAGGCAGAAAAGTTCTGCTCTTGCAGAATGTCGTTTATATATTTTAGTCAAACCTAAATGATCACAAAATAACCTTTTAACAATAAAAGTACTCTATCCAAAGCAATAACATAGTAAATGTAAATCTTAAATGATACATTATTGAAATCCTAGATAGGATTGCTAAAGCAAAATGATAACTGTTTACTTCCTTTAAATATCTTAAGGAAAACAAAAATAAACAAGAACCTTTTTTAGTTGATTTATGATATCTTTACCATTCCAGTTGATTGTTCTTGTGCTATGGAAAAATCATGGAAGATTTCTTCATAGTTCAACAACTCCTTCCCAGTTTCCTTGAATAACTGGACATCTCCTACTTTCCTTTTTTATTTCATTTTGTCATGAAGATCATCCTTTCCCAATTACATTCCCCTTTAACTAGGTCAGCGCCCTACCACAGTGTGCTGGTGCAGATGAACCTGTGCATCGTTATTAGGACTTCTGTTGGTGCAGCAGGCTGGCTCAGTGCAAAAGGTTGCACTTGAGGCTGGTAACACCATGCTGCTAATTGCTTGCCCTGCATCTTCTTTGCACTGCAGACCTGCCTGGCTGCCACAGTGCCTCAATGCTCCAAGTAAATGTACTCACCTGTTGCTGCAAGAGTCTTTTCTCATGTGCACCTCAAGTACCTGCTGTAATCACATTTCAGGCAGCAATCAGCATTCTTCTTCTGCATGCCTCATCCCTTCCACCTCATTCATGTCTTGCTCTGCAATGCTGGGTCCTCATATACGCATTTATCTTGGAGCACATCATGGAAAAGCAGGAATCACAGAATGTTAGGAGTTGGAAGGGACCTCAAAAGATCGTCTAGTCCAACCCCCCTGCCAGAGCAGGATCAGCTAGACTGCATCACACGGGAGGCTAGGAACAGCACAGGGATGGGCAGGCTGTTGCAGGTGGAAGGCAAAGTGTTTCAGGAAAAAAAGACCCATTTTGAGGGGTAATTAGGTACAAAAAGATGCTGTACATATACCTGAGTCTTATGGCTCCCCTTGCAGTGGCTCTGTTCTGCATGGTTCTGCTTTCACCTGTAGTAACTTCTGTATGGTTGTAACGTGAGCAATGTATGTGCCTGTGCTTGAATGCAGGGGACAGCTTACCAGTGGATTTATTCATAAACAGTAAGTAACTGCTTGCACCTGTTTAGAGATTTTAAAGGTCCCAAACCAAGAGAGCAAGAGGAATTCAGTATGAGACTTTAAGCATGGTTTGGGTTGCCCCTAAGGCTGGAAGAGCTGAGTGCTTGCAAGGGATCCTGATGATTTATTCCATTTACACCTGCAAGGAATTCCTTTCTGCACTGCCTACCTACCTGCTAGTCCAGCTGTTTGGCCTGCAGAAGTACTGATTTTAATTTCAATCTCATCAGTACTTTGGACCATGAGTGCCTGCAGCTCATCCCTTGTGTTGGAAGAACCTCCCCAAAGCTGTGAAAGGGAAGCTGCTTTACCAGTCTGATTGTGAGCATCCCTCAGGCATCTACTGGGACACTCTACCAGCCCTGTTGGCTTGTTCTTCCTATGCTCCCCGGTCCAAACAACCTTCACCAGGACATGGAAAATGGCTAACGAGGCAAACACATGTCCTTCTGCCAGGAAATCCTCCTTTCACCCCCCAACCCTGTTGATCATCACGTGCCACTCAACATGATCACACGTGTTGCATCAGCTGCACTGTATAAATAAGGACACAGGTGTACATTTTAAACAGTGTGGTCACCCCCTGCATGTACACCTGCCTGTGTGCAATATAAACACTGAGCTTGCAGGGCAGACCCTTGGCCAGCATCAGTTCAGCCCAGCGTGGCATCTGACGGGGCAAGGCGTATCTGCACCCGCCAAGATTCAGGCCACAGCTGCAGGAACGGCATTTGTGAAGTACATGAAATAGTTGGGCTTAAGCACAAAGTAGTAAAACACACAGTCCATGCCTTCCAGTAAAACAGGGTCTGTTGCTACGATGCCATGGAAACTCAAATGCTACAAAGCAAGCCATAAAGGAGGGAATCCAAATGCAGGTTGTGCATTCCCCTCGGGAAATGGGCAGAGGGGCAAAACCCAGCTTGGCCAGAGCCCCTCTCAGAAGTGCCCCACGCTGGTTTGCTCACGAGGTTATTTCACAGGCTCATAAAACAAGTGTGGGGCTTGCTGGCGTCCCACATGCCTTAAGAAACTCCCTTATTTGTCTGAAGCATGGTGAAAGGTAGGAGGAACAGGGAAGATAAATAGCCTATCTCGCAGCTACATTCTGCCTGTGGATTGAAGGAGATCAACACAAATATTTGTGTGTACGGCATGCTCTGAAGCCTGCAAATGCCTGTTGGCAAAGTGCAGGCAAAAGTAAAGGAAAAATGTGTGCTTCTCTTTAAAGCAATTATCCTTATATATTAATAATGTCATTTATAAGCACGCTGAGAAGTTAAGAACGTATGCTAAAGCAAAGCAAAAAAACCTGCAAGCGTTTAGTAAAAGGAGAAGGGGGAAATGTTGTAAGTATGCCTCTTAGCACTTTTCTATGTATTAAAGCCTGTGTTGTCTCGGCATATGATCCTCGTAGTCTATTTGCTATCCTTTGGGAGCACAGCCCTTGCTGAACTCCGAGATTGAATGCGACAGCCCAAAGAACGCTGCTGTTTGTTATGGATCGGAGTCTCTTCCCAAGCGTCTTCACTTGGTATGAGTCATACCAAGGCAAGGTTGCTGAGTCTGGCACCGTATCACTTCCCTTACCAGGACTCTGTTGGCATGGCACTGAAAGCAAGTCTGAGTTTTCTCATTACAGTATAAGTTGTATTTCTGCATTTCAGGGCTTACTTGAAGTTTTGAGGGTATAATATTGAGAAGGAATATATATGTTTGTGTGTGTATATATATATGTATGGTTCAAAGCATTTTTCTTCCCTTCTCTGCTGGTGGCATCTGTCTTTTCTGCAGCTGGGATGCTGGGGGCTGCAGGACTGAGTGAACTCGGTGCAGTACTGCTGAGAGCACAGGCATCGAGGTCAGTTTTCGGGAGTCTCTGAAATCAGTGGAATGTCATTACAGCAACAACAGCCAGTGGTCCATCTGTCCTGCAGGACTGGCCCTTCCAACACCTTCCTAGTGAAAGCAGAGCGGGGAAAGCAACACCTTCTCTTCCCCAAGAGCTTGACCACCACCTTGTTTGCCCTTATGGGGAAGAAAGGCATGAAGCCCCCATATTGGCATCTGTTTCTCTTGTACTATGTCGGAAGCAGTGCCCTATCTACCATCCTCTGTGCTCCTCCTTTGTAAGGAAGAAACACTATTCCTTGCCACTAGTCCTGTCCAGATCAGTGAGAAAAAGAAGCAAAGTCCCCCTCACCTTGCAGCCAAGAGCTGTCTCCCAGGTCAAGAGGAGACCCTTGTCCCTGTCTTTGCGCTACCTCTGAGCAGTCCTGAGCCAGTAACATACCATGGGTGCATGCTGATGCTTCCTCCCTCCCCATACAAAATGCCTTAGAAGACCCCCGCCCATCTCACCAGGAGGAATTCAGGACTTCACTGGTACGTTGCTTTTCTGTGCTGAGAATTGTCAGGGTTTTATCACACAACGTGTATCCTGCGGTACCACGGGAAGGATCGGCAGTTTTGCATTGCTGAGACATGCAGCAGGAGGGAGAGAGTGGGATTTTCCAAAGGAGGGCATAGCACAGCTAGAAATAACTGCCTTTAAAGTGGTGACATTTTTATGCATGGAAGAGCTAACTTGGAACATTTTTAGAGGATTTTATAAATCCCTCTGAGCCCAGTGCCACTGGATTCATCATATGAGGCACCTGTTTTACAGGGAGAAGGTATACAAGATATAACTGAATATACAGTTCTTGTGTGCTCTCAAACTTTCCCTAAATAGCTCTTTTTATAACCGCAGGTAGCATATGCAAAAAGCGTGATAAAAACCAGAAAGTTTGGCTGGTTTTGCATTTCTGTCTTTGTAAGAGAAATGTAGGCTGCCTAAAAAAGAAAAAGCATTTTCTCTTCCATGCCCTTTCTACATTCATGGGTGTATCATAATATCAGTGGTTACATTTTACAAAACAATAAGCCCCCTTCTTGTCTTTCAGCTCGCAGAAATGGAGCTGCCAGGAGCTTCTGGATTAAGCTTTATCAGGCTTCAGTTAGGAAAACCTCATGGAGGTTACATAGCCAAATACAACATACAAATCAAATTACGGGAGAGATGAATGCAGAGTTGTTAAATTAATTTTGTTTGTTCCAGCCCATTGGAATGTTTTTAACATGAAGAAAATAATTCTCTGCTGTATGGCTGGCCTGGCCAGTGCTGAGGACTGTATTAGCATGCTGCGTTTGTCTGCAAGTGGCAAACAGGTTTTCTCCAGGCTTGAGTGAGCCCTAGAAGACAAAGCTAGCCAAGATGCTGGCTTGCCTCCTGCCTCCTCCAGTGGGCTGATCTGCAGAGAAAGGGCTTTGTCAGGTTCCCAGACAGCTCTGGGCATGGCCAACAGCTGGAAATGCTGTCCAAGGCTGCCCAGTGTCAGGCCAGAGAATTTCCAGGTGCACCCGCACAACCCTCCCTCTTTAGCAGGACTTCTCCCTATGGCAGGAGCTGTTTGTCAGGTTCCCAGCTCAGGTTCTTCATTCCAAGAGGTTTGAGGTGTGCCACACTAGGGGCATCACTGCCTGCCTGCCACAAGGTATGGCCATGGTACTGCAGTGGTGTTTGCATGTTGAGTGCCTCTGAGATGTAGCACGATGGCCCTGGCCAGGCTTTTCTGCCTCGTGGAGTCCTGGCACGGACCGTCTGCTAGCCAGGACACGGCAGCTTTGGTGTCTGCTAGACCAGGGTCAGTTCAGGTATCTGCTCAGTATTGCACTACACCACCAAAAGATGTCCTGAAAGCCTCCTCAATATTTTTATTATCCCGTAGGCTCTGAATTTAAGAGAGAGCATTAGTAATATTTTTTCTAAAAATAGCTGAGATGCTATTTCAGTGTGAAATGATGCTGCCTGTTGGTTTCAGTTCTCCTTTTCTTTTTTTTTTTTCCCCTCAAGCAGTCATTAATTTACAGGCTTTTTTTTGCTTGTTTAGCCTGGTTTTAAAAAAAAAAACCACACCTACTCATGTTTCTCTCTAATGTGTCCAGATTCAATTCAAAGGAAGACACAAACTTCTCCCTCCCTGTCCCAACCACTTTCTACATTCGTTTTTGTCCTTCAGCTGCAAATTTCTGCACAATCAGTACAGGTTCTTTAGCATCAAAAAAAAAAAAAAAAAGGCGAGGATCCTGTGATTCTTTTAATCTTCTTTCAAAAATCCAAGGCACACAGAGTATTGAAAGGAAAATTAGATCTCTGGAAAATACCAGTTGTTTTATAGATGGTCAAATCATTACACTTTTTTTTCTTGCCTTTCAGACATTTGCTACGTTATTATGTATCACTTTAATTAAATCATCAAATTGAATTATTGGATCAAATGTTTTTTTATTCCATTGTGTCCTTAGCAGGTTTGCTTAAATTAATAAAACCATATGTTTCATTTTATAAAAAAAGATTTCTTTTTTTGCCCATTTAAGCTGTTAAAAAAAAAAAAGTGGAAAAAAGTGGCTGAACAGAAAAGGTTGGTTATTACTTAATTACATCAGGTACTGCTATGTGCCTTGGAGTAATTGGAGCGAAGTCATACTGAGTCATGAAAATTTCTTGAATATTTACTGTGAAATAGCAGAACTGTAAATTCGGTCTCCCTTTCAGCCAGCTGTGGATGAGGTTTGTCCTCGTCAAAAGTTGTCTCAGTGAAGTCATTGGAGTCACTCAGCTGCTTGAAAGTGCTCATGTCCTTCTGGGGTCCAGGTGCCGGGGCATGGAGGGGAGGTCTCCTCACTTTGAGCCTTCGAGTCTCTTATTTACCCTTGGGAAATACCCACTTCTGGTTGGCGTGAGCTGTTCTGCACGGCATCAGAGCTGCCTGCAAAGTGGCATGGCATAGAGGATGTGTGACAGTCCCCTCTCCCTAGGGTGGCTTGGGGTCCTTGACTGAAAAACAGCTGACTAGCCATGGTTCAGAGGGATCTTGCCGTTTGGGTCAATCTCTCTGTCTGTCATGAAGGTTACCTAGTTGAATTATTTCTAAAACAATTTGATGCATGATTACTTTAAATATATAAATCTCTGCATGTCTTCCAGGAGGAAGGAGGGCCGGATAGGACTTTCAGGTTTGGGTAGTCCTTCACCCTGGGCTCCTGTCTCTGATAGGATTTGATTAGGTGGAGTAGTAAAGGCTGGCCTGGCATTTTGAAGCATAATTCTGTGATGATAAAGGGCTTCCAAGGGGGCGGTTATGATTTATCGGTGCAGTTATCAATAAACAGTGATGTCAGTGAGAATTGATCTGACTATCTCAGCAGAAAGAGGTGAGCATGGAGGGGCATACCAAGGATTGTGAAGCCCTGTAAGTACAGACAACAGCCACTGCTTTCAGCGGTGCTCTCTTTGCCAGGTCCTGGCTCCTTAATGCCATGCTCTGCGGGCTCCCCACAGAGACCTGGAGGGAAGGGGTCTTGCAGGCAGCAGACCAAGGTGTTGCTTCTGGCTTTGTGGTATTGCCAGCTGAATGCCATTTTGTTCCCTTCTACTCAGTGTAAATAGAAACTCTTACTCCTTTTGTCAATAAACAAATGATTTGGAGGTGCCTCAGGGTTTCTTTGCTTTGCTGGATCATCCTGGGCTGAGCAGAAGGGTCTGCTGCAAAAAAGCAAGGTTGTCACCGCTCACGGCAGGAGCGAACACCAAAGATCTTTCATGCCCAACCATGTACCTGCAATGTATGTTCTCTTGTACAAAAGTTGAGTTATAACTGCACAGATGCATTTGACAGGTACTTTTCTATTGTACGGGTAATACTGGTGTTTGCAGCATTTAATCATTTTTATTTAAGAACTGTAGCTATTTCAGTAAGGTAACAGCAGAGCTCCATGACGAACTTGAGGAATAGATGTTTCCCCCTTCAGTGCTGCCAGGACTCTTTAGAAGTGAAATAATGGCCAAATGTACACACAGTCACATACCTGCAGAGCACAAACAAGCTGAATGTGTTGGCTTTAAATGAAAAAGTCGTATTGGGGGAAATAATTCTGCAAAAGTGTCAGCTTGATGGGCTGGGTGACACTTTGACTTTCCCTGGCAGAAGAGACCAGCTCCTTTGCCACGGCACATGGGTTTAGGCAAGTGATTTTTCTTGGTTCAGAGTTTATATTGAGAAAGAGAATGTGAAAATCTGTCCTGAATTGTGTATTTTAAACGCGATTTTCTAAGCTTGGAAAAAAACCTAAACTCTTTAGAGCTGGGAAATTCGTGTTGTACTTTTTCGATAGCATATGAGTGCCATCTAGTGTTCTCCGGGAGCATCCTGACCTTTGCGTCTCGATGGCGTCAAAAGTGTTGCCTTGAGTGGGCTGTGTGCGCCCCGCTATTTCCCAAGCCTTCGTGATGGGTTTGGTCTTCCCTGAAGAAGTCTGGGGGCTGGTGTCTGCAGTACACAGAAGCTCTATTACCTTCCCGCTGGTAAAGCTGTTCCTAGGCTGGCCTCTCCACTGACCTATACCTGAGTGGGACCTAACCTGTGCCTGCCTGCTGCAGACAGAGTTAGGAAGGCACGGCTTTTGGAGGCTGGCTGGAGGGTTTCCCTGGCTGTTACAGGAAGGAGATGGCCAAGGGCTGCTCTTCCCTGTACAGGTGATACAATACTGACAAACAGTTGAGAATTTGTGAAGGAAAATACATAGGACCATAAAGTAACTGCTGCTCATGTGCCAGGTTGTACTGGGTTAAGAAAAAAAACACTTACTGACCCAACAGTGTCACATTTTCAGAGGTTCCAGCTACTTCCAGGCCCTGCAGAGCACATTGGGCTACTTAGCTCTGCACGCTGCAGGACACTCTGGGCTAGTGAGGCTGGGGCTCTGGTTAGGTAGACTTCTTGAGTCTTAAGTAACAGAGTTAAAGTGTGCATGCAAATGCCAGGGCTGAAACTAAGTGGAGAACTAAGCAACCTGCCTGCAGAGAATGGATTCTCTCATTCCCTTTACTCTGGAGAGCAGAAAGCAGCTGCAGGTGGCATTAAATCCCATTGGTCTCAGTGGATTGCTGTCTACGCTATTACTGCAGGCAAGGGCATTAAAGAGAAAACCTGGCTCTTGGAGTGAGGCACAGTTCTTGCCATTTGTTTTCCACCAGTTATTTAGGAAAGCTTCACATTTTTTCCTTTTGTTTTTCAGCTTGCAGCACTCCCCCGGTCAACATGAAAGTGCAGCCTGTGAACAGGACAGCACTGCTCGTAACCTGGAACCAACCAGAAACCATCTACCACCCTCCGATCATGAACTACATGATCTCCTATAGCTGGACTAAAAATGAAGATGAAAAGGAGAAAACTTTCACCAAGGACAGTGACAAGGACCTGGTAAAACCACAACATCAACCCCAGACATATGTATCTAGCTATCCTTATATTGTTGTTTTCTCAGAAGAGGGAAGTAGGGGAGGAAAGCAGTTGTTACCTTACAGACAGGCTAGCATTTGTCTCACAATGAATTGCTATGAAAACGTTCAGCTTTGGTTGAACGTTGCCTGACAGACTACCCAAAACCCTGGAGTGTGAATTTATAGTTTATGTGAGTGCGTAAAGGACTGTGTCTGCAGACACTTTTCCACGTACTGTTGCCGAGAAGCAGCTGGCTCAGAATACCTTCTGGCTTGTGTTCAGCTCACAGATTTTAACGTTATAAGCCCAGTCTCCCCCAGATCTGTTCCTGGGCTCAGGCTTTTCGCGGTGCATAGCCCCTTGCAGACTTTGGAGCAGTTTCTGATCAGTAAGTGCTGCCAGCAATAGGAGTTGTGTGGTCAGGGCTAGAGGATTATTGTGGAGTAGCCTTGTGCAAGCACTGCCTACGTCTGGCAGTGGGAGAAAAAGAGGGAACAGCAAGACAGTTCCAGCACAGATGGAAACACCGATCTATCTCCTCCATTTAGGGTTTGATCTGCTTGTCATTCTTGTCTAAGTGGAAGCAAGTATTGTACTGGTCTTTAACATTCTCTGCATATAAAATCAAAGTGACATATTCAGGTTTGAAAGGCCTCCGTTTATTGTTAATCAAAGAAAGCCTCTAGAATAATGAAATCAGTAATTGTATATGCACATGAAAAATGCAGCAGCAGAGAGTGTTATTCCTAATGACTGTTATCATTTTTTTTTCAAATACACAGTCCTCTGGGCCCATTCAATCAGTTATACAATAATACTTCTCTTATTCCCTTAGAAGAAGATTCTTTTACTTCATTTCCATTTATATTTTCAATTTCCCCACTAGACATTGTTATCTGGGTCACATTAGGGAACGATGTGCCTCACGAAATCAGAAAGGAATCTATTGAAAGGCACCCAAGGTTATGATGTATTGTAACCTCTCTCTTGTCATAACTTCACATTCTTAAGGGAGCCTTTTTTTTAATCAGGTATAAGAAGGAGAGTCTTAATCAGCAAAAATGAGGTGGGCACAGCATCCTGTTTTATGTAAAAGAAATAATTAAAAGTGCAGGGGATGTGATGGAGTGATAGCTTGGAAGTAAATTGCAGTGAGACCCTGGTGCTGTGCAGCAGAGCTTGGAGGTTAAGAAAGCAATGACAGCTTAGTCTGGTTTAGGGGCAAAAGAAGGAGGAAACTTTTTCAGAGGAAAGTGCAATTTGCTTTCAGTGCTCTGGCAGAGACAGATGGACTGTCCTGTCTTGAGACAGAATTAGCCATTGTTTTGGAAGAGAGTTTGCTGGTATTTTGAGTGACCCACACAGCTACTGCTGCTGTCAGCTGCAAGTTGTGAGCTCATGTGATTATGGACTAAGGTGTTGTTTAACCTGGCAGGCAGCTAAAGCAACCACACAGCTATTCCCTCACTCACCATCACCAGCGGGATGGGGGAGAGTATGAAAAAGGTAAAACGTGTGGGTTGGGATAAAGACAGTTTCATAGGACAGGAAAGGAAAACAGCAATAACAGTAATAATACACAAACCAGGTGATGCACAGCACAACTGCTCTGCCAGTTCCTGAGCCACACCACCTCCCAGCCAACCCCAAGTTACATATGGAGCATGGTACGGTATGGGGTGGTATGGAATATTCCTTTGGGCAGTTTGGGTCAGCTCTCACAGCCCTGTGTGTGTCTGCCCAGCCTCCTTCTTGGCAGGGCAGGATGAGAAGCTGAGAAGTCCTTGCCTGCTTGGCAACAAGTAAAATATCATTGAGTTACCAACATTATTCTCATCCAAATCCCAAACACAGCCTATGCCAGCTGCTAGGAAGAAAATTAACCCTCTCCCTGCTGAAATCAGGACATAAGGCAACACAAAAGAGTAGCTGGGAGGCAGCAAGGAAGTGTCTCAGGTGTAAAAGTACAGAGAGACATCCCAGTCCAGGGTGCTGAGCTGTCAGATGATATAGGCTGCCGGCATCAAATTGCATAGAGAGTTTGTTGCAAAATAAAGTTTGAACGTACAGTGATTTTTCTGGCCTTATCCCATGTTGGGGACTTGGGTCTCCACCTATATAAATGTCATTTTAATGCCTGTAAGTTTTTTCTGAGGAGAGCAGAGATGTTGGAGGATGAAGGCTGTCACAAGAGTAGGTGTGGGACATGTTTATTTCTTTCTCATGGGCACAGTTTGGGTGCATCACTTTCATCCCAGGGAAGTCCTTTGGCATGGCCTCTTCCAGGGGACCAGCACATAGTTCTGTTTAGAAAGAAGTTAGTCATGTCCTGTGTTAGCTCAATGCTTTATATATTTCAAACTGATCGTGGACAGTACTATGGGGGTAAAAAACTGAATAATATCTATTTTTTTTAAACAGAAGGCCATCATTAGCCATGTCTCACCTGACATCCTTTATCTGTTCAGAGTTCAAGCAGTTTGCCGAAATGAAATGCGTAGTGACTTTAGCCAGACTATGCTCTTTCAAGGTAAAAACAACCACATACCTATTTTCTCATTATGACTCTGTTTAACATTTTCTTTTCAGGGTGCAGTATGGTGTGGAATGGTTTCAGATGATGTTTGAGTGCTTGTGGGCAATGATAATTTCAGATTGTGACCAGTAGCTTTATCAGAGCCCTATTTCTAGTGAGGGGGATTTGCCTACATCTCTCTGCTGGCAGAGTTGACCAGGTTTTAGGAGACTTGACAGCTTTTCTTGGAACTAGTTTTCTAAACTAAATTCAACAGACCCTCTTTCTGTATCAGAAGCACAGCTATAGCAGAATGTGAGTCTCATCAGCATCTACTTTATGTAGAGAGGAAAGATCAGTCCTACCTTGACAACCACATGTGGAGACATTTAGGTTTTACCATGCACACAACCTCAGTGATTTCCAAAACATGCATATTTAAATGAAAGCTAAAGAGATGGATGTCAAACTGCCTTTGCCATGGGTTTCTGTTTAAGTTTATTGGAGGAATCTGGTAAAGCTGAGATTTGAGAGAACTTGATGCTTTTTTTCCTACATTTTTTTTTAAGTGTTGAAGTTTTGCTTCTTCCTAGAAATTTTATTAAGTAGCAAAACTCAGCTCTGCTGAGGGCTCCCCCCGCCCCTGCCAGCTCCAGTTTACAGATAAATATACTTCAGAAATGGGTAATGGCAAACCAAAACAAGCAGTGAGTTAAAAACTTAACTCCTTGAGGTGAAGCAGAGAGTGAAGCTCCTTGGGTCTGATGCTGTGTGTGGAACAAGTCTCCTAACAGGCCTTTGCTCTGCTGACACGCCGCTGTTCTTTGTTTCTCAGCTAACACTACTCGAATTTTCGAGGGGACCAGAATTGTGAAGACAGGAGTGGTAAGTCGTGGCCATAAAGCGCTGCGGGGCGCGAGTGGGCAGCCGTAATTTGGGGTGCCTTTCCCACCAGGTGGCAGCACGATGTTGTACATCTGCGGCAGGACCTTGCTTTCCTGGGGAGGTGGGTGGTTCAAACCCACCCCGGGAGGTTTTGATATTGGAGGGAGTTTGGTTTTCTGGCTTCCTTTGACCAGTGGAGAATGGACTGCTGAAAAATCTTCCCAAACATGTGCTGAACACATTTAAAATGAGGGGATTTGTGATCTTAGTGATGACTCTAGAAATGAGTTTAACTTACTGGCTATATGGCCAGAAGTATGGGCAAGAGGAATAAGGCTTTCACTTACAGCACTGTTGCTTTTCCAGTGTTTTACGGATACCTGCTATTGTGTTAATAAAGCCTTAAGAACCTCCATGGGTTAATTTTAGTTCAGGTGAGACTGTAACGAGTCACTGAAACTGACTTTTGTATTCCAGCATCAGAAATGTGGATACATTGGCAGTGAAACTGGAATGCACAGCCTCAGTTTTGAAAGCACCTTATTAGGTTCTTTAACATAAACTATTCATAACCTAAATTTCCTGGCATTTGGTATGCTGAATTGTTCAGTCAAATTTATGAACTGAATTCATACTATTGAATTTACTCTAAGTACATTGCTTCTGGTTTTATTCTGTTCCAGTTTGATATACTCCCTAGTAAGCAAGTAACATATATAATGCTTGAATTTGAATGATTAATGCTTGTTCAATGATGTATAGAGGTATTCTAGACATATAAAATCTGCTGTCAAATTTTAATGCTCAGTCCAGCTTTGAGACTGTACATGCCAGCAAAAAGTAAATCTCACAGTGCCTTAGGGATTCATGTTGATAAGTATCCAAAAGTTTAGATGCTTATTTAAAGTTTTGGCTTGAAATCTCTAAAGCACAGGTTTTCTTCTGAGATCTCAGGTTCTCTGTGATTGCAGCTGGTCAAAAATAACATGAGAAAGCAGCCTTTCTTGGTATGCTGCAGCATTTCAACTACCCGGCCTGAGTAAAACCAGGAATTGCAGAGAGATGCTGAAATAGTGTTAAGCTATAAATTTCAGTTCCAAAAATAAACATTTTACAGCTTTGTTCAACATTCAGTAGCACCTATTTAACCCTTGTTTCCCTCAACTGATGCATACCTTTCCATCTAATGCTCTTTTTGCCGATGAATTCAGCAGCAGAAAGTATTTTTCACTGTCAGATTGGGACCATGGTCATTTTGTCTGGGCAGAACTACTGACCCCATCTCTTCCACAGAATTACTCCTCGTGCACAGCCACCTCACCTCAGTGTCTTTTTCCACATATAATTCAGGAAGGGAATGACTTGTTTAGTTCTTTAAGGCTATCAAGGCTTTTTATTTCCGGTAGAGCATGGACCTGTGTGCACAGAGCCCTAGCAGTGAGCACGCATGCACTGGACTGACAATAGAATAACAGGGGCAGGGTGCAGAGGATGCAAAGTCCATGGTTCATTCCCCACTCCCTCTCAGCTGCCTAAGGGAAGTGTGGGCAATGCCAGCCCTGGCTCTTGATCGCTGGTGGTGGACAGGTGAATGGGGAAAGCTGGGTCCATGCATGGGTGCCAAGCCTGGTGGTCCTGGTAGAGGTTTTGGTGACTTCCTGAAGGTCTCCTGATGCTCTTCAAATCATTCAGGAGTGCCCAGCCAGCCATGCTGTGGGTGTTTTCTAACAAGAGCGATGCCTCACTGCAGCACCAGTACTTAAGAGAATAATGCTGATAGGTAAATTAAGGAAATAAAAATAGTACCATTCAAGATCCTCAGAATGTGTGTGGGAAGAGCCAGAGTTTCCTGTCAGAGCAGACCCACCAGCCACAGATGCTCACATTGGCAATGCAGCCCTTATTTTGGGGCAGCCCTTATGTAATGCTGTATTTTTAAACTTCTGTATTCTGAGGATTAAAGCACTGTGAGTAATGCAGCTAAACTCATTAAACTCTTTTACATCCTCCTCACCCCTGAGAGGAAACATTACAAGTCACCGGTGACGTGGGTGGAGAAGGTCCTCCTGTAAAGTAAAGATAACGATAAAGAAGGTTTTGATGATAATGGTTGCTTGAAAGTGGTGCATGCAGGGAGGTTTCTTCCCATCATGGTTTGCTGTGTAGCTCTGTCCCATTCCTGGCTTGGCCCTGTGTCCAGCCAGTATAAGTCTCTCATTTTGAGAGAGTACTAACTGGAATGACACATGTCTGGAAAGGGGGGGAAAGGCAAAAGAAAAATGACCCTAGATAGCCTACTGGGGCCCCTGCTGATGCTCTCTGCTGTGTTTTCTTCCCCTCTGTTCCTGGTGACCTCCTCAAGCCCACAGCATCTCCTGCCTCCTCAGCTGACATGGCTCCCATCAGCTCTGGCTCCTCCACCTGGACCTCCTCCGGGCTCCCCTTCTCCTTTGTGTCTATGGCCACGGGAATGGGGCCTTCCTCCAGTGGCAGCCAGGCCACCGTGGCATCAGTGGTGACCAGCACCTTGCTGGCAGGGCTGGGCTTCAGTGGTGGTGGCATCTCCTCCTTCCCTAGCAGCGTGTGGCCAACCCGACTCCCTGCGGCAGCCACCCCCAGCAAGCAGGCGGTACGGCCCGTGGTGGCTGCTACTGAGGCTGCCGCCTCCCCAGGGCCAGAGCGGGACTCAGCGCTGACAAAGGATGGTGAGGGAGCTGAAGAAGGGGAGAAGGATGAAAAAAGTGAAAGTGAGGATGGGGAACGGGAACATGAGGAAGAGGAGGAAAAAGATGCTGAGAAGAAGGAGAAAAACAGGGCAACAGTGGCCACAGAGGCACGCAATAGCACGGAGCCCAGCGTGGCCACAGCTTCCCCCAACCGGACTGCTGAGGAGCAAGGAAATAAAACCATATCAGGTGATGAGCCAAACCAAAATGTTGCCCCCACGGCTGGAGGGCCCGAGGACGAGAGCCTTGCCGAAGCAGACACTCAGCCCCAGCCACTCCCTTCCACCCAAGTGCCGCCAGTGTTCACCAATGAACTTTACCCGGGCAAGATCCCAAGAAGACCAGAGACAACGAGAAAACCTCCTCCGAAGGAGGACAGGTTTCCAGCGGAATACCCCTCAGATAACAAATTCATCACCATTAACCCAGGTGAGTGACAGCCAGGGAAACTGTTTTTACTGATATAAGAGTGTTGAAAAATGACACAATCTGAATTCCCTATGGATTTCCAGTAGGTGCAACCTTGTTGTGGTGCCTGGGTTCATCTGATGGGCAGGTCATCACAGGACCCAACCCATAGAATGTTACTGGGGAGAGTAGAGCAGGAAGGGTCATCCTTTTATTTTAATGGGACAGATTCATTGTCCTTGTAGCTTGCTAGAGTAGAAAAATTGGGAAAATGTTAACCCCCAACATGCTGCAATATGAATTTTGTTCAAAAAATGAGAGGAGAATGCAGTGAACTGTAGCCGTGAAATTAATTTGGAAGAGCAGTTGCTGTGCCAAGCTGGTGTTTCATGAGAAGGTTGCTGTATATGCTGTAAGCTAATTTAGTTTATCTGCAGGATGCTCCTTGATTGGGCTTTGAGATATTCTCCCAAACACAGGATCACTGTTGGATCACAAGACCTGCATGAGCTGATCTGCCAAGGCAAGGCACCTTTTGCACTAGGGTTGCCTTCTTTCTTACCTGAAAAAAGAAATCCTAGCCGGGCAGAGTTTCATGTATTATCTCTGTCTGTCCTGATGAGAGTTACCGATGCTCCTGTACACGCCAGCTCTGGATGTGTGTACCGACTCCACAGTATGTACACAGCAAATACGACCTTCTGGAAGCATGCCCAGGTGATCTGCAGGTGCACTGAGCCCTGTGCTGTTAGGATTTGCTGCACAGGCCTATGCAAACAGGTATCTCGCGGCGCTCCCGGCTCACTGTGCAGGAAGTCCAGCATGCATGCATGTGTTTCTGCTCAGGGAGCTCCAGGCACTGGTGGGGAAAACAGGTCTTACAACTGCAAGGAGCAAACGGTGTACATGTGTATGGAATTATTTGCAGAGCAAAGACTGAGATTTAGATACAACAACGAGTTTATTTGAGTGGTTATGTGTATTACCACGGTATTTATAAAATAGTGCTTGTTTCTTCATTTGTTTGGGGCTTTTGCTGTTATTGTTTATTTTGCTAATCTATAGACGGTTTTGTAATTTTGTTTTCCCATCAAAGCTGCTCTAGAAAGAGTATTGTGAAAAAAACCTTACATATTTTTTCCCCTACATTTATAAACACAAAAATGCAGACATTGTGCACTCAGTTACAGCTCAGAACCAATTTAAAAACCAAAGATAAATCCAATCTTTAATAACGTTTGTTACAGAAGTGCTGACCTGACTCTAATGCTGTGAATCATCGCTGTTCTGTAAGAGAACAGATTAACAATGCAGAAACCAAGAAACCTGCACCAGGTTGTCCTGATTTTTTAAAAATACACTGCTGTTTTTCTTACTCCTCAACTGGAAATCTCCTTCAAGTCCAGTGCTCCCACTGAATATGGTCTGAGTTGCCTGTCAGGTAGTTTTCAACCTTTTCCCATATCACCTTCTTACCAGGAAGGAGGGAACTTGTCCTATCCATGCTTTGCAATGCTAGGAGTCAGCATTCAGCACCATTTAGGTTCAAACCCCAGCAATTCAATCTGCGCGGGTAAACCTGCCTCTGAAATAGTTACCTTTGGTTCTTCCTGCCTTCTGCTTCACTGTCTTTCATGTGCCAGTTTCTTGGATGGTCCGAGTACAGTGCCCCTTACAGAAGACCTAGAAAGGGCCTCATGGCTTAGTCTTAGCCTAATAAATTGGAGGAAAGATGGGGTTTGTTTCTCAGCTCATAGCAAAGGGTTGTCATTAGATTGGGTTTTATTCCAAGGTGAAGTTAATATAAAAAAGATTAAAATCAATGTGATGGGGAAATACCGTTAATATTGCTAAGACTAGTTACTATGAATTGTATCCCCTTAGTCTGTAGTGATTTCTGTCTCTTTTTAGCATGCAGAGAACTGTCACTGAAAGTAGTTCAGTACAGCTTTGCCTCCTACTAGACAGCCTCTTTTAAGAGCTCTACTCACTTGCCGACTTGGAGGCTTGAAATGACCCTGCCTGGAGACTGCACGCAAAGATCAGTCTTGAAAGAACTCTGCAAATTAGGTTTTCCATGCTTATAGATGGAGGGAGGATAACTAAGATCACTGTGTTTTACAAAAATGGCAGCTGAAGTCACTGGCACATGTTAGCTGGGGGAAAGATAAGTGAAAAAGTTGCCTGTTTCAGCCAAATTGAGCTTAGGTATATGTTTGTTAACGCTCTGGTGACATACCTGGGGTGAGAAGAAGGAGCTGTACCATATTTTCAACTTCCCAGACAAGCCTTTCCCAGGTCTCTCAGTATGCTGAAGAAGACACTCGGCAGCAAAAGGGTTGGGAATGACTCCTCAGAGATGAAGAAGGGCTCCTTGATCTCCAGGTGTAAGAAATTAGGTTGGTCACAAACCTCGTCCAGACATTGAGAAGGGCTTGTGTTTTTCAACTCTGAGAACATTTGGACTCGTATTTTGGGACAGAGGCTTTCAGTCTGAATTCCTTTATACCAGGTGTGAGGAGATGGTCCTTCAAGGTCTCTTCAGGCAAGTTCTTCTTTTCTTTGCATCTTTTGTCCTGAGGCTTCTGCAGTGGATAGCTGACATCTACCTTACTTGTAATTTGCCCAAATACTGCAGTAGGTGTGTCTGAGTAAGGCCTGGCTGGCCTGCTGGGAGTGCTACCCTGGTGAGAAGAGTCTTGAGACTGCAGGAGGAGCTTTCCTCCAGCCTGGATCTAAGTTACCAAAGACATTTGCCAGCAAAACCCACAGATGGTGAATTGGCCCATCAATCAAGCACCAGCATGAAGCCCAATACTAGATGCTTCTATGTAGTTTTTTCCACAGTAATACAGGAAATTGGCAATTCATACAGGCAGACCTGACCTAGCACACACCAGGACTTGAGTTCAGTGAGACTCCAGACATAAGCAAGACCTCTTCCTATGAGAAAGGTTTTCCATAGCCAAGTTAGCCAAAAATCAAGACAACAACGGCTGAAGGCAAGAGAACATTGCCAGAGGTGTCTGAAAGCATTCCTGAGCTTCAGGACAGTTAAAAGAGGGTGATGGACACTTCCAAAGTCAGCAGAAAGAGCCCCTGCAGCTTACATTGTCTCACAGAAGGCAGAAATTTTTTTGGATGCATCTTTTTTCTGGGAAAGCAGGGTTTTTTTAAAGCTGTCGAGGTTTCAAAAAGTGTTTTTGTGAGTAGAAAGTTTAATCATTTTAAAGAGTAGAAAATTGTTTCATAACAATGTACACTTGTAAAATTAATTATATAGCATCAAATTAGCAGTTGTAAGGAGATAACTGAATGGGGAAGTACTCACGAGTGTGGATGATTAGAGAACAGGGAACACATGAGAAATTACGGGGAAAGTGCGAGGCCAATTAGTACAGCAAGGCTCATTTTCTTTTAGTGCTTATTTCACACACACATACACACACACACCTCTCCCGAGGCCATGTCATTATTTTCCAAATGGCATTGGCCTCTTCTTGTCTGGTGGTATCGGCCAACGCTAATGATTTTCTTCTGTCACTGAACGCTTGCTTGCATTCCCCTCTTTCATTTTCCTGATCATCCTTTTCTCTGTTTTGGTGCCCACATTAGACTAATTGTACCTTTGATCTGCAACTGTTACACACGCAGCTGCTCAGCATTGTCTGTGACTCTAAAACCTGAAAATTGGAAAAACGGCAATTAGAATGATGCTCTACACACACACACACACACAGAGAAAGGGGGGATTAGGAAAACAGTGTGATTCAGTGTAATCAGGCTAGAGCAGATACTATCCCACAAAATTTTGGTTTGCTGTGGCAGACAAACGGATCCTGGTATCTAACAGGAGGTAACAAATGGGCTGTTGTGGGTGATGTAATAGATGTTCTGTTGGGGCTTTTGCTGGAGTCATGAGCTGGGACAGAGAACAGAGATGTGGGTTTGACCCTTCATCCGAACTTCAGCCAGGCTCTCCCCTCCCTCAGCATTCACTGACTTCTGCTGAATTCCTGCCAGGAGAGAGCTTGTAGAGAGATCATGATGTTCAGGGTTAAATTTCAGGCTTGGTGTGTGTTCCTTCGGCAGAGACTGAGTTCTAGTTTTTAGACAGTCTTTGCCACTTCTGAGGCTACAAAAGCCTTTTGGGGAATAACCTCATTAGGATAATTAAACATCTGTGTAATACATTCTTTCTCCATAAATGGCAAGGTTTATTAAGCTGTATTTTCGTGTGGCAGTTGAGCCATTTTACATGGCAACCTACAGGAGAAGACAGCAGACTGGCTTGAAAACAAAAGGATTTAATTATTTGATGTTTCCAAACAGTATGAATTTCAGATATGTGACATCAGGATTAAATATGATTGGCATCTGTTTACAGACCAGTGAAATGCCATGCTTAGTTGTGCAGAGCATCAAAGTATGACTACTGCAGGAATGCCTTTAAAGAAAGGCAGGGAAAACAGTGCCACAATGACATCAGCTTGTATCGAGGGTAACGCTTTTGTTAAAGAACATCTTCTGCCTTTAATAATGTAGTCGATACTATTTTCCAGAATTAATGAACACCTTTGTCTAAGTCCACGATTTCATTTGCTCAAAGGAAAGGTGAGCAGGTGACTTCCTTTTCACTGATGGAATGCTCTGAGGCAGTTCAGCAGCAGGGGTTTCTTTCGGCCTGCAGAATACGCGTATTGTCGTAGTTAACGGTATCTGCGCTGGTACAACAAACAGAACTTTGTCCCAGCGGTTTGTGCAATGGGTGATAAAGGTAGATAGGTTGTATATTACAGCCATGGCTGCTTATTATAGCAAGCGGTGTTCCTTAAGAGAAATAAACATGTTTCTATTCTCAGGAACCGATTACCAAGAATACACAGAAAAACAGTACATTTCACAAGTTGTAGAATGCCTCTTTCTTGCCTTGACCTTTGTGCAAGAGTTGCACTGCCAAAGCCTCCCTCGCTGCCAAATGCCCTCTAATCCTCTGTGCCAGGGCCTCATCCATCCAGGGACTGGATGGAACCGCTGAATGGGCGGTGCACAGGAGTTAGGGATTTTTCCAGATGCAGGAGGGGATTTAGCAGTGCTGGGGCTTGTATTGTGTGGGACCTCCTGAAACGGATATGCTGTAATAATTTTTATTCCTTCCTACTGGGATGAATTCCAAGCCAGTAAAAGGCAAACTGAATTAATTCAACGAAGGCATATGCCACTGGAAACTGTTTACATTTCTTAGCAAAAATGGTGTTTCTTGGTCCATTTTTAAAGCTTTTTTTTTTTCCCCAAAGTACAGCGTATGGTGGGCACCGTTACAAGAATATGCTGTTGACACTACCGAGGCTCAACATTTTTGCTTTGGAAAAGAGTGAAATGCTGACTATTTTTTATTTTATAATATTTTGTTATGTAGGAGAGTGGGAAGCTGTAAAGGCCCAGATTTGTCTTTTTGTGTGTGTATTTTCTTCAGCTCTTTTTCCCAGTTACCCACTGTGCTGCATTTTCTACCATGACATTCAAGACAGGTGCCAGCACTTGACCTGTGCTGCTGGCCCCATCTTTCCTTCTCATACAATTTTTATTGTCCTTGGTTTGTTTAAGCTCTCTCAACACTTTACTTAAGCAGCGGAAAACACCTAAAACTTTTTCTTCAAAGTCAATGCAGGAACGGCCTCATTTTTCCTGGAGCACATCACTGCTTGGGCATTCCCAACTGGGATCTCAGAACCAGCCATCAGTGTGCAGGAATGACATTTGCTGTCCTGGCACTCAGCATACCAAACACTTTCTTATGCTCACATCTGTGATGTAGGGAGTTGGCAGGGTCAGAGACGTGTGTTCTCCACAGTAGGCTGAGTAAGAGGAGCATCATGAGCACTGCATAGTTTGATAGTTTGCATTGGGACTCCAGCCCATGCTGTGCTTACAATGGAATTTAATTTTCTCCCCATGCAAACAGAAACATATGTTTTTGTGTTGAAATATGTGGAGGTGAAACTAAACAGAGTACTGTCTTTGGAGAGAAATGAAGCAACACCCTAATGGTTGGAAGGTGATGGGACTGTTCTGCTCTCCTACTAAGTTTTATTATATTGCATGTATTTTTGCTCAGTCCCTTTTACCCTTCTGATTAGTAACACTTACCACACAGGCTTAATTTTTTCATGCTGTTAAATGATTTGAAATGCACTGATAAAAAACAGTGCCTCAGGGTTTATGATTTTTGCAAGTTTGGCAAATACAGTGAATAAGCCTTTGCTTTAATTTTGGGGTTGTTCTTTTCTGAATTCTTTGCTAGTCAAGGAAATCAAAGACCTGCCTTAAGAACGGTATGTTGTGTATTATTAGTATGCTGTGAAGATGAAAGCTCACCACAGGCTAGAGGTACAATGTTGTGTGCCTACTCTGCAGAGGAGCACTGTTGGTAACCCCAGTTCACCTTTCTTGCTGAAGTTGGAGACAACTGGCTACTCATCTCTCCTTTGATCAGTTCTATACTCAGTGCACGTTCACTTCCCCCAAACATCCCTCTGATTAGCACCTCATTTAGGCTGCTTGCTAAAGGGCATTGCCTCCATCAGCCTAGTTCTTAAAACTAGAAAGATTTCTTGCTGGGCTTGCAGCAGCCTGCAGCCTTGCTCTGTTTTCAGCAGTCAGGCAAAAGCATTTACAATTAACCTTTACTTCCATGTTAGTTGAATTTTACTCCTGCCTATGGAGGAGTATAATCTAAATGCTATTAAAATAGAGTATGACTTCATATTATGTGACATCTGGTGACTTCCAATTATCTGTGTTTTGCCTGCCTACGGTGAAAAGGCAATTATGTTCTTCTGGTAGGATTTGCAGTAGTTTCAGAAGATATGATAATACTGAGCGAGGGCAAGGATGCACATTGGTAAGGAAAGACTCACATAGGCTAAAAAGTAGAAGTCAAGTGCGTACATTTCAATCCTCATTCAGATCTGAAGCTGTTTACACTAATCCTTTCCCATTGCCTCCAGTTGACAGGTATTGATCAACTACCACCTGTTTGTTAGGAAACACAAATAAGATACAGAATCCACTTCTGTATTTTTCTTTTATCATTCTGCCTAAAACAATTTATTTGTCGAGTCTACGTGAATGTGCACAAATTAGATGCCTTTTGAAGTACGGTGGTGCAGTGTCTATGCTCATCGGCTCCAGTACTTGCAGAACCTCTAGCTACTCCTCTTACATACGATACAGTTATTTTAACGAGATGTCACACGAGAAGTGAAGCGGAGTTACTCGGCCAGATCCCAGGATATTGACCAACTTTAACTCTGTTCAAAAGCTGTGGCATAATGATTTCTTCTGCCAGTTACAACACACCCTATCCATTCATTCATCCATCCATCTTGACAATCCATATGCTAAAAAGTGCCTTCGTATGCAGCAACTCACCAGATTGTGACAGTTCCGCAAATGATGTGACATGACACCCAACATGTTGAGGATTTTTTTTTTTTATTTTAAGATAGTTACCAAGAAATTTATTTCTGAAGCAGTGTATTCCACTGAGCTTTGGAGACAGGGCTGTCCTGTGGCGTTGAGAAACAGTTGCATTTATCTGCAAACACTGATGACCGAGCAAAGCGTTTACTTTGTTAGCGTAGTGAAATGACTCAGTGGGGGTACTCCACATCTGATAATAGGTGCTTGCGTGATAGAGTCCTAAAATCGTCTATGCGACTGTAATTACAGGCAGTAGTAAAATCCAAGCCATATGCGGCAATAAACACCATACTTTTGTGCTCTCATGTCTCAGACTAAAGACAAATGGAGTCCCACCCTGCAGTTAGAAGATCTTTGCTCTGTTTACTCATACCATGTAAAACGGACAAGATACTTGTTTGCTTACACATTTTTCCATGCAGCAATTCTCTTCTTATTTTAGTGATGATTCTTGTTATGTGTTTAACACACAGCTGACAAGAACAGCTCCAGCATGGCCACAAGACCTTCTCCCGGTAAAATGGAATGGATCATCCCACTTATTGTGGTCTCAGCACTAACCTTCGTGTGCCTCATTCTGCTCATTGCTGTGCTTGTCTACTGGAGGTGAGCTTGTTTCTTTATGGTTGGAAGCTGAGGATGGTTTCAAACACTTTTCAGGTGGTGGTTTCTAATGTGTTCCTCTGTTTTTTATTGTATTAGATGTTACAGTGATTAGATGCAATAGATAACTCTCCAGATGCCAAAACAGCTTTGTTGTTTAACTAAATATGAAGTCTTGTTTTGAACAGTAATTTTTTTTGTATGTCATGAAAAGGAGTTTGGTAGAGCTCTAGCAATGGTGGAGCCAGCTGTAATGCCAACAAGGATTTTCACAGTAAGTCCCTCTAATATAGCTATGAAAAGGTATCTTTGTCTTGGCCTTCAGGAAAAGGGGTTGTGGGAGAAAAGCCCAGTGGGGCTGGACTTGGTTCCATAGGTCTCTTTGCCATGGACATCCTGTGTGAGCTTAGGCAGTTCTTTTCTTCCTTTATCCTTCAGGAGAGGGGAATGAGCTTGTTTCATGTTCCACAGCAGTGCTCTGAGTAGGAGATCTTTAGCATTGCTGAAGTGTTCAGAAGTGCAAGCTGCAAGGTCAGAAAGTAAAGATTGCCTCTTACAAAGACATACTGTCCTGTACACCAGTTGGCATTGGTTCAGAGTTGGAGGCTGGAATTAGCATCAACAAATCCATCTCCATTTGATTTAGAGTCAATTAAAACCTGCAGCACCTTCTTGTGCCAGAACCAGAACCCAAAGACACCTCATTTGTCTGGTAGTGAAAATTAACAAGGAATTACCTTCATAGAAGGTATTTAGGAATTATTTCAAAATCTGATTAGGTGGGATACAGAAAAGTAGCTTTGATGAGAGATAGCAGTCCGTTAATGATTAGATTTGCAGAATCAATTAAAAAAACTACCAAGCTGTTTTTCAGTACACCCATTTCACTGACAAGTAATTGGCCAAATTGTTGAGCCTGGGAACATTTGAAGGAATATTAATAAATAGATTACAATAGTCTTGTGGAAATAATTTCTATTAGCATCTGCAAGTAATTAACATCATTGCAGTAAGACAATGAGTAAAATGGCAGTGATGTGGGCACAAAAGCCGAAATCAGAAACGTTCTGAGGATCCCATTTGTTGTGGTTTAACCCAGCAGGCAGCTAAAGCAACCACACAGCTATTTGCTCACCCCCACTAGTGGGAGGGGGAAGAGAATCAGTGCAGGGTGGAAGGTAAAACTCATAGTTTGACGTAAAGACAGTTTGATTGGACAGGAAAGGAAGACAATAGCAATGACAAAAGAATAGGCAAACCAAGTGATGCACAGTGGGGTCAGTGATGCACTCGATGTCAATGCTCAGCTGCTTCTCAAGCCAACCACCTCCTGGACAACCCCCAGTTATATATATGGAGTATGACATCATACAGTATAGAATATCCCTTTGGGCGTTTGGGGTCAGCTCTCCCTGACGTGCTCCCCCAGCTCCTTGGGCACCCCCAGCCTCCTCCTTGATAGGGCATGAGAAGCTGAGAAGTCCTTGCCTGCTTGGCAATGAGTAAAATATCAGTGTGTTACCAACCTTATTCTCATCCAAATCCCAAACACAGCACTATGCCAGCTGCTAAGAAGAAAATTTACCCTCTCCCTTCCGAAACATGATGCCACTGACCCATCCTTTGATACGTATTTTCTTCATTTGAAGGACTAAACTTGGTCACAGCCACCAGAGGCAAGCCCTTGAAGGATATGACATATCCTGAAGCACTGTAACGAGGGGTTAGTAATATTTATCTAGCGTTGCTACAAAATGGCTTTCTAAGATGAAAAAGGTTTTGAAATAAAATGCTAACAGCTGCTATTAAGAAGATTGTTGGTAGCTCTCACTGTTCAGGAAACATTTCTATTTCCTACAATTTTACTAATGGATCGAGAGGAATAATTGCAAAATTAGTGTTTAATTCATTCAAAGAGTAACAATGCCACCCCTGAGAAGATATTAAAGTTGGGAAGTACTGGCTTAGTGACCAATAGTTAGAGACTAATTTTTGATAAATATTGGCAGCTATTATAGATCATCATATTAGTCAATTCTAAAATTAAGAGATATTAATTAAATTAACTACTTATCCCCAAAATTCCTAGCTATCCACTTCATAAAATTTTTATTTGCTTTGCAATAATAAAAACACACATAAATCAAGGAAGATACATGAAGAAAGACTATAACAGAAACCAAATTACTTTTCCAGTAAAGCTTGTTATTTTCCATATGGACAGTAAGTGTTTCTTATCTGCTCTCCATACTATGCCTAAGTAGTTAACATTCATCAGTGGCTTTGGTAAAACTACAAGCATTGTCATTAATACCCTTGCCAGCAGTGGCTTGATTTTTTGTGTATAGCTGGTATTAAAAAAAAAAAAAAGGTGGAGATGAAAAATTAGTTGTAGGTATGGAAAGTATGTCATGTAGCAGTCAAGAGTTTTTGAAAAACATGAAGCAAAAAATGGAGGAACAATAGAGAAACTTGAGAGCACACGTGTACTACCTTCAAAACAGTCTCCTGCATCTGCCTTCATAGTTCTGAAGATTTTTTGACAAATACAGAGAGTGTATTAAAAAAGTCAGTGTGTGTTTTAGAATAAATCAACAAGCAACTAGAACACAAAGCGTCCACAGTAACATTTCACGGTGTGCAGACCATGTCACTGAAGTGGCAACACAGCATTTCGTGTGCCCTTTTCAGCATGATTACCTTTCCTCAGGAAAAATACAATGTTTATCTCCAGGAGTGTTTTATAGTAAGGAAAAAACAGATCCTCAAACACTGCAGAGTCTAATTTACAAGTTTGAAAGGAACAGTGATCTGGATTTTCAGGAAGAAATACATAGCTTAAAATGTAATGGGCAACATATGGAATAATTTGCTAAATATCACTATCAAAGCAAATGGCATGAAAATGAGTTTGAGACAGATTTTTCAGTATGGGAAACATGGTATTGAAGTGCACAGCAGAGAAACACTTGTTATGAAAGGATAACCCTCAAGGGGACAGGCGTGCTGGACCAAGGGGTCTTTTCTTGCACAGCAGTTCTTTGTTTGGTGTGAGAAAAGGCATTACGAAACAAAAGGCAGAGAACTAGAAAATGCAGAAGAGACATGGTTGCCCCTTGGCAATGTATTTTGAGGGGAAAACAAATGATATTTTCACTTTTGCATTTTTGAGCATTTGTGGGATTAGATGATTTGAGACCAGAGGTGACATAAGTAGAACAATGAAGCAGAGCGAAGCATTCTGCTTCTTCGCGATGCACGGATGACCTATTATCCAGGGACCAAAATAAGGAGTTAGGAAGGTTGCTTGTGAAGGTTTGGCAAAGCATTTGTCTCTGTTTGGACCCTTTGTAACTCAATCCATGACACAGCAATGAAGTAAGTTTCGTGATGGTGTCTTATAAGGAAACTCCCGGTTTTTTATTCCCTTTGTTTGAAGAGGAGAGTGGTAGGAAGCAGTCACTGATGAAGCTTTTCCTTCCTTTATCCGTTGAGCTTCCATGCTGTGTTCATTAGAGACTTCTTGTAATTGAATGTATTTGGAAATGATCTGTGCTGTTTCTGAACGAGACTCCCTTATTTGCAGAGGTAATTTGCTGCTCTCAGTTCCTTTTCCATGTGGATTCTGGACAAATGGCGAAAGAATATGATTGATGCTGAAGAGAAAGGTTCACTTCCGTCTTTTTAGTGGGATGACCATCTCAGTAATGAAAAGGGATGGGAACTCGCCAGCAAGCAGCAGCTCTGAATTGCCTTCTCCTAAAGTTTCCTGAATTCAGTACTTTTAATGGCACTGCTGTGCAAAGAGGGCGATGCGATTTTAAGTTGTTAGAGTGGAAAATAAACTAGGTCAGCATAATGAAGCTGCAAAAATTGCACTGGCTTTACCACAGAGCAATGAAGAGCACCATCGTGGGATGACCAGGAGCCATAACATTTGCTGGGGATGGTTGACAGTTGGGCTTCCTGGGCAGGAGGGTCAAGCATGGCTATAATTGAAGTTTGCTTCTGTGCAGTTTTGATTCCTCCTGAGGAAAAGCTGGCCTGGCTGATCCTTGAACTTTTGGGGGCATGTTGAGAGGGGTCTGTTGCTCCCAGGACTTCCAGTGCTTGAAACTGATTTCTTTTAGAATAGTCAAGAATTTGGTATTGCCTTTTTCTGCTTTCGTTCCTTTTTTACTGGTTCTTGCAACTGTGTGCTGTAGGAACTACCACTGAGAACTTGTGAGAACTATTCACTGGGATTTTAGGATCTTTTGCTGGAGCACTGCTAGCTCATCTCAAGCTCATGAAAATGTGTGCATTGTAAGGTGCACTTTATCTAAGTATGTTGTTCTTGCGTTTCTGGGCATTTTCTTTGCATCCATGATTTTATGCCCAGACTAAGTATCGTGAGATCCTTCTGCAGTTCTTCAAGGTCAGTTCAAAAGTTGACTTGGATTGTCTGCAGTCTTTGCCACTGCTATTCTCACAGCCGTTTCTACAAGCTCTGAGAATGTGTTAGGTAGTGACCTCCAAACAATTTAGGGATTGAGCATGACTTGAGGTTTTTTGCAGCAAGGCAAGTTCCTACAGTCTGCTGAGCCATAATACAGCTTGAAAGGTGTCTTTTCTGGCACTTCCACTATATTCTGTTACAAATCAGACAAGTCCTGAGTATTGACACTGTAAGGAAAATCCAGGGTCAATGCTGCTTTCTTTTTCACAGAGATGCAGGAGAGTGACTAAAGTTGGAAAATCAACTTACACAGTAAGTTCTGTCATTTTAGGAAAAAAACCCCATATTTTAGGAGTGACTGGTGACCTTCCACTGTTTGTTTTCCATTCTGGTTTTTAATCTAAACGCTGCAATGCTATAGACTGGTTTCAAAGGGAAAAATAAGCAGAGAATATTAAGAAGCAATTAAGATTTTAGAGTTTAGCCAACAGCAACTTTTAAATGGGAACTAAATTATAGTCATTTCTCATTTTCAGCTAAGAGGAAAAGAAATTAATTCACAACTATAGCTGGAGAGTTTTCTTTTTCTTTCTTTTCAGCAGATATCATAATTCACCTCTGAATTATTGCAGCCATCAACATCATGATCCCAAAGACAAAGCAGGAATATTGTATTGCATTTCTTATTAAATCAAGCTGTTTATACAGTGCTAATATGTTTACGTTCAGGAGGGATTTTTGGAACAACACAGCTGCTGCCTTTCAAAGAGCAAGCAAGCTTGCATTGCTTCTTTATAGTCATGTGTGTATATGAAACAGCTTGGGAAATAGATGCCTTTTAATTTTCTTAGGCAAAACCCTCTAGAATCTAAAAGACAATAAGAGTTTTCTTAGGTTTTTTGTTAAGCAACCTGTTGAATTGAACAGAGTCCTTAGGGCGGGACCTGTGACAGAGCCTCACACTTCTTTGGCAGTGCCTTGCAGTGCAGAAGAAATGGCACTGAGCATCAGATGTAAGTTCTTTCTCTGACTTGGTCCTTGATTTCCTGTGTGACCCAGGGCCAAGTCACTGACAGTTTGACAGTGTTGTTGAACTTGGTGGCAAAGACCTCACTGGGAGCGAGCTCAGGTGTTTGGTAGTGCAGCATCTGAGTTCTGTCACTGGTAAAATAGCATTGAATAAGGTCAGCCAGATGAATTTGTAAATCAATTGTAATACAGAAATGAAAGCTGCAATGTAAGACCAAGGGCTGCCATAGTTACCTTGTCTAATAACCATGCCTTGGAATACTGCCTTTTGGTATTAAATTCTGGGGAAATTGCACTGCTCCGTAGCTAAGACAGTGTTAAAACTTCATTGGGAAAGAAAAAAAAACCCGAACAACTTCTGCCTGTAGCAGGTTGTAAAAAGTGCTGAAATTGTTATTTGAACCTATCTCTAGGTTTTATTTTATGAGTACACAATGTGTTGTTCATCTACTGTACTGATTGAAAAAGGAACATTGCAAATTTACAGACCGTTGTAAAATTGCTTGCTTCCAATGCTAAAAGCTGCTTGCAGCTTACTTGAAAATATTCGTGATTCTGCTCATTTTCTCACTTGTGGAGGATGCTAGGTGGTAACGCTTCCTGAGAGCCTGTGTGTTGGTTTTAAGAATGCCTCGGGTGCAGTTGCACGGGTATTTATTTCAGCAGCGGCTGTTTAAGCAGCCTCCCCTGTTCCTGCCCTTGTTCTGCCCTCGTGATACCAATGCAAATGTTTGTACAACCATGTGAGGAGATGGATTGAGAAATAATCCACGTTTGTGTGTTAAAAAAAAAAAAAGAGAGGGGCTCTTGTGCCCTGATTTAAGCCAGATTAGGTCTCAGTCTGATTTGTGCAGTAACCAGACATAGAGTTGTACCAGCATAACTGAGGAACCATGGCAAGGCAGGAATGAGCAGGAGAGATGGGGATGCTCACGCTGACACTGCGTCCAGTGATGCCTGAGGATCACATCCAGGTATTTGTGCTCATCTTGGGGATGCCAGTGCCCCAGAGCACAACCTATGTCATCACAGGCAGTGAGGAGAACTAGCCAGCAAGGGCACAAGATTTCCTGAGTTGGGAGACGGGCAACACCACAGGGAGACAAGGGGAAACGTGGAGGTGAGTGGTGTACCTGAGCCCGTGCGCAGCTTCCATCTCCTTTTAGCAACCAGGCATGCCCTGCTCACACCAAACAGGGCATGCCTTCATTTTCCTCTGGGAATGGCCACATCTTGTCTCATATGATGAGAAACAGTCTCAGAGGGAGGGGGCAGATCACTGCCTGGCAAGTGGGATGCAGCCCTGCCTGATTGAGAGCCCTCTGATTTCCGCACTTCAACCCAGGCAGCGCAGGAAAAGCACTTCAGATTTATTTGCAGAAGATCCAGATTGAGTTTGATTTGCAGTGTCGGAGGTAAAGGTGCTGAAATATTGGGCCCTTTTCTGTCTTGTGTCTCAAAGAGCTGCTTGCTTTCGCTAAAGAGCGGGCCTGCGATCAGCTCCCTCTCATCCCACACAGGGAACCAAGCTCATCCTTTGTGCTGATGGTGGGCAGCTTGCTTTTGAGCCTGATGCCCAGGGCAGCCGCAGGTTGCTTGTTCTAACTGTTGGTATCACTCTTTGAGCACTCATTGTGAGGAAAATCAACACAAAAACTTCTCTGGCAGCACCTCCGCTCTTTGATCCAGCAGCACCTCGCCTGGGGCAAGAAGGGGAAAAGCCCACGGAGAGATCGGCTAGTGCCAAATCCATAGCATGTCACTGCTCTTCCTCCCATGGTCCGCTCATGGGCTTTCATTCTCTCCTCTTGCAGGGAGCCGAAAAGGATCCAACCTGGCCGTTTGCAAGGGTGGCGGGGCGCCAGGGCTCTCTCTGTGCGTGAAGGGCTGAGGTAGGCAAGTGCAGCTCTGCACAGGGGAGGCCGGGATGCCGCACCCGCGCAGCCATTCCTGCGCAACTTCTTCTTCAATAACCATTTCCCAAATGGCTACTTCAGGGCCTTTCAGAAATCACAGTTGTCATCAGTTGTTATAGTAACGGACCCCCTGCTGCTGAATTGGCCCTGAGATGCCCATTTGGGCTTTTGAACAGACTAACTCATGCTCATTAGACAAAAAAGAGAGAGAGACAGATTTGCAGATGGAAAGTTGCTTTTTAAGCATGCTGGATGATCTGTTAAGAGCTAGACTGTGGAAAGGGGCATGTTCTCTCATTATATGCCTGTTACTTTTTACTCTTCTTTAATTAACACTACTTTTACTTTTTCTTGCGAACCAGAATTCTGCGAGGTTTCCGTTTCCTCACTAGTGAGGCCAGTAGTGAGCTGCTGCCTCACAGACCCACAAATTTTGTCTTGAGAAAGGAAAGAAGTTGGAGAGGGATTTGCCAGGCTTAAATGCAGATCAGAAGTGATTTCCAGAATTGTCAGGTTATCTACAAAACTCAGAAAACAATACTTTTAGTCCTAATTGTAGGGCATCAGAAGCATCATCAAAAATCAGTAAGCACACGTTGACCCAGGAGTGTTCCATTTTGAAGTTACAGCACGGTCTAGATTTTGCTTCAGGTTTGAACCTGAACAGTCCCATTGATGTTCAGAGTGACTCCTGAATAACCAGTATTGTCTAATTGAGACACTGCCCTTGTAAATTCAGTCCTAGTGACTGAAGAACCTTTGTCACCTTATACGGGTTCTTGAGAATATGCAGTTTCAGTAACAAAGTGCTTCTTGCCACCTATTTGAAGCCAGCTTCTTCCCATGTCACACATGTCCAGCCTTCATCTGAATTTTGTGTAGTGTTCTCCTCTCAGCTGCCCTGTGAATGAAAAGCAAATCCAGATTTATAGCAGCCTGGTTTGTCTCCAGGTGTAAATGAGAGAGGACTATGGTTGTTCTTGTCAGAAACTCCTTTTCTCTGAGTAACTTGGTTAGACCAGATAGGCAGGCAGGTTGTTAGTGGAGAGGAGAAGCAAGTACATGAAAGGCACCTGCCAGGAATACATGATCTTCCCCACTCCTTGTGCTGGGAATCTTTGGCCTAAATTGCAGTAACAGGGAAATCTAGGTTTGACACGAGACAATAAAGCAGTGGTCCATAGAATTTCACTTCTAGGTTCCTTACCAAGGTTAAGGAGCCATTCGTCAGCAGCACTGCAGGAGTCATTGATCCCATGCAGGAGTGTTGAGGCTTGGTCTCTACAGCTCTGCAGTGTGAGCTTTAAAGCACACATGCAAGCATGAGAAAAGAGAAGGAATGCTGTAACGTGATAAATTGTCCTGTAAATCACAGGCTAGAAGCCTGAAAAAGTGTTTGGAAGACGCAGTTTAAAAGCATCACGTTTAAAGTGAATAAGATGAAGCCGATAAAAGAGCGCATCTAAGAACTGAGGGTAGAAGAGAGGAAGGGCTCTAGCTTTGGAGAGAGAGTAAAAGGAAGATACAAATGGGCAGGAAAGAAACTGCAAAGGCAGCTTGCAGAGGACAATTGTGTCAGGAGACCCACAGGTTGGTGGAAAAAAAATCTGTTTGGAGTTCTGTTCCATCTGTTCTCCTACAGCAGGGAGTCTAAAAGTAGGGAAGAGTTAAGAATACAACAGTGATTTGAAGTTTAAAAACAAAACGCAGGAGGAGTTGGTATAGCTCTGGTTTGTTGCACCTGTTGTGTGTTATCTAAGGCCCCATCCATACCACACATGCCACAACCACCCCATTAGCAGCATTAAGTGCCAACATGAGGCCACCCGTCATGCCAAGGGCAAAGACCCAGTGAGCAAGCACCCAGGGTGACTGAATCTAGACATCCCTGGAGAGGCTATTACATGAGAATATGTTCTCACAAAGGAGACAGGCAATGGCCATTGCTTGAAGAACTAAGATTTCACAGCCCTGTATCCACCAGCACCTGCAGTCCTGGTGCCTGTTGGATTGTGATTATTTTTAACAGTACCTTTGAATGAGAACTCTCACTCCAAAATGTGCAGGTTCCTTAGCTTCTGGGATCTTTGTACCATGTGGGTCAGTTGTGTGAACATCTTTCCTGCAGGCACTTTTATGGATGTGGCCATTGAACTCAGCAGGAGCTCATATCTGCATCACCTTTATTTTAAAAGATAATGTCAAGCATGCAGTCGTAAGTCAAACAACAGGAGAATACATGCTTTGGTTGTGGAAGACTAGAATTCTAATACCACATTGGTGACCTTGAAAACTCCCAAACAAAAAAGTATAGTTTGTTGTTGGTTTGGGGTTGTGGTTTTTTTTCATTTTAAACTTGCTATACAGTGTCCCCCATATGAGTGGAGAGATATAGGCTATGCTTTGCCCACTGGCCCGCACAGGCCATCCTATACATTAAAGGGCATGAAGTTTATGCAGAAATCTTGGCAGCAAGTTGGAAAACTGCTGCTAACACACTCCTCACTGCTTTGTTTAGAGGTATAACAACAATTCCCCAGCATTTCCTTAAATACGTCCTTCTGCAGAGAAAGCAAAGGGGAGCAGGCAAGGACAGCTGAGGTCAGGCAAGGGGAGGGATCTGTGGCATGGCTGCAATTGATCTTTCTGCTTTGTTTCTCTGGAACTAATTACATAGATTAATTGCAGACATTTTTTTCTCTGGAAATGCCTTTCCTGGTGCTGCTGTAATGTTGAGGTTTTCAAAAATAGTGCAAGATGTTATCTGCAGTAACTGGATTAAAGGTAGTAGTTTACAAGGTGTAATTTTGAATGCACATTTTTGCACTAATCAAATCTTCTCATTAGGCTTCATTAAGAACAGGTTTGTAGGTGCTGAGAAATAGTATGCCATGAGAAGTATGTGTTTTCTGATAAACACAGTAGTAGAGGATGCCCCGTACCAGTGACTGTTCCTACTCATCTGTTTGGGCTTTTGTAAGCTGTTCTGCAGGAATCTTCTATAAAATTTTTGTAACTCCAGCTTTCAAAGCTATGATCAGTATTTTAAAAGAGAAACAAATTTCACAAATGCTTTTGGTGAAATTAAATCACTTCAAAATAAAAGACCATTTCTTAAGGTGCATGCATCCTTTTTTCTGTTCCCCTCCTTAGCTGAAAGCAGCAATTTATTAACCTGCTGTTTGATCTGATGCTAGTTTATGTTTTCTGTTGATCTGTTGGTAGTTTATATCTTTTCGATAATATTCTTACTATGTAAGAGTATGTGTTAAAGTGTACACAGGTATCTCTGGAGTAGATTTCCTCCCATAAATTGGTAGGTCCAGAGTTAGAGGAATGTCTTGGACTAACTGTGAATGAAATATCCTATAATACAAGTAGATGTACCCGGAGGGAACAGTATACCTCTGCTGTGAAACTGTGAATTAACCACAGCAACCAGATAAATTATATTTTTTTCCTCTCTCCTTGTAACCATAAAATACAGCTATTGAAGGGCCCTGTGCTGTCCTGAGTCCCACAGCAGCATTTGGACTATCATTAGCACTAGCTATTTCACAGCAGGATGTGGTCTGAGTGTAAAATTATAGGGTAAGAATATTAAATCAATTCAGCAATCTTAACTGGTTGGATAAATACTACGAATCAGCAGCCTAGTAAAACAATAACAAGCAGGGGTGAGTTTAATTTTACTTTTTATAAAACCTGTGCAGTTTGGAAAAACCAGTGCCTTGCAATGCACAGCACATGTTGTGCTGCTATTAGAAATGTTGCAAGTACGTGAATTCATTCCATTTATTGTAGAACACTGAAGTGGTTCATTTAAAAGAAAACATTTCTTCTGTTGCTACAAACAGCATGTATTTCACTCGACTGACATACAGGTTAAAATCCATTTGAGCTCCTAACTTCTCAGCTGAAGCAGGCGTAGGTGGCATGCCTGGTTCTCAATCCGTGGGTTGTTTCATGTTTTGGAAATCCTGTCTTTTCCAAAACAGAACAAAAAGCGTTTTGAAATTCCCTACAAAGTGACATTTATAATGTAATAGAAATAAGCCAAATTTGAATTTTTAAAATAGTGTTAATGTTTGAGGGGAAAAAAATCAAAACATTTCCAAATAATGACAAATGTTCTATTCCCTGAAGGCTCAAATTTGTTCTTTATTTTCATTCTGATCAAATTATCAGTTAAATGAATATATTTCTGCACAGTCTTCCACTCTAAAACTGGGTTTTTAACCACTATCAGGAGGTTTCCAGTGAGTGCTGGGAAAATGCCTCATGTTTTGTACCAACTTCTCTCATTCACTCCCATGGCTAATACATTTTAAGCTGTTATGGGTTGAGGTGTGTTTTGTCATACCGCAGCTTGGATTTGGAGCTCTGATCCCAAATACAAGTGGATGGGGGCTTCTTGAGTCATGTATGATGGGACCTCTTTCCTCTTGCATGGGCATGGTGCTGGTGACACAGGGATCCTCAGCTGGAGCAAATCCCTCCCTAGCAGGGGATGGGGATGGAAATGGAGTTTACCCCCCTGCTCATGGTTCTTTGGCATAAATGTGGATGTTGAATTGGCATGAGAGAACAGCCAGGCAGGAGGACTGCCCCTCCTAAACCTGTCATGGGAAATTGCATCTCACAGTTTATTAGTGGCTGAGTTGTTCATCAGTGAAGATGATTTCTATGCAGTTGGAGAAATGATCTGAGTAAACTGGCCTGCAAGCTTTCCTGCTGCTTTCCAGGTTTTGCTAAGATACTTCCACTAATGTTGAGAGGAGGAGTGTGGAGGGATGTGCCCCACAAAGGCAAAGGATGCTGACCAGGGAGAGCCTCTTCTCACCCGGTGCCAGGCTGCACTTCTGCAGCAGCAGTGGTACAGAAGGAGATATTGCACAGTGCTTAGCAGTAGTGAGGGCATGGAGGACTTCCAACCACTTGGTAACTCAAGATGATGATCATTAACTCTTCAGAGTCTTAGAAGTTACCTAAATTTCAGTGTTCATTGGTAATGGCAGTTGATATCACAGACATGAAGTGAAGGCCATCAAGTCCTCATACCTGTCATTTTTTTGGCTCTTTTATTATTATTTTTTTAATAATAGATGTACTGGTATGGTTAGTCTCTTCCCGTTCATGCAGCTCATTTTTGAAGTATTCAGGGTGCTATTTCAATCAGGGAGTAAATGGGTTTGCTTTGCAGTTTGCTTTTCAGAGCCTGCAAATGCTGGGCTGTGAGTTAAAGCTGAATCTAGGCTTCTTTATCCACATAACCAACATTTACACAACAGCAAAAAAAGGTTCTCCTGGCCCTGATATCATTACAGGCTTCATATCCATTTGAATGAACTATTTTTAACCACTTTCCTCACAGTCATAGGTACAAGCAAGCCTTTTAACCTGAAAGGGCTTTTCCTGCAGTCAGTCTACTCTTCAGCAAGCTGGCTGTAGGCTCTGCATGGGAGAAGTTCTACTCCTGTTCTCTTCTCATGTCTTATAACCCCACAACTGTACCCTTGTCCTGTGCCCTCATTCTGTCTAATTTTGGGGAGCAGGAGGAAGAAGAGCCTGTCAAACATCGAGGACATTTAGATGGTTTACACCTGCCAGAGTTACTCTGAACATGCTTTGTGATACTGAGGAGTGTGGACACCTTATCTTTATCAACAATAATTCCTTATTAGAGAAAAATCTAATAATAATTAAGTAACGCTATTTGCATGCACAAATCACCATAGTTTGGCTTGGGTGATATTTAATTCAGAATCTGTCTAGGCAAAGCAATTGTATCTCTCTGGAGATCAGCCCTAAAGAATTTTTTTAAATGGGAAATATTTTTAAAATACTTTGAGGAAATAAATACTCCCCGAGTATTTTTCTGAGACAGTGGAAATAAAGTTTCTGCTTTCTAAAGGAAAATACAATAATTAGGAAATTTGCAAATGGAAATTAGCCTGTGTTGGTCTTCATCTTTATTTGTGTCATTAAATGGAGTCTTTAATTAGCATATATATTATTCATGTTTCAGTATAATCCATTTTATAAGTCTGAGTTCAAATATAAAAATCAAAATGGGCTTGATACATCCTATTGTTCACATGCAAAGCAGCTAACATAGATGTAAAGATATGAGGTGAATTGAAACATTCATATTTCATAAGGATACAGTCTACATTTTCCGAAATTATGGCTTGAACTCTTATTTTTAACTTTTTCTAATTTGCATACATATTAGTCCCTGTTTAAATGATGTGTTAATTCTATTCATTAGACTTCAGTGAATGCTTCTAACTCTCCTGATAATCAACCATAGGTCCCTGGAAAGCAAATTACGGACTTTCATGTTGCAAAACCCATTGTAAACGTGACATTTAACACTGCAAAGCCAACTCTTGTGGAGCTCTTGGCTGCTGTCAGGAGGGCAGAACCCTTTTTCTTATGTTTATGGTAATGATTGTCATCTGTGAATAAGGACCTGGCACCAGGCCCCCAATGTCTCTTCAGAAATGATTGGGCACTTCACAACTGCATCGCCCTCTTGATGGTTAAAAATGCCAATTCAGCTGTTCTTTGGGGGAGAAGGAGTAACTTGACTCAGGTTCTCACACAAACAGCCTCAAGAAAACAGGCGATCACAAATCTCTGTTCTATATTACATGGTGCTAGGGGTGAGAATTTGGGGGCCCTACGTGGGCTCTGCAGCTCTCTGGAGCGTATTTGGCTGCCTAAGCCAGGCGCATGCGGGCTTGTCTTTGCTGCTGTCCAAAATGCTTCCAAAATCTCCAAAACCTTGGTTCTGGAGGTGACAGCAGTGCAACAGGAGTCCTTTCTCTGGGTCTCTGAGCCAGATCCTGCCGTGCATGTGGGAACAATCTGTGGGGAAGAAAAGGGACAGCAAAATAGTCTTGGAGTTAGGTGTCTGCCACTGCATATTGATTTGCCAGGCTGTGACAATTCATCTTTTTAATTCTAGGTATAAAAGCATTGTTATCCCAGTGGTAAACCCGAGGTGATAATTTCGCAGGGTTTTATGTTGATGGGGTGAGCCCTGAGTGGTGCCACACGGGGAGTTGCCATGTGTGCTCTGATTAATAAAAAAATTGATGGGAAGGAGAAAGATTCTTATGCCATCACTGCAAGGAAATGCTTGACGTCTTTAAAGGCCCATAAGTTTAGTTTCCATCTGCTTTTTCCAGAGTCTGGGCCTTTTCAAACACAGTGCGGATGTGCTGCAGGGAATTAATTTAGCTCTTTGTGGCAGCAGAAGGTTAGAGTTCAACATCGCTGTTTTTGTTATCCACAGAGCTACATGGAACAAGCTCCCTGTTGTATAGTTTAAAGGAATAGGTGGAGTCTACTAGAAAGAGCCCTGTTGTCCCTGCAGCTTAGTTTTATTTGAGATGCATGGAATAAGAGAGCGGAAGAGAAGAAATCATAGTATTTGATATACATTCTCAGCAGCTGCTTCATCTCGCCATGTCTGCATGTGTAATCTCACTCTCAGGAGCATTCTTTGTGAGAAGCAGCTGGGCATTTCCGAAGATACAAGAAATGCTCCCATTTCACCAGCATTTGCAATGCCTGGTGGGAAATGAAAAGGGTCTGTTAGCTCACCTCTGAGATTTTGGTGGGTTGCAGTGCTGTCTGTAGGATTGGAGCTTGGATTTCCTCTCTTTCCTTAGGAATGCTTCCTTGTAGTGAAAGCGTGCAAGAGAATCCTTGAGATTTCTACCAGCTTTTTTGAACCACTTAAATCATCTGCAGCCCTCTCATCCTCTACTCCTTGGACGATGAGTGTGGGGTCCCACTGACTTCTTCACTGTCAGTCTGGGACAGACTGTGCTAATTCCCTATGTGCTGAGTACGGAAAAGGATGCTGAAAAGAAGGGTCTTTAAAGCAACCCAGAGCTCAGGGTTATCCACAGTTGTCCTTTTTTATTTTTTATTTGTTTAAGCTTGGACAGTAGACAGCTCAGCTCACTGGGTAATAAGGCAGCGGATGAGTGTTCCCCTTCCATGCACCCTTCCAGCATCTCCCCTTCCATAATGTTTTTTTCCTTGGCGTGCCAGACAGCAACTTCCCACTCCAGAGAGAGCTGTGTTGGCAATCCCACTCTTCATTTTTTTCTGCTGACTGGATTAAGTTTAACATTATCATCCCTTTCCACCAGCCTTATTGTCTTGACTTAGCTTTCTGCAAAGAAGGAGTTAAACATACAGGGGTTGGATGTTTTCTGTTACAGCTCATGTTCTGTTTTGACCTTCTTGGCTTCACAGATTTTCCCCTTTTAAAGTTACCAGCTGTATCTGAGATCTTAACATCAGTGGGCCGCTTTGTGGAAATAAATATTAATGAGATGGCTGCTGATAGCATCGTATGGGTAGAAACAAATGCTTTTATAATAAATGGAATTCAATATTAATTGAGTGGTTTGGAGTTAAAGCAGGATATAAAGTGACAAGCTCGTGGCACGGCAAACTGCCCTTTGCAGGAATCCAATTAGAAGAGTGAGCAGCAAATTCTACACAAACTTTTTGTAATCACACGGGGGCAAAACAAGAGTGGAGCTTAATTTGGAGCCTGGGACCTGTCCGTTTGAATGTCTCATAATTTCCATGAATCAACATTTAGTTACCATGTGGTGCCAAGTTTGCATTCTTCAGCTCTTCCTGGCAATGCTGCATCCCATTGCTCTAGTCGGACCGGAGGGAGACCGTAGGTTCTGCAATAAAAAGGCACATCAGTTAAATGCCCTGTGTTCTGCTATGTGTCTGTCAGAGGAAAGCCACTCATTTGTTAGCCTGCTGAAACTGCTTTGCATAGAAAATCTTGTGCTCGGGTCACAGGGTTCTGCCTGATCACTTGAAGCTGTAACCTTTGCCATTTCCTCAGTGAGAACGAACAAGAGTTGTTCCCTGTGCAAACTGCTGTGTTTGTTCATGACTTGGAAAAACAGATGATTTGCTGAGCTGTGTTGTAGGTAGATAGTTAAATGTTGCCTGGAGTTACTGAGTGTGATTTTCATGGATATATCTCATGCCCTAAAGAGTGACGTAAAGTGTTTATTGGGTTTGAATTGTTCAAAAATAGTTTCTCTAAATATTATGTATCATTTTCATCTGGCAGATGGAGTTGCAGAAGCTGCTATAGCGAGAGTTTGTTTGTGACATTTCATACAACCTGAGTATTGTGTGAAATTGGCTTAGCGAACCTCTAAAAGGGGGGTGCAGGCTGTAAAGCGAGGGTGTAGGAGTGATAAAGACCTAAGCACAGCATCTGGGAAGCTGGGGCAGTGCTTCCAGGCTGATGGAGGAGCATGTGGGGTGAAAAAGAAAATAAAAGAAAAACCAAAAAAAACCAACAAGGAGCAAGTCAATTTATCCGTTCTGTCAAAATGGCTACGATCAGCCAGGAGGCAAATGAATAAACGGATCAACAAGTATTTCACACTTGTGTGTTCTCGACAGGAAATCACAGATCTGAAACCAAATGTCTGGGACAAAGCTACCAGAAATAGTGGCAAAATACTCTGCTGTTTAGTCTGCATTTTAAACATTTTTAGCTCACAAAATTGAATTAAAGTACTGGAATAAAACAAGAACCTGCTACTACAGTTCCCAATTATAAGCAGAGATTAAAATAGTCGGAGTGGGTCTGTCAGCAGGACCCGGGTCCCCGCTGCAGTGTCCCCTTGCCTGCACACTCGAATGCATCATCTTGGCCCTGGTGATTGCTGCCGTCTTGTCTGCTCCCAAGCTTGCTGTCTAATTGCTGCGCTAACGGCAGCAAAAGCAGCACCAAAGATCACATCAGAACATGGAAATTAAATGCATAAAAACAGTAGGAGGAAAATAACTCTGAATTGCTAGAGGTGTCAGGACTGAAGAATCCACCTCAGAGCAGGCACCTCCTGTGTTCCTGGAGGACAGAGTGTCTGCCTGTGCGGCCATGTCACTTTGGGAGCTTCAAGGAAAGGAAATAGTGAGCCAATTAAACTTGTGTTTAATTTACATGTCTGCTGCTGAGCAAGTGCCTGATGGATCCAGGCGCATTTCTTCATGCATTAAGAAGCATTAATGTGTTTTTGCTAAGATGCTAACTGCAATTCTTGTGGGCTTTCTTCTCCTTTTCCCCAGTCTCACCTTTATCAACACTGAAAGGTTATAAAGAGCTTAATGAAAGGTAAATTCAAGCTTTGGAAATAGTGCATAAAAAAGAGTCTATAAATAGAAAATATATTAAACTGTATCTGGTGTTAAGGGATTTAATAATTAACATAGGTTGACTGAATTTCTTCTGTTTCACTTATCTGCAATGAACTTTTATCTTGAATCAAAATGTTCTTCTCCTGTGATTAGTTTTGTTATTAGATGTTTCTACACACTGATTAATACAACGGGAAAGCAATAGTTTACGTGCCCGAGTGTATACTTACTGAAAAAGAGTTTGCCATGAGGATGAAAGCAGTTTCTAATTTTCAGAATAATTTTGATTGATTTCTTAAAGTCAAAGTCTCTTCTACACCCATTACTTTATGATTTTTCAATTCTGACTCTTCTCTATAATTGAAGGCTTGCTAATAGACTTCATGGTAACTTTCCTGATACACTTCATGCTTTGAGTCCTTTTTGTGTAATAAACATGTCTTCCCTGGAGACTAAAACTCAGGGAGCTTTGAATGAGTTTTAAGCCTGAAACTTCGAAGATGTCCTTTTCTTAATAAATATTTTGAGAAGAGAACTCTTCCTCACTTCATTTCAGGCATTTTCAGGATCAACCTTCTACTCCCTTCTGCCTCTTGGCATAGTTAATTCTATCTCCATTTCTTGCTTATAGTATATCTAGAATTATTCTTACAGTTTATGCAGTCTGGGGGGATGGCAATTTGAAACATATGTTATTTTTGTTCTCTGCACTGCTTTGTTATGCCAAAGTATGCTTGATACTGCTTACTACTTTTTGGTATTAATTAGAATTTTCTTCCAATTATCTTTGGTTTTGTCTGGTAGCATTGCTATTGTTGATGCTATTTATTATTTAGGAACATTCCCGCAGAAAATACCGCCCTGTTTAATGCAAGTGGTTCTGGAAGGATCCTACTGGTGTGAGGACTTTTTATTCTGATGTATTAATTGGTGTGGGTCTGTGCTGTTTGGCGTAGGAGCCCACTGGATATGTTCAGACTACACTCGATTGTCCGATCTAACCAGAGCACCACTTCAGCACACACGGCTTGCTTCTCTGTGGTGTAGCTGTGTTAACCCAGGGCTCTGCATGAGGTGCTCAGCCCAGCAGATAAGGAGTACTGGAGCAGGCAGAGCTCACACCAACGCACCTGCAAGTCTCCTGGCATCCGAGATAGGTCACTGGGGTCTGACTGGGGTATTCTAACCGAGCTGGTTAAGAGCTGTTCTCAGCACACGGCAGCAGAACACACAACGTGGTATTTCTCAGCGGTTCGGTTCAACGGATGGTCGTTCACTGTCTCTGATATTTGTGTTTCCATGTCACATTTGTTAACCTTTGAATGCAAGAAACTCATTAAAGCAATTCCTCAGGCGCACATACTCCAGGCTTCCCCAGAGCTCTCTAGTCGCTACCAGATTAGTATCAGCGACAGCGAGAAGCGAATCTCCAAATGGGTTGATTGATAGCGAGATTAATGATCCTCAAGACTTCTGCCCAGGTTTATTATTTGGCGGCTTACAAATCTTTGCTTTCAGGGAGATGGGTGGGTAGGAGGACCAGCTGGCTGCCACCCGGTCTGTCTGTATTAGCGTGATGAGGTGACGTACGTAGCCCTGTCAGAGCAGTAGCATTAAGTAGTGTGTTTTCAGTGTTCTCATTATCTGCCAGGTACTAAATAATTTGCTTCCCTGCTCTTGGCGCCAGCTGCTCTTTTCCTTTGTGCTCTGCTGCCCAAGGTATCTTTTTGTGTCGTTTCTAATTGTGTTCTAAACAGAGTTAACAGAGAGACCATAAAAAAATTTTAAGTAGCTATTTCTTTACCAAATAGCCAGTGAAAAGCACCCACCCTCCAAACACAGTGATGAAAAGAGGAAGGAAATAATCACATTTTTTAATATTTTTATCCTGGCCCCAAATAAGCTAAACGTGAAATATGTCCAGCAGTGTTGGGAAATCTTCCTAGTTCTCCCATGCAGCTTTAGTCCAGGTGCACATGGACATGTCTGTTGAGAAAAAGGGAATTTCCACTTACTTGATATTTTAACAAACTGGCATTTCTGCATAAAGGTGGACAGGACCATCAAAACAGAGGAAAACAAAAACCTGTGGCTAAATTTTTAGCACATTTTTGTATTATGTTGCTTGGGATACCTAAAATAATTGTCAAATGTAATGTCCTGACATCCCATTCAGAGGAAGGAAATAATATTTTTGCAAAGGAAAGAGCAGTGCTCTTCCATTTGAAATTAAATAGGTGGGAGTAAGTAGGCATGTTCAGGTGAGTCCTCTCTTAGGTGGGATCACCTCTGTATTGTTTTTCTTACAAGATAGTTTTGATCCAGATGAATTATGCTTTTAAAGAGGTGTTTAAAAATACCTGTGTTTTAACCTCCCAGTGTGTGTCACCCTGTTTTTATTCCTTCTTTTCCCGAGATTCATCCCAAAGGGGATTCATGTCCTGAAATGGTAATATCAAGTATGGCAAATTTTGAGTTCTTGGAGGTGTTACTAAAAGCTTCTCTCTAGTAAGAGGCAATCTTCATTGATTACTGCAGTTCTTGTGATTACAGAACAACTCTTCACTTGCTTAAATTTAGCTCCCTCCTGTGTGAAAGTTTTAGGCGCCTTTTTAATATTACATGATGTTTAGGGCATTGGAAGTACACATTTTAGAGGAACTGCCTGAGGTATTAGTTGATTGGAAAAGGCATGTCTTTGTTTTCCTCTGTGATTTTCTAGTCTTTGTTATGAATGTTGCATTAAATAGTTGGCTTGGGGAGAGGAAAATGAATACGTCGGGCTTCCCTTTGGTTTTTAAAACCATGCCTAATTTTAAACCATTTTAAGATACCACCCATAGGTTTCTCTACCCCATTTTTGCCTGAAGACATTAAAGTTTCGAGTGGTAATGCATATAACCAGGGAGCTTGTTCTCTTGCAGTAGAAAATACTGATGAGTAAACCCATTCAGTCATCTGTAAAATTGCTGAGTGTATCCAACACATCTGTTATGGGTATTGATTAAAGCAGGAGGGGAAGGTCTGATGCTGCTAGCCCTGTCAGAGGTCACCCAGAGAGTAATTAGCTACCAAGCGTTACAGGGCCAAGTGTCATCACAAATAAGGTTTCTCCATCGCCTTTGCAGTTCTCCAGGGGCACAGGGAAGATGGGACAAGGAAGCGTGGAAAATGTTTGTGCTGAGTTAAACTAAGATTTATCCAGTTAGGATTTGTGGTTAAAGAGCTTTCTAAGTGCATTTCTGCATTGGCCACCTGGGCGCTTTCTGGTCATGCAGCTGATGAAGCAGGGGGAAGGACTTGAAAGCAGCTCATCCTAGGGTGTGCTGTCATTTCTTAGCTGTTCAATTGTTTGAATACCCTTCTAAAAATTATTATTTCTTGTATAATAATACGGTATGTGATCTAAATGGGCGACTAGTCTCTGGTGCAGGATAGGATCTCAGAGGATCAGGAGAAGAGTATTTTTAATTTTGTGGAGAGCTGTGTAGTCAGCTGGCAAATTTAGGCCATAAATATTAAATTAGCTGTCTTTCTATGTCAGAAATCCCTAGTCTTGTTTGCAGATTAGTTTTTCAGATGGACAATTTTACTAGTGGTGTGTTCTTCATCACAAATAGTCTTAAAGTCTTACCCTTTTTTTTCTTCACCACCTACCTTTTCCCAGCCTTTTTCCCATCTTTATTTCTCCCTGATACTGCAGAATGTGTGGTTGGACTGGTGATTAGCATTTAGATCCTTTTAGCTTTTGTGAGACTGTGTGGGTACACAACAACTCACTAATGTGAAAGAACATTTCCCTTTGCCCAGAGGAAGTCCCCTGAAAGGGACAGTCTACTTCTCACCAGTCTGTCTAGGAAAGGATGCCAAGGGTTTGGCACACTGTGAGCTTCTGAAACTCATCCAGGTACCATATAGACCTCTTCAGTTATCATGTCTGTGCGATGCTTAACACTGCTCAAGAAGATTAAAGGCAGAAACTGTGGAGAAGGCAAATCATCTTTGGATGGGATATGCAGGACAGTCAGCATTATTGTAGGGAAATATTCCTTCTTTTTCAGCTTTCCTTTATTCTCTTGGCTTTTAAGCATTCCTGCTCTGTATATCCTCTGGTAGCTCCAGTTTGGTTAGCCTTCACTGCCTTACCACTCCAGCATAGCACAGGTTCTTTTATAACTCAGCTTTTGAATTCTGATCATTAGGCATTAAGACCTGGGAAGGAAAATAATTGTAGGAAATTAGGGCAATAGAAGCCATTATCTGGCCAAAAAAGAGTAAATGCAGATGCCCCTCTGATACAATGAACATAATATCACTGCTCCATGCTGGTCACTTATTCATATTCATAAGATCATCTTTTTTCGTGTGGTTTTCTCTTCTCTTTTTCTTCTTAACGCTTGAGTCAGTTTTATTGCTCATAAAAATCAGTGACTGATGACCCCAGCTAGAGCAGTGCAGACTGCAGACAGCTGTTGTCCAGGCTCCCATCCACTGCTCTGCTGGTGACATGGTCGTGATTTGCAGCACTTCTGTTGTTCTGTAGTCTGCAGCTCTTTTCTGAGGACTCATTGCCAATTCTGACAGTGACAAATGCTTGCCAAGGAATAGTGAAGCTAGTTTAAAGTGCAGAGCCATGTGTTACTAGTACACTTGACTGCATACATACTCTGGTTTTGGTGCCAGCAGAAACGAATCTTAATTGTGTCTCCTGGAAAACATGCAAAACAGTTCAATGAGAATCTGAAGCATCTTTTCTTCTATTGAAAGTGAGAGTGAATGTGCAGAGGTAGTGAAAGGGATCGTTTTCTGTCTTTGGATGCTTCTTTAGAAGTTATTTGCAGACACGCACACCCCCTGCCCTGTGGTGGAGGAGCATGGTGAATGAATGCCTAGATCCAGGTTGCATTTGATAAAGACTAAGCCATGTCCTGTGCAGCCAGGTTTGGTGGTCCATTACAGATCCTGGTTTGACTTTTGTTCAGCCTTGACTATTCTGCCCACCAGCTAAGGGCTGTGTGTGAAAGTAGGGTGGCTACAGGGACTATTGGCCTCTTCACTAATAAATGTACATTCTGCAGAGCTTCTCTTGGTGGAAGGCGGTTTCTGGACGAAGGGTACCCAGAGGACAAGGTTTGCCCTGCTCCAACAGCAGTGAACAGGCCTCAAGGACCCTTTCAAGCCATCTGCCCCCAAATTGGTCATGCTTTAGGAGGTAATGACCCAAGAACAGAGTAGCTGCAAGAAACCAGAAGCCTAGAGCTCCTAGATGCTATTACAGAAATAAAGTAGTATTAATCTGGCTAGCCTTGGAGAGGGAATACACACTGCTTCAGCCAACAGAAATGGCTGGAAGGAGCAGATCCCTAGTGAACAAGGGAACGATGAATGTGCCAGTCATTTCAGCCTATGAGGCAGGACAGGGCTCTTGGCTGTCCCCAAAAGTGAAGCATTCCCCTTTGATTTTCCCTCTGCTCAGCCACTGTCCTGGTTTGAAGCCAGCCACTTGTAGTGGCAATCGCTTCCCCCTCTGCAGTAACCCCTTGCTCCTTCTCTCCCTGCCTCAGCTGCTCCAGAGCAGCGCAGATCCCTCGCCTGTCAGCACGGATCAGGGAATGCTGCCCGTGCTAGACTGAGTAGGGAGGAGTAAAGCTGCCCTCAGAGCTATTCCCAGCGCTCCCATCGACTGCCGTGCGTGCTGTGTGTTTGTATTGGAGGCAGTATTAACTAAACACTGTGACACTATCTTCTATGTGAAAATAAAATGTATCCATGCTCTCAGGCCATTATGTGATCTGGTTCTCCCTCTTGCTTTTAGATGAGTATAAAGGAGAAGCTGCTTGAGGTTTATTAACTAATAACCAAGGAGACCTGTTTTGAGTGTCAGAATCTCATGAGGCATCTCTTCTTCTACAGAAGCTAATCTGGTATTTTTGCTCAGTGGAGATGGAACAAGCATTTAACCCAGCTAATCAGGACCATCTCTTGGCATATTTTTATGCTTGTGGCTGGATAATAAGGTGCTGCTGCTCCCTGGACTTTGCATCCCGTCAGTTTGCTTTAATGACCCGCTGCAGAAAGATCCTGAGCAGGGGGATGCTCTCCCTCCCATCAGCTTTGCATTCCAGACCCTGCCTCTAGTCCTTCTCCAGGGAGATGCTAATCTTGCCGTGTTTTACTTTCTGTGTTTTGGTCCATATGTGACAACTGTGTGTCTGATCACCACAATCTCGCACGGTTATTGTACCCCAGGGAAAGGGAACCAAAAAAACATATGGGCCTAGAGAAAACGATGTGCTTCATTGCACACAGGCGTTATTTCAGAGACAACAGACTCTGGTATTTTGCAGAGTAGATGTGGACTCTGAAATCTTCAGGAAATGAAATCAAGGCTGTGATTTGCTTTTCCTCAACCAGTGCTGCAGAAATGCAAGAATTATTCTAAAATTAGTGTTTCAGTTGTTAAGATTTTAATAATCATTTGTGCCATTGACAGGTCCCGATTGCTCATTCACTAAGGACTGCAACGCTCAGGAAAATATCTGGATTTTTTTCTGCTGATGGTGTTGGTTTCCTGAGCAAATGGGCACACAGGTGCAAACACCTGCACTTGTGTACACGCTGGGGTTAAAAGTTACAGGCTGAAGTTCTTGTGTGAAAACAGTTGTAGACTTGCACCTTGTCTAGCTCTGCGTCCACTCCCACCTCTCTCCACGGCTGCTTCTCCGGTAACTCAAAACAAGCAATTTTCTGCTCTCATCCTTTTCCTTTATCCAGCCTTCCCCATGTACGCACACAGATTTACTGCAGCCTCTTGTAGCCTTAGCAACTGCTGCTGCTTAAGGTTTGTATACTGAGGGAAACGTAATGGGTAGAGGAAATGCTGGGGGATTGAAAGAGCATCATAAACTGAGGAAGAAGGCAGACACTAAATTGTGTGAAACGCCTTTCAGTAGCCTTGATCCCAGCTATATCAGTATTTATTGCTTCAGCTATACATGAGTTTGCAAAAGGCTCTTCTTGGGCCCCGGTGTCACCTCACCCAGTCAGTCCCAGCCTGAAAGTGGACATTATCTAAACTGGAGGCCTGAAGTCATCTGCCTGGCATCCCGAGATGTGTGTTCCCTCCTGGGGCTGCAGAGAGAGGTGCAAGAGTAGGAAACAGACCTAGCAGAGCCTGCTGGAAAATTCATCCAGGGAGTCTGTGAAACCTATTGTAAAAGTTCTTTTAAAGTTCAATCTGCTTTATCCTGCTCTCAATTTCGAGCCTACATAGTCCCATCAGTGCTGCCTTCTGCTGTCATCGGGTGCCCCGAGACATGGAGGGAGTCGCCAGGACAGGGATGTGATGGCCTGAGCCCAGCGAGCTCAGCTGTAGAGGCTAAGCGTGGAATATTTATAGCAATTACGAGCAGTGAAAAAAGAGCTTGAGAGGCATGTCTTCACCTAATGTGCTAGTATCCAACACTGTGAAGTAATGAGCATGCTGTATTTTTATTTATGTATATATATATATGCATAAGACAAGAGGGTGTTTTGGCATGTTTGTGACTTAAGAGAACCTTCAGACAAATTCCATGGTGACCGCCTTTTTAAAGCAGCTACAGAAAGTCTTCCAGGAATAAAATCTAGAATTGTTAATGACATTAATGATTGCAGAAAACTTTACTATGTAAAATACTCATTTAATAGCTTGTTATTCCAACATGGTGCTCGGCAGAGATATGCTGGACTGGGTATTCAACTATCATGGCCATCACGGGCCTCACAATATCACACAATGTGATTATCCAACACAATTACATGTTTTGAGGCTATTAAGAAAAAGCTGTCTTCTGGCTGCATAAAAAACCCCATAATGCCAGCCTATCAGAGCCTCTCAGAGTATAAAGTAACAAATTGCAAAAAATAATTGCTTTTCTTAAGTATCACCAGCTTTTAAAAAATCCCGTAAATCCCTACGTAAAGGTCTGTCTTTTTATCAAACACCTTCTTAAGGCCTTCATTACTGGGAGAATCCGTTGAAGGATTTTTGTAGTATTGACTCAAGGGAAAGAGTCCCAAATACATCAAAATTGGGAGCATTTTTGCCTGTTTCATATTCATAGTTTCTTCTTTATGTGTGACTGATTTATTCTGCTGCGTGCCCCCAGGGTGTGCATTGTCCAAAATAAAGGCTGCCAAAAAGAAATGAGAACAGGGAGCAAGTAGGGTGGGGGGAGTTCAAGTGGTGTTTTTAAATGCTGTGAGAGTACTGCACGTCTTGCATCCTCGTGTGTGAATTCACCTTATGGTGTTTCTTAACAAAAGCATACTCGCTAAATAAATAACTTCACTACAATGCAAGACATCGTGCCTGAAAATAGAAAGCTGCTCCGAGACAATTATTCCATGCTGTGAGATCCACTCCCTCCTGCTTCTGCATTGTCTTAAGTTGTACTTGTGCTGCCATAGCATGTGCGTGCATTGTAAAGTGCTGTGGAAGTACAACAGCGTAGAAAGCAAGCACCCCTGATTATTTAGGTTCTGGGGTTTTTTTGCCTAAGAGAGCGGTTTGATTTTTAGTGACATTTCTGCTCTCTGGATGTGTGGATGTTGTAAACAAAGGGAGCACAAATTACTTTGACAAAGTCAGCAAAGCCGGCTCAGCAGAGTGGGCTCGCTATGGAGAGCACAGTGCCCAAATTACAGAGAAGCCGACTGCAAGGAGGAAAGTTAAAAGCCACTACATGCAAACGCGTTTCGGCGAGGGAACCGGCAACTTGACAAAAGGCACAGCTCCTGAGGCCGCCCCCAAACTTTGGCTAGGTGTTGGAGCAGTTCGTAAGGGCTGCAATGAGGGGGATCTTTCTGCAGTGGGAACCTATTGTTAAGCACCCCGACAGATGAGAGCAGACCCTTCTCCTGCCACAATAGCTGCTCACACCAAGCAAGACTCATTAAATATTCAGTTCCAGCCTCAAGCAGCTCATTAAGTCAGCAATGAGCAGTGACGCTGGTGTTGGAAAACCCTGCCTCAGTTAATATCACCATGCAGAGTCTCCTCGGATCTCTTGATGTTATTCTGCTCAGTACCTTTTCTGTGATGACCAGCTTGTGCTCTCTGCTTTGCGTTAAATACAGGTAAAAAAAAAAAGTCAGGTGGATTTAAGTTCTCCTATTCTCTATAGGCCTTTTCAGAGACGAGTCCTGGGGCCCAAGCTAAGTGTCTATTGCATTTTTCTGTGGCAGCGTGTGTAAGGCAAGTTTGCAGGAGGAGGATGGGATGAGGGATGGATGGCTTTAGTGTTAAAAAGCAAGCAAACAAAAACCTGTAATGTTTGAAGGGTAACTTTCATAGCAGATCATGACGTGCAGCAGTTCCAGATGGTGTATTACTGTCTGTATTCCTGTTCTTACACAGCAGAAACACTTTTACAGTAAGTGTATTTTCCCTGGAAATGCTAGTGTCCTCAGTGGATTTTGGTTTGAACTGTATGCTGAATTTGTTTCTTGTTTGCAGAGTTTTTTTCTGAAGGATGTGTTTGAAACCTGTTTTGCAACTACTAACTTTTGTGGGTGTAATTTCATATCCAGTGGTACTTGCAATAATATACAGAGGTATTTATGATGGGTGGATGTCAGATGTCATATGAATTAGACACACCAGAATCAGGATTGTAACTACAGAAAACGCACGTGTGTTTTCACACATTGATGTTTTAAAGATGTAATGTCAAAGTATGGAGCGGAAATGAAACAGAAATGGAGAAGTAGAACATGTGCAAAAGTTTTCAGCTGTTTTTTCAGAGGGCAGTTTTTCACACCTATTTTTTTTTCTCTTTCCTTTAACAGAAAGTGTTTTCAGACTGCCCATTTCTATGTTGAGGACAGCAGTTCCCCCCGTGTGGTCCCCAATGAAAGTATTCCCATTATACCTATTCCAGGTAAGACGAGCTTAATCTCCTGTGTTTGTGCTGCTTGGAGTCTCTTTTAATTACATAGAGAAGAGAAGGTTATGCTTCTGATAAATCACGTATTTTTGGTAGAAATGTGTTGTATTGGTGCTGCTTCATTTAATTTCAGGATCTTTGCAGTGGGGTCTGAGTGCCAGTGCTGTGTTTTTCCATAGGCACCTCTCCCACGTGGTTTTAATAGAAATTTCAGAATAACCTTTGTAAAATGTCAAACACATGAGTAACACTTCTTAAAAACACTGAGGCATTGCATCCAGGGTGAAACCAGCTGCTCTGTTGCGGCGGGTTGCAGACAAGGGATATGCAGCTCCACTGCTGTCTCGAGACAGGCGGGCTCGCTCCCCGCTTTCAGCGTATGCAGAGCTAGTGGGTCTCAGGCAGGAAAGCAAGACGCAGGGATAAGCAAGCAATCTCAAGTAAAGTCCAAAGCCATCTGTTAATTTGGTATTAATCAAGTTTACCAGAGGTCAAATTCTCCTCTGGGCTATGTGGAGAGTGAAGCTGGAAGCAGAGTTTCTCTCTTCTGTCTTCATGAGGCATTTCCCCTGGGAATTATTAAGTGCAGGATCCAGCTCCCTTTAAGCAGTGATGACAGTGAGCAGCTTGATGTTACAGGGGCCTTCTCAGCTGCTGCCTCGTTTGGTGTTGGTCAGTTCCACAGACAGAATTAAGATACCCAAAATGTTGTATTGACCTAAGCCTGTCAAACTTGTTGCTTCAAAGTGTTCAAACTTTCCTTGTTGTGTTCTGTAATTTGTGTCATGAAGATAGGGTTACATTTGCAGCTAATTAGGTTCATTTAAAAAAAAATAAATTGAAAGCCATCTCTGAGAGACTGAAGAACATGCTGCTTAGAAAAGTGAAAGAATACAGTCACATTTCCCTTGATTTTACTCAGCAGACGTGTGACTTCTTTCTAGAAGAAGTCTTTCAGAGTACCCATGGGAACTAATATGAAAGGTTAGCTGTTGCCTTCCTCTGAAAACATTAGGCAGCTTGCCTTGGAGACTGATCCTGTGCCACCAAAAATAAAAGAAAACATGCTATCATCTCCTCACCTTTCTGTGGCAGACTAAGATGCATGTCCTGGCCACCTCACTACCTTAGTAAGGAGCCTCCCTCCTTCTTCAGGGTAACATGAGACAAGAGGTTTTATTCTTAGATCACTTGTGATGAGTTATCCCAGAAGAACCTGGTTAATTGGAGAGCTCCCTTCTCCCTGCTCTAAAATCAGGAGGAGCACTTCCCTCTTGGGGCTGCTTTTTGGCATTGTCTCACCATGCCCGCTCTTGTGTGTTACCTCCTTAGAGCTTGTTAGTAGAGAAAAATTCCAGCTGTGCTGGCTTTTTTCAAAGATGGGAGATACTGCCTGAAAAGATCTTGAAGCTCTGCTAAACACTTTCTTTGTTGGGAGCTGTAGAAGAGGCCTGTTTTCCCCCATATACCTGGTGCTAAGTGACAGTCTTCTTTGACGTCAGCTGCTGCTCCTACATAGGCAGCCCACTGAAATGCCATAAAAATATTAAATTACAAAATTCTCCTTTGAACTGATTGCAACTGATGACATGATAAACCTCTGAACTCTTCCTCTGGAAGCTGCCAGAGAGTGTGAGAAAATCTAACTTGCCACGTTGATCCTAGAAGCAAAATATAAGTAGCGTTTTTGCAAAAGCAAGTTTTTCGGAGTAACCCCGTTAGGTTGTGAAACCCAATCCTTACAAAAGAAGTTTGAATAGATCCCTGTGGAACCATGCATCTACCTCCTACAGTTCAACGGACCAACTTCTACTCTCGGTTCCATGCAAGCAGCCAAACGGATGGCAATTTAGAGCAGTGTGTCTAAAGATGTTTAGTATGTTTGCCAAGGCCCATCTACAGCATGCCGTGAGCTGCCGGTTGGAGGGAGCTGAGTGGGTTTGGGTTGGCTGGTCCTGGCCCAGGTGTGGGGTGGCTCTGCCAGGTGTCTGGCAGGCAGGTGTAGCGATGCCCTGACGCAGCTCGAGAGGTTTCCGAAGCAGCGCTGGTGTGTCTGCATGCCACTGCTCTGCTCCATGACATGTTGGCATGCTCAAAGGTAGCTTTTGTGTTTAGTTCTTGTGCCAAATTCTGCTTCTGTTTAGACAAACCCTCGGTTTTCTCAGGTCTGTGAACTCTCAAATCGATCTGCCAGCTGCTTGCAATAGGCATGCAGTGCAGCTTTTCAGGTCCAAAATCTAAAAAAAAACCCATTTTCTTGTAAAGGAATGATTTTACCCATTTTTCTCTTCCCCTTCCCATGGCATACGTGCTTAATTATTGTGCACGAAGCCACATCACCCATAGGTATGTGCTTATCTGTGCAAATTTGCTCTGAGACCCAAATCATTATCATTATTCATAATTATCTGCACTGCTTGATCTAGAGAAACACAGGACAAAGGAGATATCATTAACTGAGTCACCCACTGGATATTACAGCTGAGGTATAAATCTAAACTCACATAAGCCCTGCGCCTGACAGTAATGCATCTGTAATCAATGGCAGATTTCTGAAACTCCCCTGCCATTCTGCCCAACCAAATTATTTCTCCATATCTTTTCCCTTTGCCTCCACACTCAGTTAATTTTGGGGACTTCCATATCATCTTTGCCTGTATCTCTTCGCTGTAACATTTGGTCATAGCGAGATCTCTTTCTGTTCCTGTTTGGAGGGTTTTTTTCATTGCTGAGTCAATAACCAGTTAAAACATTCCTGGACTTGATCCATTTCAGTAGAGTTGGGTAAGTCAGAGTAACAGCAGTGTTGTAGCTGCAGATGTGCATGTTTACAGTGCTGCAAAACAAAATGCATCCATCATCATTTTTCCTTTCTTCTCATTGCAAGACCTGCTCCACACTGCAGTGCAGAAGACACCTCTGCACACCTTAGATGATATGAAATAGTGTAACTAGAACAAATTCTTCTTCTACCCTCCTCCTCCACTCCTTTGTTTCAGAGCTTTCCTTCTCTTGAGTGGTGCATTGTTCTGGAGCTTGCTGTGGCTTTACTGGTTCCTTGCCCAGCCCTTGGGCACAGTGGACACTGTGGCACCCATGTCAGCAGGACTTGATGTGAGATCAGTACGGAGGCACTTGAGGCTTGACCCTCTAGCAAGACTCAAAACTGAGTAGTCTTGACTATAGTCCAGGGAACCATGGCTCATAAAGAATGCAGTGGCTGGCCAATGCAACTGATTGGTTCAGCCTTTTATTCCAGATGTCTGTCACCATTTTCAGTATAAGTGAAGCATCCCAGATGTGATGCCAGTCTTTTCTGCTGTCTAGGCTGCAAGACTCAGGGGCACTTTCCAGTGCTTGGATCAAGGTGCACACAGATTTAGATGTAAAGGGCAGTACATGAAATTTTTAACTAGTACTGGGGTTTATGGATACTGTATTTAAAATAACTACTGGCAGAATCTGATGGAGAAACATTCTCCTGCTTCTTCAGGAATTACTCAGTGTGGGTGCATGAGCCCAGGAAATAGGGGAGCAGCCAAATATGCTGCAGCAAGAAAGGTGTCTTGAGCACCTTGTGCAGTCATGCAAGGGAGTGAAGTCCAGTGCGGCCATCACCCCTCTTCATTTCACTCTGTCTCCTCATGTTTACAAGGCCTCCCATCAAAAATCCGTCTTGTTAACTCTTAGCTTCTGTTAAACCCCCTTCTTTCTTATTCCTTCATAATCTTGGTTGTCTTCAACCTTTCCTGACAAACATCAATGGTTAGACCTGTATTTCTTTACATGCTCAGTTCCCACACTTCTGTTCTCTTCTGGTGGCATCCACCCTGTGTCAAGCTGTTTCTATTAAGAGGCCGTACCAAGAGGTATCTCATTTGACAAGGAAACTGCAGGTTCCCAGGAGAGGTGTGGTATCATGCTGTTTTCTGCTAAGAAGTCGCTGTCTTGAGTTGCATCACTAAAGAGCATCGGGACGCATCTGTGGCCACTACAGTAACAGTGTACTGAGCACAGTGATCCTCTCTCTCTGCTAGAGACTGGTGAGGTATGAGGAAAAGTGCTAACTGCAGCTGAGGACTTATTTCTCAAGGGCATGAAGCTCTTCACTGAGCACAGAGGTAGTGCTCTTCAGCTGTTTAAGACTTTATTTCTGCTTTCTGCTCCCTGCGGATTTATGTTCCAGCACCATATTGTGAATTGTACCTATCTTCAGCTTCAATTAAATTCATGAATGCAATATCGCAAACACAGCCATCCTCTGAAGCCAAGAAAGTATCAAGGTATTTTAGGGAACATCCACCTTCCTTTTTCTGTGCTACAAACTGCAGCTCCCCAGCACACAGTAAAATTTACGGTATGGTATGTAATCATGGTACTTGTATGGAGGCTTCAGGAGTAAGTCAAATCACCCAAAAACGTGTTTTGCATGGTGGGCATGTGAAATGCAGATAGATCCTTCTCTGAGAGCTATTGAACTGAGCTGCAGAGCCCTGGAGTTGAACCTCCATGTGCTGAAATGTAAGGTATGCATGTAATTCCGTGACACGGCTGGGACCTGAGGAGGCAAATGTATGAGATGAAAATTGTATTCTTTAGCAGGCAGCACCAAATAAGATCATGTTTAATGTCTGAGCTAAGGGAAAATTCACATTATTTCATTCTCTTGGACTAAAATTGGCTTTTTGCTTAAAGGGAAGAAGTGTATTGCTATTACATTTATAATTAATGATAACCTGATCTAAGATTTGTACAAGCAGATTTAAACTGAGCTCTTATTTTGACACATATAAAATTTTATCATTAACATCTTTATATTCCTGACTGACACATGGCTAATAGCATTGTAGTAGATTAAATCTTCAAGCGAGAGAGATGAATGTAGCCTCAATATTGCCCAGGTGATTTTTCATATTCTGGTTTTTCATGTGTCACCCCTCTATCAGAAACCTGCCCTTGGGTTCATTTGACTTGGTTACAACAAATAGATAGCAATTATTTTGCTGGAAGGACTTAGGTGTTTTTCTTTCTGCATGCCTACCTCTGCAGGGCTTCCAGAGGTGTTCATGCCTCTCAAATGTTTCCATGCCTTTTCATTTTGAAAGGCGTTTTTATTAAAAACAGTACTGGATAAACACATAATTACAAAAATGTAAGCATTAATGAGAAATGGTGTCCCCAATAATCAGCTCTTAGTAATTTATTATTGATTTAATTTATAATCTGTCTTAATTACTGAGGTCAGCAGCTTTAGGAGGATGCCAGCCTTGAAGGACTTCGGCAGGTAGTTTGTGATCTCCACAAAAAGCAGACACCTGCTCAATACTAAAGGCTTTTTAATGACTTTAGAGTATCATAAATTAATTGATATGCTATACAAATAAAACTGTTCTTATATTTCTGGCCATTTTTTATACAGAAGGCAATACAATCAGTCAGAAAAATAAATTATTCCAAGTGGCTTTGGTTGCATTCTTACTCTAAATATTTAAGAAAGGAAAGCCAATATACTGTGGAATTAAAGGCTCTGACTATATTAACATGTATAATTCAAATGCATTAAATCTGAAATGGTTTGAAGGAAGCTGGGCACCACCCATTTTCACATGCAGGATTACTCATGGAGTCCAGTGTTCGTGTGAGCTAGGGCAGGATTTGGCCATGGAGTTGCCACTTCAGATTCAGTCAGGGACAAAATCTGAGCTGCATGGGAAGTTTCTGATCCCAGTAAGTGTGTGCACTTCACAGGACGTGCTCAGTCTGTAGGCTTAGGGATTTTTGCCAAAGCTACTCTGCAGAGGTGAACACCTGCCCTCAGCCAAGTTCTCCAGTTACCTCTGCTGGGGCAAAGTTTTACCCAAGGGCAGGCTGCTACTATCAGCACATTCTTTATCATCAACCACTTTATGATCAACCACTTTTCTAGAGACAGATGAAATACAGACGTATTTGGGCTGTGTGTTGTGTGCACCTTCATACTGCATGGGACAGCTGCATAGATCCCATTTCAAACTGGACCACGAGTGCCCCGTTGCTATTAGTGGAAATGAACCTCTGGGGTTTGCACTCCACAGGGTTACTTGGGTGCAGCACTGCATGGGAAGGCAAGCTTTTGCTACAGCTCTGCAGCCTTCAGTCCTAATACGTACTGTAGCTTATGGGATGGCTGGAAGACTCTGTTTTAAGTAACATGCATCCAAAATATACTGGTCCTTGGTATTCCAGCTGCTTACAGAATTTTTCCATCCCTCTTTGTAAAAAAAATAAAAAACCATGAACCCCACTGAATGTGGTTAACAATAAAATAAGTATTTTTAAAATGATGGGGTTGCAGTCAGTGTTGTCTCCAGCAGTGGAGAATAAGAGGGTGAAAGATGAATAGACATCCCAGGGTTGAGTGCTGCTGGGAAGAGAAGGGTGTTTGTTCTCTATGGATATGGGAAAACAGTTGTCAGATATGTATTTTTTCAGTCAGTTAAGAGGACAAATCCAGTCCTACCATGATCCTACCAGTAGATACTGCTTTCCAATTGGGAAAGCTTTTTTGCAGCAGGTGAGAATAGTGAGGATACACTATTGAGAGTGGATTCTCCAGGATTAATGTCACGAACAATGTGACTGGTTTCACGATTGTCATAAGCCAGGTTAGGTTTGTGCTGCCTTCAGAAAGGGCAGTTTCCCTGTCACTTCACTGCTCTTCGTGCTAATAGTAGGATCAACCCACCTACCCCACTGACAACTAATCCTTCTTCCCCATCCCCACAAATCAATTAATCCTTTCTTACAGTCATCAGCCAGATCAGCAGGCTGATTCAGTTCACTGCTCAGCCCCTCAGACAGGGAGATGGGAGTGGGAGAATCCCCTCGTCCTTTGGCTGAAGCCAGCTGTGAAGAGCACACCGAGAATTGATGGAGGTGCTTCTGCAGTGCCCGGGATGGTGCAGGGCTGCTGAGCAGTGCAGTAAGCGGCTGCTGTCGGAGCAGATGGGCCAAGCCACGTGACAGCTATGGCACATGAATCCAGGTGGCTTTGCAAATGAGAGACTGAAGTGCAGTGACTAACAAACAAATGGAATAAGCTTTCACGTTAAAAGTAAGGCATAAATACCAAGAGTATATTGGATTTAGTAGACTGGGTAAGGTAATAGCTGAGAAACAGAAGCATTTACAAACGGAATGAAAGACACAGGAGAATTTTCTTACCGAGACTTCTTCATCTGTGTCAAACATCTGCTCTTCAAAACCACCAAAACTCCAAGCTAGACAAAGGTAATACAAGGAAGCACTTTGGATCTGACCTTCTGGATTAATTCTTGACCCAAACCCATCTATTCCAATCCAGTGCCACTGAGCTATCCAGTGAGCTCTCAGGCTGTAAATGAATCAAAATGAATCTGAGATCTTATTATGTGGAAATGCCATCTCTGATACGATATCCCATTTTTCTTTTTAAATTGGCCCCTATTACTTTAACATTACAGAGGCACCTTATTTAGTGTGAGATGGGGAAGATCCTTCCTGGTAGGATTACTAATTATCCAAACTTTAAATGTAAACCTGTTCTAGCCTTACGGCTTCCATCCACTCTGGGGTTCTTTTGAAGGTGGCTGACTTCTAAAGGAATGTATTCCATATTCTCTGTTGCCATTGCCATTTCTTTGAAACAAACTCAACTTTCTTCTTGGCATCCTCCCTTTGGGGCAGGAAATGAGCTCTGTTGTGGTCCCCTTCAGTTTTGTGTCTTTAAGTCTTTTCTCAGACACTGGTCTTGGACCAGCAAGTGAAGATGGGAACTTCACCAAAGTGTTAAATATCCAGTATAGTAAAAAACATAACCCCCACCTCTCAGCTTCAGTCCTGTCTGGTTATAAAGAGTATTACTATACGTTATATTATTTATAATAATAAATATGTGTAAAATGATTTTAAAGTTCTGTATTTTAAAGGATGACCTTTGCCCCTGTCCATCTAAGATTACTTCTTTCTCCACATCACACAAAGGGTTAGTACATTAGTATGGTGGCAGATTCAGCTCATCTTTTGTAGTGATGTAAATCCAGAGTCACTTTATTGACAGTAATAAAACAGATGGCTAAACCCAAGCTAGACAGAACTGTAATTATATCTGCAGTATTAGAGATGCAGGTATGCTATTAGAACATTTCCCTCTTCTCTTTGAATAATATGCAGGTCTTGCAAAGCTTAAGCATCTTACTGATGATATCAAATGTCACTCTGGCTTCTGGATGGGGAAAAGTATATGGTGCAAAAGGGAATATGCACAGAACGACTATGAGAGCTCCTAATTAGCCATTATAGGATTCCATTAATCTCTCCAATCGACTAAAAGAATTATAGTCATCGAAGTCTATTTGTCTTAAGATGGAAAGAAGGCTTAACCAAAGCCTTTGGACTGATGATAGTGCAAGGAATTCTGTGCATCTAGCTGCATCTGTTGGTTCTCTTAGAGAAGGTCACAGCCATCTTCAGATAATGTCAGAGCAGATACCAATACAGAGTGCTGAGTATATTAGTACATATTTTACCAGAGGTCTGGCAAGCTAGCATGTACCCCATGGCTAAGCATGCATGCACCCCAGCTAGGGTAATTCTTGCTCCTGGGTGGGAGTTCGGACTTGGAGGTCAGGAATAGAAAAATACAGACCCAAATTACTTTAACACTTAGTGTAATACTTTTCTGTTCCATTGGTTAGAGACTGTATCAGGTACAGCTCCATTCTTATGGCTATCAGCAGGGGCAAGATGGGGGTGCAGCTGGGAAGCATATTTTAATCGTCCTAATGTGGAACAATCACATTTGCTCCGACATGATTTCCCTGAGTTTATAGGCAGCTTCAGCAGGACAAGGTCCCTCTCACCCAGTGAGCTTCTATGTCAACAGTATTTCCTATTTAACTTGTTTAATCTTTAATTGTTGCCCGTGTTGTCGGTTGATAAGAAACTGGATTGGGTTAAGACTTCTGGAGGGAATGGGAAGTGCAAATGCAGAAGGGGAAGAAGGGAGGAGAAGCAATAAAGGACACTGAACAAGAGAGGAGTGAATTAGCACTGGCTATAAAGGTGGAGACATACTGCCACCATGCAGTGATGATGATAAAAAGAAAACTAACCATATTTTGCCATGGATCTCTGGTGCAGACCCATCCTTGAAATTGGTGGGAATTCAATGGACCGGAGAGCACGTTATCTCTAATGTATTTTTTGGCTCACAGATCACAATTAAAATTAAATTCTGCCTTCTGCAAAATTAAATTGGACACACTGGTCTGCTGCAGTGAATCCTTGATCTCAGTTGGTCTCAGTTGAGCTAGACTACTCAAGGAAAAAAACAAATGATAACTATGGAACTTTTCTTCTGAGAACATGTGAAATTGCTATCATAGTACAAGTTATTTCCAAGGAAATATAAGTTGTATGGGTTAATTTTCAGGAAGAAAGATTGTTTTACAGGCTCTTACTCTTCACTGTTGTTCCTATAGAACATCCCATTCAAATGTCTTGGCTGCAAAAATATTAGTACAGATACTGTTATGGGATGATGATGTTCTCAATATTACATAGCATAAATGTTATCACTTAAATATTTTAAAGTGCCAGTGTTTGTGCGTGCTGCAGATTTTTGCTTAGATGAGCGTACACTTGTCACATGTTTTGAATTCTGTATTATTCAGTAAATGAGCATGTGGTTAATTAAAGTAGCATTGCTACACTGGGAGGTGATCAGATTGCAAACGTATCTTTAACAATTGGGTCTTGTAAATAAAATAGAAGAGAGTTGATTGAAATCTGAAAATGTCAATAGATGCAAGAAGCCACCTTAGAGCATTACCTGATAAAATAAGAGTAGAGAAGTAATGACATGGTCAATATTAACTGCCATCAGCTGGAAAGAAATCAGATTGTCAGTGATCTATAAAATTCTTGCCAAAGTAGAACCTCATTTACACATACAGATCTTCATACCCTTTGCTAAGAAAAGCATATGTGACAGCTTAGAGGTTTTAGCTGCCAAAGATCTTTCACTCTGAATACAGTAAATGTCACATCTATTTATTTATCGTTAAATTTTGCTAAGTATCTGTAGAAATATTTGGATTTTTTCTATCATAATGTAGATGTTTAAAAGGAAAAGAATCCAGATTATAATGCAGCTGTAGCACCAAACCATATGGCTGCTAAATGGGAGCAAAAAATACACCACTGAATTACTGGGAGTAAACATAAACTGGATGCAATCTTCAGAAGAATATTAAATGGAATATATAAATACCAGAGCATTGCCATAAAATCATGCAATCAGACAATAGTAGCCATCAGGCAATAGATTATTTCACACACTGAAAGTAATCACAGTTGTATAGCAATTTACATTTTCTAAATGCCAGACTGAAAATATTAACTAATGAATCTTGGCGAGCAGAGTGTTTCTACCAACTGCAGTGGTGGCTGCAACAACATGCAGGCCTTTTTTAAGAGAGACAAGGAAAGAGAAGGCACCTATCCTGTACCCCAGCTTTACCAGAATCTGTCAGGAGTCCCAGGTGCTCAAAACAGACCTGTTTGTCTTTAATTCAATTCAAGCCTTCAACTTCTTTCTTTTAAGAAAACAACTGTGGGTGATTTATAAGTATATTGGGTGGAATTTGCACTGTGCTGAGCCAAGAACAAATGGTCTAGTGGAATACATACTCACTGTTATGTATGGTGCCTGGCCTGAGAGGGACCTCAAATCAGTGTGGGTGTTGCGTTGCCTGTTCTTATGGAGACAATTTCAGAAGCCAGTTTGGATTCTACATCATTGTGTGAAAAGGAAAAAGTTGGCTACTTTCAAGAGAAAAGCCTGTGTGCCTGCTCAGACTGGTAAAAACTGACTGGGGGCAATTGTCAACTGTACTTTGATGTTTTGGGTCTCTTCTGTTCTTTTTATACAGTGTGGAATGGGAGGAGGCCTCTTCATCCCATCCACAGCCATCTTCAAACTGCAAACAAGAACTAAACAATCCTTGAACTTCAATTGGACTTTGTAAATTATCATCAGGGGGGAATAGACTCTCAGTCTCATAACTGCAGTGCTTAGAATTAGAAATATAATATGAAGAGTTTATTTCAAAATTGGCCAGATTCATCAAGATTTCTTATTATCGCATATTGAACTAGCTCTGCCCCTGGGAACTCAGATCTAAGTGATATTGAGTGAAGGCTTTCCTGAAGTTTGATGTATGAGACAAATAGCAACTCTGAATCTCTCTTTCTTTCTACAGATGATATGGAAGCAATTCCAGTCAAGCAGTTCGTTAAACACATCAGTGAGCTGTACTCTAATAACCAGCATGGGTTCTCGGAAGACTTTGAGGTACAATTTAATGATCCACCCATAAAATGTTGTTTTCTTAACGTTAATTGTGTATTAAGGGATTAAGAATTGTGTATGGAAGGATTCAGTTAGGGACTGTGCGACATCCGTGTGATGCTGCCACGCCAGGTAAATGCAGCACTCAGGTGTATCAGAAGAAATGGGGAAATGCCAGGGTGCCACAGGGTACGAACAGTGTAGGACTGGGCAGGTACAAATGCATTCTAGCCACCACAGATTTGGTCCTATTACTGGGTGAATTCTCCTAAGTTTTCATTAAATAGGAAAAGCTGCCTGCAGTTAGTTCCCCAGGAACAGTGTGAAGATACAAGTAGTTAGTTGCTTTTAACCTCCAGGATTTTCTGTTAAACTGCAGCTTATTTGACTCTTGCTGGCCCCAGAATTTGCACCTCTTAGTCACACTGAGAATTGACATACCCCCTGAGTTGTCCAAAAGGAGTAAAACGGTGCTCACTATGAGTAAGAGTAGAAGAATTTTGTCTTTTATGAAAACCCAAATTATGAGTCAGTTCCTGGAATGCTCTATTCAGCCAGGAAAGATTGCTTTTGACATTGTTGGTTGTTTTGTTTGAGTGAAACCAAGGGAAAAGGATTTAGTTGACAGTCTTTATTATTTTAAAGTTTGCCTCTTGTTACCTGTTTAGGACAGATTCTGTCTACAAGTCTATTACAAGTTGGAGGCAGTTGCTATGAAGTGAAGGTAGTTTTTATGCCTCTGGGTTACCAAACCCATATTGTGGAAGCATGGTAAACATCACACAGCATGAGCATGTGGAGTCAGGCCCTAATAAGCTCAAGTCAGTATTCTCTGGCAAGTTTTTAGGCATATATTTCATTCAGTCTAATCACAGTCACTGCTGAACTTCTGGAAGTACTGAGAAGCCCCAGGAAATGGCATGGAACTGTGCTACTGGTGTCCCCAGCACAAACGGAAGTGTGTTAGTGCAGTGCATGTGAATCAGAGAGGTGGCTCTCCTTACATACACAGTGATAAAACAAAATAGGTGGCCTAATATCTACAGCTTCTTTGCTTACTGCAGTAAAGACCAGACTGTATGCAGGAATTGTTTTTAATGGGATCATTTAAAACATTTATTGTTACTGTTTGGTTACTGTCTATAAAGAGTGGCTGCTTTGTCTGATGCCCAAACCCGTTGTGTGAGTTAGAAACATTTTGTATTCATGAGGAAGGCAAATGTGTAAGGTGTTAAAGTGATTTAGTTCAATTGACTGCTGGCTGGATGGCTGAGCAGGAATATTGAGGCATTTAACAATGTTGATGGTATTCAGGACAAACATTTATTCTCCAGAGAGTAGAATTTGATCAGGATGATCAAATGCGACTCACTCTTCTCAATTATTTATGATTTGCGACCCCAGTGCTATTCATCACAGCTGGGTTTTACACCATTTAATTATTCAAAATAATCAGCAGCACATCTGTAAACTTGGTCTGGCTTTAAGCAGGCTTTGCTTCAGCTGTCGCAAAATCACTGCTATTAACAAATGTTGGACACCTTCCGCCTGTGTTTCAGCAAAGAAAAACACTGCTCTAATAGCCCTGTTGTTTCCCTTCTCTCTGCTGCAAGTGCCACAACGTTGCAGCCATTTGGAGAGAGAGCTTTGGCCGGGGAGTCCTGTGCTGGGGAGCCCGGGGTCCCTTCTGAAGGGAAGTTAAGCTCCAACGACTGCACTGCACACACCCCATTCTGTTCTCTGGGCTGGCTTCAAATTTGGAGTGTCTCCTTTGAAGTCAATATAGTTACTGAAGATGTATTTCTCCATATAGCTGAGGTCTCAGCTTCCTACAGAGTAAATGAAATCTCCTCCTAAAGTAAGGAGAAGGAATAGGAACAAGGTGATCACTGTCTGGAACAAACCATCTCGCTCCTTTTCATTGCTTTTGTTCTGTCCTGCTGATGTCTCGTGGGCCTGATTCTCTTCCTTACGGTTCACAGTGATGGGACAGAAGAGATTTTTTATGGGGCCTGTACATAAAATGTTTCTCAAGTGCCTAAAGTGACTCGGAGATTGGAATCTCCGTTTGTAAAGTGGCTGAGGGCAAGAGCAGCCTGAGGTTGTGTTTATACAGTAGTTATTGGAGGTTGCCAGCAGTAAGACTTCTCACATCTGCTCAGATCCAGCTGTGGGGTGTGTGCTGGAATCTACCTCTTACAGCTAATGTTTTATGGAGAAATAGCAGGATTCTCTCTGCAACAGAAAATCCAGTATCGCAGGGCTGCTAGTCTTGGGTGGAAAGTACTGCAGCTGTGTCAGGCTTTTGTCCCTGGGGAACTTCTGAAAAGAGGTATTAAGTTCTGCAGTCATACAGGCTTTTTACAAAATACCTGCCTTTTACATCTAAATGGAAGAGGGAAGAGGATGGCAAGGAGATGCTGAAAGATGTAATCAATACTACAGAATAAATAAATCTTCCCAAAGACAGCCAGCACGTGGGATTTTTTTAAACTAAGAGAAGGATCAAAATTCTCTTCAGAAGGTTCTGTGGCAGGAGGTTTTATGGTGAAACCTGTAGAAGGAAAGTCTAAGCTAGGCACACATGTACCCTGCCCAATGGAGAAGGTAAACATTCTCCATTTATTTCTCACTAGTTTTTGGCCTACGTCTCTTCCAGTGATTCCAGCAGTGTGTTATGGGCTGTACTGAGTTGTTCTTTACATGAGGAAGATTCCTTTGAAAATAAATTCTGTTGAATACTCCCTTCTTCCCTCAAAATGAGCTGTAATTACAGCTAAATATTTTGTGAATGTGCTTAGGAAGCGTTTTATGTGCAGAGGAAGAAAGGACTTTGAACTCACAAATCTTTCCTCAGAAAGTACATCCAAAATGAATCCGTATTCCCTTTGGGTAATCATAGTGCAAGTAGCCAGCTTTATTGTCTGGTGATAGCTGGGCTTTCTTGTATATACAGAACTGTTAAGATTTCCTTTGAGTCCTGTGAATTTTCAATTTTTGATATAAACTAGAAATATAAGGCCCAATTTAATGCCAAACAACAAATAGCTTTTTAAAATAAAATCCATGATCCAGCATTACCAGGGCTGATCTCTGATGTAACTCTCTCTATTCCACCTTAGAGTCTGCTCAACCAGCTTGTTTTTTTTGGCTTGCTCTCAGGCACCTCCAGCACCCTCTTGCTATGGGACACAGGGTGAGGTACCACATTTTACAGGGCAGCACTCAGTCAGGGTTTGATAGCAAACCCGAGCAGACACTGAGAGGCTTCCTGTGCCAGAGATTATATCTCCTCCTGTCTAGCCAGAGATTTTCTTGGCATTGTTATGTTTAATAGTCTTGGATAGCTCTTTCTTCAACAAATTTTTAATTACCACTTGAACCCTTCTAGACTTGCGGTGTCCAAAGCATCCCCTGGCATTGAATTCTACAATTTGTTCCACCAGAATGGGCTTCCTTTTGCTTTTAACTCATGCCTAATAACTTCTCTTTTGCATTATAAAGTACATCCCTGTTCACTTATATGCCTCACATGATTCTGTTCTCCTCCCCCATATTTCCCCTTAATCATCTGTTTTCAAATCTGAAGACATCTAAACTATTTCATTTGTTTGTTTGAGGAAGCCGTTCTAGACTCATGATGACTTGTTCCCTCAATACCCTTTTTTATTTCCTTCACCATATCCTTTTGGAGATGGTAAGGCCAAAACTCTGCACAGTATTTACTGAGTGGGTTTACTGCAGACTTCTGCAGGAGCACAGTGATGTTTGCTGTTTGGTTTTCTATTACTTTCCTCCTTCCTAACATACTATTTGTTTTTTAACTACTGAGCACTCAGCTGACACCTCCAGAAAACCATCAGCTGTGACCCCGAGGTCTTGTTGCTGAATGGCAATGGCAAATTGGGAACCTGTCAGTATGTATGTATAGTTAGGGTTGTTTTTCCCGAGTACATCACTTTGCATTTATAACATTGAATTCCATTTGCCATTTTATCTCTCAGCCACTCAGTATTGCAAGATTGTTCTGCTTCCCTTCACAAACAGCTTTTGTTCTAATTATCCTGAATAATTTGCTATCGTAACCATACATTTCTCCTCCATAGTCCATTTGTGAATAGATTAGGTCCCCGTAATGTCCCACTGTTGAAATCTGAACGCTGACAACTCCTGGGCAGTGAGTAACACCTTTCACCTGTTAGTATAAAGGGCAAGTTTTCCTTTTGCTCCAAGACACATCAGTTTTTTAAGTATCCTGAGAGGCCTTTTTACAAACATTTTGGAAACCCAAATACGCTATTCTCTTCCAGTCTGTTCTTACCTACAGACTTCTTCAGGGACCTCTCTGCAGTGTGTTAGAGGCGTTCACTAGCTCTGCAATTTATTACCGTGTCTAGCAGTTTGTCCCATAGAGAAGCCAGATTTAGTGAGCTGTAGTGTCTGAAATCCCTTCTGGATCTCATTTTAAAAACTGATGTCACATTTGTCATCTTCTATTCCCCTGATAGCCAGCCTGACTGTATAGGGCATGTGCCCTCCAAATTCTTGTATCAAAAAGAGTGCAAAGTGCCACCTCCCACAGAAAAGCTTTACTCTCCTTCCCCCTGGCCAGTTATTGGAATGACACAGTCAGTTTTTTGAGTAGTCGTGTCCTTTTGCTCTAAGAAAGGAACGCTAAGCCAAGAAATCGCCCTCCATCTCCAAAGCTAACTATGGATTTTAGTAGTATAATGCCGTATTTGGATTTCTGAGATCAGACAATTCTACTCCCCTCCTCCCTAATTCTGAAGTGGGTTGGTCAATGCCACTGCGGGAGCGATTAGAGTGGGTGAATGCAATCTCCACAGACCTCTCCTGCCCATGGCCGTGTGAGTGTAATGATTCATTGCCAATTTGGAGTCTGAACAGGCTCACTGAACTTGGAGGCAGGCTGTCTAGCTCCCTCATCACATAAATTGAAAATATCTTTATACTCCAGTGGCACCTTCTTCTAAATGTCCTGAAATGTAAGAAAATCACATAAATCTATATCTTCAGCGATGTGGCAGGGATCTGCTAACGTTATTCTCATGGTTGCTGCTGCTCAGGGCAGGGGTCACTAGCTCTTTTTAACTGGTGACCTCTGAATGTTATTCTCTAGCGAAGGGCTACTTTGAAGACAGATAAGGCTGCACTTTGCGCATTTCTTGAGACACTAAAAACACCGCGTAGTTAAACTGGCATCCCTTACAGATTAGACACAGCTTACACTCGACACATGCTTATAACTGCATCTACACCAAGGAATTTGGCAGTAGAAAGATGCCATTTCAAAAGCGTGCTGCTAGCAGACATTACTGCACTGGGAAGTGTTTTATAACCCTGGCCCAAAACTGCCGTAATTAGAGTTATTCTCAGCCTGTGCATTGCTGTACTGAAACCAAAGGGTGGCGCTGTGGAAGCTGGAGGAGGAAGGATTGCAGCAGCAAGGGGTCTTCCTGGACCTCTCGATTCTTCCCTGACCGCTTGACCTACCCCAAGAAAGTGGCACTGTGAATTAAGAGATACAGTTGAAGAGAAGCAATAAAAGAAGCTGAGATATCTGGGCTATCTGTTACTAACCATAGTACCACAGCCCTACCCAAAGTCTCTTCGCTCGAAGGAGCCGTAGCCCTGCACAGGCAATGCAAGGTTTCTGTCAGGCTCCTACACCTCCCCACCCAGTGAAGGGCAGGACACTGCAAGCAAACAGTCCTTAGCCATCCTCTTCTCTCTCATTCATCTGCATGAATTTTTAGCTATCTATTCATGATTCCTCCACTGTTATTTCTCTGTTGAATCCTTTGGGTTTGTTTATTTTCCCCTTCCTTCTAGGCTGTCCCCAGCTCACCTCTCTCTTGTGTGCTGTTGGAGGGTTTATACTAGTGCTAAATTATCGCAAAAATCTACACTATTCCTGTGGGATATCTTCAAATACTCTCTGCTGTCTCTGTTGGTATGCTGTCTTCATGTTTGCTGTGATAAAACAAACAGCAAGAACACTACCACAAAATTGTTTAATTTGAGATGAAAATAATAGGTCAAAAATTATTTTAGGGGTGGATGAACTAGCTGCTTTCATGCTGAAAAATATCACAATAATATCAAACCAGAGCTATGGATCTTCTCTAATTTAGTCCTTCAGATTAGGATCTTTTCTTTGTTCATGATTCCTCCTCATTGCTATTCATAGGCTTTCACAGTTCAGCCCCTGCTAGGACATCAGACTGAAGTAATGGGAAACAACAGCAGCACTGCAGAAGGCCAAATCAAGAGACTGAGTTCCTGCTCAGTCACTGTAGCAAAAATTCTTGCTCAGAACCTTATATTGCCAGCAAGACGCTGGAGCGGTTTGATTTTGCACTTAAATGGAAATTCTTTGAAGTTTTGAAGAAACTAATCTGTAACTTGTTTCAGAAAGGCAATGAAAATGGGTCGTTAAACCTGGGTGTATCAAATTCCAATTAGCATTAGCATGGACAATATAATTAAAAGGTAAATTAGCCATAATAGCATAGACTAGAACACTTTTTACAGTAACTAACGGTCAATTGAAACCATGTACTTTGGTTTCTTGGGTTGTCAATGATAAGTGGAAAGGACAGAATAAGAGCCTGTATCCATTCATCTTTGGACAGTAATGTGTTCTGCAGAGTTAAACACGAAGAGCAGCAGTGTGCTAACCAGCCGCCCTTAAAATCGGTGGAAGAGACTAAGCAGGATTAAGGAAAGCCAAAGAAAAGACTCTGGAGCTGAGAAGTTTGTGGATGAATTACGGATGTGGTGATAACTCCCCGACCTACTCCAAGGGGCCAGTAGCAGTTTTGTGTTTGTCAGAGAAGAGTTTGTTTAGGTTGCAATGAGCAGCCAGGGGTCAAACCTGACCTGGTGGCCTGCCTGCACATTTAAGGTATAATAATAATATAATCACAGTGATGTTTTAAATGCAAATGAAAGGCTTGGTAGCCAGTAAGATTTAGAAATCCCTAGGCGTTAATTGCCTAAACAGTAGGAAAAAGGCTGGGAAAGTAAATATGTAATACATGTAAATGTGCTAAAAAGGCATCATTAGGTTGGTGGCTTCTTGGAACTTTTCTCCAGGGTGGTATTTTTTGACACTGGGCTGTCCTCTTCTGCCAAAAGGGAAATAACACTCTGAACAGAGGCATAGAAACAGGCTGCAACTAGTCTTTGTTTCTTGCAGCATTTTGTGCACTGATGAAAGACAACCGCTTTGACTTTAATAACAAAGGAATGTTAACTTGTGCCTTACTGTCTGGCGGCGTGAGCCTGTGGGTAGGTAAATTGCTGTTAGAATATAGAGAGATGAACCTGTGAGGCTAAGACAGTGTGGATAACCATCCCTCTGCCCTCAGCGTGATCTGTCTGTGCAGCACCAGCAGTGTCAAGTGGCCAATATGGAGCTCGAGAATGTCCTCCAGTCTCCTTCTCGTTGGGCAGCCTCCGTATCCCAGAGCATTGGCTGTGCCTTGGACTGGGGGAGGGAGGAAGGGAAAGGGGGGATGTGTGGTGTGTGTGTGTGTGTGTGTGTGAAGCCGGAATGGCTTTTTATTGTTCTGTGTAGATTTTTGAAAAGACAAAAAGAGTTGAGGTGGAGTAGCAACAAGGAGCTTTTCTTGAACAGTCTCCTTTTGCTGTGCTTTGCAGTGTGCAGACATAGGAATCCACTGTTACAGCAGCTCTCCAGAGCATTTAAAATCATTTAGAACGTTATGTGTTAAGAAAAGCCATTTTCAGATGATCAGCTCTCACAGCATCAGACCTTCTTTTCCACTGCTGTGTTTTTCACCGTCTTAGATTAATCTTCCTCTTCTATTAACTTTATATTGGCCAGCTGGGAACATGTACAGTTGAGAAAACAGTCAGCATCAACATAAAAAGGTTAATTAAAATGATTAACCTCACCAACAATTCCCTTATGGAAAAATCCTATAGAATTTAATAGAAAGTGATACATTTACTATGTAGTATTTAAACTGTCAGAGAAAATTCCTTAGCAGGGAGGTAATTCCCTATTAAATTCTATAACTTTTTAGAGTATTCTCCACAGAACCTTATTGGATTCATCTGTATTAAATTCTACAGCATTTGGCATAAATGTTTCAATGCTAATATCATCTGAAAAGAATTTTGTGGTGATGCAGGGATGTGGAGTTTGATGGAGGCTTTTCAGAAGCCAGGGGTTATTTTTTAGGACCTACGGTGGTACAGCAGTGATGTTACATGATTTCCTAAATGCAAAAATAGGTAAAAGGAAATTACATTAAGTCAACCTAACATGTAAGTAATGCTGCTTTTAAGTTATGACTTGGGCTGAGCTGATCCTGCCCGTTGTGTAATCACAAGTCCCTTGCTTACCGGAGCTGACAGGCAGAATTAGGGGGAGCACATGCTTTAATGTGGTTTTTTATTTCCTTGATAGAAATGGAACTATGAAAATTCTATTAGGGCCAGCTGAGAGTTTTGCTTGATTCCTCTTTGTCTTTGCTCAGCTTATCTCCTTGAGCATAGTCTGTTTCGCCCTATGGAGGGGAGAAAGAGAGAAACAATTGTTATTTGGGAGTGTCATGTGGATATAAAAGCTATAAAATGTTCAAGGTTTTAGTGTACTTTGCACTTTTAAAATGTAAATGCTGGGGAAGATATCAAAATTGCTATTCAAGTCCTTTGTGAAATGTCTGCATAATGCTGAACTCTGTTACATCTGCTGTTTGTATAGCATTTCTCTTGATAATTTTTCTCTGTCACTTAGCTCGTGATCTTTGTAGCAGCTGTGAGCTCCTAATGACTTTCCCTCTTAGGCAGGTTCTATACTGTTATTTTTAAAGCCTGAAGTACAAAGTAATTTGGCACTTCCCCATATATCCTTGGGGGAAATTTGTTCTGTTTGGTGCAATTTCTGGGACTCATAAGATATTTGAATAGTTTCTTCCACAACTTTGTAAACTTCAAACATAAATTTTTTTTTTTTTTTTCAAAAATGTGTTCCTAAAGTAAGAATATTTATGTTAGTGATAAAAAGGGGTTTAGCTTTTTCAGGGAGATTGTAGTTGCATAGACACAAAAAATATATCTTGGAGATGGTATCACACATGAGTTTTAGTGATTCAGTTTGCAAGATAGTCTCTGAGGTGTGTAACTTTCTAGGACAGGGCAACCAAGGGGAATAGCTGTTTTGCTAAACCCTTCATTGCCTCATTTCAGTAGCTCTGTATTCTGAGGTTGCACAGGGTAAGAAAGAGGTAGGTTAAGAACTGCAACCCATGAGAATTATGTATCAAACCTACAGCCTCAACTAGGCAGAACTCTGCATGTCTAACCTCATGATCACCTTGGCAAACCTGGCCTCTTTCTGCTTTGGAAATGTATACACACACAGATGCAACCTTTCATCTTCTTCACTATACCATGGGCTGTTAATCAGTGTCCAAGCAGTGGTATTTAAAGCACTCACTGTTATCTTCAGAGATCTATTTTATTTATATTTTATAAAAGGCATCTCTCTGCAGGGAACTAACAAAAGGTCAGTGCCAAGCTTAAATGTCAGAAACCCTGTTTTGAGAGGTTATAAGCAGCTAAGTTGTCCAGCGGTCAGAAGTCTACTGTTGCAGTGGGTTTTGTACTTCATTTCTTCCATTGCACTGGCCACCCTTGCCTTTGAGGGACTCTGTCTTCCCTTCCCAAGGGGAACAGAGTGGGCATCGCAGGAAATACAGGTCAGAGGATGGATGGATGGATGGATGGATGGATGGATGGATGGATGGATGGATGGATGGATGGATGGATGGACTGCTGGTCTGAGGGGACAGTCAGTCTTCAGGGTGCCCAAAGTGCATTTGTCACCACATCTGTAGAGAGGAGCATGACAGCACACCAGGGAGCAGCCAACACGGCTTGCATTAAGCAGACCATGTCATATAGGACAATTCAGAAGGGCTTCATGTTCAATCCAGCAATTGAGACATCGATATTTTAAATGTGGTTTCTGTGAGCTGTTGCAAAAGCACATAAAGCTTAAATTTTTTGTACTGACACATTTTCCATCCGAATAATTTTTATGCCTAGGAAGTGCAGCGCTGCACGGCCGACATGAACATCACTGCAGAGCATTCCAACCACCCCGACAACAAGCACAAGAACAGATACATCAACATCCTGGCCTGTAAGTAAGCTCAGTGAATCAACCAGAAAAGGCATTCTCCTCTCATAGTGTGTCTGTACCTGACTGGAAAAGGGGTTTTGAGTGATGGTATTGCACAGGAATTGATGAACACGTGAAAGTGTGGCTGGGAGGTCATTTCCCTACTGAAGGCAATGGACACTGTGTCTTCTCTGGGGCCAGGATTTCACTCCACCTCTTGCTTTAAAATATTTTGCAGTTTGATATTCCAAGTGCTGGTTTAGAAATAGTGGTTTGGTATGAAATTTTGCAGAGGAATAACTGTGATGAATTGATGATCGGCGCTCTTCTGCCTGCTAATGTCTGAAAAGTGGCCTAAGGGAAGTGCATGATGGCACAGAGTTTTATTGATGATCTCTGGGATTCCTTCATAATCCCAAAGGTGCTAAATCTTACTGAGATTTCAAACTGCTTCAGCGGTGTGTACGACTTGGACAAACAGTGATCTTTGTAGGACAGCGCAGGCGTTGCCTGAGTTCCTCTGAGAACAGCAAATCTGGACACTGCTCTAGGATGCAAGTTGTTGCAGGTCTGGGATGGAAGTGCAGTAACTTTCTCCATAGCATTCTCTGATGTGGATCAGGTGGCAGATGCAGCAGTCACTGTGGTTTAGGAACAAAGATGGAGAGTCACTGATGCAAAGTTTACAGTGTTCATAAACACTGCAATAAATCCTGAATGTTTTGGATGGCACAGGAAGGAAATGCATGTGTCTAACAGATTCACAACAGTAACCAAGGCTGTGGACCAACTCCCAGACCTGTGAAAGACTGGCTATGTGCCTCTTGGGCAAGGGGATTTATTATGGTTGTCCCAGCTCTGATTTTAGACACAGAAGTCTGGTCCCTCTGGGCACAGGGAGAGAAATACCACTGGAGAAGAACTGGAGCAGACACTCCAGTCCTCCAGATTGCCCCCAGAGGAACTTGCCTCTCTCCACTGGTGTTCAAGGAAGGCAACTGAACCCAGATTCTTCATGCTTAGAGTTAGCCCACATGTCTCATCTCTGCATGTGTTAGAAGCACCTCCCAGCCCAATGCTGCTGCTTCGGAGCAGGATGACTGCATTTTTTTTTTCCTGGTTTAAGGCAGAAGTCAAACATTTGGGTGGAAAAAAAAAAAGAGGAGCTGAAGAGCATGACTTAAAGTCTATCTTCTATGTGTAGTGAGGGTGGTGAAGGAGTGAGGAACTGTCTCAGCTCAGCACCAGGTAGCGAATAATGAGCTCAGGCAGCTTTACTGCCTGTGAGAGCTGAGCTGGTGCCTGTGCGTGGTGTCACACAGCCCTGCGGGGTGCCCTGGCTCTTTGAGTCATGCTACTTGTGATGTGGATGATCCTAGAGATCCTGCTCCTGAGGCTCCCCCGTCCTTTAAGGAGAAGCTGTGCCAGCACGAACCACGTTATGTTAGGGGATGTGAAGAGTGAGGACCTGCTACCATGAGCAGATGACTTAAGAACAGATACTCCCATTTCCCTCCTGACTCCAATCCAAGGCTATTTTCTTTTGTGTACTAATAAGTGCTGCTGCAATACCTAGGAGATGGGATGTGTACCTGTAGTTCTGCGCTGTGTTTCCTTAATGCTTCTCTGGTCTGTTTTTTATCCTGCAGATGATCACAGCAGGGTGAAGCTAAGGCCCTTACCAGGAAAAGATTCTAAGCACAGTGACTACATTAATGCTAATTATGTTGATGTAAGTTGTTTAAATCATTTGTTGTCTTTTCTCTAACTCAAAATACTTCCACAGGGAAGAGGTATTGCCACTTGTGGCCATGCTTTCCAACCTCACGTGCTAATTCTGCTACAAATTCCTCGCCATTCTGAATGAGAAAGGCACCTTTCTTTGTTACCTTTAAAATATTAATATGTCTGCCATGATACTGCTTTCATCTCATTATGGTTTTCTTTGAAGGGTTACAACAAAGCAAAAGCCTACATTGCTACCCAGGGACCTTTAAAGTCTACCTTTGAAGATTTCTGGCGGATGATTTGGGAACAAAATACTGGAATCATTGTCATGATCACAAACCTTGTTGAAAAAGGAAGAGTAAGAGATTTTCTGTTTTGTTAGCAGTTCCTTCTTACCACCTCCCCAGATTTGCTTTTAAATGGTTTGGGGTGATACATGTTGATGTACAATAAATAACTAACATAACAAAGGGATGGAGAGCTAGCTACGGGTTTACTTTTATTAAAACGCTCTAAACGCAAATGTAAAGCAGCAGCTCAAACCCTCAGCCAACTCATTCAACTGTGTCTTTGTGCAGAGGAAATGTGATCAGTACTGGCCATCTGAGAACAGCGAGGAGTATGGCAACATAATCGTCACGCTGAAGAGCACAAACGTTCACGCCTGCTACACTGTGCGCCGCTTCACAGTCAGGAACACAAAGATGAAAAAGGTGAGTTCCTATCCAGATGCCTTCAGGCTTGTGTAGGATGCAAGGCACGCGGGGCAAAGCCCAGCATTTGGGTAGGCAGCTCGGAGTGGCAGGTGGATGGGACATAAATAAGCAAATCCAGGATTACAAGGAACCTGGGGAAAGGTTTAGCCTGTATTTCTTTTTCTCAAGTTCACTGCTGCTTTGGTGTCACAGTTGTTGCTGTTATTACCTGTTCCCAGGTGTATTTTTCCCTGAACTCTGTCTCCACCTAGCAGGAGGCAGAGCTGCAGAAGACTTCTGTTACTAAGACCAGCACTGTTTCAGCTGTGCCAACCCATAGGACTGAGTATCTTTCCATGCTTCCCTTCTCTAATCTTTGCACACAGGGTCAGAAGGGGAACCCCAAAGGTCGGCAGAATGAGAGAACAGTTATTCAGTACCACTACACTCAGTGGCCCGACATGGGTGTGCCGGAGTACGCTCTGCCTGTGCTAACCTTCGTTAGGAGATCCTCCGCAGCCAGAACCCCGGACATGGGACCAGTGGTGGTGCACTGCAGGTACGATGGGTGTCATTATCTACTTCAGCTTGCCTGCTGCACAGCCTGTGCTTTTACATGCCAGCCAAGACACACTGTAAGTTACTAACACTGAAGGAGTGCACCAGCCCACCGGAGTGTGGGTAGACATCCGCTTGCTTTGCCTGCAACTTAAGACAGATCCAATGCAAAAGCTTCCCAGTTTCATTAGCAAAACCCTTTGTCATGATACCGAGCTGCCAAGCATCATGTTGATGTGGCTGTGTAGTTCCTTGTTTGTAGCCTGCCCATTCAGTGAGTGGGCAGGGCAGGATCACCCTGGCAGGCCACCAACCATGTGTATGCACGGACACCTGGGCATTCGTTGCCACTGAACCACACTCAGTGCACAAGTGCTTGCAGACAACAGAGGATTTCCCTTAAATGAGTTAGGGGATGTGTTCTTCATTGCTGTGTTTGAGGGGCTACACAGCACTCTAGTGAAGAGAGGATGATGGGTGTTTAAGCAGCTTCCTGAGCAGAAACTGAGAAGCTCTGAACAGTTTTCCTCTCCTCCCACTGTGTTGGGTCCAGGAACACCCTCCTCCCCTTCAAGGATTCCTGCCTCCACAGGATTTGTCCCCTCGTACCTTTCTGGTACCACTTGCATTTCCAGAGCAGGATTATAGCTCCACTGTGAAGCTTGTGCCTTCCCTCAAGATAAAGCCAACCAGGGCAGCTCCACAGCCTGAAGCAACCTTGGTGGTTCAGGATAGCAGGAGTTTGGCATAAGGTGGATCTTTGTTTGGCTGCTTCTAGCCAACACCAGTAACAGCAGCAGTGGAACTAGGACAGCCAAGTGTCAGATCACAAAACACGTATACCTGGTAGAGTTCCCAGGAAACCAAAGTACTTTGTTTTAAAACTTTCAAAGTTGGGGCCAGCAAGGAAATGAGAGTCTGCGAACAGGAATATTTGCTTAGTTCTGTTTTGCTGTTGTGAACATCTACTTTCATCCAGCTGTGTTACACGTGTTTCTCTTGTGTCATCTGTAGTGCTGGTGTTGGCAGAACTGGTACCTACATTGTGATAGACAGTATGCTGCAACAGATAAAAGACAAAAGCACAGTTAATGTCCTGGGTTTCCTGAAACATATCAGGACACAGCGCAACTACCTCGTCCAGACAGAGGTAAAGACTGTGGTGGGGTTGAATTATGAGCCATGCTCATTTTTTTTATATTGTAATCAAAAAGAAAGCCGGTGTTTCAGTTACATCCCTGTAAAAATTGCATATATCACCAGGCATCCTTTTGTACTGGAATCTCTCTCTCCAGACCAGAAACTTCAGATTTTGCTTTTGACTTAGAGTTGTATGTGTCACACTTGTAAATGTTTACTCTGGATTCGGCAGTATTTACATGGGTGGCTTGTTTTGCACACCCTTTCTTTTAGTGTGCTCTACCCCTCAGTTAAAGCCAGCAGTTTAGTTCACTCCAAGTGCCTACGTGACATGCTGTTGTTTTTCTAGGAGCAGTACATTTTTATTCATGATGCCTTGTTGGAAGCCATCCTTGGGAAGGAGACTGAAGTATCTGCAAACCAGCTGCATAGTTATGTTAACAGCATCCTCATACCTGGCATAGGAGGGAAGACACGACTAGAAAAACAGTTCAAGGTAAGGCTTATCACTGCTATCCAGAGGGATTTCACTTCCCTTCTCTCTTTTGTATGTTTTGTCATCACTGTCGGTTGTCATAGATAAGGAACCAAAACCATAACGCTTGATTAACACAGCATCTTGAGAAGGTCAGTCCTCTGAACAGTCTCAGCTACACTGCTGGAAATCAGCACTGATGCTTGTGAAATCATAGGTGAGACGAGGGACTGGGATGCTGGGTTGGAGTGTGCTGCTGGTCTCCCTGCTCCTGCATCCAGGAGCAGGGACTGGATGTTTCTGCATCTGTGGTTACCTTGGCTTGGGAGTCTTCCTCCAAACCAGGTCTCTCACCAATCTATATGAAGAAAGACAGGATATAAAGATCCTAGCACAACCTACAACTTCAGCACTGTAGATAAAAGAAGTAAAACTGGTTTAAGACAAGGAAACACAATTGGCCTTTCTCCTTGCTAATAACTGTGGTTGCTGCTTTTCCATGCTGTGCCACAGCTGCTTTCATTCTGGCCAAAGTAAATTTTTTGTCCAGATCTTCTATTTGAAACCCAAGATTTTCCAATTGCGTATTACTGGAATGCATTTAAAAATATTTTGTGAGACTATGTATCATGAGAAGATGATACATGACATCTGTTTGCACAGCTAAACTCACCGAGTTAATAACTACCTAAGGAACTGAAACTGTTAAATTACACCAGGTGCCATCCTATTCAAAAACCAAACAGGCTCTTCTCTGAATTCACTTGTCAAAACCTTGATACTTCTCCATCAGTCAAGACATTCCAGATGCTTAATTACTAAATTAGAGAAGCAAGCACCAGCCTGTGCGCGCACACACGCACACTCACACACAGACACAAAATGCAGCAGGAGAAAAAGATTTCTTATTTTTTAAAAAAGCATTCCACTTTTACAAACAATACTAAATTACATGTTTAGGGATGTTTTCTGATGACTCATGGCAACATTTCAAAAACTGAAGTGCCGTTTTCAGAAATTACTTTCTCTGCCAACGTTGCACAGGTATTTAGAAACCCCATAACTTCTAATGGGGCTTTTGCCAGTACATAGATGAGTTGAGTGCTATCTTGTTTAGAGTGCATTTGAAACTGGGATGTGACCAGCAGCAATTATTAAATGTTTCTCTTGTTTCTGCTGCTACCACAGAGCCAACAGAAAATAAGTTCTGCTCATGCCCTGGCTCAGTAGTCTACATTCAACTGTCTTAGAGTAAAACTGTGCTGAGTAAGGAGTTGCTAGTGCAGGGGATGAAAAAGCCACCTTAACCCTCCTCGCTGTGGTAGTTTCCTCATGCCTTGGAAGAATGTTTAAATACAAATCTGCATCCCTGGCTTTTGTTTGTGCCTTACAGGCAGTGCAGAGTAAACTTGGCAGACGGGAGAACATAACCCATGGCCTCAGATATCAGATGCTGGCATGGTGGCTTCCCCCAAGGCCTGGCAGGAAAAGGCATTTTGGAGGAATGATCTGGCTTTTATTTTAGAAGGAAACATAAAAGTTTTGTTGTTGTTCTATCTTGCTAGCTTTTCTTCCCTGAGACCTGCTTCTTGACTGAACATATCTGCAAGTCTTTGAAATATATTCTCAAAGATAACTAAATGTAGTGTTCTGTGAAAACACATTTTGATGGAACTTCATTTTCAGGATGTTTCAAAGCTGAGAGCTGCAGAGATCTTTTTATCCATTAAACATGTTGTATGAAAAGGATGATTTCCATTGGCATCTTGAGTACTTTAAACAAGTTTAACAATGCAATTTATTCTTCTACTGATGCATCTTTGCAGGAGTTGGCAAAGAAACCTTCTCTCTTCATTTAGAGTGCTATGAGGACTGACTTACTACTTTATTCTCTTTCAGCTGGTTACACAGTGTAATGCAAAATACGTGGAATGCTTCAGCGCTCAGAAAGACTGCAACAAAGAGAAGAACAGGAACTCATCAGTCGTGCCGTGTAAGATCACATCTTCGGTTTGATTACTGCCTAGCATAACTTTTTATACTGAATTCTCCCAGTATTATGCATGAAAAGGCATAGCCACAAGGAAGGAGAAATGTAATCTTTTGTTCAGACCAAGCTGTCTTGTCTTTCAGAATTACCCTGACTGAACAAAAGAAAATAGTTATGGTGTCAGCTAGATTTACTGTCCAAGTGAAACGTTAATTTGAAGAGCTTAGGAATTTGAATAATTAGGTAGGGGATAAATATGTGGAATACGGAGGGAATTGCTGTGATACCACTCCCAGCTCAGGTGAGGTCTCCGGGTGTGAATGGCACAAGTTGTTCCTAATTCAGCTACTACACTCAGTTTCTACACATGAGCCTTAGAATCATAGAATGGTCTGGGTTGGAAGGGACCCCAAGGATCACAGAGTTCCAACCCCCCTGCCATAGTCAGGGCCACCAACCTCCAGACCTGGATCTACACAAGGTTGCCCAGGGCCCCATCCAACCTGGCCTTGAACACCCCCAGGGATGGGGCATCCACCCCCACTCTGGGCAGCCTGTTCCAGCACCTCACCGCTCTCTCTGTAAAAAACTTCCCCCAATATCTAATTTAAACCTTCCTTCTTTTAGCTTCAATCCATTCCTCCTTGTCCTACCATTATCTACCCATGAGGCCACTGTTTCAGGGTCCCTGATACACAGTTTGTGTACAGGTCCCAGGCGGTGCGAAGTCACACCAGACCAAGTGTGGGCACAGCATCATTCCCAGCACGGTACCCAGAGCACAGGGCATACAGGACAGGCGGTAGCCGAGCTAACACAAAGGAATAATGGCACAAATATGGTCCATCATGAAATCTGTTCTTAAAAAGGGAAGTCATCAGGATATATCTTAAAAACAAGTGTGAAGAGGGCAGAAGTAGCTACATGACTTGGCATTTCGTGTCACACAGCCATGGTGATTTCAGCTTGGAGCCTGTCGGTTGGTCTGAGGATGTTGCTGATGAACCCAGCCCTCAGACATGAAGGAGTGTACACCTCCTGAAGAACACACACACACAGACTCACACTCGCTCTGAAGGGTGGTTACCCAGAAGGAAAGGGTTTGTCCCTGGAGGTAACCTCACCCTCTGACCAGGAGGAGTGAGTGATGGTAGTGCTATGGAGTGGTAGGGAAAACAAAATAAATCAGCTGGGTTTGTGTGCTGCTGGAGACAAATGGAACGCTACAGTCAAGAATTACCTGAAATCCCCTGTTATCACTGCATATACTGTTATTTGGTAATTCAGCCTGCTGTGAAAATCTTTACTATAGTAAAATTTGATTCCTGAAATTACTTTGTCCTTGTGGGAATATTGTGCAACATTCTCTTTTATATCCTGTGTTAGCAGGCAATGCTTTAACGCAGTTAAAGTGCTGGCCTGCTCCTGTGGGAGATGGGAGCTGCACAGTGTTTGGTTTGTTAACGTCTGAGAAATTCTTACTTTCTGCATTGTGCCATGACCAGGCTGTGATATTTTTTTTCTTTTTAAATCTTATAGCTGAGCGTGCTAGAGTGGGCTTGGCACCACTGCCAGGAATGAAAGGAACAGATTACATTAATGCCTCTTATATCATGGTAAGGAAGCCAACACCTAATTACAAAGTAAAATCAATTCTAAGGTGCTAAATACCAGATGCCTGTAATTGTCTTAATTCCGTATGTAATGGCTGTGTATTAACAGATGAGATTTTAACACCTTCCCCATAATGTCAAGCTATTAACTGTGTTTTATTAAAGATTGTTGCCTAAAAAAATTAAATGCAAGATGGGTTTAGATGGAATGTGTGTTTCCATGAGATACAGTCAAGTAAATTCTGGGATTTAGAGTAAATGAAAACAACAGGGGCTCTGCAGAGTTATAAAATTATAGTCTGTGTGAAAATATTGTGAAATAAAATGAAATAGGGTCATTATGTGTCCCCAAAGATGAAATTAATGCTTTAAAAGCATTGAAGGCCGTAAATAACCGAGTGGTCTGTTTTGCTGCAAAAGGGCTACTACAGAAGTAACGAGTTCATCATAACCCAACATCCGCTGCCACACACCACTAAAGATTTCTGGCGAATGATCTGGGATCACAACGCACAGATCATCGTCATGCTGCCGGACAACCAGAGCCTGGTGAGTCCGACGCGTCCTTCCCCGCGTGGTGCCGCAGTCACTTAGCCCGGCAGGTCATGTAGTTGCCTGCTCTGGCTGTTTTCTGGTCAAAAGCAAGAGAAATTTTGAGCCACCTTCTCAAACCTTACCTCAAGCTTGTTTCAGAAAGACACATTCTGAGATGTGGAGTGTGTTTTTTGCTCTCCCCTTCTGCCTTCACCCTGGGGAAAGATGTTCTGAATTGGACAGACCCCAGTGCTTCCAGGCAGCATGCCAGTGGCAACAACCTCTGTGAAGCTCCTGAGGGCTGCCTGGCTGGCAGGATGCAGGACACCGAGGTTCCTGGGTGGCCAGGGCCACCGGTGAGGTCTTTGAGAGGAGTAGAAATACAAAGCAGGGACAGCAGGATAGCTGTGTTTGCCCAGGGGCTTAAGGCTCAGGCCATGCAAGACTACAGAAGGGCAAGGTTACAAGTGCTATTTTGGATGAAAGTAAAAAAGCAAACATGTATGTTAATTTAAGTGGAAATAATGAGACAGACACAGGGAGAAGGAGGAGGAGGCACAGGTGAAGTGCTAATCACTACTTCCAGATATACTAGCACGTCTCGAGAGGGCGCGTTGGAAAGGATTAAGAACTAAACGGTTCCTTTTTTCATGCACGCATCACTGAGGCGGATAGATGATTGTAGCTGAGAGTGGGAGAGAAACCACCTCCATTACAGCAGGAAAATAGCAGTCGTGAGGGGCTACTAAAGAGGCGGCAGTCAATACGCTTCCCGTGAGCAGCGCGATGAAAGGGATGGCAGGCACCGCAAGGCAGAGAGCGTTCAGAGAAAGCCGATCGAATCAGAAAGCACTAATGAAATGAAAGTGTGTCAGGTGGAAATGAAGAGGCTGATCTTGTCTTTATAAGTACATGAAATAGCTCTGCAGAACAAGAGTGATTAAAGGGTAAAGGAAGAATGCTGGGCTTGGCCACAGCCTTTACAAGGACATCGGGTCTCTGCTTTCTGCCTATTCCTGGGGTGGAGGTTGGACAGCAGCACCCCTGAGAGAGTGTTTGGGGCGGGTTGTTAGCTGGCAAGGAGGGGTGACACAGGACTGAGACAGTGCCAAGGTGCTGCATGTGTAATGCCAAAGGAGAAGATGATAATTTAGTATGCTGCTGCTGCACAAGGAGCTGTCACTTGGCAGGACGAGTCCCCTCCACAGCCTTCAGCAGCATTACACTGCTTGTTGGCCTCTGCACACTTAGGGCAGAATTCTCAAACACTCAGAGGAATTAAAACCCTAAGTCCCATTTTTACAATAAATATTTTAAGGCCTAAATCTCAACGGTATCTTGCACATCACATGCACAAAGGCTCCAAGCCCACATAAATAAATCTGTGGTTAGAGACATGCTCGTGGCCGCAGCAGCACGAGTGGGTTCATAGCTTTTGTTTTCTCACAAGGAGAGCTCAGGTTGTTCAGAGATGCAGGAGTGCAGTGCCACGGGTGGCTTCTGTGCTCACACTCCAGGGACGGTAGGCTCCTGAAGCCAGGAGGAGAAACAAGCTTTGCATGTATGTGGCTACAGAGCCTGATTTTTCTCTGTGGTGAATCAGGAATGCACAGCTATTGTTTTAAAAAATACCTTTGAGGGTATGTTGCCTACACCCTGTTAGCGAGGCCATTCAGCACTGAGCTGCTTCCACCATTCGTAGCCTCCATGAAATTTTATAGCATCCTTTCAGTAGAGGAGTTTTGTTGGAGAAAGCACATGAAGTTCATCCAGTGTTTTTTTCCAGGGAGAGAGCATTTGGATTTCTTCCTTCTTCCTTACTCCTCCCCTTGCTCCTAAAAATTCAAGCCCTACATAAGTATCCATCGGTCCTCTACCCAGACCTGACCCACAGACCTTGAGTTTGGAATAGACCACAATGAACAGACTTCAAAAATATAAGGAATTAATGTTTAAAGGTCAAAGAGATTTATTTCTAAACACATATCTGACTTCCATGCAAAACTGCGTAGGCAGAAGGTATTAAAGCTTAGGATACAATACAAAGGTTAAGTATGAGTGAGCTAAGGTAACCATTTCCCTATGAAACCAATTAAAAAGCAGACATTACCTGTTTAGGCAAACAAAGGAAGGATCTGTCAGGCTTACTGCCTACTGTAATAGTAAATCTGTTTTAGACAGAATTGTTTTTTAAAGGTCAACTCCTGATCATCTCTATTTATCAAACCAATTTTTTGATCCACTGGATTTTTGAGTCACACACACAAGGTATCTGAAAGGTTGCAGTAGTGTGTTGTTTCATTCCTCCAGGCAGAGGATGAGTTTGTGTACTGGCCAAGTCGCGAGGAATCCATGAACTGTGAGGCTTTTACTGTGACCCTTATCAGCAAAGACAGACTGTGCCTCTCTAACGAAGAGCAGATTATCATCCATGACTTTATCCTCGAAGCTACCCAGGTAAAATAAACCTCCAAATGTGGGTCTTGGCTTTTCCCCAAAATGTTATTGATGTCATTTAAATATGGAAGAAGAAGAGTTTGGAAATGGTTTTCGAAAGGGTTTACTTGTAAATACATGTGCATGCCTGTTGCTCACAGGGGAAGGGTATTCTCCTTGGCTCCTGCTCCCTCTCAAATCTTCTATTTCCAGGTAGATTCCTGTAGCTACTGAGACCATATTATTAATTGTATGTCTTCTTTGAAAGTGAAGACTTTGAAATTACACAAGTAGATTGAATTATTTGTTGTAAAGTACACTGAGGTATTGTCCTTTTTCTGCTTATAAAATTCAGTATTTAGAGTTTAATTGTCTGGGAGGGGTCTTAATTAAGGGGTTTTACTTAAGCGCATTTCTTTTCTCCACTTTGCTATCTGGATTGCAGCTGCATTTTGCCACAAGACATTGAATTTGAATTCCTTGGTTGCTCTTCTCTTGTTTAACTTTAGAGCTATAAGGGCTCTGAGAGGTTTCTATGGATGTTAACCCTGAATTCAAATACAAAGTCTTTTATCAATTAAACATTTTGTTAAAGTTGCATTATTTTATGGCATTCACTGTTACGGAGATGCTAGAGCTTTGTGTCTGTCATCTACTTTCTGTATAAACTGTTTGGAAGAAGGTATCTCCAGTTTGTGGAGAGGCTCTTCCCTCCTTAGTGAATAAATGGGAAGCTCAAGCAGCTAATGCCCAGGCTGGTTTGTCATTGCAGGATGACTACGTGCTGGAAGTCCGCCACTTTCAGTGTCCTAAATGGCCAAACCCAGATGCACCCATAAGCAGTACCTTTGAACTTATCAATGTAATCAAGGAAGAGGCCTTAACGAGGGATGGCCCCACCATAGTTCATGATGAGTATGTCATCTCTTTTCTCCCATGTAATGTGCAGGTTTTACAAGGAGTTACTCAGCTACAGGATACCTGTCAGGACTCATGTCCATTCTTGCATGCAGCTGATAGGGTTTAGCAGGTCTTGGGAACAGGATCAAAATATTTAAGCTTCCAGGGATGAGTTTTCAGTTGGGATCTGAGGCCAAATATATTTTGCTTAGTGTAGTTTTTTTGCATTGGTCATAATTTTAGGTGGACTCAGATAGTGAGGCTGTGTTTATTTTGTAAGAATTTTGGGTTCTTCTGCAGCTGGAAGTATCCTAAACAAATCCTACAACCTGTTTTGGAGCGCAGCAGAGCCCTGGTTTAGGTTAGGCTCCAAGCAGCCCAACATGGGCTTATGGAAACCAGTTTCAAAACAACCCTGGATTCCTGTCTAACAGTTCGGGTTTAATGTGTTGTGTAAGACAGGAGAAGCTCAGCTCTGCTCCATCTCAGGATGAGCAGCAGGAATATCTTGTGACAAAGGGCCTAGGTTTTCTGACAGCAAATTTATTTTTCCTCCTTCTGCTTCCCCCAAAACTCCAAGGTGCCCATATGGTGCCAAGTGAGGTTGAGAGCCCACTAATGCAAGGTCAGCATGCCCCAGCACTTGTCTCTTTTGTAGTGCAGTGGTAAGCATTGTCTTGCCAGCTCCACTCGAATGCCCAGCTATAAAGGCTACTAAATATTGCAGTGCTTGTTGTTATTTTGCACATATTATGGAACTGCAAAATGCCATTATAGTGAAGCTGGAGCCTGGGTCTAACAGGGTGGCCTTGGAGGGACTGTTCCCATGTGGGTTGAGTGCTTCCCAGAATGATTCTGCCATTAAAATCCCAAGTAAGCCCAGTTTCTGTTACTGCTTGCATTGCTCTCAGAGCAAATACCAGCCAGTGTAAACAACTGCTGCACCTCAGCGTCCCCACGCTCGAGTCCTTTAGACCCTTTATCATTGCTACAGAACAGAGTTAGTGGCACAGTCTTGGAAATCTTCATCTTCTGTGCAGAAACATTATTGCCACGCCCTGGTGACTTCAGAGCAGCCTTTGTGCCAATGTCACATGCTGGTATTTGCCATTACTGAAGGAGCTTTCCCTTCACATCTGTGTGTTGCTGCTGCAACAGGTTTTTTCCCAACTGACTCCCACAAATGGTGCCTTGGGCTGCAGCAAGTAGTTTTTCTCCCACCGTCCCTTGCCTCGCTAATGCACAGTGTAAGCTCTGTTGCCTTTTGCCTGCACTGATTAATTCCAGGCTAGTTTTAATATTCATGCTTTGGGTAGTCTGAAGTGAGGTTTTGCTACTCTTGCAGTATTTAAGATTATGTTTTACAAAATTAGAACTATTATTGATTTGGGCATTTCATGCTAGACCAAAAAAAAAAATCAAACTCCATTCCTAACAGTGCTGAGTCATTCTTTCTGTAAATTGCTTTTTTGCTTTATTTGTCATATTCAATGATTTTATTTTTATGCCTAATACATAATGTGGATTCTGCTTTTCATTGGAGCCTGAGCAAATGTAGCTGAAAATGAAAATTTCCCTTTGCTACGTGCAACAACTATATCACATAATCCACTAATAATTACAACTGCAGATTAATTCCAAATATATGAATTTGCAGCTACTAAATGCATGTGGTATTTAGGAGGTACATGGTGGGATGAACTTGGTAACAGCATTTCAATGTAGTTCAGAAATTTCAACTCAAGGCAGTTGACAAGATTTTTAAATATAACTGCCCATATGTAGGCAACTAGATAAAGATTTGCTGCAGAATTTTCCGAGAGAAAAGCCTTCGGATTGTCGGGAGCTGGAGGTTACTGTCCAAGGGAAAATTAGATCATTAGACCCTCAAAGGCATTTAGTTGTGTCCCATCAGGCACAAGCATCGCCCACTTTGTCCACTGTCCCTGTAGATGATCTGTCACAGCCATCTCTGTAGTTCTGCAGAAGCTCTGCTGCTTCTATACGCTTTCTGTCAAATATAGCAGATCTATTGTGATCTGATTTCTGTTTCCCATTTCTAGGCAAATTGAGTTTGCAAAAATCATATGAAATTAAGTCAGCATATGTCTTGATTTCCACAGGAAAGTTGTAAAAATTCCTAGTGATAATCTTATGATGCCAGATGGCATTGCAGTACTTGCCGATTATTTAGGTTTTCATGTACAGCCCTCCAGACAGTTTACAGAGCAAGTCAGCACCAATGTCCTCTTTCATGGGCAGGGACATGGAGACACAGACTCTCAAAGTCACAGAGCAAAGCTAGGACAGAATTTCAGTCTTCTGAGTACCAGGAGAGCAGAAGACAGCAGAGGGTCCTCAGAAGCAGTTACGAATCCCTGTTGCTTAGGATCCTTTATCCCATGCCCCACAACTGGGCACACAATTTGAGGATGCCCATGGATGTAGCAGCTGTAAGATTTCCACCTGACCGGTATCTCAAGGGCACATTGATCTGTGCTCCTAGTGAATAACCATTGCTTGGGTTCTTACTAAACGACAGCACAGCTCAACTCTTCAGAATCCATAATGTCTCTTGGGTGCCCAGCTCAGGGATGTTGCATTTCACCTATGAATCAGACCTAAGGAAGACTTTGAGATGTGCCCCATTTACTTGTGAGCACCTCATATCCGTGTTAGTTTTATGTAATTGTCAGATGTGGAGGAAGAGGCAAAGTCTCATTTCTTTCTAATCGTTTATGTTTTGCTTGAGCTCCCACTAATGAATTTAAAATACGCTCGGTTTTAATGCAGATGCCTTCAGTGCACGTGGCATGTGAGAACTGATTGGAGTGTTAGAGTCTCCAGGCTGGGAATCTTTAAATGACTCATGCTCTTCTGCTGATACAGTTCTTCATACTGAATACTGCAGATACCCTGAGCTGACTGGTGTACCATCGGATTCCTTCTATAAATTATAGTGGCTAAAAATGAGCCCAGTATAAAGCGAACATTTAATAGATACAAAGATGAACTACAGTAATCAAATAAGATTTGATAATCAACATTTTCACAGCTCTGTGTCGCTGCCTGGGTTTGTTTCTGAGTAACATTTTGTTGTGGTTTTTCAGGTACGGCGCTGTGTCAGCGGGAACGCTCTGTGCCCTTACCACTCTGTCCCAGCAGCTGGAGAATGAAAATGCTGTTGATGTTTTCCAGGTGGCAAAGATGATAAATCTTATGCGGCCTGGAGTATTTACAGACATTGTAAGTCTTTAAATGGAACATGAATGGATAGTATGCAAGGTTTTCATCTGAGACCAAAAGCATGAAGTAAAACACACATTCTGTACCTTATCAAGCCCTACTGCATCTGCTGTGGAGCAGAATTAGCGCTTGGGCTTGGTTTTGTGTAGTTGTCATTTTTACGAACCTCAGACCCATACCTTAAGTCTCTGCTATGCAGCAGGACTTACTTCTCGTGTAGTCAGGGCTCACTGTGCAGGCAGCCGTAGCAGAGACAGAGCTTTCAGCTCATCACTATCCCCCTGCCAGCCCTGTAAGCTGAGCTCTGCTGTTTCAGCCAGGCCCATCATGATCTGCAGGGCGAGTAGAGCTGTGGGTAGGTAAAGCTTCAACCTCAACAGAGGGGCTCTACATTCAGTGTACAGCAAGAGCAGACCCCTTGGCTTGGTGTGCATATGAGGTACAAGGGGACAGCCCAACCTGGGGCCAAGCCATGGGCTCAGCTGTTGTCCTGCCCTCCTGGAGCCTTTAAAAGTGTATCAGGAATAATATAATCTACCCAGAATGGGAATTTGGGGTTGACATGATTAAGCTAGACTAACAGATGTAATTGTGCTCTATCTTTTTCTTTGCTGTATGAATATCCGTGGCCTTCCCCAGAAATGCCAGATTTAAGTGCCACTCACAAAAGGTTTGAAATAATGTGTCCTTTTTTTTCCAGGAACAGTACCAGTTTCTTTATAAGGCAATGCTAAGCTTGGTCAGCACTAAGGAAAATGGAAATGGTCCCATGACACTGGACAAAAATGGTGCTGTGATGGCCAGTGACGAATCTGATCCGGCAGAAAGCATGGAGTCTCTTGTCTAATTGGAAACCTGAAAAGGCACTTAATTTGTAGAACTTCTGAAGACTGAGTGAACTTTTTTGAGGCCTTTTTTGCCAGACTCTAGGTTATACAATAACCCAATTACTTTTTTACACTGATAAAAGTTTTGATATTTATTTTTTGCCATTTTATGTCTTAATGGTATCCTACTGAGCATTTGCACCTCTGTTTATTTCACACAGTGAAACGCAATTTTATCTAGTTTGCACTATATGATCAGTGTTACTGCCTATAATATTCTAATACAAGACAAGCCCTGATGTGACATTCCATGACAACAAACATACGCTTTTTCTGTTTTGTTTAAATGCAGTGAAGTTTTGCTAACTACAGTGACCCTCAAATCTTAAATCTTGAATGCTAGGCCAGGCAGAGTCTTTCTACGACAGATACTGTACCCCTTCATACCATATTTATTATTTCAATGATCATGTCACAGTTTTGGTAACGGTATTCTGCATTCCAGTGGAGTGGATGAGCAGTGTTCATCCTTTCTTGACAAAACGTGGCAGGTGATTATTAGTGAGGGTGTAATAGCCTTGTGGAGCTGAAACAATGCTTTCTGTATTGTTTCAAAGCGCTGGTTTGTACACTTGCAGGCCTAAGGCTTGCTTCACATGGAATATATAAATTACATGCAACATAAGTTTAACTTAGATGCAATTCATTTGTGGGACACAGCGATAGGTTTTGAATTTGCAGTTTCAAAGTTTCCCCATGTATTCATGATTTTAGTTTTTAACCAGCCCTATGATGGGAAAGTGTTTGGGTTTTATTCTCATCAGAGACGACACAGTGAGAAATCTCCTACAACCCAAAAGCAGACCTGTTTTCAGATATACTGAAGGTAGCAATATTTTACATTACTAAGCTATTCAATATTTTAAACACATTAATTTCCTTACTATTTCTTGAATATGACCTCACACCTAATGGTATGTTACATGATGACAGGCGTTTCTTAATTTCATAACTGTTAGATGCCATTTTTACAGGTGTGTAATTTTCATACTTTAGTGCTAAAACATAAAGTACTGATCCATATTTACTGGTGAAGCAAACTAATAAAAAAACTACCTATAAAGTTACATTCTCCCTCTTTTTTTTGCCAAACTAATTCTTTAGCACAAACCTAGCTGATTGTGTTTCCCCTCCCACACCAATGAAATGGTTTCCCCCAGATTATATAAATAATTGAATTCTTGTTTGGAGCATTTAAGTGTACATCCTCACGGGCTCCCTCTTCCTTTGTATTTGGTCGCGATTCAACAAGGTCCATCCCTTATAGAACAAAGTAAGCGCGTACTTCATTCTCACAAAGATTAAAGCTAATGGTGTCCTTCGTAGCTCGGCTGAGTAGGGAGGGGTTACTGAATCTGCCTTGAAAAGGAAATACGTCCTTTGGACCATCCTGACGTGTGGTGTCCAGTGAAAGGCACTATCCCTCATATCCAGCATTAGTTTCTTTGCTTTTAAAGTTCAACTGCACAAAACGCATCGGAATTTTTCAGGACTTGTCAAAATGTTACTGCATTTTAAATTCTTTTATTATTATTATTATTATTACTAATTTTCATTTAAATGTAAACCTATTAATTTCTGCCAGTCCAGTCTTGCTGAAATAGACATTTGGCAAGGCAAACCCCGCTTCTTTTGTTGGAGGGGAGGGCAGGGAGGAAGCTTAGCGAAGAGGAAGGTTCTGCGAATTTTCACACTCAAGGAGGCTGAAAGTGAGCTGCTCAAAATGAGCCCGAGAGGAGGTGTTTTGGTCCAGAGCCCCGCGAGGTAACAGGCACTGAGCAGAGGAGCTGTGTGGACTGGTATGTGCTAACTAACAGCTGGCCTTTCTGGTAAGGGGAAGATTGCCTAGTACACTTGATTAATTCCACACCAAAGTTTTTAAGGCTTCATCGGCAACCTTTTACATAGTTTACTGTTGCTTTGCAGTCTCTTGAATCCCTCCGTGCATGTGATCCTGATCCCCGCTAGTGCTGAGCAGTGGAATACATCCACGGGTTCAGTAGGGAAATCCTAGGTCCCGCAACAGCCAGTCCAAATCAAAAATGCACAAAATGTTCCAAGAACGCGTCGCAGTTCGCATCCCCTTTGCACTGGGACAACCCAGCCCCAAGGAGAGCAGCAGTTAATGTCTGGTAGGAGTTACAAGTGGCTGTCGAGTTGCTACAGCCCAGTAATCAGAATTGTTCAAGTAAATTTTCCAGCCTGCAAGGGCTGGGAGGTTTTGCGGAGCAGTCTGCTGGCAAGCATGCATCAGCATTGGAGGCTGCAGGGCCCCACCTGGCCCCAGGCATTCCCAGTGGTGGCACAAAGGGACCCTGATGAGTTGATCAGCTCAATCCAAAGTATTTAAGTTCCTGGGGAGGTGTAGGGAGAAGTTAAGAATTCAAACCCTGACAAGGGCTAAGTGACAGAAAGATTACTGCAGGCATCAAGAGGGTTGGATTTGTTCAGTACTTTGCACTGATTACTTTTCATTTCCCTGGCACGATGGAAGATAACCATGGTTCGTGATACGCTGCCTGAACACCCTTGGTGTAATCCCTTACCTCCTCACTAGTTGTAAGCATCAGGGAAAGGAGGCTGTGGGGATTGAAGTTTGGTAGATGCTGTGGAAATCCATGCGCTTGCATTGGCATCTCCCCACACCTGAAGTACTTGACTGGGGTTTTAATCCGTGGGGAAATAATTTACACTGATGTTCTGCATGAGTTCTCCGTGGATTTTGTCTTAAGGGGGCTCAAGCTGTGTGTTCAGTGCTGTGCTGACAGAGAGCTGAGAGATGGTAGTGATGCATTAGGCTTGAAGTGGCTGAAGTTGGAATTGCTTGTGAAGGTCAGGATTAAGAGCACGGCAGAGCCAAATCTGTCCTGCTTTAAGCAGCTGCAGTTCTGCTCTCTTACATGGATTTGCACCCTTTCCCTGCGACAGAGGGGGACTGGCAGGAGGAGAGAGGTGAACTTAGAGATGTGCGCTCCTAAAGCCCCGCTGAGATGCTTTCGTGAGCCTCAGGGCCAAAGTCCCACTCTGTGCACCCCACCCTTGCTTTTGCCACGTCACCCTCCCGCTGTGACCTCTTCTTGGCATTCAGTCAGGATGGCTTTTGAGCATCAGCAGTTCCCAGATGATATTAAGGGAACCTGAGTGTATCCCATCGATATAAAATGCAGCCCTCAGCACCAGCCCTGAGAAATAAGGAAATAAAGGACCAAAGAACACGTGGCTACGTTTAGAAAGTATTCTTTTCTCCATGTCTGGGGTGTGTACTGCACTCGCAGATCGTATCATGGGCATAAGAAACTTCTGTGTATTATGCCCATAACAGCAGCCAAGCATTCCAGGAGGGAATGAGCAAGTACTTGGAAAGCTGCTGGGTCATCCTAACATCTAAAATAGGTGAGAGTCTCAACCCAAAGCCCCCACCCTCCAAACCCTCCTGTACATGGCTTTGGCATCAGTAGGCAGGTCCAGGAGAGCCAGTAGCACTGCTCAGCATGCAGGCTAAGCACCCATTCCTCTGCAGGACCAACCTCTATAAACATCCATGTTACACAGAATTGTCCTTAGTATTTCAGTGTCTGGTTCCAAATGGTAATTTAGGAACAGGAAAAAGAAAACAAATCCCAAACCCTTAAACTACTTCTTGTGCGTGAGTGTTTCTGTGCTGTGGGTCTGTTCTAGGTTTAGTGGAATCATTTCAGGATGAGCCCAATTTCAGTTGTTTTCCCAGTTTCTGACTGCTTGAATTGCTTGAACCCAGAGCGATACATTGGAGCATTAGGAGAAGAATCTTTGTGACACAGCACAACTGCCTCCTTAAAAGTTTTTAAGCTGATGTATTTTATTTAGATGCTAAAAAATACAGATATCAATTCTACCAAAGATGCACGCTACTAATTCTCAGCAAAACAAAGCCAACTTAATTTTAAAGAAATTAAGTTAAAGAAATTAAAACGTAGTTGTCTTAAAGATTTAGCAGTCTTTCTGAAATTCACACCTTTTGACATCAGATCTTGTGTTCCTAAGTTTATGTTTGAATGGTGCCAGTGAATTTTTATGAAGGGAAAATGCCTATTTGTTAATCCACTGCATTGGTTTTCTTTTTTTTTCTTCTTTTTTAACAGACATAATTCAATTCTTATTGTTACCCCTTTGCTCCTCTTCTCTTTGTTGCCATTCTAACAATGTGAACTGCATTGGCTTTACTTATCAAAGGGGAAGGAATGCAAAAAACAAAGAAAGAGAAGGAACTGTAATGAAGAGATTTGGCCTCTACTTTGTCTTAGCTGTTAAACTGTTTTTAGTGTTTTTGTTAACTCTTTGCAAAGGGAAGCATTTTCTACAGAGGATAATTAATTTCAAGAAAAATGTCTTGAGTTTTAAGAATAAACATGTCTCCAAAAGAGGAGATAGTCAATTTTATACAATGTCACAACTCTCCAACATTTGGGGTAGTGACTCTCTTTGTTTTGTTAGGACATTTGAAACTAGCAAGCAGCCATTGTTTCTAAAGACCGAAGCATCCACTTGTCCTCCTGTTTTCTTTTCCTTCATTTTTAAAATAGCAAAGTCATTAAAACTGTAAATATTTTGTTGCTTGGATAAGCATCTTCTGGGAACTTTGTATCTATGGTATATAATCATAGAATTTTATATTTTCATATAAAGCTAATTTTTTTCTAGTTTCACCTCCTTCCTAGTTCTGTGGTGGCTATGTGAATCCATTCCTTCTGTGTGTCAAGGTAGTGAGACACCATCATCACACTACAAAAAAGGATTTCCACACATGTCATTTCTTTGGGGCAGTGATTGTGAAAGTTGGATTATTTTTAATTTTTTTTTTTTAGATTCCATTGTCAGTGTGTGCAATAGGAATTAGACTTAGCCAGTCACTGGATACGTTTGTCTCATTGATCCATTCAGGAAAAAAAAAAAAAGGAAAAAAACCAGTAAAAAAAAAAAAAAAGTGGTGTTTGGTTGGGGAGAGGGTGGGAGGGAGTATTTTGAGGGAGATCTCTTTTTTTTTGGTTGTTTTTTTTGTTTGGGGGTTTTTTGTAACTTGAAGAATCTTCTTTTTGTTATGTTAAAACTATATCAAATCATTCTATTATAGTGTTATTTAATATGTAAATTGTATTGCTATACATAAAATAAAGTATGGTTTTTGATGTATTTACAGACTTCTGCCTTATTTGCATCAAATACACATACGGAACAGATGCACGAGTCAGTATTTCAGTGTCCCAGGCGTGCAAGAGGAGTGATGAGATCCAAGGCCTGCTTTAATTAGATCTCAGACTTCCAAGCAGGACTCAGCTGGGACCTGTCTCTCAGCCGCTTGACAGCAGAGATCACCTCTCTGCATTGTCTTTGGCTATCAGAGAGCTGCTGGTGACCCCCGTCCCTCTCCCCACCGCTCTTCCCCAGGCTCTGCTCGGCCACCTACATCCCTTTTGGACAGGGGAGGACCTCGGAGCCTGAGCTGTGTGGCTGGCTCCTTCAGGTGTGTCTTCCCTTAGGTCGTGAGCAGGGGGGCCTTCCACCAAGCCACTGCCACCTAATTTATTGCACTTGCTGCTCAACTAACCCTGGACCTGTGGTAGAAAATGCAGAAGTACTCATCCCCACCACAGGCAGACTTGGAGGGAGGGATGGATGCTCCAGTCCTGGAGATAGAGCAGCAAATACTCCCTGAGGAGCAAATATTGGCCCCCCCTACTCCCCGCTGCATCCGAGTCAAGAGCTGTCACTGAAATGGGGGCACATTGCTCCATCAGTGTTTGGTGTTCTGCAACAAAACCTTGGCAGCACCACATCCCACCTCCCATGCCAATGCTGTGCTGAGCACCTGCCTTACCTTTCATTGTTGTGGTGGGGAAATGGCATGGGTTTGTGGGTACAGTGTGTTTGGCTCTGCGGTGAGCTGCGGGGGCACGGGGCAGGGGGAAACAAGCAGCATGCAGCTCTGGAGCTGTACCCACTGTGGGCAAATGACATCGGCAGCTGGAATTTCTTGGTGACCTAGAAATGCTGTAACATGAACACACTGTCCATCTGCCTCCTCGTGTGCTGCCACCTCTGTACCTCTAAGGTCAGTATTTGGGTTGCCTGGGAGAAAGCGGGAGCCTGGGACATTAGTTGTGGACCATGATTAATGTGACATGACACTGCCAGCAGCACAGCCTGCTGACCCCCACAAAGCCCTTAGCCATGGCATCCCTCCTCCGGCCCTCACATTGTGTCCTGGTGACAACCTAGCACTGGGACACTGGGGGCCCCCACCTGCCTTGCTGCTCTGGGTGCAATCATGAGAGGACAGGAAGCTGCTTCCCTGCCTGCCAGGAAGGTGCTGGGGGCTGCTATAGCAGCAAGAAGAGCCCCATGCCCTCTGCATGGCAAGGGTCAGGCAGCTGGGGCTGGCACCCAGGGAAGGGTCCTCTGTGCAGCTTGGTTGCCCTACCTCCCTGAAGAGGATGGCCGCCCCTCCATGCAGAAGGAGGTGGGTACAGAGCACTTCAGAACAACGGTACAGGAGAAATGTTACTTAAATAGCCCTCATCTCAGGGCAGCCTGAAAGATGGACCTGCTGGCAAGCTGTGAACAAAAGTCAACAACCCACCTGCTGCAAGAGAAGGACAAAGGGAGAGCTGGCAGGTCTGACCTGGGACCAGGTAAGGAAACCCATCCTGCTCACAGCAGGCTTAAATCTTCATCTCAGAGGGAGGGAGAACCACACAGGGAAAAAAACAGAACCCCACTGAAGACAGGCAAAAGGAGAGCAACAGGAATGGTCATTGATTGGGAAATTCTCTGAGCAATGACAGGGTGAACTAGGATGCTGCCTGCTGAAACGCTGGGGAGGACATCCTGGGAGAGGAGAGGATGCAGGGTTTGTCTCCTGGTATTTAAAATACCGATCCTTAAGGAAGGGTGTCATCATCTTCCCACATCTTTGGTAAATAAAGCAAAATACTGAGCTTGAACAGCCACAAGGAAGGTAGGATCTGGGCAGTGGGAACATCTATCCAGCTTTTCAATAGGATATTAGGAAAAATGCCTTCACTAAAAGGGTTGTCGGGCATTAGGACAGGCTGCCCAGGGAAGTGGTTGGAGTCACCATCCCTGGAGACATTGTGCTTAGGGACAAGGTTTAATGGTGGGCTTGGCAGTGCCAGGTTAACAGTTGGCCTTGATGATCTTTAAGGTCTTCTCCAACCTACATGATTACATGATTCTGTTCTGTGATCTTCTGGGACAGTGGTGCAAGACAAAGGGATGTGTCTGTGACAGAATGCAGGACAGCCCAAGGCAGCCCCAGAAGTGCTGAGACCACCTTCATATTCATTGCATGGGAGCAACTACAAGGCAGAACCCCACCCCATGCTAACCAAACCATCGCGTGCACATACATCACACGGGGCAGAGCTCGCTGTAGGTGCAGGGTGCCCATTTTGTAACGCACCCTAACCTTGAGCCAGGCTCAGCAGCAGCCCCCTGCCCTGCACATCTTCTGGCAGCGACACGCTGGAGTCCTGGGTCCTCCCAAGCTGTCCTGGTGAGCAACCAAGGGAGTGGGGAACCCCAGCAAAGACGAAGTCTTGGAGAAAGTGCTCGGGTTCTTGTGCTGGTGCTGGGGCAGAGGCCTGGCTGGCACCTGTGTCCAGTTGAAACACGTACCAAGTAGTTCATTAGTACTTTGGCAACAAAGATATGATTTACCAGCACTTCCCACTGCTAACAATATGCCTGAATTAATTGGTCGTGTCAGGAGATCCCAACTTCTCCTGTAATAAATAGCTAATGACTTTAGCCTTTAAGGCTTCCAGAGGCTGCGAGCAGTCATGCTAAGCAGGCACAAATAATAGCAGCGTTTTTATTAAATGGATTCAAATGCCAGAAGGTGTACTTCCAAGACCCTCTGCAACATAAAAATAATTTTGATCAATGGTTTGGTCCCAGTCCTATTACTTAGCCACTTCGAGCTTCACGCAGTGCTTCATGCACAGACGTGTCACCCCCACCTCCTGGCAGCTGCCTTATTGATCACTTGTGGTTTCAGTTTCCCCTTTGCTGCCAATCAATGGTTTTGATGTCTTTCTGACTTCGTAATGCCTTAAGAAGCAGCATTTCACAAAGCAATCTTTCCTGAGACTGTGTTCAATTAATCTGACAGTCACTGGGCTTGCTTTTCTTTTCTAAAGTTGTTATCTTCCTTATGTCTTGAAATCCTTGTTTAGGAGTTGATGCCTGCTTTTCTGGGGTTTTGTGTTATGGTTTTGAATTGTGAAAAGATTCTGCCTTTCGTTCCATGTCTCTTATGGGAGCAGTTTCCAGTATTTCCTATCTCACTGTCCCTGCGTCCATGAGCCACGTGTTCCATATGGCTCGAAATTTCTGTCACTCCCAAACTCAAACCGTGTTGGTCTTACGTCCTGTATCACAGGATCTTCTTGCACAAGAGATAATCATAAATACTTTGTTCCTTTTTTCTAAGGAGCTGCTGAAAGAGGGAGTTTCTGAGTCAACATCCGAAGAAAGACAGAAGGTATATGTGTTTTGTCTTGGAAGGATGGCGTAATTGGCTTGAAGCCCAAGGCTTGATAGAAGGGAATGTGGCACAACCCTCCATCAGCTGTTTTGCTGGGTTTTTTTATTATTTAAAATTATGCCCTGTTTGAAAGATGGGGGCCTGCAGGCTGCTATATAACATAGATGTTTTTCTGCACTGTTTAGACTTTTTGGGTCCCAGCTTTCTCTGAGTCCATCAGGGGACGATGCCTGCAGCCAGGAGTGAGCAGATCACTGAAGTCTTCTCCTACACGCAGATCCAGCCTAGGATGGATTTGAGACAGCTGATGGCTACTTCTGGTACTGCTCCATAAGAGGTGTTTCTGCACTGGCCGTAGGTACGTACCATATGTGTACAGAAGGTAATACGCAGTCTTGTTAGCTAGCCCTCACGAGCTAGACCTGAGGGAATGACACACTAAGGCAACAGAGAGAACCTCCAAACTAAAACCCAGATACTGCAAGACATCTTTGAAAGCTATTTGCACATCCAAATAGAGAAACAGTGTCTTCTCAGCCACACATCTCACAGACCCCCAGTACCTCGCTGCAGCACTGCTGCCCAACCGCCTGTGCATCTGTGTGCTGCTGTGGGGCATGTGGCAGCGCCAGGACTGCATGGGTGGAACCAGCAGTAGCATCTGAGCATCCCATTTTCAACTGATTTACACTAACTTCACCTTGGGTAATTAGTAGGCTGTGAGGGACAGGCTAACACTCAATAGTCTGCTGGAGACCAGTGTGTCCTGCAGTCACTGAGGGTGTTCAGTCTCTTCTCATCCTTCGGTTGAGGTGTTTCTTTCACACAGACCTTTAGCCAGGCAGGAAATACTGCTGACAATGACAATCACCATGAACTTTGTAGATTGAGCCTTAAGGGAGGGAGAACTCTATTTTGAATAATACCCCCTGAGCCACTGGTGCAGCGAGCTCTGCAGCTCAGCACCAGCAATCCCAGGTGCTACATGCCCCTTCTTTCTGTGAAAGGGGAAGACTGCAATCCTCTTTGATTCCTCGCTGGAAAGAAAAAGCAAGGGGAGGGCTGATGAGCCTGATTGCAGGATAAAATGAGATCTCCAGTGTTCTTTCAGCCAACGCATGGGAGGAAAATTATGGTCTCTTAAAGAAAGCCTGGCTGTTTTCTCTCTGCAAAGAGGTTCTTACGTGGTGCACAATAGTGGTGTCCAGCACGTACTAGATAAATGAGTAATTCTCCGTAACAAGGTGCTTATCAGGTTTCATCAGTAGATGATCAAGAAGAATAGAAAACCATAGAAAAACAATACATTGAAGCCTTCATTACATGCAGCCTGATGGGACCATCAGCACCACAGAGCTTCACCCTCCAGGAGTTTTTCCTAACAGGCTCAAAGCATTATCTTTAACAGTATTGGCTCAGTGTCAGAACTGTTGGGCAAACTCTGAGTCCGATCATCAGATGAACATTCTGATTCTACATTGCAGTTTTAAATATCATTTAATGTCATCTAAATTAAATATAATTTAATTCATGACATTGTGAATTGACATTTGTTGATACTGCAGCAACTATAGCCCAGTGCAATTTCTTCCCCTTGCACTTTCCCCACAATGGGATCAGGGAGAGAGTAAGACAAAACTCATAGGTTGAGATAAAAAACCAAACCAGCACCGTAGAGAACATCCATTTGCAGTATGTTTGAGTGCCATGGGTGCAACTGTGACCAAAACAAGCTGTTGGCTACTGTAGCTGTACTGTAGCCAGCTGTATAAAAATAGATGCCACGAAATAAAGGGGTTTAGCTATTTAAACTTTATTTACCTAGGTACAGAAAGGTCATCACACTTTGTAGCTAACAAAAAATGTCCTTAGTTTTGCTTAAAATCAGCTTTCAAGCTGAAAAGGACCATTAGTGGGAGAAAAAAATCATGAAAACTCTTGAAAGTTCAGTAACTTCGATTATGAAAGGCTCTACTTTCTGAGTTTTAGTGCTTTAAATAATCTTCCTTATTATTTAAATCCAATTTTCTAGATAGCCTCTTACTTTGAGCCTGTTAGACATATGTTATGCTTTTGCCTGAAAGCCTCGTAGTGACCTGTAAGTTGATTGCAGGCTGTGAAATTGGCCATAAGTAAATCTTTGCTCTCTTTTTTTTTTTTTTTGCCTATTTTTCTTTTTCTGAAATAAAAAGCATCCAGGTGGCTTGCCTACTATGAGGTTATAGATCCTGTGTGTGCTTCAGAAATGCTTTTGACCTCTCAGCAAAGATGTAGCTCCTGAAATCTGTAGCAGTAGGCTCTTCCGATGCCAAGATGACTGTGTGCGTTGATAATGCCACTAAGCAACAAAACACTTAAATTCTTATCAATCTCTGTTCTTTGTCCTCACAAGTACATTTGCAATAGGCAGAGTTTTCTTCATCTGATAGATTTACGTATCGCAGTAGTCTACTGTGTTAAGAATGAGGCGTACCACAAGCATACCTAATTGGCTTCATGCAGGGTATCAGCTTAAAGAGTTCTACAACATTTGTTTATCCCATTATTTGTGTTTACAATCTGCATGTGTTAAAAAATTGCCCTGTATCCTTCTTGCATCGTATCAACTCCAAGGCAGCAGAATGCCGTAGCCAGCCCTTCATGCCATTATACCTTGATCATATTCACCCAGTGAAGTGAGAATGTTTTTTGAGTGCACAGGAACAAGAACTGTTTCAACCAAACCTGGTCAGATGGGCAGAGTCCTGTCATGATACACTTTTCTCTATCTGCCAAAATTTTCTTCCTAACTCACCAGCTTGAGTCGTGGACACCTGTCCAGCCAGGGCTCAGCACCTTCCAGTCCCCAGCAAAGATCAATGACTGGTCTCGGATTCATCAGCTCTAATAGCTTCTGAAGCACATTGTTGTGCTCATATCTGCAAGAACTGGGAAGATTAAGTATGTAACTGCCAAAAAAATGTATTAAGCTGGAGTTTGTCACATAAAAGGCATGACAGAAGGGAAAAGAATAAGCTCCAAAATGACAAGCGGAAAGAACACGGTGATTTCATATAAATGGCATAAAATTGTTCGAACTACACCAAAGTTCGTAAATAAGGGATATTAGTAGTGTTTCCCCCACCACACACACACACCCTTTTTATGAACTCATTTCATTCAGATCACACCTGTTTCTATGCTCTTGCTGCTGCATGCACCTGGGAGGTCGAATGTGGTCCACAATGTGATAAAACTAATTTTGCAAATGACCACAAAGTCACACAGCGCAAAGAGCTGACCTGCTCCAGTGCCCTCCTCATGGTTTCTAGTCCACTCAAAAAATTGTTCTGGGGAAGCTGCATCCCCACAGACTTTATGCCAGATGAGGAAAATCTGTTCTCTCACAACTGGCATAAAACCCACCACTTTGAGTGCTTTAACCAGGCATTTGTCATTAACAAACTCTTAATCACAGCCTCATTAATCACAGCATCATAGACTGCTTTGGGTTGGAAATGACCTTAGAGATCGTCTTGTTCTAACCCCCTGTTACAGGCAAGGACACCTCCACTAGAGCAGGTTGGTCAAAGCCCTTTGCAGGGCTGGTGTCTTCTTTCACTCTTGCCCAAATGATCTCCCTCAATCATGGCTCACCCTCTTTTCTTCTTCAGCCTACAGAGAGGTCCTTTTCCAAAACAGAGAGCAAAGCCCCATTGTGTTTTCTCCTCCTTACTAGGTCCAAAAAAGCATGTCCCAAAAAGGGAATATTAACTTTGGCAATTGGATTCCTTGCCTTTGGAGCTTTTATTCCACATTCTGCCTGCACTTACAGAGATTTCAATCTTTATTGATTTTCCTGGGCCACCTCTTGGCATCCTTCCTAGGCAGCATGATGCATTAACTTTCCATATAATGAATATTCCTGTTTGGTTCTGTACTCTGAAATACACCCATCTCTGAATGAGATTTCAACGCTCTGCATTGCTGATTTCCAACTGCATGCCATAGCCCTTGTTTTTCATAGGCTGGGAACACCAAAAGGGCCCTCTAGACCCAGAGCTCTTGTTTTTAACACAATCACTGTTGTATTGGGGGAGGGGAGAGCCTTTATCTTTTTTTTTTTTAGGCTAGTTCCAACAATAAAGTTATTAAAGCTATTTTTCACCTTGCAAGAAAGCTACCTGATGATGATATTGTTCCTGCCTTTTAAACTAATTTTATTTCAATATGGTACATTTGCAGTCATCATAATCCTATTGTTGCGTGTTATTCCCAGTATAATGACTGAAAATGCTATTGCTTGGGGGAAGGGGTTTGTTCTGGTTTCTGTGGGTTCGGTTTTTTCTGTTTAATTTTATCTACTGCTCTAATATCAGAAGATAAGCCAATTTATTCACTAAAATCCTTCGTATCTCCTTTCTTGACGTGAGTTTCCAGTGAAGGATACAAGGTACTTTTGCGAAGCAATAGGAAGAAAGACCTACAGTTATTCCGCTAAAGGTAGGCTGCATCCACACTGCTACGTGTCCCCAGAGCAGGTCACATCCTTGCAGTTCAGCTTCTCACAGGAAATGAGAAAGGGAAAATATATATAAATACATATATATCTTAAACTATGTAGCCAGCTCCTCCATGCTGGGTTTGGAAAATAGTGGCACTATATCCATAGCATCTGCAGGGTGGCACCTCCACAGCACTGGGGACACCTGTAGCCTTCCTGAGCTGAATGACAGCAGACCTCCAGATCAAAGAGTTCCAGATATTTTAATTTACTCTTAACTGGATTTTAAAAATTAATTTTCAACTTCTTTAAAACAGATGATGACTGGTTTCACACCGAATCATTACAACTCTTACAGCTTGCATCGTGCTTTCCCAAAAACAATCCTGAGTCCCAGACTTGAGAGAACTCAGAAGGTAACAAGGGTGGGATTTTAGCCTTCTTGCAAGTACAATTCTTGTGTTAAGTGCGCAAACCCCAAAGTCTTCCTCAGATATCCAAGTGAACCTGAGATCCAAGGTGGGTATGAGGTACCTGGTTGTCACAGGAGGCCATTGTCCCGTTTAGATGCCCACCTACAGTTAGTGGATGGGATTTGGTTGATATGAAATAGTCACTGGGGAGGGGTGACTTCCAGAGGATGTCATTTCACATCATTCACTTGCACAGCTGTTCTATGTACTGCTGTGACAAACCATTTATTCATGAAACCATTACCACCTCTGCCCAACTCAAATCCTGAGCTTCCTAACAATGCTACAGCAGAAGACAAATGCATTTTTCCCTCTCCTCACACCTGAGTTCTAGCTGACACTTTTTCTATTTACAGTAGGATCTTGTCAAGCATAAGCAAGTACTGAAAGAAAAAACAGTGCTAAAAGTGATCTCATATTATATGCCCATTACTGCCATGTTTTGCATTAAACTTCCTTTTATAACAGTTAGCAAGAATTAATAGATATTTTCACAAATAGGTCACCATTGTTACAGCGATTACAGAGTTCAGCAGGTTGATTATTACTGCAATAGACCATTATCTGCTGATGAGCTTGTAACCCAGGTTATTCTTATCTGTTAGGTGCTCATATTATCTATTAATAATTAATAAACTAACCTCATTATAAGGTTGTAGTATGGACTGGAACAGATTACAGCACAAACAGGCAGTACTCAAGCGCTAAGAATTTTCTCTGTGTAGCTAATCTCAGCTTCATTATGCGTTCCTTGTCTAGATGTCATCACACAGTGCTGATATTCTGGAATGTGGTCATCTTTCTAGACCACATTCTTTGTAGGATGTGGTTATCAATAATCCATGTACTGTGCTTCCCCAGATGGCAAATCATGCCAGTAGCAGAAGCTTGGCTGTTGCCGTTGTGTTGGTATAGACAGGTTTGGGAACAAGATCAAAAGTTTCCTAACAGTCTTCAAAGTCAGCAGGGTTCTACACAGGTTTGAGGGGCCAAATGCAGTGGTGGAGCCACAGTAATGGACATCTCTGCTCTTATCCCCATGAGCCGAGACCTTCAATTCTCCTTTCACAGGAGTTCTCCCTAGTGCCTGAAGGTACAGCTTCACCAGTACACTAAACCCTGTTTCCTGTCCATGGCAGACACTAAAGTGGTCACAATGTGATGTACTAAACCTGACAAGCAAATACTATTGCTGAAAAGTGGCCAGAGAAATTTCCAGAAGGACTAGGAGTGGTTCTCTGCCTGTTTTTGTGTATAGGAGATGGAAAGCTCAGGGGGGAAAAAAAGGGGGTTATGCTCAAGTCTCTTCTTTTTCACAACAGTCACATTTCAGTGGTATCTAAATAGCAAGTCAACAATTTTTTTAACAAACCCCTCTGTACTGTAATGGTTTTGCCAGTTCTCCCTGGCGAGGTGGAATGCAAATGAGAATGAGCGCTGAGCTGCAGTATCTGACTTTGTGAAAATTAATAGCAAAGCTGGAGAGAGTAGGTTGTTCACAGAAAGAGTAGCATAGCCATTCATGGTGCACACAGACTTGTGAAATTCCATGTCTCTGAATTCATGGCAGCACACCTCTCCTTGGAGCCCCTTCAGCAGGAGATGCTTCAGGACATCCAGGATGAGCAGCTGGTCTAGGCAGACTCTCAAGGCAAAAATCTGGCTTTACTGAAGCCACTGGGAAAGTTCATTTTGACTTTAGTGGAGCCAAGATTTTACTGTCACCTTATCACTAAATCTCTTGGCTTTCAGCATTACTGCATATTTTCATGAGCAATTTTAGGCGTATCTATTTCAGTCTTCTGACAAAGATATTTATGATGAATAGTAATTATTCTGTTGTAGTAGTACCCTGGGACCTTAGCTGTGGGCCCATGTGCATCATCAGTAGCAGTGTGTGGATGCATAATAAGGAGACAGGTTTGCTCTTTATTTATGTACGGTGCTGTTTACCTTATCCCCAGACATTTGTGCAAATGAGCTTAAACTGAGGAGTGAACACAAAGATGTGGCTACAAGCTCTGGTTCTGGATGTGCCTTGTCTACAGACTGTCAGAACCTGCTAAGAATTATGTCTGTAGCTCTGTACCACTTTTCCTGGATGTCCTCTATTGTCCCTTCTTAAAAACCTGATACAGTATGAATATCCCTATACTCACAGCAATACAGATCTTTCTGCCCATGATATGTTGGGAAGATCTGTCTGGAATGTCAGTGGTGTCATGGTAAACAGATCTGAGACCTGCATCCTGACTGCAAACGGATGGTTCTTTCTAAATCACATCTATGATGTGTGCTTTATTTTTCCATAACTACAAATGGGGTTTTGCAGAACATTTTGACAGTTTAAAAAGAATTATGCCATTTCTAACTTAGTGTTTCCACTGAGATTAATCTGGTTTTCAGGCATGTCTTTTGGCCTAGAAAGTAGCTAGTAATCTAACTGCCTTTTAGTATTTCTACTCAAAGTAAACAAATAATTTTCCCAGGCAACATTTATTGTAAATCTGTCTCATGGCTATGAGATCTTTCATTGTCCCTCTTCCTCCTCACCCCCATATCATGCTGAGAAATTTTCTAAAACTAATCCAGTTGCTTTTTTATACACAAGTGAATGAAATCTAAACATAGACTCCACCAGGAAGCTGATGAAAAGGAAGACATATGTTATCATAACTTCCCAGCCTTCCAAGGGCTCTATTTCCTCACAGTCTTCCGAGCCATATGCAATGAGACCAAAGGAACAAAGAAACTCAATAAACTACAGGGAAAGAGATCCTCCTTTTTTTTTCCCTCAGAACTTGTGTGGGCTTTGCAAACACACAAGTTTTTCTCCTATTTCTTTAGAAGATAATTCCTTATGGAGGGTTGCTTATCAGGCTGAGACAGGAGCATTTTGGTTCTGCAGTAAAAGCACCTCAGCTTGGAAGAAGAGGCAAGAGGGTCAAAACAAGGTGGAGAGCACATCCTTAGATATTTCCTTTCTGCTCTATTCTAAATGCTAGCAATTAATGTTGTCTTAGCTGGAAGAAACAAATTCTACAGTAGCAGCTGTTCCAAGTGCATGGTGAGAGCTGCTCCTGACACTGCCATACAGCCTGGGGTCACACGCTCAGTTCTGCAAATTCCCGTGGAGGAGTAGGGATTGCCTGGCCAGGAGCTGCTCAAGCCGTAGTCCTGAGAACATCCTGCTGCAGGTTGTACTGGTGGCTGATAGCATTTAAGGCTTCCCTTGGTCTGGGTATTTCACAGGGCACAAAAAAGGATGAAGACCAAGAGCCATTATTATGTTGCATTTAAGACCCACAGAGGCATTCGTGTGGGATGGGATGGGATGGGATGGGATGGGATGGGATGGGATGGGATGGGATGACGAGGTGGACCACCAGCCGCAGCTTCTGGTCAGCACGGGCAGTGGGTATTGGGTATATTGGTATGGGTGTGCATATCAGGTTGGTGTGCATCCTCTTCACTCCTACCGCTCCACTGGCAAAGACTGAAGGCACACAGAAAAGAGCAGTTAGCTGAAGAGCCAGAGGAGATGGAGTAAAGCTGAAGTCCTTTAAAATTTCTCTTTAATGATCCACTTCGGTTCTCTCTCATAGTGCATCTTAAAAAGACTGAATGGTTCCTGATTTGTATTACTACAACTCCTCTGCCCCAAATTAACTGACTCTTAATATTTTTAAAAACAGTTCCCTTCCAGACTGAATCCTATTCTTTCTTTTCTTCATCTGGTCCCTAATTTTAAATGAATGTTACTCCTAATTCTGTGCTATGTCTAAGCAGGACATGTGCCCCAGAAATGACTCCTTGGTAAAGCTTGATAAATAATACTCAGGTTATATTGAAAATGATCTTTTACTGCCGGGGTTACATTTTTGGGAGGTACCTTCAGCACCTTGAGGTGATGTACCTTGCTACTTTCAACTCGCTGTGTGTGATTTAGGCCGTGGGCCCCAACAATGCTTTCATTAACTCTCCCACAGGTTACACTCACAGTCTCCCACAAATAAACAGAGACTAATAACCACTTCTTTGTTTGGCTATGCGTCTTCTAGTGCAGAGACAACAGTCTTCTCAGAGTCTGCAATAGTCTAAGCCAATTCAAAGTATATAAAAGTTATGAACTACATTTTTAAATAGAACTGGGAGAAGCATAATTTTAATCAACCCTGTTTGATTATTCCAGTTGGCACAATGTGTAAAAAGGTATCACAAATTATTTTGAGAGATTAGCCAATTACACAGACCCATTTCCAGACAGGAAATTTAGGGCATCTCACTAACAGCTTGATTTATACAGCAGTCCATATTTTAGCAACAGATCGCTTGATTGCTTATATAAACTGGTTTCATTTCACTTGCTTTAAATACAGAAAGATTCTAAGTAGATAAGCAGCACGATGAATAACAGAACTAAGCAGCCTGGTTTCCTATGGATTTGAGTCTGTAGGAAAGAAATCTTACATAGACACTCTGACACTAGCAAGTGGTAAGCTCTCCTTATAGCCTTTCTTCTTCTATGAATAGCCATCTATTTTCACAAAACTTTTAGAACTGCAATGTTTTGGGGACTAGTAACCTTGGTATTGAATTTGGCTGCAATTGGGCAACTTGAAAAAAAAGAGACATGCAAGATGTGTGCAGGTGTGCACAGCTGTGTGTAAACACACACACACACACACAGCCTGACTACATAAGCCTCATTTCATTAGAAAAACATGCGCTTTAAAAAATCTGATATAAACGGGCTGTAACTCTATAGCTTTTGCCACAGTAATGTCCATTTTCAGAAACTGAAGAGCTATCAACTGATATCCTTCTGTGATATGGTTTAATGAAGAAAATAAATGATACTCCCTAAGGAAAGTAATTTTCTCATTCCTTCAAATGTATTTCTTTTCTCATATTTCTTACTGAACTTACTGCTTCATCTCCCCAAAGAAAATGTCCTTTTCTACATTATTGCTAAGCTGAAACATGACAGAAAACCAAGTGTTGCCCCCTTTCATGGCAATGGCAGCACTGACATTTTTACCCAGTTATTTTAAAGCACAGACTCTATAGTACTGTCCATAACTCTGGTCACAAATAGAGCCCTGCTCAGTGAAGTCAAAGACAGTCAATTGGGTAAGAAAATCTGGGATGTTGTTAAAATGTGCAGTTATTTCAATATTTTAAACTGAAAGCATTTGAAAACCAACTTGAAAGCTAAAATTTAAATTCACCTGCCTTTCTGTGCCTTAGGCTATGATTTCCCAGGTTCAGAAAAACAGCCAACTACAAATAATGTAATGTAGGACTCTGTCGTATAGAGCTCATGGTAAGATCACAGCAAATAGAAGTTTACATTAGGAAGCCTATGCAGACAGAAGGATCTTCACAACAGGGAAATATTTTGTTAAGAACATTCTCCTTCCAATGTCTGAATGGTGTAGCAGTACCCTACACACCTACGTAGGCAGTCGCATGATGCAACTGCAAGCAGGCTGGCTTTGGCAGGCAAAGCCAAGTTCTGCGTTACGTGGTTTATCGCTGATTTTCCCTCTGCAATACTATTCATAGCCAGAGGCACAGAGCAGCAGGTGACATGGAGCTTTAATTTCCCATTTTTCTCTCAAAGACGACTAGGAGCTGATTGCAATATTGACACTGGTGATGCGACTCTGGAATTTCACCAGCACTGCTCAGCAGAACGTGGCTCCTCCAAAAGGCTTTCTGTCAGAAAGGCTCTGCAAGCCAGGCTTCCCTCTGAAGGTCACACAGAGAGATGTGTTGCAGGCTCCCAGTCACAAACTGATGAAGGTCTGTGTTAAATTGAATCCATTTTCTTGCTCTTCCTGCCTCTGCTCCTTCTGGGACGCTGTCCTAGAAGTTCACTTGTCTGATGCTTAAGCACTTTTCCCAAACTTCTCTGTTCAAGAGAAGGTTTATTCATTACATCCATTTGTCCTTCTGCTAGCTCTCTTTTTGCTTAAAAAGCTTTCTTCCTCTGATGTGAACACCACTCACACATTAGTAGAAAGCAATCAGATACTCTTCTTGCTTTTGTTTTGATAAATAAGCCAAACACTTTAATCTCTTCTCACAAAACAAGCTTGCTCCACTATCTTGATTATCCTAAAAGCTTTTTCTATACTTCTTAATTTTTCTTGAACTCAGGTGACCAGAAGCACACCATAATCATCATGCAGAATGACCCATAACGGGCTTGCAAGGAGCTCAGCTGAAGGATTCTCTCAAAAGGAAAGAGGGAAGAGGTAGTCTATCTTTTCCTCCATTTGCTGACTAGAAGTAAACCTGAAAAGGGAGTTTAAACTGAAGGATCGAGTATGAGCTTAAATTGGGACCGTGTAGATTATTTGTGTCCCCTGGAGGTATTCATTAATTAAGCTGTTATACTACTTAGATAATAACCCTTGCCTCTCTCTGCTTCCCATTCATCCATACAAAGTAAATATAATGCGTTGCTATTTATTCTTTACACAGCGTTACAAAGCAAAGTTGATTCATTTTATGACACGGGGCTTGAGATATTTGGATTCTGTTTGCTTTTCTTGGATTTATGTGAGCATGCTGCTTGCTTCTCTGCTTTTAGTGTGGTTATTAATGGTCTAAAGGTTTGGTTACATTCTGTTTACATTCATTCATTCAAAGTTTAAAACATGTCCTGAAGAGAACCGTTTATCAAAACAGTATTTTGTGTTTCTAAAAAATGTAACTTCTCTCCTAAAAAAATAACAACAACAAAAGCAAAACAAACAACCAGATTTCAGAGAAGCAAAATGGAGGAAAGAGATTAGGAAAAGAAGAAAAAAAAAGGTATTGCATCTCTCTCAAAGCCTGCTATAAAGGCTACTTTTGAGGGCTTTAATTTCTGATCACCCAATAAAATAGCATTAGACTTATTTAAGTTTTTTAGAAGTGTTAAGGGCACATCTCAACACTATTTAAAATTGCAGTTCTGAGCAGGAGGTTACTCTGAAAATCAGACCCTATATGAGTCAAGTCCATCATTTCCTCTGAATGAACACTTAAGAAAACATTGGCTTTGAGCGAGTTGGTTCAGACTATGAAGCCACCCTGCCAGATATGGAACAGAACTCAGGTTTTCTGACTGACTGATCAAATGACTCAACTGTGCTATCACCAAGAAAGAGAGTTTAAAGAATGACTCTGAAAGGTTATTTTCACTGAATTGCTGAGTACATAAAATGTGTTGAAAGAAAGGGTAAAACTTCTTGAAAGGGTTTAGAAATGGTTATATTTATAATCTGTTGTGGTAGGATTTTCAAGTCCGGTGTTCAGTGAAGCTAGACTGACAAATTTATTATAGTGTTAAGGCTGAGAAACCTATTAAAAGAAATATAATAGAAGGTACATTTTTGTGAAGCTTTAATAGGAGCTGAAACAATTCAACAAAAGACTATATTTGGTAAGGAGGGAAAAGTCGTTTATTAAATCTTTCTAAAAAGATTGACCTTTCTTTAAAAAGAGTGGGTTTTTGTAAAAAAATGGATAGCTCAACCTTCATAACAACAACCTAGTAAAAGGTTTTATTAGAAATTGGCTTCTTCTGCAAGTTCAGTTATTTTTATTATCAATAAATGTTGGTGTTATGCAATAAGAGAAGCATTGTTGCCTCTCTAATTTCTCTCAGGAATTGAAGAAACTCATAATAAAAGCATTCAAAATCTAAAATGAAATAAAAAATAGAACAGTCCTGCTCAGGTTGGTATGGCAAAAACCTGAGACGGAAACTATGGGCTGAGAATTCAGCTCATAAGGAAACTGTGCCAGAACTGTGAAGGTGGTGTTATTTCTTGTACCTCTGCTTACAGTAAAAGTCAAGCTATTAATATCAGGCATCTTGACAGTCACATAAATGCACATATTAAAATTCAAAGTACTTTTTGCTTCTGTAGATGTATCATCATTATAGAATAGGACAATTTTAATGTAAGACCAGATGGCAATAGCATTACTTACAGTAGATAAAAGTTATAGGCTGATTGTATATCCAGTGCAAATGGACTAAAGTGAAGATGGTGTCTATCAACATCATACCCAAGCAAAAGGAGACACAAAGTTCTACTGTCTGGTCTGTTCAAAGCGGTGTAGTGTAGTTGGAAGACTGTTTATCTAACCAACAGTGTCTGTCTGTGACTAGGCTCACATCAGCATTAGCAGGCACTGACTTGCTCAGTAAACTGGAGATGGTTTCAAGCAGGAACTTCAAATCGGGCTAAAGGTGACAGGCTTTCTGTGGGCATGGAAGGAAAATCTGAGGAAGCCACTTTCTCAAAGCTCCCCATACAGAAAGATACCTCTGGTCTTTCTGAGCCACTCCAAAGGCCCCGCATCACTGCCAAGGACAGCCTAGCTCTCAGCACCAATTAGGAAAATCACCCTTCTCATGTATAAGTCGCACAAAGGTGCATTTCTGTCCCTCATGCTCCCATGCATCCTCGTGTTGCTCCCAGGAGTGGATTCTCAGTGCATAAGGGAAGGAAGATGAAGTCTACATGAGCAAGTGAAGTGCTGCTTGTAAGATCAAAGCTAAGCATCCTCACTCGACATACTTCAAACAGGAACCGAGAATGGTGGCTCTCCAAGTGTTTGTTTTTATTGGGTTTCCTGTGTTCAGTTTAGGGAAAACAGACAACAGGAGTTGTTTGAAATAAAGCTGTAATTTACTATCCTAACGTGCTGAGAAGCAATTAGATTCAAGCTAATTACTGTAAATAGATTTTATAATTACTTGTAAAACATTCTACTACCTGTACATCTGTTAAAGTCAGTTGAGGCCTGTAGAATTTAGAATTTATTTTTTTTTAGGCTTAATGTTATTACTCAAGGGCCAAACTATTTTCTTGAAATCTTGGAAAAGAGTCATGCCATAGAAACTACTGAAGGAAAGCACACTGACAATACTGAGTAAACTGTCTCAAGAACTGCCTAGCTTATATTTTGCAGCTGTATCTACTACTACCTGGAATTTAAAAGGATCTTTTTTCTCAAAAGCAACAAACAAGCCAACAAATATTTTTCAGCTGAATACTGCTTTTCTTAGCTTTGTCTATTTATCGGGTCTTTATCTCTACTTGAAGCATAAACAAAATACTCTTTCCTTCATGTCCTTCTACCTCAACCATTACTTTTTTCTTTGACAATGGACAGTTTGTCCCGGACAGATCCACAGTTTTACACTACACTTTCAAGGACACACAAACCAGTTGGAGTTCCACCATCTCTGTGCCCTCACACTCAGAGCTGTCAGTTCTTCCCCTTCCCACAGGTCCTCCAACTCTTGTTCTGAACTTGACCTCTAGTTTGGCCAGCTGTTTTTACACCAGCTGATGGGTGCTAAGCCCATCCCAGTCTGTTGTTTGGGTTCTATTTCACCTGTGTCTGGGGGCAATTCTAGCAAGCACACACAGATTGTTCACATTAGTTCGTGTTGCTGGGCTGTACTACCATTTGTGAGCTTCATCTCAACTCTAATCTTAGAAGCCAGCTATTTTGTAACCCTGACAGAGCATGGCATGGGACCTGCCAACAGTACAGTTGACAGTAACTCCCTGAATATTGGAATGTCAGGGGAAAAAGAAACCAGAAGCCAATCTTTGCACTTTCTGTCTGATGCTTTATTAGCTTGCTCTTGCACTGGGGGGACATTGCCTTGCACGCCTTTGCCTTTTAAGCTTCTTGTAACTTAATGCAGCCTCACACAGAGTTTGTGCAGTTGATTGAAATGCTGCCAATCAGTTTTGCAGCTGATAGGGAAAACTGCCAGAAGCCAAGGTGATGGCCACAAGCTGCTCTGATGGGATTTCATGGCTGGGATTTTAGGCCTGGTATATTTTACCAATGGTATCACTTAAGAAATGTTTCTGAACAGATCGACTTTGGACCTCCAAGTGGGTATTAAGCCACTACAGAAATAGAGGTAAGTAAAGAAAGAAGAGGGAAAGCAAAGGAAAATCAGGGGAAAAAAAAAACCTAAAATACATGCATTTTTTAGAAAAAGTGTTGAAGGGGTTATGTATTAAAAATGCCTTCCTTATTGTTTTCCATTTGAAATATTCCTGTTTTAAAATCCCAATAGATAAAAACATTCCAGTTTTTAAAAAGTAACATATGGCAAAAATTTGTACCAGTAAATAAAAACACATAAAGTTAAATCGCACCATTCTAAATGTTAGTTAAAATGACAAAATAAAATACTAGCTATATAAACTATGCACAGGTGTGTAGCATATTACAAGCAAAAAACATATCTTGCAATTATAAGTCTACAGGATTTATTTCACTTGTCTGTAATTACATTTTATACATGTTTGTTTAGTAATATCAATCCAAGACATCATTTTGAGGATATAATTAACTGCATGTTAGAACAGAATGTGTTTGATTGTTTTTGTGTGTTGCAAGACTTCAAGCCTTTGTTAGCTGTGTTTAAGTGCCATCTAGTGTTACAATTCACCGATTTCGCTCAGAAAACCCCTCCTAAATTTTCGGAGTAAAACCAAAATGAAGGGTTTAAAAAAAACCCCAACAATCTAGGGTCACAGTGCCCACATTTCAGTGCCAACAGTAAATCCTTAATCTGTATTTAGGCAGATGACACAATTTCATGTGAAACACTTCTACTGCAGGCTGTGACCAAGCAATACAGAGACTACTCTGGTGTTAAAGTGTACACTTGGTATGATCACAGCTTGGCAGTGAATACAGATTCTCAGGGTCTCACGTAGAGCTTTGCAGATTTTTATGCCAGTGACCAACAGTAAATTCACGTAAAGATGTAAGTATCTAATGAAGACGCACTATCTGAGAGAGAAAAAACTTTTTCTAAACCCTTTTTTTTTTTCCTGTTAAGATGTACAGTATAACTGAAAACTGGGGGAGGATGATGACACACAAGCTACAATTATGTGCTAGGGCATTAAAATACGCCAAAAAATGCCTTTCCCCAATGCAATGACCCCCACTGACTTCCCTCATAGATACAAGGAACCACCTATTCAAAACAGCCTGCTATTGAGGATTTCTGGCTGTTACTAGCAGCTAGCAGTCTTTTGTCTTTTTTCTTTTTTTTCAGTTAGTTTAAAGCTTATCAATAAGTTGGGAACTGCTCTAGGTTAGGTTACTCTTCTAACAAAAAAAGAATATTAATACTGCAAAACTAAATGTAGAGCTTACAGCTCATTAGCTATGAACTTACAGAATGTTTCATCCCATTGTCACATAAAATAGTCATTAAGAAATTATGCCTGTCCTGCCTGTTTCTGCAACACTGAACAGTTGATAGTATCGGTAGCTTAACTAAAACGCATCTTTGCATTCTCTCCACAAATGGCATATATTCTGGTTTATATAAACCAAACTTCAGTTTGTCTCTATTCTTTGTGAAATTCATGAAGTACTATGAGAAAGAAAGATTGCACTATTACAGAGAACTGGTGTAACTCAAAGTAGAACATATAAAACACTTAGGCTTTCCTATAAACTGCGTAAGACCATAACCATTAACTTGTCACACCATTAGAAATGAGGACATGCCTCTAATTCTCCAAATCATGTATTGGAAAGTCTTATCTTTATATCATAATGGTTAAAAAAACCCAAATCACCCCATCACCACCCGCCCAAAGTACTATTTATCCTGACTACTACAATGAGCAGGAGTAAGACAAGTAGTACATTAAAGAATTTATGCTGGATCATATGTCAGAAAGTGAATTAACACACATTTGTTGCAAAAATGTAAAATCAGAGAATTGGAAAAAATGGGAAAGATGAAGAATCACACGAAACTTCAGATCAGCAGTAAGAAAGGCTTATGATGAGGCATCTTAAAACACCAGGGTCGGGCGACGTTTAGAAAGGAAGCAGGGAAGAACAAGCTCTTTCTTTCAAAGCTGCTTTTAGAAAACACCTGCAGCTGCAAACATGCGTAAGTCTATCAGGCGACAATGAAGAAAATGAAGAAAAATTAACTTCCAGCTGTGTTTGGCTTAGAATTGTTCGGTGTATGTTTTCTGCAAAGGACAAAACATTTACTAAAGCAGAGGAATTGCACTTTATTTCAGCAAGTACATCTGATGGAAGCCCGTCTGAGGGACCTGCCAGCCCTCAGCCCTGGGGCCTGTGAGAAACTCTGCTCTAAGAAACGCAGAGGGCAAGATCACACCTCAGGGCTTGAAAATGCTCACGGGGAGCCTGGCTGGCATTCAGTGCCCGCTTCCAGGCCAGAACGCTAAGCCTTCGACAGGGCAGTGCCCACCGGCATCCGCCGCAAGGCCACCCGGCCAGGGAACAGGATGGCCTCGGGAGCGGCGGGCACCGGATGCAAGGGAGAACGGGACACCCTAACCCTCAGCAGCACCGCAATGGCACCCGGCGCGGGTTCGCTCTCCCGCGGTCAGTTCGGGCCGCAAAGTCCGCAGGAGTCTGCCCACACTGCCGGCCCTCCGCGTGCGGGCAGGGCGGGAGAAGCTGAGAGCGCCCCCGTCCCACCCCGGCCGCTTCCCTCACGGGTAACGGTGACAGCGCGAGACAGCCCCGCGGCCCGCCCGCCAGTAATGATTGGGCTCTGCCTCCTCGCGTTCTTCCAGTCACAGTGGCGGAGGCGGATCCCGACCTCATCTGATTCCGCCTACTGTGGTACGACGGGGCCAATCAGCGCCTACGGCTAGGTTCCGCCTTTCCGACCGTCTCCATGGCAGCGGGGGTAAGGTGAAGGAGTGACGGGGGTCATGCTGGGTGGTTGCTTTCCTTTTCGAAGCTGGCGGGGCTCACGGTAAACTAGTCTGACTGTTTTTATTTTTTAAATTTTTATTCCCTACCTCATCCCCCTGCAACCCTACAGACTGGTACGGAATCGCAGGTCCTGCCCCCCCCCCTTTGCCAATGGTAGGGCTGAGGGCGGTAGCTGCGTGGCCCTCCGCGCGCGCCGCCGGCCGTCGCGTGCGCGCCGCCGCGGCCGCTGCGCTCCCGCCCTGCCCGGGGGTGCTGGCCTGAGTGGACAGCGCCCGACCTCGCCGCCCCTTGGCCCGCGCCGCCACCCGAGGGTTGCTGGCGAGACGGGGTGAGCGTGGGGCTGCGGGGGAACGCTGCCCGCAGCGGCCCAGCCTGGCTTGCTTCACGCCCTGGCAGCCGCCCAGGGAATCCGCGTGTGAAGCGATTTCCCCGCGGCGCTGCGGGCGGAGGATGCCCACGCCGTGTGCCTGGTCATTGCTGCCGTGTGTGAGCCGGGCCTCCCTAAAGAGAAGAGGTGCGTGAGCACAGGCTCCCCTTGCTTTGGGCTCTCCCGCGGCCGCTAAAGGCGTTGCCTTATGAGCGGGGATCGCTGGCCTCGCAAGCGGCGAGAGGTTCCCTGGGTGGTTCCCTCCTGAGGGGGGGAGCATATGCGCCTTACTAAAGGGACGGGAAGCGTTAGCAACAGGCCCGTTGCACAGAGGCGCTTTCCGGAGCGTGGTGAAGCCTGCCTCCCTCGGTAACGTCCTCCGCTGACGTTAGAGCGCAGGTGTCAATAACTTGCTTCAAAGTTACCTCTCAGGACACAGGGGCGGCCTTTCCTCATGCTCTCCTGACTCAGCGGGGTCCTTTAGCTCTCCCAGCTTTCAACATTGCCGGTGTGTGAAAGGTTCTTTTATTTTCTCTTAATTTTAATGTGGCGACAACGTAGCCACCTCCCGAGGTGAAAAAATACTGGGCTGCACAACACTCAGCCCTCTGAAAAGCGCTGCGGGACCTTGATTTGCATGCAGTGGGCAGTTGATTTCCTGCATTACTCAACAGAAGCCAGGTGTACCCGATTTAAGCTGCGCACTCCATCATGCCCTGGGTTACAGTACTGAACTGCTGAGCTCAGGAAAGTTTCACATAAGTTTTCAAGCATTCAAAAACTAGCCTTAGTTGCTTATGTCATTGAGTCCAGTCATGCCTGTACTTAAACACAGCTGGGGGTGAATGGGGGCGCTGTTATTTGTGAGGTAGTTACAAATTGTAACAAAGTAACTTTCTGTTCAGAGTAACATGACAAGAACTAGAAATCACCAGTGTAGGCAGTAATACACAGATTATGCAAAAGCACATAAGTTTGTGTATGTGGTTGTAAGCACCTGAAACTTGAGAAAACTTAATACTAAATCTGAAACTTGAAAGTCAAACATTAGCTCTCTCATTAGATTGCTGTAAGATTTACTCATTACCATCCGTAGAGTGCATGTATTCAAAGTGTGTTGTAATGATGTGAATATTAAACTTTATAAGCAAGGTTTGTAGAAATAGCTGGTATATGGATTTATAGCGTGCAACCTTTTATCATGAAATTGCTTAATACTAAGAAGTACGTGTTTTAATTTCACTTGCTTTTCTTTTAATAGTGTGACAAAACTGGGACAGACAACTGAAAATGTCATCCTATTTGGCTCAGGAAGTTCATCTTGCTAGAAGACATGAAGAGATGTAAGTATTGTTGCAACGCTGTAGCCTGTCTCACAGCAGCTTGCACTGGGGTCTTGGGAGACCTTCCTCTCTGCACATGACCATCCTGTGAACAGCGGAACTGAACTCTGCAGAGTGCAGTGATAGTTCAACTAGGGGTTGGTGTTCCAGGAGGTGGCACTCTTCCTTCATGAACTATTTGAATTAGCGTCCTTGATTGCTGTTAAGGGTATTTAGGTTGATGGGGTTTTTGACTTCCCATGGTGGTATTGGTTTAAGATCTCCATTGTTAACCTCCTGTCACTGTTAAATTCCTATTTGGGAAGGTAATTGGATTCTTTCACTCCACTCCTCAATTACAGAGTTGCTTCTTTGTTGCCCTGTAAACTCAGATTGTGGAGTAAAGACTAATGATTCAGGAAAATCTGCTTTTCTTATGACAACTAATACTTGCCAATGAGCACGAGTAGCACTGATCAAGTCACCCCAACCCACCCTATCTTTCCTGCTCCGGGAGATTCAGTGCTTCTGAGCACCTTAGCATATGAGGACTGCTGGTTGTAACATTATAGCTTCATGCAAGCACAGCAGGTGGTGTCTGCCTGTACCTTTTCCCTCCCCCAGCACACCCACCCTACAGCCGGCTTAATTAGCCCCCTAGTTTTGAGAAAACTGGGTAAGGTAAAAAGGTTATTTTCTAGCTCCTGAGCAAAATGTTCTACCCACTTAACAAAATGTTTTCTTTTGTAGACTGTCTCAGAGATCAGAGCTGCTACAGCAGATGGAGACTTATCTAGGAGACAAAAAGACTAAAAAGACATGGCAAACTCAAGCAGCTGATGCAGCTCATAAAAGGAATGCAGCACTTTTAAATGTAAGTTTCTGCAACTACCAGGAACCGCATTGAAATGTCATGGGTATGTAGCTTAGAGAATTAAAAAAAAAAAAAAGTGGTTGCTCTATAGTTGTGATTTAAATTCTTTTATATACAGTTCCCTCTTCTGGAACTTGACCAAAAAGTATTAAATGACAAGTCTTTATTATCTGATGATATCACTACCTATTTCCCATGCCTTTCTTATATGAGCCTCGTGGTGGCAGCTGCTACTACCTTCTTTTTTTTTTTTTTTTTTTTTCCAAGTACACGTAGAGATGCAGCACATGCTATTGCATCTCTGCCTAAAGAAACTTAAGTGTCTGACAAGGCTGCCTAAGAAAACTTAAGAGTTTGACAATCACCTCTACACTTTGATGCAAGGATATGTTTGGAAATACAAGCTGAGCAACCTATAATGCTTTTAGGGTAGGAAACGTTCTCCCACAAACATAGAATGGTTGTGTGAAGTTGTGGAAGAAGTTCTTGGGTTGCTTTTTGTTTGTTTTAAGAGGTGTAGAGTGACTTGAAAAATCTTACTTGCAAGTCTCTAGATGCAGTGTTTTGTGTTTGTGGCTCTTCCTAGTGGTGATACTGCTAATAGTGTTAATAGCTGTTCTACATACCTGTGGTCATATTAGGTAAGATTTGTGTTTCCTAGGTAAATTCAGCAGATGTTTGAGCAATTAGAAATATCTAGGTTTGATTTTAGGGACTGGTATGCTAAAATTTATTTGGAACCCCTAGTTTAGGCATCTGACTTTGAAGGGATTGCACTTGACCACTGGCATGAGCATACATTTGAAAAATGTTTTTTATTCAGGAATCAGCAGAAAACTCTTACCTCTCATACATTTTCTTTAAACTCTTACTTATTAAGGGTCTGTATTGCATGTATGGTGTTTATTGGAACAGTAAGTTTTACTCCAGAAAAATACTATATTAATTTGTGTCGCCAAATTTGGGTTTTTTTTTTTTTTGTTTCTACATGCATTTAAAATGTTCACATGTCAGGTGGGTATCATTCTATTGCAGCCCCTCTTTGCATTTAAATGGAAGTTATCTGTAGGGAGTGGCAGACAAGGCAGAACAGTTAATCTTAACTATTCTGTGACAGATAAGGTATTTCAACGTGGACTGTGGTAAACGGCACATTGAGGGCTGGGGTACTCAGACCCCTCTGAGTGCATATGGACAAGTGTGGGAGGCTGGGGAGAGGTGGGTGGTTGGTTTATTTTTTTCCATAGTTCATGCTCCATTAATTTAGTGTTTCCAACCATTTTGAGCCCTGCTTTCCACACATTTTTATTATAGTCTTTTATTTCATAAATATATTTTAATAATTTCTATTTTAAAAATAGATTCTCAGTTAACATAGGCAGATGAACATCATAAATGCAGGGTATATTTCTGCATGCTGAAAGCTTGTTGTATCAGAAACGTTAACAATAGCTCAGACATATACAGAGTGTAAATATTTTTGCAGTTAAACAGATATTTGCCATCTTCTGTCACATCCTCAAAATTGTTCCTTTCAAGTGTCAAAAATGTTGGTGTTTGTACGGAAAAAAAGCAAAAACATATGTATCAAAACAAATTCTGTTGCAGGATAAAGTAGCATAAATCAGTTTAAATCTATTAATTTTATACTAGATTTAACAGGCATGCTCTCCTGCAGATGCTTTCTGATAACAGAAGAAAACAGGAAAAAAAAATCTATGCAGAATAATATATGAGAAGCTTGAAAACAAGACTGATTAATGTGCCAGCTTCAGAATATTGTTCCTGATACCAGGCACTGTACATTTCACAGTTACCATGTGGAGAGTTGTTGATTTGGCCTACTCAAAAATACATGGACATGATGAAGTGTTATTTTTTTATTTGCATTTCTGGTTTTCTGCATGTAAGCAAAATCAGTTGTTTTCAGTATGTGATCCTAGCAAAAACCCATTTTTCTTTCTCTGTGCTAGTTGATATTTATGCACAGGAAAGCATTTCAAAATTAATTTGTTTTCTAATCAGTAGGAAGCAAGGAACTAAAGATTATTTTTTAATTGAAATTTTAACACTATGAGCACTTGTTCAGCATTTTAACATAATTATCAAAGCATTTTCCTTGATGTCTTTAGTGGGAGATTGCAGATTAGGGAAATCTGTATCATTTGGTACTTACACACTGTTGTTGTAAAAAAAGCAGAAATCAGACTTGTATTTATAATTAATTTATGACACTTGTCAGTAATATTTCTTGTGTTTAGAAATATGTATTACTGTGCAACAGCTTCTAACATGAAATAGAAAATAAAGAATATGTTGTATAGTAGCTAGTACTGGGAAGGTAATTTAGACCAAATTTGCTTTCCTTCACAGGCATATAATTCTAGAATTATTTAAATGGGATTCTGCCAGACTGATATCAATATAAGTGACAGCTGAATGTGGTCCCCTAAAAGTGATGCATGTGTCATGCATTCCATTTTACCTCTGGGGTAGGGTCTTGAATTGTTTTTGTTTGAGTCCTTCTGGTTTTAGGGGAAGCACTGTAAGATGCTCTCTTTTTTTTCTGTACTGTGACATATTAGATTTGCTGCTTTTTTCCAAAGCAATTTCCACCACTGGTATATTTATTTTTATATTGGTGATGGGGATTTCTTTTTCATACAAGGCTTAACGAGTTGTATAGACACACAAGAAATGCCAGCTAATCTTTCAGTAGTTCCAGTTATTTTCTAAAGCATACTACACCTTCCAGCAAAAATTTCTTTCACTGTCTGTCATTAAGTCGGTATTCTGAATGACAATAGACTGCACAACATACAAACTAGAGTGAGCAACAAAAAGACACATCCAATATCTAGGCTATGCCAAAGTGACCTTCTCTACTAAACACAACTGCTGTCTCCTTTCTTGCCTGAAAGACGCTCATTTCCTATCATCATAAACATGCCAATGACTTAGCTGAGTATACAGTGAGGTAATGATCTTGATTGATATTCTTCCTTCCTGTGGAAATTCCTACAGGAATTAGGAAGGAGGAATTAGGAGGAAAGTCCTGTAGAAAAATAGCAGTGAGCAGTACTGATTGATCCTTCTTTTCACTATGGTGTTAACTTCTCCAGACTTTGTCTGAGCCATGCTGATAGAAGCTTCGTTCATTTGGTGCCATTTGTGGTTTATCTGTTCTGGGTACATGCAACAGAGAAATTCCTTGCCTAGGTTAGTTAAGCCTGTGTTGTCCTCTGTTACTTTGACTTACAGCTTTACATAGCTTCAGTCTTTGCTTGTATTTCACCCTTGCCTTTATCCCTTGTTACTCTTCTCACCTGAAAACAGGCAGCCACTTGCTGCTTCCAAGGATTTAGATAAATCTGAGGCTTAAGTGTGCTCATTCTCAGACATCCTTTAACTTTACTGCTAAAGGGAATGTGCTTTACTGTAGAAATGGGCAAACAATTTTGCTTGCATCAGGTTTGTAATTATGTACAAGAGAATACAACCATGCTGCAATCACACAGAGTCACAGAATGTCAGGGGTTGGAAGGTACCTTGGAAGATCATCTAGTCCAACTCCCCCTGCCAGAGCAGGATCACATGGAGGTCACAGAGGACCATGTCCAGGCAGGTTTTGAATGCCTCCAGAGAAGGAGACTCCATAACTTCTCTGGGCAGTCTGTTCCACTCGTATCTTCCACACATATCAGGAAAAGTTAAAGTCTTTTCCAATAAAAGAAAACTTGGAATACAGAATAGGAACCAAATCCCTACGTGGAATGGATAAGGACATGCACAGCAGACCAGTGGCAGTCTTCAAAGATGAGTGAATTGCCCCAGTCTTGTAGTCAGTGTATCACACTGTGGCCTTACATCCTTTCTAAAGCTTTGCAGCAGCTTGCTGAGTTTTTACCATAATACTGAGGTGGTTGTGACTCAGCCCTAATATCCTTCATCTCAGAGCAGTGAAAGATTTAGAGTTCAAATACTTCAAAAATATGTAAGACCTCTAGTAAAACAAAGTTTTCCCACCTTTTTATAAGATATATCATTCGGTTTCCTTCACTCTGAACAGTTTTTTGTGGTTCTTTTACAATGTGAAGAAGACTCTGCATTACCAATTTTCTCACCTGAGGCCTCTAGAATTAAGCAACACAGTAATCAATCCCTTACCCTCCCCAACAAGTCTAGATGAAAACTGTCAAACCTGTGAGTACTTCTGTGACTACTCCAGCAATAAAGCAAAAAACCAAATGTAGTACCAAGGTTCTGGGCACAAATTTTCAAGACCAGTATTTATTTCCCCAAAAATGTAAGACAACTGGGAAATACAAATTTATGGTTACCAGGAATAAGACAAAGATACATGAAAGAATTCATTTCAAAGGTAGAAAGAATAATACTCAAGATCAGTTTTTATCCAACCAGACTTAGAGGCCTAGTAAAAGGAAATAAAGTAAGATGACCACGGTAAACTGTATGAACCAAGTGCATCTGCATTGCTAAGTTGAACTTCAGCTAACAGTAAGGCTGGGTTCTGCCCTCTATTAATCATACTCTACTGAATTTGGGTCACATTTTTCAAACTAAACTTGAGTCAAGCACTGTTTACTTATTAATGTATGCAGGTTGGCTATTATTCAATAGAAGTGATCATGTTTGGTCTCTTGTGGATATGCTCCTCCAGAATCTCACTCTTTTCAACGGCAGCGGTGGTGAATATTTGGGAAGTCCCTTTGGGGAATTTCCTCTCTCATTTAGTTTTTCTGTTGTACTCTTCACACCCGCTCTCTGCTCCCAACTCTGCCATCTGCTATACTTTCTTTCCCCCTCCACTCTGTTCAGCTTTGGCTTCTTCACACCCCACTCCCACGTCCCTTTCTGTCTCTCTTCATCTGCCCACCACTCAATCTCTTCAATGTTTGGGTATGGAACTAAGCCCACAAGAATGGGTCAGAACTTTAAAGGGGGAGGGCGGTTAGGTTTGGTTTGGGGGTTGGTTTTTTGTTTGGTTTTGGGGTGTGTGTGTTTTAATTTGTTTGTTGCTGTTGGTTTTCTGGTTGTTTCTTTATATAGAAATTTATTTATGCCTTTGTGAATCCAGCACATATCCACTGGACAAGCAGAAACCCAAATACTGATTATTTTTTTTTGTAAGAAAGCTATGTGAGGTGCATTGTCATCCAAGTTTGTCTGGTGAACAGCTTGCTGCAGCTCTACATTTTTGTGCACATGTTATGCATGCATATTAGCAAGTCATCTTTGTCTTGAGGAGTAAAGATCTTGCACATAATTTGCCTAGTTACTTTACAGTTACAGTAGCTAGAATATATATTTCAGCCTTCATGCAGCACAGAGAAAACCATCCTGTTCCCCCTGCTTTTTGTAAGTTTTAGAGAGCAGAATTTAACTGAAATATACCCTAGCATGCAGAAAGAGTAGTGATATTTTACAGCAACAGTGTTATGTGGTCATGCAATGTAATTCTTCTATTGAAAAGGTACACTGAGCATATTTAGAAACTGCAGGACGTTAGTCTTACAAGTTGGATTTCAGAATGACTGAACAGAAAGATCTGAACTTCTTTGTTGCTATATGAATGCTGGTTATCTGTAATTACTTAATTACATGCCTTTATATAAGTGTGCATTTTCCTTTTAATATTCCAAGTGTTTGTTTTTAAAATGTACTTTGCCTGTGTTTTAGGACATAGAAGCAGCAGAAAAAAAGCTGCAAGAAAGAGTGCGTTTACTTCCACATCCTGATACAGTTAAGTTAGAAGTAAGTCCTGGAATTCTGTCTTTTTATTTGCTGTTTACCAAATATTTTGCTTTTTTTTTTCCCCCTGAAGCATGTTCTTAAAGTGAAAATAATTGATTTTAAAATCCAGTGACTGGTATAGCCAAAGGCCTGTGTACTGTGTAGCAAGCTGAACCTAAATTCTGGGGCAAGGTCCCTAGATTCTGGAGCATTCTGGTGGAAATATTTAGCAGCTTTCAGATTTATACAAACTTCTATTTAAAAATGAAGTCAAATACAAAAATGAATGTTGTGAATATCAGAAGATCACTGTGTTTATGTCAGAGCTATTTAGTTTGCTTTCTGTGGTCATCCAATTTTCAGTTTTCCACAGATTGTCATCTTTACATTTCAGGGTCAACAGTTTATCAGCGTGAACAGAGAAGTTTCTACTTCTCAGAGTTATTTTGTGGTTGTGTGGGAGCTTATGAAAAGTACTGCTATGGCAGGTACACTCAGATTTTATTTCCAACCTGTAGTCCTAAAACATTATTTAACGATAAAAATTTTGAACAGCAACTTACTCTGAGAACTAATTTTCTTGACATCATGTAACAAATTCAGTTTCTTAGTCTGAAGTGTGCTTTGTCAGTGTTATGCTCTGATGAATGAACGATGAGGACAGAAGTAGTCCTGGGAACAGCTTTTCCTGGTGCCAACTAAAACACCTAAATGATGAGGCTGAGGCAGATGACCACTCGTGTTTCTTGCAACAGTGGTCTGCAGGTTCTTTGTCGCATGGTGGCTTAGTTTGCATGGGCATAGTAGCACAGAGCATCCCACCCCCAACTGCGTGCTAGGGCACTGCCAAAGCAGGGGAAAGGTATAGATTTTAGCACTGTCAGGCTGTGATGAGAGGCTGTACTGTACATTAGTTTCACACCTGCTGGGCAAGTGTTGTAATGCTTAGGCTATTACTTAAATGAGAAGCATCACTTCTTCTTCTGGTTACTGTTCAAAGTTTTTGACTGACATTACATTTTGTAAAGAGCCTGCTCCTGTCACTGTGACAGGATGCACACTGAGTATGCCCATTCAGTGATTCTGTTAATTTTTTTCACAGATTTTAGGCAAAAGGGTACACTTTATCCTATATACATGTACATCTTGGAATTTGCTAAGAAAAATCTCAGTCTACTAATATTGAACCTATTTTGATGCATTCAGAAGTAGTTTTAGACTCATTGAGGACTTGCAAGGCACCTCTAGAGTTGGATTAATTTTGGACTGCTTCACTCTCTGGCCTGTGTTAGGCGTTAAGCTGCTTGCAGCATGTAGAGTGAGAGCCGCACAAATTGAGGAACGCAGAGCAATTGCTCATGGCTGCAGAGATGTCTACACTGTGCAGCAGCAGCAGTTGAATTTTAGAGAGAGCAGAGCTACTATTTGAAGGAGAAGATCCTATTTCAGCCTTTTTTATACTTCGAGAGAAGAGTGCTATAAATAGTGGAAAAAAGAAAACTTTCTTGCATGGTGCAAAATTCTTGCGCGTGCTTTGTTCCAAAACACTTCTGAGCATATTTCACTCAGCCATATATGTGTCTGTATTAATATACTTTGAAAGTTATGGCTATAATGGATCCCCAGCTTGCTAAGTCGGAGTAGTTTTGTGTGACAGCACATATGCTTGTCAAAAAAGATTCTTGAGTAAATCTGTTGAAGAAAATATTTTTGTAAATCTGCAAGAGCCATAGTTATATCTGAGTTGTAAGGATCAAAATGATTAGCCAGGAATCTAATACTCTGCAAGGAGATGTTCAGTTGTGTGGTACGCTTCTTCTACATTATATACTTAAACAAGGAAAAAAAGGCTCAATGCGTATGTACTATAAATATTGTCTACTACAAAATTACTTTTCTGAATGGACTTTTATATTTAAAAATACATGGGTGGAGGGATTAAATTCTTGGCTCAATATCACAGTATTGTGTGGACAAAAATTACACATGACATTTAAAATTTTAGGATTTTGAATGGTATGTCCCTGAAAAAGAGAAGTTAAATTTATTACTCGGACACACAGGGTAATGCATAGAAGGGATTAGGTAATCCACAGTGGTTTCTCTTGACCATGGGATAGCGCTGGATAGACGTACTGGAGCCAGTTCCTTTGGATTTATCACATCTAAAATTTTACTCAAACATTACTGCAAACTTTTCTAGGATAACCAATATGCATAGCACTTTTCATAACATTAAACAATTTTGCTTCCACTTCAAAATTAAATTCTGCTAACACATGTACTTAAATATAAAAGCTGCTTTTGGAATAGCTTATTATTGTGGAAAATATTAAAGGTAGTGAGGATCTAAACTAATCGTTGCTTACCACAAGAGGGCACGTTCAGTCACTTCACAATCATACTGCAGAATGAAATCTTTCCAGGCTAGTACTTTGTATTGTACAAGAGATTTGAAATTTCATGTGTAAATGTCTTTTCTTTTCTGAATTGTTTCACTCATAAGGCAAGATTTAATAATGCATTGCATATCTGTATTGTTTTTAAGTGGGCTAACACAGAGTTGGCAATTAAGTTTGTGGTTTTTTTCTTATATCTTTCTCAGACTCTCTATTGGGCATCAATAAAAGAATCTCTTCCTAAGTGGGAAGCGTTTCTTTTAGGAAGAGCAGAAGTTCCTATTGGTTTTAAGAAAATGAAAACTGCAAAAAAGAATATAAGCTACTCAGAAGAAGATACACAAAAACAAACACTCTAGTTTAATTTTGTTTTGTAATTTATGACTTAGACAAAATAATTTAGATCAGGAAACAGAACATTATGCCATTAAATTGTAATATAAATAATTTAAATTAAAATTAACTATTTTGGATAATTTGCTTCCATTATTGCATTGTGTATGATTCTTTATTTTTATTCTGTAATAGAGAAATAATTCTTAAACGTGTTTTTAGGATAAAAAGTGAGAAACACTGGTGTATAGACACCCAACGAGGCAATTGCTTTTTCAGTATGAGAAGAGTTTTGGGTTATTTTTAATCCTCTGCTTCTACATATAAGTGCGATAAGTGAAGACAAATTTGTGCATTATCTTTCTTCACTGCAGTCGTCTGTGTGATATGTCTCTGTGTGGATGAGGGAGAAGAGGCAGTTACTGTTAACAGGAAAGGCAGGCTGTTTGCATCAGACAGAGGAGCCTTCGTTTAGCATCAGGAATCTGTGTAAAAACATTCCTGAGCAGGGATGGAAGGAACACCTTGAATTTCTGCATCTTGCTTTCCCTGATTTTTGTCATTGCCACTTTCATTGCTTCTGCACCTCACTCCAGTAACCACTGCTGCTTTTCCCAACCTTCTGCTGCCTACTTTGCATTTCCTGTCTAAGGGCAAGAAAGCCTAAACAAATCTCCAGGGGGTTCTGCTACTTCTAGGCTGCTCTTAATGCCGTTTTCTTTATATTGATGTAATCTAAAAGTGAGAACTTTGGCTTAGGCATGGAAAGTTGAAGGAAACAAACTGAAAGGTAGCTGGCAGTGACTGTCCAAGAACCAAGCATATATTGAAGTTTAGGAGATAATATTTTCATATTCAGCCATTGAACAGCTCCTTTGCTTCCTCCAACGGAGGTGCAGCATCAGGGAGTACAGTGGGCTAACTCGGGATGAAAATTTCACTCTTCCAGTGCAGTGCTTTTTAAAGTATCAGTTAAGTGGGAGACTTGGCCTGCAGCAATTTCATCTTTCCTAAGCCAAGAAGCCTAGGGGAAAATTTATTTAATTATTAATTAAGAACCTAGACTTGAGTCAAGATATTGTTAAAGTCAGTTCTCATACTCAACAACATACTTCCATGTCTAACCTGGAAGTAGGAGGGGAAAAATTTATCTTAGAGGATATGAAAATATTTACTCTTACAAATTCTGCTTGGCTGATAGTGAACTTACCTATGCATTGCCATGCTGTATAGAAATAGATCTTTTTTTAATAGTAGGTAGATTTTAATGAGTTCTATTGACACTGACATGCCTTATAAATGTCCTGAGTGCTTTGGATCTGTGCACTATAAGCTTGTGTTCATTTAAAACTTGTATTAATTAAACATAGTTCAGTTATTCACTGATTAGCTATAGGTGGGGAGTTTATGGTCCAGTCAGAACTAGAGAAGTAACTTCTAGCTAGCTAATGATAGGAAGTCTGGGTAGTCTTTAAAGACCAACATCTGCAGACACTGTTCCCTATGAAACTAGACACAATTTTGTCTGAATCTAAATTAGCTGAGGAATCACTGACACAATAAAAATCAAAACTTCACCTGCAATATAAAATTGTTGTATATTTTCAACAGGAATATTAAGAGTTCATTTAAAACTTTTTCTATTGAAGTGTCCATTAAACTGATAAGTTTTTACAGAAACTGCCATCTTAGAAATATCCTGTTGAGTGGGTGTTGGTGTTTGTAACAATAACGTTGTTTTCATAATATGTGATGGCAGATTAGCACGCTTCTCTGCAGTGTTGTTAACAGTTGTAATTAAGGAATAAACAGTAAAGGGTGTCAGTCCGATGACAATTTCATCTATAGTGTCACAATACAAAATGTCACAAAATATTAGAACTGTTATATAACTACAAAAATATCAAATTAGGCTTTCATGTTAGAAGCAGAGAGTTTAAAAAAAAACCTGGCATAGAGACCATTGCAATTTTATACCTACTCAGTGTTCTGTCACAAAGACAACTTGGTAATATTTTCTTCTGTAAGATCACAATGTGGTTCTCAATCTGATTTAGCGGGAATGTGTATGGATCTTAGAATTATGGAGCTCACGTTTAAAAAGCAAATAATTGGAATCAGTTGAGCAGACAAGAAGGGAAAAGCTATTACACCACGCTCAAAAGGAAGGGATGGGTAAGCAGGTAGTTGCTAACAACGACTGGGATTTAGCCTATTCTCCAAAGGGAAATCATTTAAATGAAAATCTGGGCCCCTAAATAGTTTGTACATGTGAATAATCTGAGTCTTTATCTTTTTGGATTCCACTTAAACACTGAGACACAATGCTGATGCTTACTACCTCATCCCTCCTTTTGATTTCCCACGGAAGGAAGGCTAAGTGTGCAACTGTGAGGGCATGGCAGCTGGATGGGTGAGGATTTGGGAGCATCTTGTGAAAGGCACCTGCAAGCAGTGTTACTGTACTTTTGTGCAGCAGTTAGCTGCTCAAACACTGTGTTTCGATTATTTTGTTGTTATTGGGCAAAGAGACTGAGATTAAAATTAAATTATCTTATTTTTGAAGAAGGATATTTTTCACTTTTTTCTGCAGCATAGCTTTAGAAGCAACAGGACACCTAGTGTGTAGAAAATTATCTAGGAACATGTCCAGAAAAGGAAAAAAAAAATAAGAAAAACATTTAAAGCAGGAATGTGTATAGGTGACTGCTCTTGGAGACAAGAGCCTTCATGTTGGCCTGTGGTCTGATATAAATAAATGTAATTGCGTATGACTGTGAAACAGCCCAGCAGTAGGGGCAGGGAGGCACACAGCAGGGCTATTAAGGTACAGGAGTGAGTGTTTCCTGATTTGGCACAGACCTAGGGGCAAGCAGTGGCAGGGAACATAATTATATGGTGTCTCCAGTTAGATTTCTTGAGTGCGTAGTTTTTACTGTGACTGAGCTAGCTTGCCACTTGCCTTTCTGTAGGTACAAACTAGAGAAAGAAAATGTTAGTCTAACTTAATTGGGTTTGGGGTTTTTTTTTAATCTCCAAAAGTGATTAGTACCAATAAGGTTTAATATTGGCTTTAAATGAGATCTTGAGTTGGTATTCTTTGCCAAGTCAAAGCTGTTACTTCAAACATTGATTCTACATAGTTATCCCCCATCTCATCCCAAGCTTATACATGTATATAAATATATATCATATATATCTCATGTCATTTCCTATCCATCTTGGGTAATTTTTTCCAGAACATAACCTGCTACTCTGCATCCTAGACTTGTTGCTCACCCTTTTGTGCTAAAATAGATGTAGGCATAAGCTGAGATGGTCCTAAGAGCCTGTTGCTTCTTGCGCTTTACTGGTGGGTGAGGAAAAGCAATTGGGAGAACAGTAAAGAAAGCCAAAGCTTTTACCTGTTTGTAAGTTAATCTTTGAGTATTTTACAAGAAGAAATAATTTATCCTCCTTTTTTTAGATTACTGCACAGTTGAGTAACCACAGTACTAACCCAGGAGCACAGCCTGTTCACCCATCTTGTCACCTCTACCATCACATTCCCAAGCTTTTTACTTTCTCAGTTATTCTGGCTGTGGGGGCAGTAGCAGAAGGCATGTTAGTTTTCCCTAGGATAAGAAATCTCTTACTCTGCAGAATCTTCCTCAAGCCTATTAAGTTAATTTGAGAATACATACAAAATAATAAGAGGGTTTAGACATGTGATATTTGACACTTACTATGGTATCCTCTTGGTTGTATTTATTCAGGGTCATGTTTTCATAGAAGTTTGGAGCAAGATTTTAGGCTGATCCTAAGAGTTCTTCGTTTCTGTCTTTTTGATTCCCATAGAGCAGGTCAGGGATGTCGATGCTCAGTTTGAGCTTGTTGGTACTGAAAAACAGGAAAACCAAATTTGAAATGGAATGTACTTTTAGAGGCTACATCTGAAAGAAAACATTATTTACTCCATAATGGTAATTTTCATAATATTTTAATAGTTGTGTTCAGATACAACTTGACCCTAAATATCACCCCAAATGCAAGCTGTTTTAACATATTTGTAATGCTAAACTCTTCATTACTGTAATACTCTGTTTGCTCAAGGATTATAATCCATGGATAGAATGTGTTACAGCTGAAATAAAGATTTGATCCTGCAGTCACTGCCTCTTGGTTTTCAGAGTTACATTGTACGTACGAGTTGGATGTAAATTGGTGCCTGTAGCTGAGTGTGTGAACAGTGAGAGCTTGCCAGTGATAAATACTTTGCATAGGTAGAGTGTTTGTTTTCATCTCTTTTCCTCTGACACTGATCTGAAATATTAATCGCTGAGTGAAGGTTATAATCATTAGTCCCAGATCAATTATTTGCACTCTTCCTAACTGTCAGATAAATCGCTTCAGATATGTGCTTATTAGCGAGATATGGCTAGAGATACTTAAACCCTTGCAAAAGAAACAGGTGGGAAAAAGCCCGGTTCTCTAGTGCATCCTCCTGCTGTGTGGAGCTCTTTGTCTTTGCCCTAAATAGCGTGATTTAATTTGGGAATTTGCTACTCCTTTTAAACGCGGCTGAAACAGCTCTAAATTGTACCCTCGGTGTACGTAAGTCTTCCAGTTGTACCTTTTTCATTTGAGTTACTTTTCATACCTTTTTTTTTTTTAACGCGTACAGATAGGAAGTATGCTCACTGCTTCCCGTAAGTTTTGTCACTAGAGAGGATGCTCTTAAAAATAACTGTGTGGTGTTCTTTCTCCTTACTCTCAGTCGTATCACCTACCAGAAAGCCCTAATAGGCAACAAAATAGTGTGAGACGGTATTTACATCACACTTTTGAAACAGATTCAAGCGGAGCCAGCTGCCGTAAGATTATTTTACAAATATATTGCAAATTAATAAAAGGAAAACTTTGCCGTCCTATAAGTAAATTACAGGCTCCTTGACTAATTACGTGGCTTGAAGCCGCAGTAAATTAGTACCTGCCTCGCAGCCGTGTTGCGAAACGTCAAGTTGGTTTCCAGGCTTGCATTTCTTTACCCATTTAGTTTGTATGTGTTCCCAATAGCTTCATTCACGGTGCTCTAACTGTTGCTCAATAAAAGCTTCCGCAGGATAATTTGCTTAAGTGAACCACATGCCTGCAGCTTTGTTAAGCGCGATCTAACCTGAGCGCAGTCCCTACAGCTGGACACGGCTGCGCTCGCCTCCGCTCCGGGGCTTGTCGGAGCCTGCCCGAGGGGTAGGATTGCTCCAAGCCGAGGACAGCCCGAGCCAAGCGGCTCTTTGGAGAGGGAATTTGGAGAGGAGAGGGTGTGAATTTAAAAAAAAAAAAAATGAGATGGCTCTGGGCTTGGGGAACGTCTGGGTGAGAGGACAGACGGCGGCGGTCGGTCGTTTCGAGGGCGCTGGGGCCGTGTACGGTCAGGAGCGCCGCGCTGAGAAGGGGAACGAGGAGCAGCGCGTCATGTGCGCGTCCTCTCGCTTCACAGCGCCGACACTCCCAGGGCAGCGGGTTTGATTCCTTGGAAACGTTCCTCATAATAACCGTAACGGTGGCAAGCGTCTCCGTAATTCCATAGGGGAAAGGTTTGTGTATGTGAACGAAACCGTGGCGTTCCCCCGTCACCCTGTGGACAGGGTGTAGGGTGAGCTTAAACAAAACTGCGGCCGCTTTACGGCGTCTCTCGGACGCTTCTTTTTGTGAAGTTTCGGGTACGCTTGGCTTTTTCCTCAATAATCAGCTTGCTTTTGCTGGATTCATTCAGTGATGCGATAATCCGATGTTGGTAATATCTCAATTCATTAGCATAATGAATCAGAAGGAAGAGGCTGATTATAAATCAGAAAGCCTCTATTTATGTGAAATATCTTGGCAACTGGCAGCGGTGAGGAAGCCGTAGAAGGAGTATCAGACACTTAGCGGGACTTGGGGAGTGGGATTGCAGGAGGTCTCAGGTGCTCCTGGGCGATTTAAAACGCCTGCGCCCTTCAAAGGACAATCGCGCCTATTGCAGCGAGCCAGAGGCCCCGATTTGGGGAATATTTGGCTCGCATGGCCTCAGTCTTCTAAGTGGTTCAAAACGCCCGACCCCGTTGTGTTTGGGCGAGGGTTTTGCTCCCAGCCGCTGCTCGCGGGGCAGCGCGGTGGGCTAGGGCTACTCCACACCCCACACCCTTCCCCCCCATTTGTTTGTATCGCCCGCGGGATGGAGCCGTCCGGAGGGGGCCGGGGGTGCTCTGAAAGGCTCGGCGAGGAGCCGGGAGAGGCGAAGCCGCGGTGCTACCCTATGCCGCAGGGTGCCCAGTCCCGGTCCCATTGGTTGAAGTACTTCTGTCTCCAGGCTAGGTCATTCTTTTAAAGTTACTCATCGGCAAACACAGTAGACGGCAAAGATTTAAATGTTTGTAGGAAAAGTTAAGTTTTTGTGGAGTTTGGGGTTTATAAACTCTTTCTGCACACTCTGATAGCATTTTGTCCCACTTCCCACTGGGACAACAAGGCTTTTCCGTAACTAAACACATTCTTACGGAGTCAATTTAATGCAGATTTTTAATGATTTTAAGAATACCGGTGACTTTCAGCATCCGCGCTGGCTGTTAATGGTCCCCAATGGTGGGAAGGAGCGGAGGGGAGCCACGGTTTTTGGTGGGCTGTCCCAGGGCTCCCTGCGGGCCACAACACCTGACAGGGAAAGGCAACCTGCCCCAAAACGGAGAGTGCGGGTCCAAATACCCCACTCCCCCCCCTTTTTTTTTTTTTTTTTTTTTTTGTGTGTGTGTGTGTGTAATTGAAGGCACGTGTTGGACTCACTTTTCCGTAATTAATCAATGAACTAATTGCAAAAGATAAGTACGAGTAACGCAGGCTTTTTAGTGGTTAGAGGGAACCAGGAGTAGGGTGAAAAGGTGGGGAAGGATCGTCGGGACATTCAGGGAGGATGGTAGAAGCAAGCTGGTAAGAGCGTTTTCCCCACTTTTCATGTGTCTTTAACCGATGTCGTTACATGGCGATGGTGCCGCACAGCACTGCGCTGTGCCTGCAACACCGGGGCTGCCCTGGAGAGCCGCAGGGCTGGTGGCTCTGGAGAAGTTGGGGAAGGAGTTTAGGAAGGTGAATGGTTTGGGGCAAAGCTGGCCATTGCTAGACGTGCCCGCAGGAGCCCTCAGGAGAGTAAGGGTGTGGGGTGACCGTGTCACCAAGCAGCACCTCCAATCCCCGGGGAACGGGGACCCGTTCCCACAGCCCTGACATGCCGCTCACCCCTTCTGCCTGCAGAGCCCCGGGGCCTACCTGCCCCTTTGCTGTCCCGTCCACGTGTAGCTGCTTCTGGGGTCAAACGCTGCCGGAGAGCCGGTAACTTGCCGTGGGCTCTGTCGGTGCTGGCCGAAGGGCGATGCCCGCGTCGGGACCTGCGGTGCCGCCTTCGCTTCGGCTGCGGGGGCAGCTGCCTCTGGCCCTTTCCTTTCTCCGCAGAGCTCAGGTGCAGGTGGCAGCGCAGCCCCGGCTCTCTGGGGGGTTTCTGAGGTCCAAATCTGAAGGGGTGGAGGGGGCCCTGTGGAGAGAGGTGGGGAAGGAAAGAGGCGTTAGGGAGGGGACACGGATTGCGCCGTTGGGGGCTGGGGAAGAGCCAACAGTGGCTGGTCAGTGAAAAGGGCGAAAGCCCGAAGGACAGAACTGCCCCGACCCTACGAGGTGTGTGTGGGGACCCTCATGGGCAACACGTGTGGGCAGGCTGGCATGCTCGAGGCCCGGCAGGCTCGCTTAAAAATATTGGAAAGACTTCTGTAAAGCGGGAGGACAAATTCTGCGGGCACCTGGGCGTCTGCGGGGACCCGATGGGTTAGGAAAGGCATGTGTCAATTTAGCCGTAGTGTTGACTTAAGCGAAAGTGCTAAGCCATTCCTAAACCTAAGTCAATACTGACTTAAGCCAAAATTGTTATTAACGAGCTCTAATCTGATTTAAGAGCCTCCGAGCGAGCCGTGTCTACACGAGCAGAGAGGAGGCGCGCTGCCTTGCGCTGCGCTCCGCGGTGCGGGGGGGGGGCCGCAGCCCGGGTCGGTGCAGGTGGGCAAGGGTAACCCCAGGGAGAAGCAAGGCGGGTTTCGAGGGGGCGCTGCCTTCTGGGGAGAGCCAGAGACCTGTGGTTTGGGCTGGCCGGTGATCTACCTCTGCGGGATAACCTCTTAAAACGGCACGCTGCTCGGCTACCGTGGGGTCCACTTTCTTGGGGGGCTGTGTGGGGTGAAGCCAGCCTCTGCAAACGCCTCTGGGCTGGGGGCGGCTGCGGCGGGGCGCCAGTTCCCCGGCCGAGGTCCGGCAACTCCGCTCGCTCGGAAGAGGGACATAGCAGTGCATTTATTTTATATTTTTTTTCCCGTCCCAATGGGGCAGTTGAGCCCTCCTCTCCACCCCCCAGTGGGGGCCTTTCTTTTCTTCCCCACCAGCTTTGAGCAGCCCTGTTTCAGATTGGCCTTTTTATGTTTGATATAAAGAATAGTTGTTGGCCAATTCCATCTTTTCATCGCTGCTCTCCAGGCCCGGGTCCAAGCGGCTTGTCAGATGCTCATTAACTCCCCCTTTGGCTCTTTCCAGTGTGTCTCCTAAGCTCATTGTGCCAAGAACTAGCGCTTCTTTCTCTTTACACGGCTCCCTTTCTCTGCTCCATCAGGGAGACAAATTACTTTCCAAAAGGGATCGCCAGGGATGGTTTAATGAGAATTTCTCTAGGGCTGGCCGTGGAAATCAATGTAGTTAACATTCGGTGCACTTAATTGGACTTTTCTCTTCTGCCTCCTTCAAAAAAACTCTGAAGCTATCCTGTTAATCTCTCATTTGTAATCAATTGTGTTGACTAAACAAAAGTCTAGGTCGTCCTTTCTTCCTGTCCCAGACAATCCTTTGTTGCCTCTAAATGCCTCATTCTTGAGTGCTCCTGGTCGTGTAGATGGGTCCGATTGTTGACAGTTCATTATTGCGCTTTTGTCCATTTAATCTCCCTCGCTGTGTTTTGCATGTGCATGCCTTAATGAGCTCCGTTGGCAATTAACATGTTTCTAGCAGCAAACTGGTTGCTCAGACGTTTGGAGAGCGGAGTGCAGGGAAAAGGGCAACGCAGCTGCCTTTAGGTTGTTCGCTTCCCGGTGCCTGGCGGGACGCACCTGGGTGCCGCCTGGTCCCGGGGAGGCGGCGGGCCGGGCCGGGCGGGCCGAGGGGGGAAGCCCGGCGGCGCTGGCACGTCCCTCTCTGCGCGGAGGCACCTCTAACCCTCCCCCCCGAGGCACCGGCACCGCTCAATCTGTTGTGTGCGCGGCTGCGGCGCCGGGAGAGAGGTTTTTGTGCGGGTTTTGTGTTATTATTGAGGCTTGCTGGCAAGAGTGCCGAAGTGTGAGCAGTCGTGGACAGCAGAAACATCTTGTGAGGGAGAAGATAATTGGAGTCTCTGGCGTGTGTGTGTCTGACAGAGCCGCCCCTCCCCCGCGATCTGCGGCTTGTGTGTGCCGGGATCCGGGTGAGATCCCGGAGGGGGGGGGTGTGGGTGTGGGGGGTGTGTGTGCCGGGGCCGGCCGGCGGCGAGCGCGCTGCGGTGGCCCCTTCCCAGTGCGTCCAAGGTCGGGAGTAAGCCGGGGCGACTGCCGGCCCGGTGCAGGCTGCCCGCCGCCTCCCAGGAGGGGCGAGGTGACCGACCCACCCAGCGGCAGCGGGTGCGGCCCGTCAGGGTGCCCCGAGGATGCCCTTAGCCGTGACGAGGATGCCGCCCCCCCTCTCACAGACGGCTCTGTAAACAACGTCGCTTTTTATAAAAATGCGAAAAGAACGCGCTTCCTTAATTTTCTTCCCGGGAGCAGGTTTCGCACTGCTCTCGCCCATCAGGAGGGCTGGGGAAGCAGCCTGCGCGCTGTCTGTAGGGCCCACAGCCGCGCCTGGCTCCCGCTTTCGGCGCTCGGCTGGCAGCCCAGACCTCTTCCCAGCACCCGAAGGAACAGCCGCTCCCCGGGGTGCGCACGCCCCGCCGGACACGCCGCTCGCCTCCGCGCCCCGCTCCCCTCCGCGCCCCGCTCCCCTTCTCCAGGACCTCGTCTTGCGTGGCCTCCCCCCGCACGCTGCCCTCAACGAGTAGGGGAGTCCCTTCCCGCAGCCCCCGGCCCGTGGGCTGTCCCGCCCCGTCTATCGCGGCGGCGGGAGAGCCGGGCTCGGCTGGCGGTTTGCAACCGCGACCCACCTGCGAGGGTTTGAGCTACAGCCCCTTCGCTTAGGGAACGCCGTGTCCCCGTCCCCCTTACAAGGTTTTCCAGAGCGGTGTCTTACGGAGACTCTGATTGTATTGGGGTCTTTTTTTTTTTTTTAATTCCCTTTTAACCTTAACTGTCCCCAAATCCTTTAACATTTAAATTCCGCCACGATCTTGACTGCCAGGATCGCCGGCCGTCCTTTCCCGCTCCTCACCCGACCTAAACCAACAAAACGATACTTTTGCCACGTAAAAATCGACACCCCGAGAAACTCTGAAATCACCCCCGTCGCTCCGACGGGAGCACGGCGGCCCGGCATCCCCCCGGCCCCAGCCCACTCCTCGGGGAGCACGGAGCATCTCAGCCGAATAATGAATCCAGAAAGCCGGAGCGAGGGGTCGCTTCCCGTTCTTGCGCTCGGCGGTGAGCTGTGCTCGTCCTCGCCTGCCCCCATTTAACCACTCAATTAGCGGAGAAAGGTGAACTCCCCATTACGGCGTCCCCAGGCATTTTGGTGCCTCGCTCGCTCCCCTCTTCATTGGCAAGCCCGGCCTGAGCAGCACGCACACGCACGGCCGGCATAAGCTCCCTTCTCCGCTAGAATAATATTGTTCCTAACGACGTGGCCGGAATAGACACTTGCATATTAAAAGTGAGGGAGGGGGGGAGATGAAAAGGGAATATTTAGTGTAATCCAAGTGCTTGATTATCCATATTCTGATCAAAAAGAGTTTCTGAGGCCTGCTGGGAGTGATTAGATTAATGTAATGCGGTTTGAAGGGTCTGTGTTTTCTCTCTTAATTTGGGTCATTACTCGGAAAGCAAGCGTGAGATCATTTCATCTGCATGCAGGAAAAGATAGTCATTCAGGAGCGGCTTAAACACGCCGTAATGAACCGACCCCGGAGAGCGGCGCTGGGAAACTCCGAACTGCCCTTCGCGCTGCCGGCCGGGGCCGCGCAGCCCCACCGGGGGTCCCGCACCGGCGCTGCCCCTTTCCCGGGGAGAGTGGCAGCCCTCTGAAGCCGCCCAGTTCCCCCCCCTCCCTCCTTCTGTTTCCTCCGGAGCCCACGGCCGGCTCTGGAGCCGCAGTGCCCGACGCTCCCGCAAGCCGCGCTTACACGGCGGATAGCGCCGTTCAGCCCGGTCCCCGCTCGGACCGGGGCCGAGGTGGGAAATGAGACACCTGCGAAGGGCCGGTTTATTGTCCCATCATAGATATATATAGATATATATATATTCCTCACTTATTCGAGCGTACATTTAAAATGGAGATTTACAGACACGTATAAAGAGCGCTGTCCTGGCGGGGGGCAGCCAGCCCGGCCCCTCCTGGCCCGCTCCGGCGGCACAAGGCGCCGTTAAATAAGATTCCTCTTATATACAACTGCGGCTCGGGATCGCTTGCTACCGGCGGCTGAGCTCGCTGGGGAAAAGACAGAGAAGCAAAGGCTGGTTTGGATAAATAGTGCTGGCCTGGTGGAGCAGGTCCGAGTGGGGCGGTGCGCCGGGCCCTTAGCTCTGCCCGCTGCGCCCAGGGTCCCGCGGCGGTGGCGGAGCGCTGGAGACGCTGTCGTGCAACTTTCGGACGTGCTTCTTTAAATCAAAGTTTCTGCAAAATCCTTTCCCGCAAGTGACGCACGTAAAGGGCTTCTTGTCATTGTGGGTGTGCATGTGGAAAGTCAAGTTATAGATCTGGTGGAAGGCTTTGTTACAAATGGTGCACTTGTACTGCTTCTCTCCGCTGTGGGTCAGCTTGTGGTTCTTGTAGTTGCCTGCGAGAGAAAAAAAGGTGGGAAAGGGGGTTACCCGAGGGTGCCTGGGCCGCACGGCGCACAGGTAAGTCAGGGTAGGACAAGGGGGTGGAGGGGGGGTGTCTTTAGGAAGTGTCTCCCTCCCGCACCCCCGTCCCACTTGTCAAACTCTGTCCGCGTCACTGCGGAGCAGCGCGCAACTGGCACGGCACAAATGAGAGGCAGGGTCAGCCCGGTGACCCGCGGCAAATGGAGGGCTCTGGATTAGGACCAAGGCCCGGCACCTCTCATTTAAAAAGCATTTAGGGAGAACTGTCAGTAGTTCCCGGCCATGCAGCCCGGCTTAGATGGAAGGTAATTGGGAGCGGCGGCGGTGGCTTTGCCCGCGCCCCGTTCTTTCCCCAGCCGGGCAGGGCTCGCCGCATTTAATCCCCGCTAATGACGGGCAAGGGTCCTCCGGGGGCCCCCGGCCCGGTTCGGCCCGGCTCACCTTTCTGGTGGAAGCCCTTGCCGCAGAACTCGCAGACGAAAGGCTTGTAGCCGGCGTGGATGCGGATGTGGGTGTTGAGCGTGGAGCTCCTGTTGAACGCCTTCCCGCACTGGTTGCACTTGTGGGGTTTCTCCTGCACCGGGGGGCGAAAGGCCCGTCAAGGGGGGCTGCAGGGAGAGCAGGGGGGGAGCTAGTGCCTCCCGCACCCCGGCTGCCCCCCACCTACCTGGGTGTGGATGATTTTGTGCCGGCACAGCGTGCTGGCCTGGCGGAAGCCCTTCCCGCAGACCTTGCACACGAACGGCCTGGCCCCCGTGTGCACCGGCATGTGGCGCGTGAGGTTGTAGTGCGCGTTGAACACCTGCGGGGAAGCGCCGGGAAGACGAGGTCAGGCACGGCCGCCGGCCGCCCCCCTCCCCCCCGCCCCGCTCCCCGCCCCTTGCCGGCGCCCCCCTTACCTTGCCGCAGACTTCGCAGGTAAAGTTTTTGGGTTTGCCCTCCGCTGCCCCGCCGCCGCCGCTCCCCAACTTGGCGTGGCCCTTGGGGGGACCGCCGCGCTCCGCCGCCGCCGCCTCCTTCATCACCTGGTCCAGGTGTCCCGGCAGCCGCTCCTTGTGGGCGAAGGGCGGCGGCGGCGGCAGCTTCTCGGCCGCCAGCCCCGCCAGCTTGGCGTTCTCCAGCAGGAAAAGCTTCTGGTGGGCCGAGAGCCCCCCGGGCGGCGGGGCGCCCAGCAGGCCGGCGGGGAAGAGCTGTCCGTGCAGGATGTCGGCCGGGTGGTACGCGGCGTCCAGGTAGTTGAAGTAGTAGAGGGAGCGGGGGGCGGCTGGCACGGTCCCCGCTTGGTGGATGACCTGCGGCTTGATGAGCCGGCCGCTGGGCTGGCCCAGGGCAAGCTCTGCCTTGCAGCAGACACCGCAGTTGGCTTTGCAGAGCCCCGCGCCACCCCGCAGGCTGCTCTTCCACAGCTCCGAGTAGTTGAGGAGAGTCTTGGAGGGCACCTCGTAGCCCAGCGGCGGGATGGGGATCACGCAGGGCAGGGGCGAGCACAGGCTCAGCGGCTTCTTGCCCGGCTCCGATTCTGGCCCGCCGTGCCTCTGCTCGAAGGCTGGCTTGGGCTCCGACGTCTTGGCCATGATCCGCTCGATGGAGAAGGCCAGGGTCTTGGAGGGGTTAGCAGCGGCGGCCCTGCCGTCGTGCCGGGGACAGGAGGAAGGCATGACCGTCTCCAGCGACCCCGAGCTCGCCATGTCGCTCCGCCGTGCGGGAACTTGGTGTGAGCAGCGACTCGCTCCCGCTCTCGGCTCTGCATTCCAGAAAAGCCAGGAGACAAATCAATTTAATAAGCACCTTGTTCTCCCCCCACACACCCCCCCCCCCCGGCACCCCCTCCCTATTTACATTCAAATGAACATATCCAAGAACAATGGCACGTAGGGTACCAGATTACTGCTCATTAAGCGGAACACGCTAAAGTAACATGCAAGCTAGACCTTGTTAGTATTAAAAAAAAAAAAGAAAAGGAAAAAGCCTCCCCCAACCCAATGCCACCCAGCCCAGCCCCACCGATGGCCGCGGTCCGGGAAATGCAGGGGCGGGGGGCACGACGAGGGGCGGCGGGGCTCGCCTTGGGACCACTTACCTTTGCCCAGTGCCGGCGAGACGCATCCAAGCAGCGCAGTGTGGCCACAGTCACATTTTGATAGCAAACATCTTCCTGAGCGTCAGATCACGGTCTCGTACATTTAAAGCTGACATCACATGAAGTCACTTCGAGCAGAATGACATGGGGATGCCACCATGGATCTTCCCCGAGCCGAGGCGCCGGGCTGGAGCGCGGTGGGTTGGGGCAGAGAGAGGAAGAGCAGCCCCAACCCCCCCCCCCTCCCCTCCACGCACAATTTCCTTCCAGTTTAAAACGCACAAATCGCTCGTGTGCGAGCTGGGTTTTTTCCTCTCTCTCTCCCTTCTTAAAAAGCAACTTGCAAAGCAGAGGAATCGTTTTGCATGTGGCAAATTAGAAGGCAAGTGCGATTCACAAGTTGGGTGGAAAAGAGTGCTCCAGTTCTTGCTGGGGTTAGAAGAGCCACTCCGAGTGAGCGTGAGGGGTTTTTTTTTTCTTGTTTCTTTCTTTTTTTTTTTTTTAAGAAGGGGGAGAATGATTTTTTTTTTCCCTAAAGCAACTACCACGCAACCATGCTCGAGTTATTTTGGCAACCCATCTGCAATCAGCTCCGTTGCAACCGAGCTGGAAGATAATTAATAAATTGTCACTTATCTGCGAGCCTCCCCAGCATGTATAAATTAATAGCCAACCCATTAATTAGGACAGTGTATTAATGTTAATTAAACTAAGTTTAATTCCACACACCCCCCCCTCTCAGGGTAGCTGGTGATTAGCCTTAAATAAACGCGGAGGGAGTCGAGTCCAGGGCTGGGTTTTCGCTGCTTTAAAAAAAAAAAAAAAAAAAAAAAAGGGAACCGTGCGCTGCGAACGGGAATTTTGCAAAGTGTCACCCCGAAAGGTGCCCCGCTCCCCCGTGGGGCAGTCGGGCGGCTCTCCCTTTCCCTTCTAGCCCTGGTCGTGTGTCGTGTCTCCTCCGCCCCCCCCTCCCCCCCCCCAAATATATATAGGCGACGCTACATTATAGCGCCTGGATGCCGTGGTTTCTTCCTTTCCTCTCTCTAATTAAAACGACTTGATGCGGGAGGGAGGATTTGCAGTAACCTCAGATGCGAGGACGCGGTAATTGAGAGACTCCCGTGCCCACCTGTTTTAGGGGGGCCCGGTTGCAGCGGCAGCACCTCCCCTGCCCCTGATTAGCCACCCCGTCCCTCGCCGGGGCTATTCAGCCGAACCAATTTTCCCCAGCGATTCAGGGCGCTCAATTCTCTTTCACTTGTAGCCACTATAGCGCTGCGTGGAACCTCGTTTTGTGTGTTTCTAAAATAAAGGGGAGGATTATCCGGGGGAGGGGGGGGCGAAGGGTTTAGATTGAGCCTGGCCAGAGGTAAAGCAAGCAATGAAAAGGCCCCTATATATTTTTTTTCCGCCTCCCTAGCACGCCTAAGAAAGTTTGGAGGAATTCGGGGGTTTTGTGCGGCGCTGACAAAGCCGCGCCTCCTCTTCCCGCCGGGGCAGCTCGCTGGTGGCTGTTTGCAGACAGGCTTTTTCACCTGCAGACCACAACACGCTCCAGAAACAAACTTAGAGAGCGGCGGCCGCCCCGGGCTCCCGGCGGGCGGAGGGGAGCGCCCTGCCCCGGGGCTGCCCTGCGCCGCCCGGGATGAGCTCGGGGCTGGGGAGAGGGGGGAGACAACCCGCTCAGGGGGTCGTCGGAGGGGGTGGGGGTGGTGAGGTGATGCGGGTCTCTCGTCCCGGAGCATCAGGTGTTGGCGTCCCCCAACTCCATCCTCCCTCCTAGGTCCGATGGGTCAGCGTGCGAGGGAGAAACCCATCCCGGTTTTTTGGAAGGAGGTGGGACGGGACCGCGGAGAGCTACGTGCAGCGGGCACAAGGTGCGTCCGGTGGCTGGGCTGCGGGAGAGCCCGGCTTGAGCGCCGGGAAGACGCGCCGAGCTGAGCCGCGCTGCCCGCCCAGCCCGCGCCTCCGCCGGGCAGCGAGCAGGCGGCGGCTGGGCTCCGCTCGCTCCCGGGGCTCGCCGGCTTTAGCAAAGTATTTAATTAGCCTCCACAAACTTCTTTTCCTCGCCTGCAGATTATACTGAGTGGAGGGTTGGGAACTATTTTACACCTTGCCACTCACATGTTAATTAATCTCTATCTAACCCTAATTGCAGTTTATTCAAGCACCGCTCAACAGCTCACCCACACAATAAACACTGGGGCTGCTTTTATCCATATTACTCCCCGCTCACACGTTGAGTAATTAACTCCAGTACCAACTAATAGTGCAAACAAATATTTTCTGTAAACGAGATGATTTCGGGCAGGATAAAAGAGGGCTGCGGAGCCGGGGCCGGGAGCTCGCTGCCAGCTTCCCCGTGCCGCCCTCGTCCTTGCCGGGGTGTTTTCTGGTCCGGATGTTTTCTGGCCCGGGTCTCCCTCTCCTTTCCTCCCTGGCCGAGGCGGGTGTATGCCAGCTATCCGCTCCGCACCCACCGCCCAGCTCGGGGCAGCGGGTCCCGCAAGGCCTCGGGGCTCCCGAGGGCGAGGAGCGGCGGCGAGGACCCAGTGCAGCAGCAGCCCCGGGACCGCCTCCTTTCCGCGGCCCGGAGAAGCCCCCGCGGAGCCTCCCGGCCCAGGCTGCGCTTTGCCACTGCCTCCCGGCCGGCGAGAACCCAGGGTACCACACGCCTTGTGCATCGGTGCTTTGGGACCCCAGCTAAGCCCCGGGCATCGGAGCTCAGTATTTTAATTGAAATCGCAGGTTTAGGCACAGCTGGAGGCTGTCTCTCCCGATTCGATTTCTGCTGTTCCGGCAAGCATATTACAACTGACTGACTTTGAGACAGCTGCCCTGGCCACGCCGCCCTGCCCACCGCCGTGTCTTCGCCCCCTCTCTACGCTGTGAGCGCCGAACGGGGCTGCCGGGTTTGGGAGAGAGCAAGGATAGACCAGCCCGGCTTTGGGGTCAGGACTGGCTGCAGGTCGGGCGGGCTGCGACGTCCCGGCTCGGCGGGGCTTTCTGCCTCTCCGTGGGGTTTTAATCCTTCGCACACCCCCATCCCACCCCCGGCGTTTGCAGGGCAGAAATGGTTTGCGGATTCCCCCTTGGAAGGCGCACGCCGCAAATCCTCCCGCAACGCAGACGCGATAGCTCTTAGGGTTATTTTTGCACCTCAGCAGCCCCCTCCGCCCCAGAACAACGATCGCGGGGCCGCTACGGCCGGGACGGCCTGGCCCCCTACGCGGAACACACCGGGCTCGCCCCGGGGCTCCTCTATCGCCTCTCCTCACCCGCTGGCCCTTACGCGCCCGGCAGCTCCACACGCAAACGCTCCCTGGCCGCGGACATCGAAAACCGGCGCGGGTTTCCCTTTCGCCCCCTGACAACCAGACCCACATGGCGAGGGGCTTCCCGGGGGTGCATCCCGGGTGGGTCCTGGCCGGGCGGGCGCTCGGGGCCCCGCAGGCCCGGCCTGGCTCCCCGCGCCCGTTGGGCCGCCCCCGCCTGGGTAGTCGGCGCTGAGCATTTATGGTCCACTGGAAGATAACTTAGGATCCTCCTAGTTATTTAACTTGGCAGCTGCTTAAACTCCACAGTGGAAGCTGCCGAAAGTTATTAGCATTATGCTTCGATCTCTCTGAAATGGTGGCTTTGATTTCTGTGCTGCTTTGCTTTTTTCATATATATATGTATATTTTAAATACTTAAAAATTTTAAATTATTAATTTTGTTTTACTAGCAGGTGATGAACGACTGGGCACGCCACCAACCCAGGCAGTTAGGCCCGGGCTGTCTGTTGTGAGTCTGGGGGACAGCTTCTGATGTGGCTTTGTGGCTGGTGCAAGGTGCAGCAGAGGGGCCCAGAAGGGTTGTGCAGGGAGGGGAGCTGGGCTGTGGGCTGCCGGCCCTTGGCCCCACCATACTGGGGTTGGGTCAGGTTCGGAGCAAGGCAGCAGTTATGCCCTGAGCCCTGCCGGGGGATGTCCCCAAGGGGTTTGGCTGGAGTTGGGTTTGTAATGGTCAGAGACAAGATGCTTTTTGGACAAAATAGCTAGCAATGAATGGGGAAATTAAGATAGCAAAGTTTCGGGCTGGACTGAAGAGGTGGTTTGACTGCTTCCCATTACACCTTTGGAACTGAAGTACCTCGTGCAAGGGAGCAGTACCAGCACATCAGCCCCTGCTGGTGGTCCATCTCATCCTGCTGGGCCCTTAGGGTGGCTGGAGTGACCCTGCTGCTGCATCACCCAACTGGACCATCACGATTGTGCATGGGGCAGGGCAGTGCAGGGCAAGGCCATTCTGGCTGGGGCAGAGCCGTTGTGTCCCTTCAGGCTATTTTTTCAGCCTGTTCACTGAGTTGTGCACATATTACTGCATATATGTAGGCAGATAATTCTATTTTATTTAGTTGTGGGGTTTTTTTGCATAATGAAACACTCTTGGGGAGCTAGGTTTTGGAGCACTCTGTAGGTCCCAGAGCAAACATGGTTAGTGGGGGTTTGGAAGCATGCTGGCCCAAATTCCTTGTGTGGCTATTGCTGGTCAGCCTAGTCAGTGATGGCAGGGGTAGCACTGACATTTTTAACCTAAGTCTAATTTTAAGAGCTGGTATCTGACCTACACCTAAAGCTGTTTGAAATCTAGCCCCAGAGCAACTGTCAGGGCACCATGGCAGGAGCTGCACAGAGTGCCTCGATGGCAATCAAACTGGCTTATGTAATTCTAAAAATGGCAACTCCTTACTTGCCACATCTCTTTCTGTCTATGCGGAGAGTCCTGCAGAGCTGCCAAACAGAAGCAATTGAATGAACTCTTTTCTCGGCTCATTCCTCCTTCCGCAGCTCGGAGAAAAGTGAGCCAGAGCCTATTCTAGTTTGCCTGTCAACAGGAATGGTAACTAACGGCTCGATCCCAGCCAGGCTTTATGCCCCAAAAACACTGCCTGCCTGTGAGGAGTGGAGAGAGACATCATGGGTGAAGTCTAGTGCCTGGTGCGAGACCGGTCTGGCCCAGGAGGTGATTGAGGACTCAGCAGAGTCCACATTGTATCTGAAATCAATCCGGCCAGTAAAGCAAGTAAGAAATTGTTGAAGGGGTGAGCTGCTGTTCTCCATCCTCATTGTGTGAAATAGTTGCTCTTCATGTTACAGTAATGGAGCAATGCTGCATTTTATTTCTGAATGCTGAAAATGAAAGATGTCCCTTCCTAATGTTTTGAAGTGTGGTACTTTTTCATTTTCAAAGAGTGGGAGCTTTACATTTTTTTTCCTGTTTTTGTGGGTTTTTTTCCCCTTATTTTCTATTTAGGAGAAAAGGTGGGAGGAAGTAGAGAAGGAGAATATAATGGGGGGATGGCCTTGTTCTCACTTTCCTACTGAAAACGTTTCAGAAAAAGGATCAAAAAGCAGTGAAAATGGGTAGAAGCCCACTTCAGTTTTGTGTTCCTATTCCTTCCCTTTTCTGCTTGAAAGAAGGATGGCCAAAAAAAATAAGTGGGACAAGCCCCACGTGTTTTGAATTACTCTCCCCTTAATGAGCTAGAAAGACATCTTTTCAAAATTACTTGCTTTTTTAAATTAAAAAAAAAAAAAGGAATAAAAAGTCTTTCCAAAGCAAACCTTTCCCTGTCTTTTTGCAACTCACTCCCCACTTGCCGTTGACCAGTCTTTCTGGCTATGCCACGTGTTAGAGTTTTGTAATTGCCCTTGTTTGAACTGTTGCTGCAGATGTCCCCATCCGCTGCAGAGCAGGACTCTGTGGGCTGCGAGGTACCAGGGTGCACATTACCTCCTTGTTACCTCCTTCCTTCAGCCGTTCTGGACTGGCTGTGCTGCATGTCCCTGGTGCTGATGGCTAAATCTGAGCGAGCCTGTCAGGACTCCCAGATTGACCACTGAGACTGCTGCTGTACCACCTGGGCACAAGAAAAGTGATGATTTCGCCCCAGAAGGCATGATCCACTAAAAATCTCCCCAATAATCAGAGCCCAAACTAAAACCCAAGATCTTCTTATTGTAGGAAAAATCTTCAATGCACAACCTAAGTATTCCCTGAATGTTCAAGAACACCCACAAATTCTGTAAAAATAGCTGATAATTTATTTATTCAATTTAATTATGAGCCTAGCTTGTGATTTTGGGGTGGGGGTGGGGCTGGAGTTAGTGTTGCTGAAAAAACAATTCAAAGAAAAGCCCAGGCGAGTCATCTGCTCTGGGGAGAAGGAGTGGTGCTTAGGCTCTTCCTCGTGAAATGGAGCACTTTGCAGAACCCACCAAGGGCTCTGAAACTTCTCAGATGAGGAGGCTGTCAACGGGGTGACCGTTTTCTCCTTTGGCTCTGCAGTCGATGAACGAGATTGGTGGCCCATGGCCACAGCCAGTGGGAGTTGGAGAGACTGGCTCATCCCTTCTTGGTTACATATCTGGGCTGACTGAGAGTAGGTCTGTCGTGGTGAGCATTTGCTGCCCCTTGGTGGGTCATCCTTCCCATCCCAATTGGGCTGTGCTACTGGGTGACTCCTAGCACCGTGAACATGGCTATGGGACATGTTCTTGTCGCTTATGTGAGGGTCCATGTGGGCTTGGAGGCTGCTGTGTGCTCTGCCTCTGAATACATTGCAAAAGCAAACCTGCACTCTTTGCTGTTTCAGCTGGATAGAGAAAGCCCTTCCACGTTACCAGAGTTCGCCACCACATTCACTTCAAGGCTTTTTGAGCTATTTCTCTTCTCCTTCCTCCCTTCCAGTGCCTGCCGCTCCTCTCCAGCTGACAGCCTGGGACAGCCCCCCGAGATCAGCTGCTTGTGGAGCTCTATCTGCCGAAAGCAGTCCTAAACGGTGTGGCCTTTGTTCCCCCCAGCTGTCGTATCCTCCGGGATCTGCAACAAGTCCTCATTTTACAGACCCCATCTTGTCAGTCCCCAATCTGATCTGACCACCTGGTTTGTTTTTGAATCGAGCACTTGAGTCATAACATTTCTGTTTATTTCAACAACTGTATTCCTTGCATAGGAAATGAGCCAAGATGGTCTAAGGCAGGGAGAGCAAAGCTTGTCGTGGTTGTGATTGCTTTTGCTCTCCCAATATCAAATTTTACAGTATAATCAAAATCTTATTTTTGTACTACTGGACTCTGTTATTGACTTAATCTTCTTAAGTGCTCCTATTATTCCAGTGATTTCATCGTTGCATGTTGATTTTAATCTTTTGATCTCCATATTAGCTACTGCCTGCAACTAATTTGTTGCTCAGTGTTTTTCTTTGTTTTGACCTGTGAGGCATTTTCCTCATGGCACACAACTCTGCTGGCAGATTGCATATAATCTCTGCACTTTTTTTCCTCCCATATTTTGCATAGTTACAACAAATGCAGATTTACAACTTGAAATGGAATATGCATCTTTTAGAAAGGCTGAGGAAAATATCACTTCAGGTTTAGCTCATGACCCTAAATGTGCTTGAATGAAGGAAATACAGATGGATGCAGCTCACCGGAGAGAGGGTGTTGTGCAGGTTTTTTTTGTCCAGCAAGTTCAGAATGGGTGGAAACTGCAATAATTGTAACTTACATGCAGTCAGGGATCAAAGAGTATTCTGAAAGTGCTGCTAGACCTTACATAAAGAAGGCTGGGTTTTGTGACTGGCTTAAGGGACTCTCCTCGCTGGACTCAGCTTGACACAGTGGTGGCTCTGTTGAACGGTGACACCACGGAGCAGGTTTTTCTGCACAGACATTGGTGACGGTGGTGGTACTGCGGAGCCATGAACTTCACAGGCAAAGTGCAGAGGTTGAAATACGGCTCAGCTGTGGTTTGCTTGGCGGTTAGATGACTGCTTTTCCTCTTGGTGGTGGATGGTTTAACCTGGGCTGATTTATCGGGCGCTTTGTATGCTTCAGCTTTTTCCTTTTAAAGCTTAGGGAAGTCATTTTTGCCTTAGGTTTGCTGTGACTTTTTAAAAAAGAGCACAGCCCGAACATTGACAAAATCAGCTTTGCTTTGCTGCGTGCCTGTTTATGCTTCTGAACACAAATTGTCTTCTAATATTTTTGACGTTTTGGTCACTAGAGAGGCAGAAAAGCAATTTCTAAGATGCCTATGGGCCAGGAGACATGCATTACAGCAGAGGGGAAAGAATCTGTTAGTTGCTGAAATATAAAACAAATTGGATGAACAGCTGCTGACACTTGTCAGTCAAATAGTTGATAGCATTTTCAGTCTCCATGCCACATGCTTTAAGTAAGTCTGTCAAAAAAAGGATATTTTCGCTGGACTTCCCTGTAAATATGAGAGAAGTTTTGGCCTGATCTATCATTTAAAATTTTGCTGGCAGTAGAACGAAATTTTCCTCTTTTCCCAAAACTGATTGACATAACTGTACTGGCAGATTCTTCATCTAGGTACAGTTGTACTGGCAGAAAGTCCTTTGACTGTTGGAGCTCATTCCATCGCACCAATGGGTTGAAGTGAAACCAGCAGCAGACCTTTGCATTCCCTGGCTGGGTTTGCCAGCATGGTCCTGGCTGTCAGCAAGCCCTTTTAGATGCTCCTTGAGGCGTAGGTTTGCTCTGCAGGACCCTGAGTCCTAGCCAGAGCATAGTTCATGGCTAGGAGGGCTTTAAACCCAGATTTATATATTTCAGACAAAACCAAACTGTTTTTGATTCAACATTTCATCAGGATTAACCCAAAGTGGCACTTCCCGCTCCTGGTCATGTGGTGCAGCACCCATATAGGAGAGGATTGGTCTGCCAGCACCCATGTAATTATTTGCAGAGTTAAAGGAGGTGGGTGTCAGGGTACAGTGTGCTCCTTTGCTCAACCACAGGCTGCAGGCTCTGGACTGTGAGCTTAAATCCTGCTTCTCAGTATTGGTTGTACATGAGCTCTTCTCCCCTCCCGCACCACTGAAGTATGTAACTTTAAGATCATCATTTGGGTCCAAACTCTGTAAAAGAGGTAAGCTGGGTAACACTTCCTTGTTCTGAAATGTGTGGTCAAGCCTGGCACATCCTCAGGGTTGTTATGGGGTCTCTGTGGTGCCTTATTGGGTTTTGAGGACACATGAAAAGCTGTCACAGGCTATAGGGTCATTGCTAATGACAGAGAACCTCAGACCAGGTTGTCCATCACCGCTGTTTCAGGGAGGCACCTCTGTGTGTTAGCGATGCACAGCTAAGGATCATCTATATCTATCTCCTGAAGGCTGTGCCCACACTCTTTCATTGAAAAAAATCGAGCAGGGCTCACAACTTTGAAAGGTGGAAGTGGGCTGTGTTTTTACCCAATAAATATTTCATGGTAAGAAAAATAGGGGAGATAGTTCCAGTGCAGAATCAAGCTGTTTCTCCAGCTCTGTTCTGACTGGGAGCAGAGCTACAAATTTTGGTCTCCCCCAGTGTGCTTTCCTACCAGCATGGTCACCACTCCAGGTAAGACTTTTACAGCTCCCTCTGGGAGCTGTTCCCCTTCATAGAAATATTTGGGACAGCTGAGGGAGAGGATGAAGAGGGCATGAGCACACATATGCATGAGTATGTGTGTGGATCTCAGCCACCTAGGTTGTGGTTTGTTTATTGTGTCTGGTGAGGATTGTTTCATCAGGTAAGTCCTGTGAGGGCTTCAGAGTGTGCTTGAAGGCTCCAGGCATAACAGTGTCATGGTATAGATGGCTTTTGCATATATCAGACCTGCACCAGAATATGTTTTGGTGGACTCAGTATGACTTAAGTGCTCTACTGCTGCCTCGGTTTCTCTGAGGAGTTTGGACCAAGCATTTGTACAGGTGGAGGGAAACCACAATGCCATATTCCTTTTCAAGTCCTGAGAGATGGCTTTTCCTGACAATGCTTCCCTCTTACTTGCATTATGGAGCAAGACAAAAACCAAGATGTTGTCTATAGTCAGGGTTTAAAACTTGTATGTCTTTGTGCATCAAATGGCTTTTCAACATGGAAATGGTGCCACATGTGCATACCTACAAGCCACTCCTAAAGACCCAGCTAATGTTCCTGTCTGAAGTTGGTGTCGGGGGAGGGTGCATAGTGTCTGCAGGTCACCACAGGTAGGTGGGTCTTGAATGTACAGGGTATAGCCATACAGATGGGGCTGTAGAGCACCTCTAGAGCCAGGTGCTAAACTCTGCCACAGAGGGAAGGGACCCAGAAATCCAGCATTGCAGGTGAACTAACCTAGCCCCATTTGGGACTTTACTCCCCCTTCCCAGGCTGTTCCCAGAGGTCCCCTCCTCCTCCCATGTGTGCAGGGAGGGTCCCTTGGCTCTTGGGCACTGGAAGACAGTTTAGTTTAACAGTTCATGTCAGGCAGGAGGCAATTTTCCAGTATTTGCCCAGTATTTATTTGAGGTTGGTGAACATGGGTCCTCGTTCCCTGGGGCAGCCACAGGCCACGGGGTGTGTGGGGTAAAGGACATCAGGTCTTCTGCCTCTCTCTCTCAAATGACTGAAACCTGGGCTGGGAGGAGTCAATTTTGATTCGAAGAGCCCAATGGGAGGGAACGACTGCAACAGCTTTCAGGAAACTCCCAACCTAACATGCTTTCCAACAGACCAACAGCCTCTGTACCTCCAGTGAGGCGCTGCCCTGTGCAGCCTGTTTGTATGTGTCCCGCAGGCCACAGCCTGCTGCTTCTGGAGAAGTACAAACTGAGGCTGTCTGGTGGAAGGCAAGTGGCAGGCAAGGCTGGTTCTTGGGCTGTTCCAGAGCAGACCATCAATTAGACGTCCAGAGACAAATCATAGGACATAGAGAACAGATAATGGTGGAAACAACTGTGGAGGTTACAGAAGAAAGAAATGTCCTTGTGCATGGGGGTTATACAGCCTGGTCCCACTCTGACCTCTGGGAGCAAACCAGGAAACCATCTTCTGAATTAATAAACTGTAAGAACACCCATGAGAAAAGAAAATGCCTTTATTCTGAGAGGTGGGGGCTCTTACATCTCAGCTTGTATTTTTTTTTGTTTGTTTCTAAGGCAGACATAAAAAGACTCCATAATTTATTCTTAGGACATCTGAATAGTTATTTATTGAGAAGCCACAGTTCTCACACTTTTACAACTGTCGGCTTGTATAAGGCAAAAAAAGCAAGATGGATCACTATTTTACACAGAAAGTAAAAGCTCTGGAGGAGGGACTGATGGACATGCAGTTACTGGTCCAAATGCAATGTACATGACATATATAAAAACCATCGTGAAACAGAGGAGTTGTAAATTATGGTTACAACCTACTGAAATAAATATTCAATATATTATTATAAACACATTTGTATAGTCTAAGATTGTAATTAAAGTCGTCTTTGTACATACATGGTTAGTTGAAATTCAAACAAAAAAATGTAACATTTAGAGGAGCAAACGTCAACATAAAACAACTGCTTTGGACTTGTAATGATGTGGCATGATATATCCATAATGATAGGATTAATCTGGTGTGGCAATTAGACTGACTAATCCTTCGGGATGTAGCCTCTATGGAGTTAACTGCATATTGAAGGGAAGAGCCTGGTACATTAACAAGGATGCAGAATGATTCAAACGGCTGTCTGGGTTTGTTTGTTTTCTGGTTTTTAAATGAACAGAGAGAACAAAAAAAAAATCATTTGTAATTGCCTCGTTCTTCTTTTAAAAACAAAGCTGGGTTTTTTAAAATTTTATTATTAATTTTAAGCAGTTGGCATCCACAGAAGAGAAACAAAGAAATGAAAGGACTCGATTCACTCATCTTCACAACAATTTACCATCAATGTATATACAGTACATTAATGAAGCATTGTTTAAACTTTAATTATAACAGGGACACACCTAGCATGTTTTCTATGTAGTTTTTCCATTAACAGTATTAAACGATGGTGCTCCATATTGCTTATGAACATATAGATATGAAATTAGGAAACCAATGAATCAAAGAGAGGTGCTAATCTTATTACCACACAGCTAACATGGCATTTGTATTGGTAAACTTCTCATGGGCATTTAGAGCTGACATAAAAATTCCTAATGTGGCTAACTGAGTTACAGACGAGGTACATGCATGGATACCAGGCGACCCCCAGCCGGTTCTCCGGGCCAGCTTCCTTAGTCGTCCTCTTCATCTTCCTCATCGCTGTCCTTCATGGTGATCCCCTGGAGCCCTCCACCTTCGCTGACCGACGCTGTGGCCTCCTCTACTGTCAGCCGGTTCCGGATGGTCTCGTAGGTTTTGCTGTTCAAGGTGGAGTCCAGCACGCCTTGCAGTCGGAAATCCCGGTACGTCTTCTAAAGTGGGAAGAGGCACGGGGGAAGGAAGAGACAGCACAGAGGTCAGGGATTACACTGGCTCTCCTCCTTCGCCTTGGGAGTGAGCCTGTGCTGCCATGCGGGGGGTTTGAGGTCACCCCTGGCAGAGGCCAGCATGCCAGGGAAATCCCAGCCCTGGAGCCATTCTGCATCTCTGCTGGCCACCATTCTTCATGGCAGAGGTCCCTTTAGGGTCTCTTGAGTAACAAATTACAACTCTGTGACTCCAGCCCTGCCTTGGCCCAGGCTGTGTGGCTGTCTGCAGCTTTAAAGGAGAGGTGTACTGGGGGCTGCTCAGGGGACCTTTAGTATGGTAGATTGGAGTCTAATAAAAGACGTCGAAGCAAGGGAGAAGGGCACCGCTCCAGCTAACTTCCCTTGCTTCTGGATGCACTCCTCTGACGGTAATGTCAGTTATTTTTCTTTATGCAGCAGAACAGCTATCGCCCATAACCACAGACGTGATTACACGTTCCTGGAATGCTCTGTATTAAATAATCCTACCTATGGTATTGGGATTAAATAAGTCCAGGATACCAGGGAAAATTGTTGATATAGAAACATAAGCCCATGGCACGTGTTTGATAAATCTCTCTTTCTTCACCTAATTCTGAAACTGGAGCTGTATTTCCTCTGTTAGCTGTATTTCCCTTGTTATTCTCATTAATATCTGTCACTTGAATTTATGTTTAAAAACTTCTTGACTCTGAGATAAAACTCTGACCTCATAGTTCAATCAATCCTGTTCTGTGGAAACTACTGTTCTGCTAGTAGGTCTTAGATTTGTTGTAGCTGCTTCTGAATGTAATATTGGTATAAATAAAGCACAAGAAATAAAGCTTTCCTCAGCTAGCTGACAAGTAGAAATAATTCGTCTGTGCCTGTTGTTTTCACTTATGAAAAGCACATTTAATACATTTCAGTTTTAATTTATTCATGCCTTCAATGTGTTCACTGCACACAAGACCATAAACATTCTAAAATACTAGACCAAAAAGCATTAGATAGAACCTAAAATGATCAAATATATATTTACCCCCTTCTGTGATCTTATTATTTCATGTAAACCACTGCGATTTCACACTGAAATAATTATCATTAGTCCACAGCACGCGCACACATATACACGTGCACTCAAGGAAAAAAAATGTTACTTTCAGGGTATGTTATCTCACCTTTGTGATCTCTTAGAGTTGATTATATACACCCATTGTAAAAGAAACAACTTCAATTAACTATGAGAACAATCCGCATTTGCATTCTGACGATAATCACATGCCATAGCTGGGCTTAAATGTTTCTAGTAAAACAGTGTTAAAAACTTTCAGTTTGATTTAACCCATTTTAACACTGGGGTTCGTTGGTGTACTCAACATGTTTGTCCCCAGAAAGGGTAATCCTTACTGTGCAGGTAGGGTCAAATGGTGAGAGACTTTGCTTTTTTCATGCAAGCACCTACTTTGTTCTTATTTGCACACCTGTATTTTCCAGCTGTATGCATTTCAAGTTCCTGTTCATCCTTCGCTACATGACATACACACAACTATCTTAATTTTTAGGAATCTTAATGAATGGCTTAGTTTATTTGCCAGCAACAGTTTGCCTAAGAGAACAGGCTGCACGCATACACACACGCTCCTTCCGACAGCAAGACGGTATCAAAAAACCACGTCAAGACAATTACCTTTACTATCCTAATGAGCGTTTTCAGTTGGTAAATGTGAAGCTGCAGGTCCATGCGGTCTGTCAGCCAGGTGCAGACAACATTCATCGAACTGGTGTACCATTGCTGCAAGAGAGACAGGACTTCTCCAGCACCCACGTTAGGGCTGCCTGCTGTGCCCTCAACAACACAGTTGGTACCAACCTTTCCCACCAGCCAGCCTGTTCACAGGGTACGACAGACTTAAGAGGGGAAGACAGGCACCCTCTTTTACACAGAATTTCCATGCACGAGCATTTAAATCACAGCAACAAACTTATTGCGGGGGGTGATGACCACCAGCAGGGCCGCGAGGCTTCTGCAGTCTAAGTTAGCCGTTGGCGGGACTTGCCAGCACCGGTATGCCCTTGGCCCAAATCGGTTTTTTTAACCCTCCAGTCCTGCCCTTAAGCATGTCAGACACATATCCAAGCTACTTACCGTCTTGAAATTCAACCCCAACCAGCCCTGGGGTGAGTCTGGCTCCCTGACGGTGAGAGGAGGGCAGGCTCGTGCAAGGCAAGGTTTGGCTGTGGGCGAAGATGCTGGCACAAGTACCTTACAGCTGCCTGCCCATGCTGCGTGGGAAATGCTTTGGTGTCACCCTCACAATTAGGGAAGATGGAAAAGCAGCAAAGAAATGAGGTAGTGTCAAGCTGCTGAACTCGCAGGGCTGCTCCAGGGGCTGAAACGCTGCTGCCTGTCTGTGAGAAAGGCCTGCAGCTGTGTGGCAGCAGCCTGCCAGCCCCGCAGTGCAGGAAGTCTCTGGTGGGCTGTGGATCAGCGCCCCGCTCACGCAGGGCTGGCATTGCACGTCTGACACTGCACAGACGAGCAGCGAGCCCTCAAGAAAAGGAAAAGCTGGTGCTGGGGGGGGTGGTGGTGGTGGGGTGGTGGGAGGGGGCTGATCACAAAAACCCTCCCCTCCGCGCTCAGCACAAGGGTTGATTATAAAGTGGTCTGCGTACAGAAACCCATCGCGCCTCTGTCTGCAGTCACACCCTTCTCTTGCAACCTTAGGCACACACACACACACACATAGACCAAAACCCATGCTGCAGGCCAGCTGCAATGAATCTAAAACGAGTCAGACATTAAAAAAACCCCTCACTGGACCAGTTTATAAACACTCTGATTGAGTGCCACTCAGGTTACTGTACCCTAAAACCTTGCAGCAGTCCAACTTGGGTGTTATCGCAGACACCGCTGTCCTGGTGCACCCACAACCTGGCACAAGACTCACCAAAGCAAACAGATGAGTCCAAGTTAATCAGCCCAGCTCAATGCATTATTAAACGTTATGGTAATGCACCCAGGCATTGCTACCTCCCCCCCCCGCCTCCCCCCCCACCGAGGAGCAGAGTGTAGAGGTTAATCATGCTGCATGGGGAAGGGTTTGTTCCCCCCCTTTGATGAAGATATTCCTGTACTTCTATTTCTACAGGACCTCCATAAAATGGGGTAATAAGGGGATGGAAGAGTCACTAAAGATGGCACTTGGTGACCTCTTGCTTGATGCTTACACCTTGTATAACTTGTGGCAGAGATTCCTGCGGGCCCTTCATCTCCAGGACAGAGACCTGGAGAGAGCTAAGAGCTCAAATGAAACCGATTGAGAAACACAGGCAGGAGCTCTGTCTGTAACAGCAGCCAAGCTCAGATACTGTCAGCTGTCACCTCAGGTCCTGACATCAGATTGGGGTTGAATTGTGAGTGAAGCACCTTGGTTAGCTGTCGTAGGCATGACCAGTGTAACAGACATGAAGGTCTGGAATTTCTTCATAGCTTCCAATCCCTCAGACTCATCTGAGAGCCCAGGGCATCCCCGGCTGTGCCCAGGGAGCCCCGGGTGCCAGTGGGAGCTGAGACAGTGGCCCAGGACAAACAGCAGCCAGCTGGTGGGGGTGGCACAGAGTGGCTGCTGTCACTGGGGGATCTGCCTGGGCTCCTTTGTCATGCTGGGGGCCTGCGTGGGCAAAACAGTCAGAGAGAGATCTTTACTGTTTATCATGTCATTTTTCTGCAATCAGCTTACTCACATGAGTCATGCTCTCAGGTGGCATTAGCTGTGACCCAGGGCCGTGCTGGCACACAGATGCCCGGGTCACCCAAACACCTCCTTCCAGCACCTCTTTAAGTCAAAACCCACAGAGGAACAAGGCGACCGTATGTCACACACACGCCCTCTCCCTTCCACTGCTGCCTCTCGTCTTCCACAAAACGATCTGCCGGGTGGTAATGTCACACGAAAGGAGACGAGAAGTCCCCGGCAGGGGCAGGTCCCACCATTCTGTGGGCCCCATGCCACACACACCTACATGGCTGCACGGAGCCGACAAAGAAGTGATAACCTCTGCCTGGAGGTTATCGGCTCGGTGCCTTTGCTGCCACGAGACCTTCAGATTAAGCCAAACGAAACACTTTTCTGTGTTCCCAGAAGGCACTTCAGCACGCTGGATTCTGTGGAGACAGACTCCTCAGAGCTGAATCGGAATCGTACCCCTCTCCTCTCCAGCACTGGCTGACAAGGGTTCAGCCAGGCGTACTGCTTGTTGGTGTGAAAGGAGATGATTTCTCAACACTGAGCTACTCCAAAGACTTTCTGCGCTATGAGAAAAAGACAAAGTCTAATTCATTGATCTTGATACACAAAACCGTCACGTCACTTCATAGAGCACACACCAACTGCTGAATTTAAGCCCTGCATATTCATAAAAATAAGTTAGCCCATAAATTAAATGTTCCCTTTAGCTATCACTAGTGTTGATGTGCTATAAGATGCACAAGCCCTCTGATTCATGACTAACCTACCAAAGAAGATAACATTTGCATATGATTATATTATTAAAAAAACAACAACAAAGCCAAATGCTCTGAAATGGAAACGTGATCATTTCAGACAAAAGAGCACAGTGTGTCCCATGGGGACACCGGCCACCTCGCTCTCCCTGGGTGGCCCTGCCATTCCCCAAAGGGCAGCAGGGTGCGTGCTGGGGACACGGGTTCCTCCAGGCTCCGGCTCCAGCCTCATGGCAGAGTCCAAATGCTGAACTTTGGGGCTTTGCCATAGGGCTGCAACATATTTCTGTTGCCCCAGTTAAGCTGTGGCACCGGCACTCTGAAGTAACTGGTGTAAACATATTCTCACACCTGGTTGTAAAGAATGAGTAGACCTCATTGAAGTTCCCAGGCCCATGGACCTCACTTCCACATACCTCACTCTGCACACATGCATCACTGATGCTAGCTGGCATCCCTGCCCATCACCCAGAGGACAACTGACAGTCTGGGGGCACAGGGCAAGGGATGGCTGTGGATGCCACACACCCGCTGGGACGTCAGCAGGGAAGGGACCAGGGTTCAGGTTAGGTTCGCTGTTCCCCTTCTGTCTTTGACAGCCACCCTCATTGCTGGGTGCTAGCCTAAGTAGACAAGAAGAGCTATGGGCTGGCTGGGATGCTACTGGAGCATGCCAAGGGATGGGCTTCCACAGCTGCCCATCCAATACCTCAACCAGCTTGAGGAACAAGCTTTGTCATTCCCACCCCTGCCCCAGCCAGCCTTTTTTTTGAATGCGAAGGCATGATCAATAAGTTGCTGAAATAGCAAGTTTGTCTCTGAATACATAAATTGCAAAAATTGATATGAATAAATCTGCAAGTAACACACTGAGTGTGGCACATTTTATATAAAAAAAGATAAATTAAAAGCCCTGTGCTGGGCTCCTCTGCTTTCTGGGAGGTGGTGTCATTACACATACCCGGGAACATCTGCAAACCCCCCTCTTCTTTGGTGTGAGCTGAATGGAAGCATGACCTCCTGTTCCTTGCCATGAACCTTGAGTTCACACTCATATTTTACATGTTACAGGAAGCCACAGCTCACCCCAGGGGTGCTGCAAACAGAATCTCGTAAGCCAGATGCAACACTGCTTCTTAAGGCACCTGAAGGAGCTGTATTCTTCATTCAAAAGCTTACATACTAGTAGCTTAAGGTCACTTCAGCTTTTGTAAAGAGCAGGACAAAACCAGGAATGCTTATAGGGCTGGGTTGTCAGCAGGGTAGCAGAGGGATTACAAGGAACCTGTGACTCTGCCTCTTTCTGCCTTTACTGGTAGTTTTTTTGTGTGTGAACAAGTGCCATACAACAGATTGAGGCTGGTATAAAGGCCTGGGACTGTGCAAGAGCACCCCGCTGAGCCTCAGCTGTGCTTGCAATTAGCAATAGGCATGAAATGATTATTGTTGTGGTGGCTGATGGCAATCTGAAGTGACAAGTTTTATGGGGGAAGTTGTAGTAGGGATGTTCAGCAAGTTTCTGCAAACCATTAATCGAGGCTGCAGCGCGGTTTAGTCAAAGCTATTTTATGTCATTCCAAAGGTCTCACAAGGATGCTGAAAGAATATTTTTCTGCTCCCAGTGCCTTGGAACGGAGTTTTTCTAGGTCAGGGATTCTTTACTGCCCTATTTAGTGTCAAAAATACCCATTTGCCTCAAATTAGGAGAAAGCTTGTAGTTAAGGGCTAGAGATTAGGCATACAAAATTACTCAGCAGGTGACTGCTGGGTGGATTTGGGGGTTGAGAAGTCTTTAAAACTGACTACAAGACATTATATACTTCTGACAAAAGAACATAGTAATCCTACCTGCTTGCTTTAACCACTGTTGTTTGTCTATTATTATGTGCTTTAATGCTCATAAGAGCAAAACTACTGGTGATACTACTCAATTACCATAGTAACTCTCCCCTATGACCTCTCATTTCAGTACTCGCTTTCCAACCAGAACCAATCCAAGCAGGCCAAATCTATTTAAAACTGTGACACACACTGCACAAGGAGGCTCCGAACGCCGGCTGGCTCCCTCTCTTTGTCTGGGGGACAGGCTTGTTTTGAAACGCTGAAAGGCAGCTTTGAAATGAACCCTTGAATCCAAGGTGTTTCAAAGGTGAGGGGCTGGATGCCGGGCGGCTGCCTCTGCAGCATCCCAGAGCCAGTCAGCACGGAGCGAGGGGACCACAGAAGTGGGAAGGGAGAGAGGAACGTGCCGACCATGAGTCTTACTTGCCAAGGGAAAACTGAACCTGGTCTCAGGCAACAGCCTTCTCAAAGAGACTCGATCGGCTGGAGGAAAAAAATTAATTAAAAAATTACCAACTCTTTGTATCTGGTGTTTGCATCCCTGTCCGGTGGGTCAGAAGCTCAGCTGGTGGAAAGCACAGTGGGGCTGTGCTGATTTACAGCTGCTGACAGTAGGCGACAGCCGACAGAGCAGTGTCCATCCTCATCCCGGGCGGTACCGAGATGACATTCGGTATTCAGTGTTGTCACAGCAGCCACCTCTCCTCGGCAGTTGTTGTTTCCACAGGGAAGGCAGGGATGCAGCCACAGCAGTCCAGGACCATGCTTCCTGGGGACCAGCTCTGCATTGCATGAAGACTTGCCCAGGGAATGGTAGCAGGAACTCTTCTGGTGAAGTCTGCTCACCCAAGGGACCAGGCTCATGCATTTGCTCACGCTGTGCCCTGTGCAGGCTGGTACACACAACACTGTCTGCAGACCTGCAACTCAAGGCCCAGGCTTCTCAACAGCCGTCACAGGAGCATTCTTGTCCCTCTGGTCTTCTGTGGTCACCAAGGCATTCCTCTCCATCTTCTCTCCATGTTTCGCTGTTGATCCCAGGCATCCATTGCAATTACAAGGACTTTGCAAAGACAGTAAGCATGAAGCTAGAGCCTCATGGCAAAGACAGTAAGCATGAAGCTAGAGCCTCATGATCAATGCAGTTTCCTACCACCTTCCTTAAAAAAAAAAACCAAACAAGATGTTCCCAGCAAGCCTGAATGTACACAGAAGTGTACACAATCCTACTTTGAGAGCCCCCTCCAAAGGGCAGCTCAGCCAGGATGGTGGATGTGGATGAAAGCAGTGGTGGGATCAAGTCTGCCTCCTGCCCTGCTCCCAGCCTGTGCTCGCAAGGTCTTGGCCAGGGTGCCAGAGCTGAACCACAGCTATATCTCAGGCCGTGTTTTGGACATGCCAGTTTTACCTTGCTGCAGAAGGTGATGTGCTGTCCCCAAGGTCGACCCATGGCTGGAAGAGTGGGAGAGGAGTAGAGACAGGGCCTTGGTGACACAAGTGTGTCTGAAACTCTTGAGCTAAGAGAGGTGGTGGTGGCCTTGGAGGAGGATGTGACACAGCTGGGATGGGAGAAGAGCCATGACCCCATAAGTGCACACATAGCTCTGGTCCCCAGTGTTGACGACGAGACATGGTAGGACCTTCTGGCACATCTTTCTCTGTCAAGCCTGTGCTTTCTGGATGGCAAGCAGAGACTTTGCCATGCAGCAATCCCCATCCCATGCATTCATCAAACTCTTCTCACTACTCAACAAAAATCCTCTGCTCTGGGTGTCACTCCACAGTGCCCTGCTTACAGGCTCCCCCTCCCCAGCCATTTGCCAGGGAACCCAAAGAGCCATCCAAAGGCAGATCAGCATTTTGATCTCCAAAACCCCCTCCAGAGCAGAGGGCCAAACCTGCCGCAAGGTCAGGGGGCTCAGCCCCACAGGCACAGTGCATCTGGCTCGGTCATGTCCTGGCCGTGGCCACGGGTGGCATAAATAATAACCCAGTGACTCTTTCGACTTACACCTGCCAAGGATTTGACCCATTACCCCAAGCCTAGGAGGGGCGAAGGCTCAGGGAACCGAGCAGTGCATCTCTGCAAGTGCCTGGGTTTTCCAGAAGCAGAGAAACTGGTGCGTGACATTGCCCGGGTTATAGAAACGAAGTTTAATGGCTGTGGATCTGAGAGCACAGAGCTAACCAGAAAATAAGCAATGAGTTAATATTGCAGGCATTGATCAGCTAGTCTTACAATTAATGCTTCCAATAAAAAAAAAAAAAAAAAGCTCCCCCTTTTTATTCAACAGAATAAGAAATTAAACACTTGTGGGCTCATTCTAAAGAATGAATGAAATTGAATAAGCTACCTAGCACTTGAGATTCCCAGCGAGTGCTTGAATAGAGCAAACCTCCTGAGTTGAATGGATTGCCTTTTGGGACCAATTTGTCTCTTTTCACTCTTTATTCCTCCTTTTTTGCTGACAGATGTACAAAGGCGGAACTGCGCTGTGCAGCTTAGCTACATGCACCCACAGCAGCTGTCACTTTTGTCGAGCAAGTTAATCAAGCAAATGCCACCATATCCCACTTTCTATAAGGAACAACATGTTATAGACAGTAGTCTTGGGAGACGGGGAGGGAGGGAGAGAGACTTTATTTTAACTTTGAGTAGCTGGGTTTTTTTTTTTCCCCTCTGTGTGTAAAAAAAAAAGCAAAAAAAAGGGAAAAAAAAAAAAGCAGCCAAACCTGGTAGCACAAGCTGACACTTTTGTTTTCCCATAGAACAAATATTTAATATGATTTTAACTCTAATTTGTACTGGAGGGAGAGCTGTCCGGTTTTAATTAAATTTAAGGGACTTAAGGGAGACGTTGAAAAAAGAAATGGAAGCTTTTTGTTTGCGTTAACGCTTGTTGATAATAATATATTGATTGTCAATTGCTAAGCCCAAAAGATTAGTGTAGTAAATACTATTATCTGAATGCCACAAGTGAAGTGCTAGCTTCCCGTCCCTGCTTTTCCCTTTGTGAGGCAGTTTGAATCACTGGTTGTTATTTATACATTTTCTTTGATAAAACCAACTTGTGTGGCTGATTTTTTTTTTTTTTTAAACCCTGCCTCATTAGGTGCATAATAGCATTTACGTGTGGGGCTTTCTGCTTTTTAGCCTTTCAAGCTTAAGCTTATATTCCTCTCTCACAACCGTGTATCAAAACTTCGGATGTTCCCAAACAATTGGATACACACCAATATTGTATATATCAGATGCTCTCTTGCTATTGCCAATGATGGGAAAATAACAGAACATTACCCACACAGAGTAAATAAACAGTTATCATCCTGCTCCACTGCCGCACGCCGGAGACTAACACTGCCTGATCATTAGGTAGCTTTTATATGGCATGTAATTCTTTTAAGTGTGTATGCTCTTGTTAGGTATGTGTAAGTCAGCATCAGAAGTAAGCATTTTGGTGGAGCCCTGGGGAGCACAGGGAGCAAAGCATGGTGAGGGCTACGGGCAGCCATCGCTTTACTATTAGGGAGGTAATTCCTCCCCCCTCCCCATTCATATACTTTGGAAAGTGTCTTTCAGAAAATAAAGCTAAGCTTTGGTAACAGATTGCTGTGTGCTGATTTAACTTCTCTACAGGGACTTAGGCTTGGTACGTTTGGAAAGGGAGCGCACACATCAGAAGTGTTTGGGGTGTGTGAACTCTTTGCCAGACTCTGGACTCTACGCTTGCACCTTGCCTGTAAGAGCAAATCTTCCATCAGCCATCCCTGGCAGGGCTCTGCGGGCACCTGGGCAAGCAGTCCTCACAGGGGCAACATGCCCCTCATTTTCTGAATTAAGCCTCTCCATTAAACTCTACATTAATTTTGAGAGATCTGGTAAAGTGCAAATGATTTAATGCAAATCCCCTGAAACCCTAGGGCCTTTTCTTTTTTTTTTATTTCCCTTAATTTGTTATTACTTTATCCTATCAAAGCCTCATGAGTCTGTCTGGAGTCTCCCGGGTCAGACTCACACTCCACTTTTACTGAGGTAAGCGGCTGCACTGTTTCTTCCTGGGGTTTTTTGTATCACTTTAAAACCTATCACTGCAAGTACATGCAGTGTATTCAACAACCACCCTGGTGCTGTCACTTCTGGATGCCTTTTCCTCTACTTTATATTCCTTAACTATGAAATTTCATTCACATCGACAATGCAGCTATACCAGGAAGTTACAAAGCCAGAGGGGCTCAATATTAAAATAATTTGTATTATTATTTAATAAAGTCACGGTCCCAGCGTTGCATAATAGGGTTAAGCTGCTAGCCAGAGCAACTCATCATCTGTCTAGGATGCAAATGGCATCACCGAATTACATTATCTGCTTCCTCCCCCCCCTTCTCTTCCCAAAAATAAATGACAAAAAAACTTTAAATCACACAAGAGCTCTGCCTTTGAACAGGGAAGAGAATTCAGAATGAAAGCTGAAGCGCAGACCCGAGCGCATTGAAGTGCCGCACGCATTTTGCAGTACATATGGTACCTGAGATCACCCACTGTTTGGGGATCTCAGCAACAGGGTGTGCTCAGGCTGGTGCTTCACCCTTAATTGGATGGAAGTTGGACCCGACGGGGCTCGGCAGGCCGGTGCCACGGGTGTTAATGGGAGGGAGGCGAGGGACTCCGTGTAAGTGTGTTTTCTGCATGTGCTGGTGGGATCGCGCTAATTCCCTGCGAGCTGAAGGGCCACGACTCATCTCCCCACTGCAAATTTCTCTCCACTCCTGGTTTCATCCCTTTTTGAAGATGAGGAGGGGGACTGACATCTTCCATACTGAGGTCCCCAGCAGATAAAGACACCCAAGAAGATCATCTCTAATACTCTCTGCTTTCAGTGCTGCGCAAAATCAGTTAACACCTACATGTGCTTTGTGCAGCTGCAACTCTGCACGCCATGGTGAACGAAGGTTTGTTTACTCCACCTGGCAGTGGCTTTGTAGGCAGTCCCTGCACTCTGTCTCACAAGCAAAGGTTTCCCATAGCAGCTACACAGTGATGGAAAGGGACCTGCAGACTGTCCTGCACCTTCACCAGAGGAGGAACAACTCTGCTGCTGGGGATACAATGGCTTGTACGCACTCAGGCATTTCCAAGCTATGTGTCAGGGTGGTCTATCCCACTAGCCAGATGTCAGAATCTCTGCCTAGGCAAAATCAGAGGTGAGGGCAGCCCTGGGGATGAGCCACAGGCCAGACACACCAACATCCCCCCGGGCTTTGTCTCCTGGGCAGGACCTTGCCATAAGGGCTCACCTCCTCCTACAGCTGGGGATGCCCCAGTCCCAGCACAGCAGGGTTTGCTGTGAGCAAACACCTACACCAGCCCCACTGGCTGACCATCACCAAATAACACCCAGCCCTGTGCAGGGGAGGGCAGACCCTGGAGTCATGGCTGCTCAGGGTTGGATGGAGAGCAGAGCAGCCTGCGAGGGGCACCTGTGTGGAAACAACTATTTATCAGCATCAGGGTGTGAGGGGATGTGACAGCTGATGCTCAGTGATCCGGGAAGGGAGCCCGGTCCTGGTAACACCTCTGACTTCACTCTCATTCCCAAATCCTCAAACCAGGGACAGCCCATGCTTAAACCTGCAGGTCTGCAGGCTGAGAGCCTCAGCACGTGGCTCCTTACCTCCCCAGGACAACCCCAGCCCTCAGGCACCCGCAGAAAGTGCTGCCTTTCAGCTAACAGGTGAAGCCCATCCCGGCTACATGTACCCCTGAGGACCCTGCCTGTACAGCGTGTGATGGCACGCAGCATCCCACGTACCCACATGCAGAGGACTGAGCTATAAAGGTGCCCTGGGTACACCCTCGGGTTGGCAGCCCTCTCCCTTCGCTGCAGATACAGCTCAGCAAAGTGCACAGCATTCGCTGGGAACTGTCAGATAAAGTCACCAAAAACCTGCTGCTCTGTAGGATTTTGCAGACCTTAGTTTTGCTAAATCTAAAAGCTTCTGCATAAAAAAAAAAAAATAAAGGCGTGTGCGCAGACACACACACACACACATACAACACCACTTCTGTATGGATGCTTGTTCTCAAATACTTTTTTTAACCTATAAAATATTCTCTGCTTATTTCCATTTTTCAAAAAAGAAATGCAGTTGACACATTAAAATCTGAGTTTCTATATAGAGCAGCTTAGTAAAACACAATATCCACACAACATGCTGCTTTTTTTCTGTCCTGATTCTAGGGCTCTGTTAGTGCAAGGCAGCGACGGTGTAACTGGATGCGAAATTGCTCAACAAGATACAAGGCAGTAACACACACTGTGCAGGACTTTACTAATACTTGTTACCAGATCGAACTGAAAACTCTCACAAAGTGGCACTAGATAAGACTTGAGCTGCGTCTTTCAGAGCCTGCAAATTCAGAAATGGAGCTAGACGCTGCCAGGGTATCTTGGTCCTGAGTGCAGGAGGGAGCAGCTCCCCTGTGATCATTTCTGGGGTGACATGCTGGAGAGAACACACTGCCTGCCTCCATCTTGCTAAGCATTTTTGACTGCTGATATCATACATCCAGGGCAAGATTTAAAAGAGCACCGGGTGAGGAAAGAGCTGCAGATCAAGAAAAATGAAGTGACCTGGGACGGCTAATCTCACATGCACTGCTGGCTGGTGCAGGCAATGGCAGTGATTGTGTGGGGATAGATTGCGGGGGGAGAAAAGGAAAAGAGGGATTGAAGGCACTGCTGGAAATCAGACAATTTGTCATTGTCCATGCAGGGGCTGTTGGCTCACCCCTGTGCGCACCGTGAGGTTTTTTGGGCAAAGGCCCTTTGCACAGCCCAGAGGGAGGGAGCAAAGCAAAGCCGCAGGCAGCGGGGGGGCTCTGCTGTGGCAGCTGTGCCCTGGCGGGCTGGGGGGTCAGCTCTGCACATCTGTGTGCATCGGGATGTCTCGGCCCTTCCCACGCTCCTCGCACCCCCAGACTCGTCTGGGTTGGGGTTCATGGGGAACACCAGTGCCGTCAGGTTCTCCTTCCTGACGACCCACAAGACTGGAGCTCAAATTAGCTACGGCCTCTTAAACGAAGCTGGGAGGCAGCTCAAGCTCAGAGCGAGCTATGTGACTCGTACAGTTATGAACACACACAGGCAGCTCTCCAGGTCCTGGAGCAGGGAGGCTGCTCAGGAAAAGGCATGCTCTGGCTTGAGGATGCCTCGCTGCCCACAATACAGCACGACAGCCCCTGTTCCACAAAACCCACCTTGCTACTCATGTCTACCAAGAAATAAATGATCCTTCACTCAGTGCCTCCCCTAAAACACACATCTCTGATGCTCAGAAGCACAGCGTGGATGATGTTAGCAAGCCTATGCTGACCTTAACGTAACGGAGCAATCAGTCTGCCTTCTTAGAATGATTAATGGAAAATCTCCTCTGGAAAAGAAATCAAATTAACTGTCTTCAACCAAATGTCTATTGGAATACGAAAAGCTGTTCCGATAAAGACATTTAGGAGGGAAAAAACCCCCCAAACCCCTTACAAGCATGTAAAATCCAGTGCCAGATCTAGGACTTATTTTATTAAGACTCTCCCTAAAATAAATTAAATGAAGCCTACTTAAATGAGCACTTCAGGAAAGAAACCTTGCTAAGGGGAATGCGGGAGGCCACATGCGAGTGCAGGGCTGCTGCTGCGTGAAGCTCATGTATGGGAGTAAAAAAGGACAAGGCTGGCTCCAAGGAGCGATGCCTGTGCTAAGCTCCCCTGCCTGCTCTGTGCGGCTGCGAGCTGGCACGTGGGAAGCAAAGGCGGCTGTGGAAGGTTGGCGTGTGCTGTGCCCCCTCAGATTTTGTCCCTTCCTAGAAAATACACAGAAAATTGACATCACTATTTCAGTTTTTGTTCTTCGCTAGCGAAGGTCCCTGACTCAATGTCTGGGTCCAAGTCCTGAGGAAGCAGCCTCTGGCAGCAAAAGCTGCACTGCTCCAGCTCCTCCGAAGATGCGCGGGGAGAAAAGCAGTGCTCTGTTTCCTTGAGATCGGTCTGCCTAATTGTCTTCATTTCACAACTCACTCGGGAACCTGGGGGGGGGGGGGGGGGCGGGGAAGGGGAAATAAAGAAAAGCAAAAAACAACGCAGAAGAAATAGCTCAGTGGAGGCCATATCAGGATGGGAGTGGGAGAGAGTTAGTGCCCTAATGAGCAGTCTAGCTGCGTGGGAGGGAAACAGGTTGTTGTCTGTCTAAGGGAAAGCGGTGAGTGCGGCTGCAAGCAGATATTAGATGGGAGCCCGGCGCGCAGTCTGATATCCGTTCTTCCCCTGATCCTGCAACCCATCCTCCTGTGAGTAATTCTAACTCACAGTGAGTAGTTCCACTGACTCACGAGCAGGCTTTTAGGTTCAAGGAGGGGAAGGAGAAGGGAGGGTGAGAAGGGCTCTCTCTTTTGGCATTTGATTGTGCCATGGAAGGCTTACACTCTAGCAAGAAATGCCATGATCCTGCAAGCACGCCTTGAAGGAGCTGCCAAAATTCGAGTGAGTATCCCTGCTGAAGACAAAAGCTTTGATTTTTAAGAATAAGCTAATGCTAAAATGTCTGCAGAGGATTTGCTTGAATTAACCTGTCTAGCTGTTGGTCTGTGCTCTGTAATTTCTTCTGCATACTCAGGTGGGATAGCAGGCTCCAAAGCAGTAGGTACTGACACATCTGCTGAGCTGCCTGCGGATCCTCCAGCAAAGCTGTGAGAAGTGCTCGGTCAGGCTCCTGGGAAGGTGTACAAGAATTCAGCTGAAGTCTGAGCCTCATGCAGCCAGTGCCCTGCATTTCTATTATCGCTGATGCTCATAAGTCAGTTACAGCAAGGGTGGGAGCCTTCAGAAATACAAGGACAGTCCTGAGCCATGTCCTCAGGCCCTCAGGCCACTCCTGCTGGGCTCTGGGTGGAGAGAGGCAACCAAAAATCCTCAGCTGAGCTGAGCCTGATGGGACCTGGTGCTAGAGCCCCAGCCGGGGGCAGTGGGAAGGAGATGCCTGCTCCTCCAATACCTGAGCTGTGGGCTCTCCTCCGCTGCAGAGCGAGGACCTCGGCAACTGTCCCATCACGTTTCCCTGATAGGCCTGCCTGTACCCCACTGATCCCACCCTGTCATCAAGATAAACAAAATAATTGCCCGAGTCTAGCAGAGACAAACAGGCTCACTTTCTTGTTCCAGGAGAAAATACTCTGCCTGGTATCCTGGCTTTGATGCAGACCTTTGAGGAAGCAGAACACATACCGTGACAGTGAAGTGGTAAAACTGGCTTCTGCAAAAGGCCCGGTGACTGCCGCCACCTCGGCAGCCTGTATCACTGCGTGATTAAGTTCTTACCAGACTTTTTGGTAAAGGCAACCTTCCTGATCTGATAACTGCCAAGGACAAGCCAAATACGCAGGGTCAATCTATGCACATTTAATCCCCAGAAGGCAGATTAAGTGTATAATTGACCCATATAATCCATGTATCATCTCCAGTGAAATGTTTTCCATGTCCGGTTTAGGCAGACATGAGGCCCATAAGCAAGCGATCAGAGACACAGTATTACCATTGCAGTGGATTTCATCAAAGTTAGAGATGGCTTTTTAATCACTGATCCCAGAGACTGCTAGATTTAAGCAGATGAACTAGCACTAAGCACATCTGTTTTAATCCTGATCTTCTACTCAGGCTGGTGTCTTCAAGAAGTACAAGGAGAAAAAAAATAAATTAATTTTTTTTTTTTTTAGGTCCTTGCAATCTTAGGAGCTTCTCTTGGTGTTTTGATCTCTCATATCAAAAGCATGTTTTTGTTTTTTTCGGTAAGATATTGAATTAATCATCAGAGAGAAAAATGCCATCTGCGCTATTTAGGGACTGCATCAGGATGCTGGAATTCGCAGGATCTCAGGGAGCTCGCTTGACGTTCAGTAGCCTTTTGTGTACGTGCTACTCGCCTGTGGCTGGGGAGGAAATATTCTTGCTATGTTTTACATTAGTGTTTACCAATTTACGAGGCAGAAAGGTTGGCATTCACACTATCTCCTAGTCAATCATAGACTTTCTGGATCACATATGTTCTGATGGTTTGAAACCTATACTGTAAGTATCTAAGGGTGTGCGTAAAGCTACACACACGTACACACATCTATAAATAACTTCCACTAAAGGGCACAACCCTTACAACTAAAAATTCCACTACTTTCCAACAAAATTACGGATGTATAAACTCTAATCCTATGAAATTCTGAGTGCCCCAAGCCAAAGGGGACCTGAACTTTGCCGGATCAGTCTGAAGACTCGAGCTCACTCTGCAGATATTTTCCCGTGTTTAAGCTATACCTGCTTGCCGCTGCCTCACTGATTCTATACACAGTCACAAGCTGGATGTTAATTCTGCCCCCTTTCTGAGGAAAAAGTGGTAAAATTTTACTTTCTACCAGGCAGTACACAGAGTTTGCAATCCTTCTGCATTGCATGCAAAGCATCACAGCCATTTAAATCTGAAAGTACTCAGCCACGCACAGGAACACAGGGAGCGGGTGCTACGATGCTATTCTGAAACTCTTCTGTTACCACTGCTCTCTACCAATGGGCCTTATTACAGTGTTTTTGCTTTAAATGTTACCAAATTAGTGAGCCAGGCCAAGTAAATAAGTCATGTTACTCTGCAGTAAACAGCACTGCCAAAAAGCTAGTTAGGTTTTGATTACCAGCAGAACTCCACGATCAATCTGTTCATTCAACGATCCCAGGAATACAGATTTTGAAAATTAAGATGAGTCTATTTCGGGGGGGTGTGGGGGGGAACCCTGACTAATTTGCAGAATTAAGAGGATTAACACACAGACCACACAGAAATATTACAATAAACTTTTGCCAACACTGGGATCTCCCAAAGAGCATAGCCCTGTTCAGCAGGTGCAAGCAGGGCGCATGAGGTAGCTTTTGAGATAAGAAATCATGGCAAATACTAAATAATAATAATAATAATAATAATAATAATAATGCATTAACCCAGCTGCTGTTGGGAGATGGTTTAATGCACTCTGCAGCCTCTGCTCCCAGAAGGAAACAGAGGGGAAATGAATGAAAACACCAGACAGGACTGTGGAGGAGTGTGGGGACTGGGAATGTCCCACAACAGGCAGCCTCGCACTGTGCACTGCTGCTCCTGCACTGCTCACCGCCACAAAGAAGCGGCATTCAGCCCCCTGTGTTGGGAGCGTCTCCAACCTGACCCCACTGAGAGCAGAGAACTGCCTGCAGAAAGATTTCCGCTGTTGACCTGCCACTGCTGCACGCATTAACACAGAACATCCTAAAACCGGACTCAGGTTTCGGCTAGGGTAAACCAGCATTGCTGCGCTAAGCCAGCAGAGAAGCTGGCTTCAAAAGTGTTAATAATTGCATTACCTGGAGAAACTCTGCAGCTAAGAAGATTGCTCCTCTGCGGTGCCAGGGGAAGGGAGAACAAAACCAGGCACAAGTCTAATTCAGCACAGTAAATACCATTTTTGATTATTCCTCTTGTCTTTCTTATTGAGAAGGTAGCTAGTGCCTAAAATGACCTTGGAAAATATGACCTTGGTATCTCGGTGCAGATACCAAAGGAGCTTAAAGACCCCATGGTCAAGCTGCTTTGCTGCACTAGGCAAGGGGAGCAAAGGGCTGTAGGACTGTGGCTGAGACCAAGCTCAGCACAACAGTGTTAAGCATTTGCTCCTGTCTGCACTGAAACGTAGGTGAACACGGCACAAATTTAAAAGGGGTCTGGGCCCCAGTGACCCCTCCACCTCCGCCTAAACCCTGTTGCTACATCATGACCCTCCAGCAGCACCTCTGCAGTGCTGACAGCTGACCTCATGGGCAATTCACTCCTTCAGCTCCGACCTGGCAAAGATGACACATGACCGCTCAAAATGGAATCCCCATTTCTGGGGAGCTTGGGCTCGGCACATCCCCATCCCTCCTTGCAAACCAAGGGCCCCGCAGCTCACCCCCCTCATGTACACAAGAGGCATGGGAAGATGCTGGTGGCACGGTCCCAATGCCGTTTCACCAGCATGGGGAATGGGAACAGGAATGGGCACAGCTCACAAACCCTGATGCTCCTGCCTGCAGGCAGGCAGAGAATTAAAAAACCCTCCCCTTGCTTTATTCCCCAAGGACTAGGGAGATTCAAGGAGGGCAGGGAGGCAAAGCAAGTTTTTGCACTTTTTGCTTTCCCCAAGGTAGCTGCTCTGTCTTTTTTTTTATAATGTCAACTGCTAATTTGCTTAAAATGTGGCTTGTAAAATTAAGTATGAGCAGATCAAACGGAAATCAATATTTGTGCTAATTACAGCCTTTTGAAAATTGGAAATAATGGCCCAAAAGGGTACAAACACACCAACTGTGAATCATAGGGAAAGGATGAGGGAAAAGGCAGTGTGGGCATTGAAAAGAACAGTCCAGATGAGCTCTGGAAATTTAACTGCTCGTGGAATAAATTTCAACACAAACGAGCAATGCACTCGCAGGCCCGCTGCAGATGGAAGCGACAGTCTTTTGTTTTATGTTTTGTTTTTTTCTCCCCATGCCTGCTTGATGGGTGATTTGCGTCTGGTGCTCTGCGCTGCAAACTCTCCCCGGAGCGAGCACGCGCGGCGCCCGGAGGAGGCACTGCTGTGCTCCGTGCATGAATGAGGCATTCTCAGTGGATATGGGTCATGCTAGTAGATGTACACAGTAAGATTATTTGACTCTAATTCATGCCACTTGATATAATGTGATAAAACATTTGACATGAGAGATAAGTTCCATTTTAATCCGGTAAGGTACGGGGAGAAAGAAAGAGTGGGAGTTGTAAAGGAGGAAGAGGTTTCTAAGGGACAGGTAATGCGCAGAAAGAGAGGTATTGAGTGAAGGAGGAGGTTGGTTGGGGGAAAAAATAAAAAAAAGCAGCTTTCCCTGCACACTGAGGAAGCAAACGAGCGAGTAAAGAAAGCGAGGAAGGTTGTTACAGTTCCAGAGCTGGAGACTGAGAAATGGCACTGCTGAGAGATGAAAGGAAGGAAAGTAGGGACAGAAGCTGCTTCGAACAGAAATCGATATATGGACAGATACCCTGAAGGAGACTGAAACACTAATGCTACAGGCTGGCTCTGAACAGAAAACCTTTGCTATAGAATAGCTATGAGGACAGAAAGGCTGTAACGCAACAAGAGCAACATAAACAGAGATATCAGTTAACATGCATCCAAGTCCAAAACAAACAGGCATCACAGGTCACTGTTCTCATACAGTCCAATGAATTTATCTTGTGCAACAGAAAAATAGCTCTGAACATCTGGGTCAGTTCCTACCGTGCCATCTTCATCTAGGAGACTACATCTCAACTTTACCTTTGGTGTCAGACACCACAAGATGGTCCTCCTGAAATATGCAAGTCCGTTCCTAAATCAGCTCTGGTTTGGTTAGCTTTTAAAACTGAAATTTAGTATGCTTAATTTGCCATCCCTTTTGGAGTTCCTGCCAATGGAACACACTGCAAAATGTGCAGAGATAGCCCTTAGTGAGTGCAGCTGCCAAAAACCTGGCTCAAATTTTAACAGTGAGAACAATGACCGAGATGTTCTGTTACAGAGAGATTTTCCACAAGCTTAAACATAGTAAAGGGCTCTCTGAGAAGATGCTGTTCCCTTAAAATCCACACACAGACAGACCAAGACACAGTAGACTACAGTAGAGATTTAAAGCAGGCAGAGAGCAGATACGAGCCTTAGTCAGAAAGAAAGGAAAGATTTATTTAGTTTTTAAAGCTATAACCAGTAAATTTTCTCAAAATGTGACTTATCCTCCTGTCTTATTTTGTCACATTTTGGGTCTCTCCTGCTTGGTGTCCAAGGAGGAGAAGGCATTTACTTACATCAAATAACCTTTCTATATACATCTCCTCATTGACCTTATCACGCAGGACATCCTGAGAGTGGCGGACAAATGTCACATAGGCATCAGCAACATCCATCCCCGGCTTCTGCATGGGGGAGAGAAGAAGAGAGAGAGAGAGAGAGAGAGAGAGAGAGAGAGAGAGAGAGAGAGAGAGAGAGAGAGAGAGAGAGAGAGAGAGAGAAAGAAAAACATGAATAGTGCAGGAGGCAGCTCCTCTGTGTAGCCTCATCACTGTTTCTCCTTCTCCTCCATCTCCTGCTGTCCTCCTGCAGTTTGTGCTCTCCTTACCTGATGGACACCAAGTCCCACTGCTTGTGCCCCGTGCCCAGCGAAATGCTGTTTGCAGCACAGGATCATGCAAAGACGCCTGCTTTTTCTCTTCTTTCACACAGGGTGAAGCTGGTCAGAGGAGGAAAGCTCTCCCTCGACATACCGGTGCCAGGAAGTTGCCTTGCTACCTGGTGTTGACCTAATGAGTGAACCAGCAAGCCAGGCTGGGGAATCTGCTGTTTTCTTGGGACATCTTCTCTATGCAAGCCCTCTGGCTTCTGAAGGTAGAAAGCTAACAGCTAGAGATGGGCTCTTGGTTCTTCTATGGTGTGAGGATGTGTGCAGTGAGCAGCTGGCATTGCAGGAGGCATGCCCAAATCACTTCCCTGTCTCTGTTTAGACCCCTGACTTTAGCTCACATTTAGTGCTGCTCTTAAGAATAAACTGGTAGGTCAGGGGATGTGTGCCTACACGAACATGTAAGCTGCTGCTAAACTGCAGAAAGCCTCCCTGTGCTGTCACATTCTCTGCAGAATTTAACTGATTTTAAACAGCAACATACAAGCAGGCAGGACTTTAGGATAACAGCATTTCTTTAAAGAAAAGGGGAACTGAGGCAGGTGGAAAGGAAAATGCTTCAAAATAACAAAAAAACAATTCCTGTTCGAGTTCACATTGCCTTGATATATTGGAATCAAACTTACCTCAAAGGAAACCCATTAAAATACTGTAACACGAGTCATTACAAGAGCTGCCACAAAACCTTAAATTTCCATGGCACACTGTAAGTTTGTTAATAACTAGTGTCATTAGTTTCCATTACTGTGATTTACCTCAGATCAGAGAGTATCGTTTCTCTGCAAGATACGATTGTCAGCCGCTGTAAATTGAAGTTAGTTAACACATCTGTGTAATTTCCAGGGTGAAAATGAGGACAGTTTGGAAAGCAGTAGGAAGGGAGTTTTTTAATACAAAGCAAACAATTATCAAGAAAAGGGCCAGTGCTTGGCCCTCGGGAAGCCAGTAACATTTCTTAACACCTACTGCAACAATGACAAGGTATTAATTTGAAAAACAATGAGGACAACACAAATGTGGCAGTAGTCAAGTGTTACACTTTCAAGCAATTTTCAGCAAGCCGATCGTGCCCATTTCAAGGTGGCATTAAACGGATTGGTTTGTACCCAGATGATTGCAACGGTGTTTGCAGAATTAGATTTAACTAATGGCTTTCTGTTCAACACTAGGATTTCCCCTCCTTCCTCTAACAAAACAGGCTTTTCTTTCTCCTTCCCACAGAAAGGCAGTTGCTCATGGATCATCCTCCTGCAAAAGTCCGGGAGCTCATTTAATCAAAAATTCTGGGGCGGTTAAAGAAGCCACTGTTTGTGGCTTCATTTCCAGGGGGAGGTGGGAAAACAACTACAGAATAACCCAGAAGAATCATTACTGCCCTATTTTATGCAAAAACCAGAGCACCTGACTGGCTCCAAGGGTGGAAGCAGACCTTGGCTCTCCCTCACGACAGCAGTGCTGAGGACCTCCCAAGGGTCTCCCAGGTACAAGGACAAAATGCTTTTGGAAAAGCTTAAAAGGTTTATGTAGCATTTTACCTAGGTTGATTCCCTAGACATACTTTACTTTCCAGGAATGTAGAGGCCCCAGAGAAGGCCATGCTTTACCCTAAAAGTTACTTAAAATATCTGTTTTGTGCTCAAATTCCTGGTGACTTCACATTCAAGATGCACTCGAACAACTAGGAGTTTTAACTGAAGGATCTCCACATTTTCTAGGGCTAGAAATGAATTCTGAGTCTCTCTAATGCTCTCGGTATCTTCTTTCTATTACTCCAAATTGACAGCATGCCCATCTCTGCCCTGGGATATTTTAAACCAAGCAAGATCTCTTACTGTTGAAGAGTTTGTCTTCCTCACACTGGGCTAAAGGTAGGAAAGGTTTCTTTTGGGCTAAAGGGACAGAAACCGCAAGCAAAGAGGATGTGGTCCAAGACATCTGAGTTTAACATATTGTCATGTGACAGGATGCAAAGCAATTGCATCCAAACTAAGGGTACATCTATACATTATATAGGTCATCAAACTCAACTGAGTTATTCTTGGTTAACACTGCCCAGTCTAACTGGATGCAGGAACTGGTGTGGTAAACTAAGATCTACTATTTTTTTTCTTCATTTGTAATTGCTTGGGATCTTTCTGCCTGTAAGTGTTACAGTAACCCCTTATCCCAGCCAACATTCATATATTACACTTCAACTCAATTTAAATGTAAATTTCTGGCAAGTTAAGTGCTCTGTGTCTAAGAACATTAAGGGCTCTTTTCCTTATGAATCAAGGTCTAATTAGAGGAGACGATGTACAGTTTTCCTATACCAATTACAGAAAAATGGAAGAAATTATTTTCATTAACAATTTCCCAAACACATGTTGCTAGCTCATCACCATCTCCCCAAAGTAATAAAGAAGTCATTTTCCCAAAGAGTAAAATAAACCAACAATTAGAAGAACAAAAATAAAATAGATTAGCTAATGTGTTAGATGTGTGTTGGCTCAGTTCTAACATGTCTGGACCTTTTTGTTTGGAAATGCTACTGTATTTGTACAAGTCCAAATGAAGAATTAACAGAATGCACTGCTCCCTTTTTTACCCCCGCCTTAAATACGATTCTAGCCAATTGCATAAATATGGTACCTTTTTTGACACCATCTGCAAATTATTGCCTAAACAGCCTCCTAAGTCTCCGTAAGAGGGTAACTGCTCATTATTAAGGCCATGGAGATTATTCTTTCCAGTTCAAATGTTAGAAGTGTGAAGGCCCATGGTTGAATCTTGGCTATTAATGCATAACGTGTGTTGCTGCACATGCCATAAACCAAAGCACGAAGCAAATTATTATGACAGAAGTTGTTTAAATTGTGCTTACGGGTACATCCACGTATTTGGAAGCAGCCTTCACCTGTAAAAGGAACAAGAAGAGAGTTTACACCATCAGCACATTTTCAGGTCTCTGCTTTTTCTGTAAACACCTGCAAAAGCTGCTCCAGCTAAGACATGGGACAACATAATGCTGAGTGGGGGGAAAAGGGTGATAAAAACGACATTTCCTGTCTAAAAGAATAGGCAAGGGTGGTATTTTTGTTGTTGTTGTTTTGGAGAGGTAACTTTGCTGCCGCTAAAGCTCTAATAGCAACAGATGATAGTGTGGGAGTTGTGCTTCTCCCTCTTCTACTTCAGTGAGCGGGGGAAGACAGGGTTCGTAAGTAGACATCGTTATTTTCTTCGGAGGCCTTGTTCTCCGCCTGATGCCACGTGTCTCCCAAGGCAGCGCGTGTCTCTCCTGTTGGGAGCCGCATCCTGGGGATGGTGGGGGCTCCCCTGGCAGCAGGGCCATGACAGCACGGCAAGGCTGGCAGGCTCCTGCACCAAGGTGGGCACAAGAAAGCACCTGAAGGACCCTAATTTTGCCTGATGCCCACAGTCCTGGCCACAGTGTGCTTCCTCCTGCTTTGAGGCTGCAGCCTTGGACGTTATTTTCCACCTTTTCCACGCTGGCAGGAGCTTGCAGACTGTGCTGGGGAAGCGCGCTCATGCCATGCAGCAACCTCAGAGCTTTTCTGCTTCCCAGTAGAGTTTCCTATGATCTCCCCTCCCTTATAAAAGATGTTATTTCAGGCAGGGTATCAGAGGGCAGACACTGTGCTCCATGGTGTCCTCTCAAGCCGTCAGGGGCTGCAAGACCCCAAGTTTACTTTGCCTCCAGTCTGCCACACAGCAGGGTGCACATTGCCTGGCACGGGTGGCGGGGTGGTCCCCAATGTCAGGGCCAACTTTTCCAACTGAGCAGTGCCCAGCTGGCCAGAAAGACCTTTTTCCTCACTTCAGCATAAGGCACTGTGTCTAGAAAGAGTATGGCTGGGATTTTCCACAACGCTGCTGCTTTTAATTAGGGTAAGCGTTGCCGGCCATCTTTGTTTGGGTGTAAAAGCTCACCTGCTTTTAAATATTTCTAAAGCTACCATTAAAACAGCCTAAATATAACATGCACACAGTTGCATCTTGGGATGAATAAATTATGTGTCCCGAATGAGAGAATGAATGTATGTGTGAGACAGAATGTGAGAGTGGGTGGAAGCACTCATATGGTGTGTGTGGGGGGTGCATAATTAAGCACAATGAGGCGATACAAAAGACCAGACTGGTGGTAATTGCTGAGGTGAACACTGCAAGTATTGGCAGCACCCGAGCTGCCAAGCCAGGGGGCAAGAACAGAGGGAAGGGCAGGAGGAGGGCGTCAAGCGCCTGCCGCCGCGATGTGACCCAGGGTCTGGCTGCCGGAGGGGATGGGAGGGGGACGGGGCACATCCCAGCACATGACTTTGCGAAGGAGGTAGCAAAATCAGTGCTAAGCCCTCGCTCCCAGCAATGAGCGAACACTCGTCTCTCCTCCAGGTATCATGGTTTCCAGCCGACCGTCTGGACAACTCGCCCTTTCACTGCATTTATCCTCACAACTTTCTTGGGAGGCAGCGAAGCGCTATCCCTTGCTCCTGCCAAATGGGAGCGGAGGAGCCCCAACCTCCATGCGTGAAGGCAGTTGGAGCCCGGCCAAGGGCTGCAGCTCTGGAGGAGCAGGCAGTCATGGCACACCCACGCCGGTGTGTAGCAGCCGCAGGCAGGGCTACCCAAGCCAGCTCCAAAAGAGCTCTTTTTTTCTGAGCAGCAAAGCTAAGCAATCAAGTGGACAGCTCAGAAAATGACGCGGCTTGAAAGCCCACAGAATTCAAGCTCAGGGTAGCACCGTGACATGTACCTGTATCTTCCAGCATCGTACAGAGCATGCAGTAATGCACTGGCACCCCAGGAAACCTATAACCTGAGCGTGGGTTTAGCACTCTTAGGTCCAGCTTAGCACCATCGTTTCAAGCTGCCTTCTTCCCCAAAGCCAAGAGGCGACAAGAATAACTCAGTTGGCTTCCTGCGATCTCCCCCCTCCACCCACCCACAAAAAAACTGAGCTGCTTCTCCTGCCCACTCCCCTTTAATCAGAATAATTACTTGTTTTTCTTTAAACTCAGATTTGGCTACATTTAGTAAAATTTCCAAACTGCCGGATGTTGTGTGATTTTTGCTAGGCTGCCGTTTTTCACAAAGTATGTGACTTTGCCATGAAACGTCTCAGTTTACCATACAAATTTTGCACAGAACAAAAATAAGATCTTTTACTTCTGTCTCCCTTGGGTAATATGCAGTCTTTAGTTTTAATTACCGTAGGTGTAATTCTCCGCCTACAGAGGCCATCCAGATTAAAGGGAATTTTAGCAGCTGTCATTCCTGTGACTCAGTGGATCTGCACATGCAGACACCCAGCCAGGGCCTGGGCTGCTGCCGCTGAGATGCACTTAAATGTAGCAACAAACAGGGGAAAAAAAAAAAAAAGTCTGGCCAAATTTAGAAGGGTATTTTCCTCCCAAAGTGCTCTGCAAGGAGAAGTGGCTAGTGAGAATTTATTAGGACAACAGATGCATTAATTTTATTTTGAATTTCGAGGCAAGAATTGGAAATGAGGATATCCTACTAGGTGATAAAACTGTCTGTCACAAGACCCCTGATTACATGTCACTTGCAGAGCGCCTGGAAAACACGCGATGAGAGAAGTCGGTGGAAGGGGGTGGGAGACTAATGCTTTCTAGAGCTCAGCGGCTTGGACCATCACACTTTGTTGTATTTGTTCAGACAGCGAAAACGTGGGAGGTGGTGCAAGCATGCTGTAACAAGAGAGAGTTTCTCTATTTATCACTGCAAACACTAAACACAGCAAATCACATTACTACTGCAGGGGAGGGAGACTTTCTCAGCCCACTGCCAAAGGGGTCGGGGCTGTCTCCCAGCCTCCTCTTGCAGCTGGTGCTGACCAGTGGCTCCCAGCAAACAAGTGAGCCAAAGCGAGAGACATCCCTTGCCCAGAAAGGAGCAATCATGTTCCTCCAAAAGGCACCAGCCTTCTTGCTGGAGGCGAGAGCTGGGCACCTTCCTGGGGATGTGCACGCACCACAACTCACCCATGCAGTAACTATTTGGATCCACATCCCTTCCCAGCTGGAAACTTGGGAAACTAAAGCTATGGAGCCAGGCTCAAAGGCCATGGGGCTGTTGGAGTGGGACAGACCATCTTACTGCTACTGGGGCTGTTAATTATCACCAAGTGTCCAAGGAGCAGCAGAGTGAGGATGCTTCACCCCCATGCACCCATAAGCTGCCTCCTCAAGGGCACCCAGAGCTGGAGCGTGGCCCAGGGGTTCGCTCAGCAATCGAAGGGAGCAGCACTCGGCAGCGTAAAGAGTAGGATGTGGAAGCAACACAGCATCAACCAAGGAACAGCTTGGATTCACGGAGAAGGAAGGGCTGCACGTTACACTGTCTACCCGGGCTGATGCCGGTACTTCCGATGCCTAAAAAGCTGCCGCCTCCACATCCTCTGCTGCTGGCACACAAGCATCTCCTAACCCTCCACAGCACTGGAATGAGGGAAGGTATCCTTTCCACCTCAAGCCACCCCCTGCATCCCCTGAGCAGGGATGAGCAGGGCCCTGAGGCTGTAACCACACTGCAGTTATCCTGGTCGAAGAGCTGCATCGCGGGGCAGTGGGTGGGATGTCCTCCGGTCTGCTCCCTCTCAGAAGAACAAAGTGCCTCCAGCACACCTGTGAAGTCGGGACACTTGGACTGAACCCCATGGCAGTTTAGATAAGCTGCCAGATTTTGTGTGCGCACAGCTGCCTGTCAGCAGGGCTTCCTGCCTTGCCTGGTGAGCCTTCCTACATCCATCCTCATGTCCCAACACATTCTACAAAACTACTCCAACACAGCAAAAAGGGCCCAGGAGTAGCAAACAGTTGACAATTATGAGTAGCTAAAACAACTCCCAGATGAGGTTTTGGGAAAGCATTTCCAGTTTGCTGAGCAGTGCCTTCTGCCTCCTGCCCAGACTCCATGAACAAGTGAGTGCAGGATGGGCTGCGGGTGAAAACGTTAACTGTGGCTTTCCAAACAACCCCAGACATGTGCTTCTGGGTACACACCTGCCTGTGAGCTGAGCTGAAAGAAGCCACACTTGCAAAGATAGGCTCTTGTAAACTTTCTAGCATGCGTTTTCAGAAGACCTTTGGAAATTCGCTGCTGTGTGTTTGTCTGAAGAAGCTGTCATGACAATATTCTGGAATACAGCTCAGACTGCTAAACTCTTCTGGATATTGAGGCCAGTTTTGTATGGACACGGTTCCTGTACTGTACCTTTCTAAGAAATATGTAATGTGATGAGCTGTGAGTTGGTTCTGTGATGTTAGGGAGAAATGTAGCATGAGAGGCACATCGTGCTGTGCAACCTTATGGCATTTCCCTACCCTGTTCTCTTCTAGAAACACAAATACTCTCCCTGGATTCCCCTTATTTTATTTTTAATACTGAAGATGGTGACTGATATGGCAAGAACAAAAGGAACGTGCCTGTCAGGCAAGGTGGCAATGAAGCAACTTCTTTAGAAATGGCGTGTTCAGTGTAATGATTTTTTTTTCAGCTTTGTAATGCATCCTCAATAGAGTAAACTCCAACCTGACTGGAGGTGGCTTTACTCTGTGCTGCAATACGATGGCGTAGACACCCTGGCTGTTTAAGTACTCCAGATGTGCATACAGGTTGTCTGTTCATGTGGGGGCTAGGGGGTTACAGCATTCGACCACCACAGAATGGCAGAACTGTTATGAGCTGATCTAGTCCTGGGAGAGCAGATTACAACTCAGGAGAAAAAAAAAGAGGAAAGGAAAATATTGTGTACTTACAGTAAATGACAGGAAAGAAGAAAACAAAGTTCCTTCATCGTATCTAGACAGTTTGGCCAAGACTCCTTCCAAAATGGTGACAAACTACAAAGACAAAAAATACTGCAATTATTTTTTATAATTGAACAAGGGTGTAAAAATCAGCACCAGCTTCAAAGAAGCCAGTGGAGCTCTCAGCATTGCCAAAGGAAGGGACAACCTGACCCTGAGCCCAGCAGGCCAGGGGGTGGGGAGAAAAGACCACTGCACCTTTGGGGTGCTTCATGGTCCACCTCTTGCTGGGTGGGATTCACCTTTCGGTGTCATGGGTGATGTTGGGTATGGGAGGTGGGTGCAGCATATGGGGAAGCCAGCACAGCTTCTCTGGACAGGAAAGCCGGTGGCTCTTGCTCCCAGTACGCAGTGTCAAGCATGCAGCTAGCTGGGTATTCTTGCAGAAGAATCAAACTGGCATATGTTGGCAGATTATGTTTAAAGGTCTCCACTGTATAATAGGGATGACTTGTTCTCCGAAAGTTTGAAACTAGAGGAAAACACACCCCACCATCTTCCTCCTTACATACCAATTCCCCTCTGCCTTAGCGCAGCACACCAGACCTACACAACAACCCAGGGGAAATGCTGGCAGCTGAGCTAGAGGAGCCGACTCTGATGAAAAACAATTTCCAAACAATTAAACCTGACATTTTGGAGTGTATTTACCACTATGTCACCTCTAAATTAATTTCTTAGAAGAGCATATGGTGATCTTGCACAAGACGAGTTATTTTGTCCGCACAACCTTATGCGTAGGAGTGGTGACCACCTCTGCATGCCACTCCAATGTCTATGCAGTGGCATTTAGCGGTGCCACCCCCTGACTACAGCGACCCTCAGTGCCGTGGGAGATGCTGACCATGGGGTGTTACACCCCATCGGTGTAACCCCCATCCCTTAAAACCACTGCTGGCCCAGTATGGCAATCCCGCTAGCAGCCTATTACATCTCACGCAGTTCCTAATCATCAAAGAGTCACCATGAAAGGACTGGGAGATGTACGATCTTGCCTGTGAGAAACAAGAAGCCAATTCAACATCTTAATGTGTCACATTTTAATGGAAACGCACATATTAAAAACGCAATGTTAACAGTGAATCACTTCACCTGAAGCTGAAGGTTACCTTTGCCACGAGGAGTGTTATCATTTCTTTGACGGTTTCCTCAATTAGTTCATCTATTTTTGAATGGTACTGGTGCTAAAGAAAAATAAAAGGAGAGGGGGAGGAAAATATTAGCATTGATCACAGGCAAGAGCTCTACAGTTGTCAGCCTCTTCCCTTGGTAAATCACAATAAGCAGCATTAAACTGAAGAATTCTGCAGCTTATTACCCTGTGCTCTGCTGCAGTGGCCGGGGATTACTTACGCTCGTAGGAGAGACCTTGAATTTAGGAAAATCTGACATCAGTTTGTGAAGCATGGGCAAACCCTGCCCTCTTCTGTGTGTCCGCAGCTCCGGGAGCCACGCGCACACATCGGAGGGGAAGCTTTACCATGCCAGAGACCACCAACACCCAGTGCACCTTACAGCTCGGGAAGACAACACCCGGTGCTCCTAGATGCCCAAAGAAAGTCCTTTTGCTTCAGTTCTGCAGGTATTACCCTGCTTACTTTGTACATGCTTTGTCCATACGCTTGCCGTGGGAGAAAAGGGACAGCCCCTGCCCAGGGCACCACAATTCACAGAGCTCTGGGAAGGGGAGCGGGGAGGATGTGCTGCACCAGGGCAGTTTGCAGTGGGCTGAACCACTGGGGATGTCACTGCACCCTTCCCATCTGCTGCGGCAAAGCACCTGAACCCGTGTTACACACCGGGTTCAGCAGGCACGTGGCTCAAACGAAGCACTTGCTTGAACACTTTGCTTGGTGACTACACGACAGATAGAAAAAAATACCCAACAAACCAAGATGAGTCTTTTTGTTCCATGCAAAAGCCAGCAGGCAGCGCAGCCCTAAGCCCTGGATATCAGCAGATCCTGCGGCATGAGCTTGGAACCGGCTGACCAGTGCCAGCACCTGCAGCGTCAGCGTTTCCGAGTCTTCAACCCAATTTCTGCACATGCCAAACCTTGCTTAGCTTGGGAGCTCTGATGCAATCAGCTGCAATATGGCTAGAATAGGTACTAAAATACAGTCTTCTACTAATTTAGAAAAGACCTGTTTCCAATACAAGATTTAATTAGTGAAAACATACAGTATATTCTTATTTTCAATGGACTGAGAAAATACTGATTATGACTGCTTTCCAACACAAAACATTTGATTTTTCAGTCAAACATTTCAAGCACTGGTGCTAGTCACTATATTCATTACCACTTGGCATTAATATTGTTTTAAAATGTTAACATCAAATCACATTGAAAGAGACAAATCTGCTTTAAATACTAATCAGACTTTGTGAAGGAAGACTGCAAGGGCTTTACAAATGCTAGATGTTGGTCTCAGTGTCTGATCTGCTCTGCAGTTTGGGGAATTTTTTTTTCTCTTTCCTACAACAGCAACATATTAAAACAAGAGTTTGGAAAAAATAAAATAAAAGTAGGACACACTTACCCACTCTTTAGCAAACTTTTCAGGTGATTAGGGAGAGAAATAAAGAGGAAAGTGCAAAAGACAGGAAAAAAGAACATATGAAGAGAAACAATAAATAAACCAAAACCTTTAAAAAAAAGGGACATATGAGAACAGCAGTGTCATGCATAGAAACAATAAGCAATGGAAAATGAAGCATGATCAAAACCTCCTTTCACTGAAATACCAGAGATTGCTACCTGTAGTATTTGCAGGGGGAAGGGGCCAGGAGGTACCTAACTGCTGCCAGTCTCTTATGGTTTTGTTTTGCTCCAAAGAGGAAGGTTGTAGGGAGTCCCTTGTCGGGATTATAGTTATGATGAATCTGTTTAACGCAGAGGTAGGCTTCAGCAGCACCTGGAATTGACCTGGCTGTTCCCAGCACAGCTGGAGATGTAGCTGCGGGGTGATGGGGACCTGTAACAGCTGGATACAGGTAGGAGCTGCTGATGTCCTCGGTATCCTCAGCCAGGACCTCTCAAGGGAGCTGAAGAAGGGGTTGTGCATACATTGGGGGTGTCTTCCCTGTGATGTTTTCCTTCTGCTGCTGCCTTTTCTGTGTGCATGAAGGTCCTTGTGACCAAGGATGTAGCTAATTGCTTTCATTGGGTAAATCATGAGTTTTAACTCAAAACAGCTAGCTGCATGCAAACCAGTACACTGAGGAATGCACTGACTGATGCATTTTCAATTAAAAGTTTGTTTTAAAAGCAAGTAAGAGCCCTGATGGAACAAAACTGCAGCTCTGAGAGCAGGAGAGGACCCTGTGCATGGACCAAGGTAAAACTCTGACCATTCATTGCCACTGCAGTTGCCATCCCTGGGGCAGACTTAGGTCTGGTGCCAGGGCCCATACAGCATAGGACCTGTGAGGCTGTGGGTCCTGCTGTGGGCCGCTGCAGCCATGTGCACCCTGCACCCCGGGGCTGCAGCCCCAGCTCCCCCTCGGGAAGATGAGCCTTGGCCAGGACGGGGGTTTGGAAAATCACTGCCTGGTGCTGCTTTCACAGACGCCCAGCTTGTAAACCAGCGTTTCTAACAGCTCCTTCTACATTTCTTCTGAAAACACCCAAGGTTAAAGATCGCATAACTGGTTTGCTTTACCCAGAGTAGCTCCCACTTTCGATCGAGTTCATTGCAGCTTTCTATTAGCTCAATTATTACAATCCATAATCAGTGCACTACAATGATTCAACTTGACTTTATGTGATGAGTATCTTGCCTTGTCATGTAACAGATTGTGTGTACGTTGTATTTCTCTAAGGACCATCTGACCTTAGATATTAAATAGAAACATACTAGACCAACTGAGAAACATTTAATACATACATTTATCCCCTTAGATGTATTAAAAATTCAGAGGAAAAATAAATATTTAAGATGGTAAAGTATGTTTACCAAATGTTTTAACAGCTGCCTTTAGAGACAAGGAAATGGAAATGAAATGATGGGTGTTTGTTTCCCGGGGTAATGCTTGCAAAATGCATGCAAGTATCTGTTCAAAGTGGTGCAAGTGGAGGTGGTTTTAAAGGGAAGGCCTTTGGGGTAGGGGAAAACCAGAGGAGCAAGGTCAGATGATGTGTCCAGAGTCTCTGCCCAGGTACAGCTTGGACCATCATGAAAACAAGTGGCTTGTTTCCAGTAAAAAGCCTTCTCTGGTTATGTGTGGGCAAACGCCGCTGCGCAAACACTGCGGTGGGCAATGGGAGCCCTTTTCACTGTTTTGGAACTGCCTGTGAAGGACAGTGTATTTTAGGAGCCTGGTAGCAGCTGCAGCACTGACGGAGGGTCCTGTCAGCAAGTTGTGTCTGTCCCTCCCTCCCTGTCCATCCCTCCCCAGTGGGGCTGCAGGCAGCCCTGGTTGAGCTGTGTGGCTGCCACACACCGGGGCTGGGGGACAGAGGGACTCACCGATGCACAAACCCAGCTCCCTGAATTATGGAGGAAGACAGAGGCTCAAAACCTGGTTTCTCATCCCTCTGCTGCCTATCCCACTGTTTTATCATTTCACCTGGGGACTGGAAGAGGCGAGGTGGCATTTCGTCCTTCCCTCACAGGCTGTAATGACAGATCTGTACCTTAACCTTCGCTTCCCACAGCATGACCATGTCAGCAGACAGGTTTAGACAGCTTCAAGAAGAGGAGATGGAGGTAGCTGAAATATGGAGCGTCATGAGCGAATGGAGGGGAAGGCAGGAACACTCATTAAAAGGAAGAGAAGAAAAGAAAAGGGAGGGTGTATAAAATCCAGCAGCCCTAAATGGGAACTTATGCACTGATAATTTACATCTGCTTTACAGGTCTGTTAGTTCAGGATCTGTTAAAAACCTCATGCCCCAGCAACTGCTGCTTGCCACAGGAGATAGGCTGTCTCGGAGCTGCCATACCAAACACCTTCTTGAAGTGGCACAGGCAGATTTGCAGAGCTAATCCCTGCCACAGATGAGAACAGTGGTGAGAGAAACAACTGCGCTGCTGCCCGCTCCCCTCTCGCAGTTTGACTTGGGACGAGCGTGCAACGTGCCTGATGCTCAAAATGCAGAGGAGACTGTAGCAAGCTCAGAGCATTGCAAGGTAGCATGGAAAGATGGAGCAAGGGCCTGCTCACACTCTATCCAGATGCAGCTGATGTTGTCAGTCTCGTACCATCTGGACACTCAGTCTCAGAGTTTTATAAATGCAGTGAGTTTGCTCTGTCATAGTATCAGAGTCTGCATGATCTCCAAAACATCCCTGTCCCCAGGAATCATGCTGGTATAATGCACAGGGCTGTGGTCCTGGTTTGCAGTGGGGAGCCCTGCAACCATGGCCCTTCCTGGCAGATGTTGCAGCAGCGGCAGGTGAGGGGTTTTGGGAGATAAATGGATATGAATATGGGACAGAAAATGGTAGAGAAGTTCATGTCCAGGAGTGGACAACCAAAGCCCACTCAAGGTCTGCCTCAGCTGACCTGGAGGATGAAGGAAGAACCTGATGACGAGCAGTAATGATAACGAGCAATATGAAACCTCTCTTGCAAGGCAACTGTCACAAATAACATGTCATAACTGAAACATGTACAAGAAAAATAAAACGAACAGTTGGGTCTAATCAAAACACCACTGGGGCAAGGATCCCTGCTGCATCCAGTGGCCTTTGGAGCAAATCCTCACAGAGGAACAGGGTGAGGCACACAACTAAAACCCCAAACACCTCGCAACAATTCACTGCAAAATATGGCTGTGGAAAGTTGTAGCGAAAGGGCTCATCTAGGAAATGCTGACAAGCAGCACAGGAGAGCCAAACAGTATTTGAATTTATTCTAGACTGGTACAGGAATATGTAATTTGGCTTAAAGCCACTGTAGCAAAATGATCATTATGATGCATTTAATCTAGTCCAAGTTGCCATGTCTTTGTAATTCAGAGATCATTTCACAGAAACTTCGACGTGCAACGATGGCTTCACAAGAAAATAATTATCAGGTTTGTTGTTTGGAAATTCAAGTCATTAAGAACCCGGAAATCCAGTACCATCAAGCATCTGATTATAGCCAATACTCAAGGAAGTCACAGAAGCTGGAATTTCAATCTACTTTTGGAATGTATCTATATTGCTCGGATGTTTTTGTTTTTTTCCTTTTTTTTTTTTTCTTACAAGTGTGACAGCAACAACTTGGCACTTCTGTTTTCCTTATCTACAAGAAATAGTCATATACAGAACGTCCTGGCTCCAAGGTGCAGTTAATGACTCAATATACATGGTCATCATGCATCAACCAGGCTTAAGAGATACCTTATGCATACCACAATCCTTGCAAAAAGTCACACCTCAGTGACAAGGATTCCGAATGTTTATATTAGTTAGATTTATTTGAGAGCAACCCCTTGCATATTCATCTGCACATTCTATAAGGAAGGCTAAATCCACAACTGATACAATGTCTCTGAAACGAGCACAAGAGGAGATAGGAAATTTCATGAAATTGCCTTTAAAAGCTGTGAAAGGAAGAACCTGCATTTTTACCTCTTGGCCCATTTCCATACTGCAAAGCTTTGTTGATTGAGCTTTGGCATCCACCATGACATTAAACATGGTGCATATTGATTGAGGGACTCGGAAATCTGTTGATCGGCTGGTTTTTTGCAGCTTTACTTCAAATGCAATCCTGGTTCTGTTAAGGAAAGGAGAAAAAAGACATTTCAGTTGCTTTCAAATAATAATAATGTGAAACAGTATCAAGAACAGTTCAACAATCCAGAAAGCCAAATGCTGCTGGGAGCACAGTAATGCAATAGTTACGAACGGGCTTTTACTAAAAATGATTTTCCAGTGTAAAAAGAAATCAACTTTCCAGCATACACACTATTTATAAAGTGTGCAACGGTTTCAGGGAAACTATGACTTTCTCATGCTTGATAAACAGTGTGATGATGTTACAAACTGCAGTGTCAACGTACACCTATAATTTGGTTGCATGAGTTGATTTATAACCACAGCCAAGTAGCAAACCTGATGCACTAACAGATGCTCCCATTGCTCCATGATATCCACTACAAATAACAGAAACTCCTTCACTGCGTGATTGAAAGGACCTTGCCAGACCATTGCATTTTTAGGTCTGAATGTTCGTATTTGCTTGCTGAAATTTCCCAATTGCCTTGTAAGTTGATGGAAGTGGTTTCCCTGAAGCACACACCCTCGCTGGAATACGTGTGCAAAGCGTGCACGGGCACAGCCATGCACGTATGAACACACACATCAGCAGAGCATGCACATCTCTGCTCTTCTGGGGTTTCACTGAGCACAAAGCTGACATCCCTGACAGTTACAAACCATGTTACACCAAAAGCTTGGTTGGGCTAAAAACTACAGGGTTTGATCCTGTGTTGTATTTTAAATTACCAAGGCATCTGCAGCTCTAAGACAGAGAATATCAGCAGTAAAGCACTGCCTTGCCTTTCCCTGGACCCTTTCCGCAGATTCCTGAGGTACTTCACTAATCTAACCTAACACAGAACAATTATCACATCACACAGAATCTGCCAACAAATTAACATAGGAGCTTCAATTTAGAAATAACAAATAATATCAGCTGCAGCTCAGGAATAACTCTGATCTTGAAAGAACCCCCAAGGGTTATGCAAATGAAAACTCATTTACAAATGTGAAACTCCTGTTCTTGGGATGAGATCTGAGCCAGTACACAGGTCCTCCTGCCCTGATTTATTAGCGAAACAGCCCTTCCTTCCAAGGGCTGAGTTCCTGACAGAACCGAAATACAACCGAGTGTGGAAGGCGGGGTGGCTCCTCCATGGTATTCAACAGTTCAGAGACAGACGCGAAGAAAAATGTTGTGTCAAACTGAAATTGCTAAAGAAACCTTAGCCAGGCCCTGTTTGCAGGTGATATAAATAGGGAAGGCAGCATATTGGTTTACATCAGCAGTGGCATTTGAACTGATTTAATTACCAGTGCCAGATTTAGCCTGGACTCGGGGACTAGAATCTTGATAATTACTGAAAGGACCCAAAGTGACTGGGATTTTCCATCTCCTTGAAGAGATGAGCATGTTCCTACTTACTTATGCTCAGAACCATTATATATAGTCATACCATTACAGGCTGGGCCAGGTTTTTACAGAGGGGCAACATATTTGTAGAAAGGTTGAAGCAGTTGGGGAAAACAAATTAATCCCAGGCTTTCAGGCACACGAGTCCTCCTTCAGATGTACCTGGAAACTTGCTTGTTTTACCCAGTTATCTCAGCTGAGCTGACCTGGTCTGATTTCTACAGATCATTGCATCTCTAACTGCACTGCAAGTGTAGCAAAGGTGCCTTGGTTCCAATAAAAGAATAAAGGAAAGAAAAAAAGAAAAAAAGAGAAAAGAATAAAGAAAAAAAGAGAAAAGAATAAAGAAAAAGGAAAGAAGAAAAAAGGAAAAAGAAAAAAAAAAATTAAAAAAATGTTTTGCTGGTGGTGCTGGAGGCAGAGCAGATCACAGAGCTCCAGCACTGGGTTTGCTCCCAAAGAGAGGTCTGAGAACTGGATGACAACTGAAGTTCAGTGTTCCTGCCATCCAAAGGACCAAAGAGGAGCTGGTGCAATAAAGGGGGACTTGCTCAACGTTAAAGACATCACGACCACCTCACCGCACATAAAACACACTGGGGTTTATTCCAGAACAGTGAAAGTGTAAGCCTTGAGCTGCCTGCCTTCCAACGGGTGAGTCTCCTGCTCACACCTCGGGGACTGAACATGCCTTCTCCTACAGTGACATTGCACATTCAGACTGTGAGGAACATGAGAACAATAAATGCCACGCTCGCACTTGCAGACTGGCCAGGCAATTGTGGTACAGAACAGCCACATCACACATTACAGCTAATATTAGCATGTACCAGCTATATTTGGCACCCATTTGTCCTTTGGTTCATCTCTTTGTCTATTAATTTCTGCACAGTGGAATGCAAAGTTCATTTTCTTCCTCCTGCCAGATCTACTTTTGATGTCCAATGGAAATAAATGACTGTGGAAAGGTTGGAAATTTAGTCTTAACACTTCTCTTTGAGAATGACAGCTGCCTGTATGTTTAAGAGGTTTTTTTAAGGAAACTTCTCTGTTTTGGAAGATCTGCAGGTGAGTATCCTATAATGTGGCTGATGATACAACAGCTTTTCCCAGTCGATAGCAGATGTGAAGGCTGTGTGCCAAGCTACACAACACTCCCTTTCTGGGATAACTTTTCTGCTCGTTTTTTTCATGGATCTGTCTTTTTTAGGTGGGTGCTGGGATCTTACTTAGGGCTATGCCTTCAGCACTCAGCCCTGCTGCGATCAAACAGCATTTACAAAGACTTGACCTCACACATGGCTCCCTGAAACAAGTAACTGCTGATAAAGCTCAAAAGAATGGGTGGTATACTGTCTTATTTTGAATTATGCATTCTCCAGAGTCGAACCGTAGAAGCACTTGCTTGGGGAGAGTCCACAATTCACAACAATAAGGTGGCTTTCCATGACGCTGATGTTTGGTGGAGGTGAGCTGGGGTCACTAATAAATGGTGGCTGAAGTGAAGCTTAATTGATAACAAGGCAGAAAAAACCTTGCATGCTGTGAGTTTCTCTGGGAAACACGACCAGTTCACTCGTGGGCATGTACCTCTTTACGCAGGACTCGATCATGTCACTCGCCATAAGCTTCAAGCGCTGCTCTAAGTGTTTTCCAAACTCCTCCTCAGGCCAGTGTAAGTCCCGAATGAAGGTCTGTAGGGCATCAAGCTTCCAGAACAGATCTTCCGAGGTGCCTGATCCATTGCTGGCAGGGCAAAATGAGAACAAAAGTCATAAGTGGCATCAGGCTCTTTGTAACCTGATGTGGAGACCATTCCTGCAACAAGTGTAGAGCAGACAGTAGTTTCATACACAGGACAACGCTGGCAATCTCCACCATCAGGATTTTGAGTTTTACCATACAGTTGCCTAATCTACCTTGCTGTCATAACCCACAAAACTTTCCAGACCAGATGAGTAAGACAACATTATGAGTTACACATATTAACAGGAGGAATGTGTGTATGGTAAAAATCAGCCTTAGTTAATAACCACATTAATGTATGTGATTATTAAGAATTAAGGCTAGAAATTGTGGTAGAAAATCCTCGATCAGTAATAACTGCCATACTAGAATGTATGCAGTTATTAAGATTTAGGGTTTCATGCAATTCTCCCCCCACTCTGAATTATACCTTGAGGTTGCCTTGCCCACCCCCAGTGAGGCCCCCGTTTCCACGTAAGGGACAGTGCTAACAAGTGGTGAGCGAGGACACGCTTTATCTCTTGAATAGCTGAAAAAAAATCAGGGTAAATCAATTTTGCTAAGGGCACTAGGCATCTCTCATCCAGGAGTTTTGGCAGGATTGGCCACTGCACCTTTTCACAGATCTGCCTCTTGCAAAGGCATCTATAGGACAACAAATTTTTGAGTTTTTAAGAAAAAATTTTTTGCAACATCTTTGGTCTGTCAGAAAACTCTGAATTTCTCTCCCAAGCATATATTCTTGTACCCACACCCCTGCCCAGATGGAAGTCTTTGGTCCTGCAGTGTGTAGCTACACCGGCTCTTTTCACAGTATAATTATATCTCAAACCTCCACTTACAGAATAAAAATACAGAACTGGATTGTGCTCTGTTTGTGCAGAGAAATTTATGCATCCATAACCCTTTTCTCTCCCTCTCTCCTTCTCCCTCACTTTTTTTTCGAACAATTACCAAGGGAGCTTCAAGAGTTTCAACCCCCTCCTCGCATACCACTAATGCTAACACAGTAATTTATAAGATATTTAACACACCATGCATTACCACTTCTGCTGACATCATCTATAGAAACAGATGAGGGAGGGTGTTTCTATTGTGACAGATGCCAGCTGCATTGAGTTAATGCTAGAGGAGATCAGAGCTAATGCATACATGGCTACTGCAAGGTGAGAACCATAGTCCCGACATGCTACAGGGGTCCTGGTGGGGTCCTGTGCTAACAGAGTTAACGAGATAATGAATCATCTGGGTTGTAGGAGAAACGTATCTGACACTAAGCAACAGGTAACACGTCCTTGATGGAGGGGGAAGGGTGAGTCAAAGGAAACCAGGGAGATGAAAAGATAAAGAATCAGGCATTTCCTTTAACCAGGGGACCAGTTTGCACAAGTCTCAAGTGCTGATCTACTGTCAGTCTTTAGTTTTTGCCTGGTCAAACCTGTGCTTGGGCATAAACAAGCTTTAACAGTCTAACCCCAGTTTTGGAACTGCATGAATTTATGTTTTCAATAATTAAATATGTACAAATACAGTAATTGGTATTCACTACAGCAACATTACGACACACATTTGGTTGCAAATTTTTCTAAGCATCGTTCTTGGTCTTTTCCTCACTTTTGATTAGGGCTCTGTGTAAGTAAACAATATAGCAGGTTAATTTCCAAGATGCACTGTTAATATTTTACTTGTGAGCACTGCAATTACACTAATCACACAGGCAGCTTGCAATGTACCACTGATGCTCAAGCGTTTTCAGAGGGATTATCCGATTTTCTATCATGACATGATTCTTATCTTTTCAAGGGCAATACCACAAAGCATGCACAGAGAAAGATTAAAACTTTCAAGTACTCTTTACAGACAACTGCCTAAGCTAGCCTTTAATATAGCTATCTTAGCATGAATATGAGTTGTATAGCTTTAAAACATAAAAGACCGTGCTAATGTTTAAAAAGTTATTTTAAAATGTATTAAAAAAACCCAAACATTGGTGTTTATTTTACTTCTGGTTGGTTACCACTGCTCTGCAATAAAGCCTGCACGAGGCTAAGGGCAGAGGCGTTTTGGTGGACTCCAGGTGTAGATGTAATTGAGAGTGTTTCAGTTACAGTGAAGTGGGGAGTTCTGGGGAGGGGGGGGGGTCCTTCAAGTTTTAATCTTTTAAGTGAATAAGGGTAAAGCAACACATCTCTGCGGTGCTGGTTGAGACCACCCCACTTGAACCCTCAATAACCCTCTAGGAATTTGGAAGGAGAGCTGGCAAAATCTCAGTTCCTGTATCAGGACATCTTGGGAGATAAGCTACCTCCAATGACATGATTTGGGTTGAGCCCAGTGAGGACCACTCTCCACTGCTTGGTGGCTGTGACTTTCAAGGCCAATCTGCTATAAAAGGAGAACATGTCTCCTCTGGGCTCAGGATTTGTGGTACATCCCCCTGAGCTCCACCCATCCACCCTGGGAAGCTTGGGCAGGGAGCTGGCTGCACTGAGCACAAGGCTCCTTTGGATCGACTGCTTTGATACTGTGCCTGATTTTCCAGGCCAGAATGTAAAACTTATGTTGAAAATATCTTTCTTTCACCAGTCACAGCATTATTCAGGCTGTAATGATGGCTTTGGGGCCGTAATTGCTCTCTGGGGCCTCCCCAACATGAATAAAAACTTGCAGGGTGTTCCTCTTTGTCAAACTGATCCATCAAAATCAAGACAAAAATTATTGTCTGGGAAATGTGGAGCTTGCATTAAATGAAATTCACTTTTAGATCTACATCTGGTCCACAGAAATTGGTTGACTGGCATCGAAATTGGTTCATCTTCTCTTTTGGGCAAAACTCTTTGCTGAGACACAAAATGTCACATTATAAGCTCTGTGGTTCGTATGTTGTTCAGACCATGTCCCATTCTTGACAGCTATTTTGTAAAGCAAGATACTTGCTCAAACTCTCAGTGGGAGTAAGACAAATTTTCAAGATTTATACAAAAAAACCCTCAAAATACACATGCCAGAAATTCACTAGTGTCTCATTCAGAAAACGTCTAATTAACTGTATCACTCTTTAAAGTTTTATATAATGCACAGAAACAAACAATACATATCCATGCCAAGATTACTTTAAATTTAAATGAGATCTAATTTGAACTGAATACACACTCAGAATCATAAATAGCAGCCATCCATGACGGTGCAGAAAAGCTAGGCATTTGTGGGATGCCTAGTGGGATGTTAACTGGTAGATTTGGTACTTTAGGGAGATTCACATTTGGTAGATTCACATTGGGCAGATTACTTGTTAAACTCCTGTGGAAGAAACAGACAGAAAGAAAAAATACCATAACAGTGACAATGCAGATGTAGCAGAAGCACATGACACTCATAAACAAATCTGCAAAGTTCACAGCAGGACGACAGTTAAAAAACTGAAGCAAAACATTTCAGAAAGAAGCGTGAGTATGGAAGCTTAAGTGTACTGGGTTTGCTGCCCGCAGTAAAAAGCAAGTTAGTTAAAAAAAAAAAACAAACCAACAAACCAAAACCAGAATGAAAAGAAGAAGAATCATAAAGTAGCAAATTAACAGACCACTCACACACCCACAGAAGATAACTCCACCTTCCAGTCCTGACAGCATTTCACAGTGCAGAGAGCAGCTTTTCCTCGGGGAAAAAAACTCTCCAGCAAGGAAGTGAGCCTTAGCTCTTCCACAATCCTTTAGGTTGGATGAAAGACCTAAACTAGGAGAGCTACCAGGGAATTAGGCTTCAAAGTAATAAACAGAGAGTTTGACATTCCAGCCCTCCACAAGTCCGTAAGAATTATTCTTGCCACCAAATCCAGGAGTCAGGATTTCATCCAAAACCTCTCTGTTTATTCTATATGAAGATGTGCTAATCCAGAGCAATGAAAGGGTGAACCATGAGGTTCTTCCTCACTGAAGACTCACACCCTGACCCTACCCTGGCATTCCTGGGTGCAGAGAAAATGGGTCCCGCAGGCTGCCCAGCTCTACACATGCATTTAAATGAATTGCACCTAATGAATCCAGGCCTGGTAGACAAATGTTTATCGGCTGGAAATGGCCCATGGGGTGGTTAAGACATTCAAAGGTTAATTTATCAAGCATGTGGCAATTTATCAAGGACATTATGTCTTCAATAAATATTTTCAGACATGTAACTGTTAGGCAAACAGAGATATTTTAAAAGTGGGCCCAGGGGATTAATCCAATGCTACATACTACATGCTGTGCAGGGTAAAAGCACCATGTGCGCAGAGTTTGCAGAACTCCGATGTGTTTTACTGTGATGGGTCTCCAGATGTTAGAAGTGGTCTAAATCTGTTTTACTGAGTACCTCATCAAAGTTGAATTTTATGCAAAATAAAAACATCAGGGGATTTGGGAATCAGATGCCTGTTTGGAAAGTGTGTCTTGTTTCTGCCTTAATCCAGTAATACTGGGTATGGGACACAACCCATAGATGGTTCTACAGAGGTATTTGAGGAACAAAATGCTTTCACACCACTTTCACCAGACAATTATTTGGGCTCAGTGAAAATGGAATCAGGACTTCAGGATTTCAACCTGCACTGCTGGTGCTACTGAAAGCTCTTCGATTGCAGTACATGGCCACAGCTTCAGCAACTGAACCTCCCTGTACTCCGTGACCCCACCAGTCCATGCCACTTTAGGGGGTCTCTCCCATCCCCCCAGATTAAACAAGTCACTGTACAGGCAGCATTATCTGGACTCTAGGAAAACTACCAAATTATACGGTATGTCCTTCAAGGAATATTAAAATGTTAGCAACTTCTTTGAGTTGTATTTTGAACTCCATTTCTTACTGTAAGTTTTATATATAAAGAAAAAAACCAAAGTAATGGAATTGAGCTGGCTGTTCTGAATAAATGCTTCCTAATGCAACAGAAGGTTTGAAACCTATCTCTGCAAGAACTCAACTTGTTATTGGTGGCAAGACTTAGGGAACAGGATTCATCTTCATTCTCCCTTTGTGAATAAAATCCCTTTCTGGGGAGGAAACCAACAATCCGAAGTCTTTTTCTAGTGATAAAAGTAAGTGTGTTCCTGTTTTATTGTGTTTCTATGATTCTTAGTAGATTTGGTTTCACGGTATCTGCTGGCCCTCTTTGTTAGGCAGCAAGCAGATACAAGAATGTACTAACGTAACAAAGCTGTCTATTGTTTCCATTCATACTGTATCTGCTATTAAGATGGTATGATTATTGAATGAGACACAGACCCCATAGTGATTGAGAGAGTGTTAAATCTTCAGAAATGGCAGTGCATGTGGTTAGATACTGATATGGAATAAATAAAGAAATAGCAAGAGGTGGACAACATATAAATGTATAAGGAAAAGCAACTTAAATAACTTAGCCAGATGGTAAATACATAAATCAGAGGACCTTTGGTTTTAATATTAAAATTCAAGAAGTGACAGTGTTATATTAATAAAAACACTGTATTAATAAAATATGACTTCTAGAGTAAACAGTATACTATATTCACACGGAAACATATTTCTTTTATACAACACATTATTTTGCTGATGCAAGGATATGTTGCAAGAATGTTAGTACTCTTAAAACAAAACAAAACAGCAAAATAATGGAGTATATTATGTTAACATACAGCAACTAATTTAAAAAATATTCTCCTGAATTGACATGCACAGTTTTGCAGGTTCAACCGATCTAATTATCTGACTAACAGTTGCAGTGAGACCTGTAAAAAATTATTAATATTACCAACAAATGTTCCAGCCTGCAGTTGCTCAGACCACAGAACTACAGGTCCAAGATGAGAAACTGTTTCTAGAAGTCAGCCATGCCTATTTAATATAGATGGCTAAATATAACCTCAGCCATCAGGCAGGGAATGTGGGCATTTGCATCAACAAGATGAGAGCTGTCTGATTTAAGACGACTCAGCTTTGGGACTGGCTCCTGATACATTTGATAAAAGATGCACACTCTGGAGCTTGTTTTCTTGGCTTCTCCTGATTCACTCCTGTTTGTGTCTGATTGTTGTGTAAGTGGTTTTCACCTGCACTGTCTGCTGGGGAATTCTCAGTGCAAACAGACGGGAAACATACCCCTGGACAACATCCCATCACACTGTACTGTAGCACTGACCACAGAAAAACAAGTCCAATTGCACAGGGGCTGCTCCTGTAGAGCTGCCCTAGCACTGAAAGGAGAGCAGAAAAATCACAGCCAGTTTACTGTGGTGCCTCTTGGCTTCATAACAGAGCCTAACAAGAGCCTTGTCCACACTTAAATGCTCAGTTCCTATGGGATGCCTGAAATGGGTTAGCGATGGAAGATGCAAACAGCTCTCTTCCATCACTACAAACACTTACCACCTTACTGCCTAAGCTGAGCAAATCTTTTCACAAAAGCCTTGATGTGAAGCAAAGAGCTTGATAGTGAAGTAGGCAGTCAAATCTGTGCTCTTCCTGTGACTGACACCCAGAATAGTAACAAAAATACTCATTTTCACTACAGCAGTGCTTCTTTTAGGGGCAAAAGTTTTTCACTAGCATTTTGTAGTAGTACAACCTTATAAAATGATTAGTATAGTCATTCTGTTCAAGTTCTTACATTTATATTAACGATACATTTATAAATAGTTTGCAAAGTGTTAGTGAGCAATTAATAGATGCTAAAGCTAGAACTACAGTGCAGTAGAGACAGCCATAGGTCAGTGAGTAATGTCCTAGTCAAGCGATTGAACGGGTTGTCATTGCACCAGCTTTAGCATTTGCTCGAGAAGATCTTTCAACACAGACACACACACACAGAGACACACACACACACACGTACGTGTCTGCTGGCTGCGAGATAAATCAGCGTTCTCCGAGAAGCTAGCATGAAAAAACCCCCCATTGCAAACCCTACTTTTCCAAGACCTCTCAACTCACCAGAGAACAGACCTACTCTGTATCCTCCGTATTTGGATGACTGTGCGAAGGACAAGTGTTCCACATTTCTCTGCGTGGATTCATACAAGCACACCAGCTGCTCTAGCTATAGGGCACGGACCCCCTGCAAATTCAGCAGCTCTGCAGAGGCAGATTACATAGCCCTCATGAGCACATTACATCAATGCTTTCCCCCCCTCATGTTTTCAATACTTAACAGTATCTCTCTCACTGTTTGTGATTTCTATACCTAACTCCTCATAGCATAAGGTGCAGAGTATTCAGCAATGAAAATAGAAGAAATACATGCTTGCAAACTGCCATCTGGTCAGGTTATGGAGGGCTACATATTTCAGCCTTGACTGCAAGAACGAGCATAGAGAAACCCTTTCAAAAGACTCTGTGTTGGGGAATAGTTTCTTGGTTAACAGGAAATAAAGAGATTTCCTTCTCACAATTCATTGTAGAGATCCAAAGTGGGACAACAGTAAGCTTGGTGGAACGGACAAGTCACAATGATCTACCTTTTCTGGCCACAGTGTTCCTGATTCCCAGAAAGGTCTGCTGGAGAGGCAGGAATGAAAGGCTGTGACTTGGATGGGAGTTGGCTGGTCCCAACTATCTGAGAATCAATTCAGCTGTGCTGAAGTATGGCTGCATTGGGGGAGAAGGCAGTAGGTACAGGAGGGCGAAGCAAACTACATCTCTGACCTGAGCTCTTCTGCAAGTTCACTGTCGATCAGACAAAGAGGAGCAGGTGGTCTGCCCAGGAGGCAAAAGATGAATATGCCTTAACATTTAGTTCCAAACAGCACATCCGAACTGTCACAAGATCCTAGGAATGACACCCCTCTTTTCCCTGACACAGTATGTGCCACCCTCTGTGCATTTGCTGGTATCTTCCTTCACTGGGTCGCACTGCGTGAAGCCGGCATTCACAACTCACACTTCTGTGTGCGAGACACAAGAACAAAATACCAACTAGTGAAAAAAAACCCAACCCAACCCCAGAGTGCATCTTTTCACCAGATGGACACAAGCTTCTTGTGAAAAGCACCCACTTTCCTGCTGGAATAAATCTTTTAAATACCCAAGCCTGTAAGACAGATAGCCCATCCTGGGCTTTTGCTTGAAACTGCAACGCTCAAAGCGCTCTGTAAATGGAACTCCAGAAGGGAATGACCATTATAATAAAATTAAGAAAAGGTCTTCTCTAACTATCAGCAATAACTTGAAAATGATAGATAATGGCATATCCAGGGATTAAGCATTTTGACAGGCACCCACCACAGCCAAGAACTTATGGAAATCTATAGTTAAGCCACAAAAGTGATTAAAAGCCAAAATGACGTCAGCTTCTGACAAAAGAAAAAAGCAGAATGAATTGCTTACTGACTGCTTGTCTGAGATGGACAGGTACCCAGAGTTAGAGATGGACAGGTACCCAGAGTTAGCTGCCTGCCTCTGTTTCATAACAGACCAGGAAACACAAACATATTCACTACTAGAGCATAGCTCTGCAACTGAAGTTAATGCTAACTTCAAAGTGCAATTCTGCTCGAAGGAGTGGCTGTAAAAATGGCATTCTCCTACTCGAAAGATCTATTTCTTGTATGTTTTCTGGGTCACATCTGCTTATTTGAAACAGGATTTTTTAGGATTTTTAATCCTGTTAGCCTGCGGACCAAAGGCAGCAAATGGAAAGTGAGAGAGACTCCTGAATGCCAGCCACTTAACCCCACTCAAAACAGAGGGGATGATCAGGTGTCAAGAAAAGGCCTGAGATTTGGCAGGCATAATCCTTACGGATGCTGGGGATGCACAAGAAAGAAGGGAAAAAACCTGGGTACTCAGATTCCAGGTTGCATATGGGAGGCTGGCTGCAGAACAAAAATCTCTTCTCCTCGTAAACGGAACATATTTGGTGTGAAAAGCCCTGAAAGACCACACGTTCTTTTATACAGCAACCTCTGAGAGTGCAGTGCCACTTCACTTTGCCTAGAGAATCACAAAAAAGCAGGGAAAACAGTCTCTCCAGGAGTGACCTGGTCCCAATCCTCTGTCTGAGGCATCGCCAGACTCATGACGCTTGTGAAGGGGTGATCTTTCTCTTTCACTACCTTCATCAAAAGGAAAAGTCAGTTCTTTTCCTCCGTAGGATCTGACTTGGCTCTTTTGAGCAAGCATGACAGGGTTCAGCAATGCTTCAAAACCTGTGAAATAACAACAGTAATCCAAAGCACATGCCACATTTTTATCATTCACCAGCTCTTGAGTGCAATTTCGGTTTCTCTCAGGCTACTAATTTCTCGCTGGTAAATTCCTAGTTCTTCGAATATAATAACCGATTCTGCTTGACTCATCTTGACTGTGTTTCACAACGGTTTCTGCAGCCTAATCCTACAGGCAAGGGAGCTGGGACCTGGCAGAGCAGCCCTGGGACACGGGGACATGTGCAGCCATCAGCCGTGGGGCTGATGTGTGAAGCACAATGCTGCAAGGAAAAAGTGAGTATTGGGAAGAGTAAGTACAGCAATGACTCACACTGGTTACAGGGCTGGACCAGACGTGGTGAAGCAAGGGGTTTTGTTCTGAAAAGGAGCTATTTGAGTTCAAAAGCAGCATTGGAAAAGGCCTTTTAGAACAGGATCAAAAAAGCCATGCCAGCTAAGAAGGTTTTCACATTTTCATGCTTCCATGTCCAAAGGTATACGGTTCAAACTGAGGCAGCAATGCATTCCAAAAAGCAAACACCATTTCCCTTATTAACTTGAAAACCTTGACGAGATCAGGCCTTCTATTTTCACCATTAAACTAGAAAATCTAAAGCACTTTCTGCATGTCCAGTCTAATGTTTGCTAATTCATCTCTGTATGACTCTCCATCCATTTGCACCCAAATTCCGATTGTATCAAAGGAGGTTTCCTTACTTTACTGGCTCCCATGACTCCCGCTCAAAGCCCCTGTGAATTGACTGTGCAATTGAGGACTCCATCAGATCGACATATCTAACAACAAGTGGAGCAAACAGGTCTTGGAGGTGTTTGTGGAATTTTCCATTGCACAAATTATCTAGAATAGATAAATAAAAGTATAGTAAGACACTACTGTTACTAAAACCTCTGTAACAAACCACAGCATGGCACTTCATTACACAACGAATTTGTCAGTGAACAGGAAGAAACTTGAAGAACATAACAGGAGCTGGCATCAGGCATCAACGTTCACGACAAAGACAGCAGGAATGGCTTCTTACTCCAAACAAATAAACAGACAATGAATCTTCTTTTCCATTAATGTCAAACTTAACAAATACATTATTACTTCCTGTGAATAAAATGGATGTAAGAAATACAGCATGGCAAAACATTATGGGCTTTTTCAGGTAGGGGAGTAATTTCTGCTTTGGTTGCTCACTATCATGATGATGGAAACAGCTCACTGAGGATGAGTCTGTGGCCTTTTTACGTGGTCTCAGAAAGCTAACTGGGGCCCTGGTCTGGGACCTCACTGAAGGCAATGCCAATTCTGCCACTAGCTCCCCCAGGGAGCGGCGGGGACCACTGGGGACAGATCCTTGCAGGTTTTGAAGGCACAGGCATAGTACTTTGGAGAAAGGCTTTATTTCACAGAGCACCATTCTTCTAAACTACTGTTTGGTTTTACTTTAATGTTTTCCTCCCTTCAATAAAATCTTTCAAAGCAGGGACTATTTTACTCCATGTTATATAAATGCAGTACACACATATAAAACTATACACACATTTAATGACAGTGAGGTGGAGTACCTATTGCCCTGCTTATCAGGCAGCCATTACCAAGAGACTTGAGAAGGTGAAGCAAAATAAAGGTTCAACTTCTCACCTTCAGCTGAAACATCTGATTTAGGGGGTGTCTGTGTGCTTTTTATTTAGTGCAAATGGAACAAAATCTAGCGGATGCTAAGAGAGTATGTACTGGACATCTCTACCCATCTCAGTCCTCTGTGCAGTGCGGAGAGGCTGAAAGTATTATCAGTAACCTGAGCTGCCCGTTGGGGAAAAAAGAAAAGGAAAAAGATCAAAATACAATACATACAGTCACTACGGAGGGAATCGTTTAGAAGCTGAAAGAGCGGAAAGCTGTCCCAGGTGTCTGGGGGTTGCACCTCTAACGCAGCGTCCATATCCACTGCAAACAGTGACAGGAAGGTCTCCGCGTGCTCAACCATTAAGTCTGACCACCAAGCAAAGGCCTTCAGAGTTGGTAGAAAAAGATAATAAAAAAGTATATTAGTTCTAATAAAGCACAGAGAACGACATCAGGCTGCATATCTCAATAGAAAAACAGAAAAAAAAAAGAAAAAAGAAAAAAGAGTGCATCTCATGGAAACTACCTTTATTGTAAAGAGAACAGTGCTTTCAAGTGCTAGCCTGCACAGACAGTGCTAATCGCTGGAATTAGGCACTGCTATTTTAATACAAAAGTTACTTGTAGAGGATCTATTCAGAGCTCCACTGTAAAGGCACCCATCCGAAACATGGCAGAGAAGGTTTTGTCTGTTCAGTTTACAATAAATGACTTGATTCATCTTTACTTATGCTACTTATCAGACACACACACACACAAAAAATTAAATCAAGTAATTCTTATTCTAAAGTATTCAGGAGTTTCTTCACTGCGCCTGTGGGTTTTGTCCTGTGTTTTTCAACAGTTCAAATTTTATTTGGATTCACTACTTCTATTTGTCTTGAAAAACTGGAAGCCTAAAACATATAAATCTGTCCTAAATCATTCATACTGTCCTTAGGAGATATTGCAAGCATCACCAGTAAAAGTTACCGCAGCACTGTTCATTTTACATGGTCAGCTATACACATCCATAGAAACACTCTACCGCCTTCAAAATGCTACTGATTAGGAAACTAATTACAAAGCTCTATTATCAACATGCCAAGATTTAAAAAAAAAAAAAAAATCTACAGCAAGCCTATATTATCAGAGAGGCAGGAAAAAAAAAACATCTAAACTTGAAAATCAAAAAATATCAGTGAAGTAACTCATTCTCATGCACATGGGTCCTTAAAATTGATTGTACGGGCTCTCTGACGTGACATTCACATCATACATGGCTCAGATGTGAATGCTGCAAACGCATGCATGCGTGTTTAGTAATCACTTCTGGCTGGGAACATGCAATATGAGAAGTGCTGTCATTAGGACCATGTGCTGTCCTTCTGAAGTGACAGGAAATTACTCAGGGACTTAAAGGATCTAAGAAACAGCTTTCCAGCATTTTGCAAGAAATAGAAACTTCTAGCATAGGCACAAGACCAGAGATGAAAGGGAAAGGACTAGGAATAGATGAACTGGGTCAAAGAGGAATTGCCAGTCAGGGAGGGGGATTTTTTTGCAGATTTTAGCACACATGAAAAAGCAGAAGGGACTTTGATTTTCTCAGGGTTCAGTTTCAATTCCCTGATGAAGAACTGCACTGATGTGCAGAGAGCGACTCCAGCCGCTGCATGGAGAGGGAGCAATGCCCTGAAACCCCATTTCTGCCATGGACCACTCTAATTCTTCCTGGTTTGGCCTGACTGCCAATGATACTGGCAGGGGTGTCTTTTGAACTATCTCCCCTCCTTCCTTCACCCAAAAACTAAAGCAGACTGTATTATTCTTTGCATTGATATAAAACTGGTACTAAGACATACCTAGGTTGGATGTTACACAGGAGTTATGTGCCCAGAGCACATCCATGGTGTAAAATAACCAAAATAACTAAATAACCCCCAAACTAATCTCAGTATTGGGCCTGCCCTATCATGGGGGCGAAGATATGGATGAGGTGGACTGTGCCATGAAGGCACAACTTCCGTGTGCCCAGGAGCAGGCTGGGCAAAAGTCGTGCTCAAAGTGACACCACCAGCATCCCTGAGGTCATGGCATGGGGACTCACTGGGCACCTTCATCTGCAAACTGGCCCTGGCCCCATGCACACAGAGGAAGCTGTCGGACACTGAGGCAGCAACACCTGCCCAGGGGTATCTGGAAAGCTCAGGGGCAGTGGCGATGGTTGTCCTGGCCATCTGCAGAGTTGCTACTTGGACTTGATGATCTCTTGAGGTCCCTTCCAACCTCTACAATTCTGTGATGCTGCAAAAAGCCAAAACTGAGGTGAGGGAGCCTGGAGGGCTGAGCACGTATGGCAACGCTCTTCAGCTCTTCTGACCACATTTGGTGCCAGTGTCCAAACAAGTGCATGGCTGGACGCCCAGCAGAGCTGCATCGGGAGGCATCAAACTGCCACAAAATCACACCAGAGTGCAAAACGTCCAGACCCAAGTCTGCTCCCGATCCCTGCTCAAACCTTCTCCCCAGAGCACCAGTGGGGAAATGAGATGCTGAGCAATGGGGGTGCAGAGGATCCTCTTAAAATCAGCAGCGCTTGTCTGTAGTTTCCAAGGAGGGTGCCAGGGCTGTCCTTGCACTGACATAGTTTCCCTGGCTGTACCTCTGCCTGCCAACAGCCTGCCAGGCCGTGTCCCCATCAGATATTGCCCGCAGGTCTGTGGGCAAAGAGCGATCACTACAAAGGGCCAATGGCAACTGGAGATTTGGGGGGAAGGAAAAGAGGGGAGGCCAAAGAATCTGTTGTGCAAAAAATCCCAACATATCCTGCAATAAAAACCTACTTCTGTGAAAAAGAAAAGAAAAAAATTGCTATTTTTAAGAGAAGTTATGAAGAAAAGCATGCGATCGTTTGTGGGAAAAAATATACCCAAACCAGTCACAGTTCCCCCTTTGCTGGAAAAGTCAATAGTAAGTTTCTAGCTTATGTCAGGATCCTCTACCTCCTCCCTGGTCTCAGTGAACAGGACCTTCCTGCAGTGCAAATGGCAACATCATACTCTGAAAAGCTCCTTCAAGATGGTAACGTTTCATTTATTTACCATCTACTTACCTGCTTTGCTCAAAACACAATGTAAAGGGGAAAAAAGTGTGCTTTCCAGCCAAACACACCTATTATAATATATTTTACACATGGATACACATGTATATATGTATGACCTCGAGGAGTTAAAATACATATATACATATACACATATGTATACATAGAGAGAGAAACCGCAAGTTTAAAAATAGGTGAATGCCATCATCTCTGGCATTTGTCATCAGTCATCCAGAGGAACGGAATGGGGAGGTGGGAGACATCTGATGGGAGAGATGACACAATGACAGAGACCTCCCGCTCTCCCAGATTACAGACGTAGGCACACAGTTTCTGCTGCATTTCTGCCTGCGCTGGTTTGCTTCTCTCTTTGGGTAAGACAAACCCAACTAAGACATGGTACTTCTGTTGTAATGTTTTAACATTTTTCATGCTGGAGTATTATTTTCTGGGTTCTTTATTATTGAGTCTGCCCAGATGTCCACGTTGGGAACAACGGGGCATGTTTTAATTGCAAAAACTGTTGATTTTTGGTAAATCAAAGCATTTCTTCAGTAAGTGGTGCAATTTAATTTTCTGCTGACTATCCAAAGTAGACCACCAAAGAGTCCCACCTAGTGGGTCAAACCTTCTCCAGGTGAAAGGATGTGTCAAAAACCCCTCATCTGGAATAATTTTGGGGGAAAAAAAAAAAAAATTTCAATACCTCAGCAGCAGTTCTCATTGCACAGCGAGATCATAACGTGGCTATGATGCATAATAAAAATCAGTGAGAAACCACCCAGCCTCTTCTCTCTCTTCCTTTGGGTGCAGAGAGCTGGCCAACTGCCTGTACACTACTGAAATGCCACAGCCACCCTCAGGACAGGGATTCAATAACGTACCGACAGTGTGCCGGGCTTCTGGAGAGAGATGCATTTCACCCTTCCAGGTCACCGTTCAGAACAAGGGACCAGGATGCCTCCTATCCGAGTTGGCATTAACCTTCTGTCTCTAATCAAAACCTTGTGACGCAAAAGATGCCAGAGAACAGTTTCGAGTCTTCCACCCGGTGAAGATCTCGGCAGCGTGGCTGGCTGAATGCGACCGGCCCCGTAACCGCCTCCCTTCAGAAGCCTACTATTTCCAAAACAACCTGCATTTTAATAACGGCTCTTTCCCGGCTGTCTGCACATCCAGCCTGTGCTGGTGAGGAGTGGAATAAAGCACTCATTATCCTCGGACGGGTTATTGCAGTTTGTGTGCAAGCGCGGCGCTCTTGAGCACCCCCTTGCTTTTGTAACACATGGAGTTTATTTCACTCTTCACCCCATATATTCTCTCTCTACATATAAATACTGTATATCCAGTACAAGGCACATACAGACAAAACCAGAGGAAGACTACCAATCTAGGCACTTGTGTAGTACTTAGTCCATCTCCACCACAGTGTACTAGAGGTTGGGTGAATGCAAAACGACAGAGGTAACGACAGGCTGAGGAGAGTCCAGGCAGGTAGGGTTGTGTTGGGATGTAACTGCAGCGCTTGTAAAATATACCCATTGCTACATGCATGGACCGGACTGGTATGCCACATTTACCCTCCTGTGTCAGGCCACCAGCTCCACAAGCAGCCGACTCGAAGTTGCTGTTACATTCCTCGGTCAAAGTTACGGAAGCGAGGGGCAACCCGGGTAAAATCCCAGTAGGAAACATGGCACTGAGAGGGCATGCACGAAATATGACAGGAGTGACTCGTTTCATTCGGTTTAGTCACATACCTCTTTCCCCTGCCAGGATCATCCAAGATTGAATGAACAGTAGAAAAACAGGGAGGAAATTTAAATATGCAATCAGGCATTAGTTGGGTGTTGTGGATTGCTGTGTATTATCAATAAGTTAAATTATACTGCAAATTTAATATACACTGGAATGATTTTTAGGTGATTGTGAAATTATCAAATGCTCTTAATGCAAAATATAGTGAGTATATATATATATATATATCAATGGGAAGGAAAAGAGAAAATAGTGAATGAGCGTTACATTACCTACAGTCATACACAGTAACTGTCCACTCTCAATCTCAAAACGATTAACTTTTATACACGTATCTGAGAGCACCAGATCTATTGAGAACAGAGGGCTCAATCCTGCAAATACTTACATGGGTATGTCACATTCACCGGCTCGGGCAGCAACGTCCTGACGTGCTGAGAGTGGAACTACAGCCAGCAATGTCAGCTGCCCCTGGGGTCAAGTGTTTCCAGGATCAAGCCTCAAGATTTTCTGGTCTATATTTGACTATGACAAGGTTTCAGTGGTTTTAAAGCATGAATCTTCCCGCTAAAGTGCTTTGAAGAGTTAAGAGTAGTTTTAAAAGGCCTTAGATAACCCAAATAATGAGAATAATTCATCCTAGCCTCCGCAACTAGTAACTGATGTATTCCCAATAAACCAAGATGGAGGAGGCCAACTGGAGACCAGGTGAGTTAATCCTGTACCATAGGGAAACCCCTGGAGCCAACCTGAACGCTCAGAAAGGGACAAAAAAAATGGAACTGTTTTGTTTTGTGGTGGTTTTCCTTGTTCTAGCTCTGGGCAGCCAGAGCAGTAAGCCGCTGCAGGGATCCTGTTAGTGCTGTCCGGAGGCACAAAGACATGACATTTTTTTGGAAATACTACCTTTCTGAAAAGTGGACAGGCTTATGTAGCTGGTGGTGAATGTATTTGGCCAGATTCAGCTCCTGCTGGCGCTGTATGAAAGGCTGCAGACTGATGTAGAGGAGAGTAGAACTTAATTAATCCCTCCTTCAGCCCTCCCTCCCCTCCACAAAAGCAATCCTCCTGAATTGTACTTTGCTTTCATCGCACTGGAGCACCGTTATTTACGAATACTTTTGGCTTTTAAAGGAGATAACCCAGCACCAGTTGGGAAGGCATAGCACAAACATACAAAGCTCCTGGCAAGCCACCGCAGCCTGCCGAAGACCTGGGACACACGACCTCGCAGGGCACCGCTGCTCACCTCCGCATGGTGTTCTTCATTTTGCTGTAGGACTTCAATTACCAACTCTGCCAGACGTATTGTATCTTCTAACTTTTTAGCTGGTGTGACTAACCGGCCTACATTTTCTGTAGTACAAGAACTCGAGTTAAAAGGGAGGCAGAATGAAAAGCTAGACGTACAGTAAGTTATTTTAGAGGTTTAAAAAAAAATATTAAAAAATCCCATAATATTCTACAGTCTTAAAGATCTTTTCATGCATATGTTAAATGCTTATATAATTAGTACTGAGCAAACCAGAAAGCCACATTCGTTATTATACTATGAAAATACAGTGCTCCAGCTCCAAATTTCACAATACCGTCAGAGTTGTTTTGCTCTGTGGTGCGATGGTTGCACTTTATTAGCTCAAATAAGAACATTGCATTCCCTAAAGACAGCATCTGGCCACTAATACACGAACAATATGTATCCTTCAATGTAGATGATGCTATTATAGAAATCACATTATTTAAAAATTCTTATAAGAAGATCAATTCAAACAAATCTGTCTGTACTCTTAATAAATCGTCAGACTTCACCAATTTAAATGTCACCTGCTACTGAAAGCAAAAACTGCAGGTCTGCCTTGCTCCAGGATTTAACTCCACAGGGGTCAAGGAGTTACACATGCTGGAGGGAGTAGAAGGTGGTAAATCCCACTAGGCGTTCATAGGTAAGATTTATATGGGAAAAGAAATGCAACTTTACAGCAAAAAACCCACAAACAAACCAAAGAGTTTAAATCCTGGAGCTTGGTGCTTTAGCTAGGAAGAGTTATTTTTGTGGTGTTTTCTTAAGGCTTTTAAAAAATAATTAAATTATATTCTTTGAGGTAATTTATATTATTAATAACATGCTAAACATCCGAGCTGCTAACAATCTGGAACATTTCGAGTATTTTGCTAGAAATAACATAGAGACAAAGAAAACAAGCATGTTTTCATTGAACAGCAGAGCTGGCTGAGCGCAGCTGAGGAGGTTTCTGTGAGCTGACTCCATGTCTCTCCTCTCCGAGGTCTGTAAAACCTCCTGCGATGGTTGCCCTGAGGAGCAGCAGAGCAGGAGAGCTGCTCCTTGAGGATCTACCCACGCTACAGCATGCCACCATGTTAACTACAGACGTGTCCCTCCGGTTAACAACTTGGGTGCCAATCCTTACTCTCCACTGCAGTGAGGATGAAGAACTACACCAGCCAATCCACACCTCTGCACCAATGTATATTTTGGCCTCTCTCTCCGTGATAACAACACTGGAGAATCTGTAAATGGGTGAAGTACCAAAATCCAAAAGCCAAATAGCCAAATTAACTTGTAATTAGCAGGGCACCACAGTCTGCGTGTGGCAGACATGGCAAAACGCTAGCAGTGTGCAGGCTGAAGCACTGCTACTAGAAACCACCCTGGGATTCCTGAGGCCAGCTACACCAGCAGCTTGCCAACATGCAAGGTGCTGGCTGGGCATCTCACTTGTTTTTGCTAGTGTTTAGGTCTTCTCCATTTGTGCTTGCATGCAGATGGCATTGCTCTGCTCGACTAGGTCATCCAGGGAGCAATCCTGGCCTTGCACAAGGCTTGGCAAGCTTTCAGGACCTGATTTTCTCCCTCAAAATCTTGCCTGCTCCTAGTTTTCCCTGAATACCTGTTTATAGGTAACAAATTTCCCACAAAAAGGAAAGCCAGATTTTTCAAAATGGACACAGTAAACGGTTGAGAGAGGGATCCATGGGCTGGTTTTCAGAGCTGCTCAGCAACCTTGTCAGTGGAAGTCAGGCATTCTGGCTCAGAGATACAACATGCAAACAAACTCTAATTTTTGCTGATTTATGCCCCTTGGGGGTTTCTCTTCTGGTTTCCCTTTAATTTCTTCTATCACTGGAAACAACATCAAATAATAACCCAGCTTTCTCTTAATATAATTTATCAGGCAAATACTGAAATAGTTAACTACTGGTTAACTCCTCATTCTTTCTCACTGGCTAAAAGGAGAAATCTCTTCCTTTTGTGCAAAATGAGTCCCAAGACATGTCCCTTGGTAAGATCTGGCTGTTTCTGAACCTCTGAAGCCAAGAGGAAGCTTCTCCATTGATCAGAGTAGCATCAGGCCCATTCTCATTTGCAACACTGATCTGCTCTCAAATACAACTAAAAGACAAAAGTGTTAATAAGAACAACTGCTCAGAGATGCTGTCTTTAAAGAAAATATTGATGCTTATACAACTTTGGCAGCCAGCAGATGTCAATCTTAATTTTTTTTCTTCTTATTTTAAATATTTCCCTGGTTAAGTTACTATACATCAGAATATTCTGCTAAGATAGCTGGAGCACTGACAGTTACATGAAACGTATACGATATACTTATCAAACATTTCATCCAACATCATGTAAAGCTCATACATATTTATAGTTTTCATGCAAAATGTTATGCAACAACAATGTTATTTTGTGCTGACGTTGATATTTGAAAATGTTGCATATGTCAGACATTGCTAGACAAAAAAATGTGGACATTTTGAAATAAATGCTACCTCTAAATCTCTAAAACCTACCACGCCGCGCTAGGTACTTTGTATAAAGCTGCACATGAGAACTAGCTTTCTACTGCTACACAAGCAACTGCTGGACTAGAAAACCACCGAATAAAAGGAAGGAAGACTATTACAGTACTTGGCGGCTGTTTGGCCATGCCTTTGAGCATATGATTTATCATGTTAGTCTGCGTTTGAGGAGATGATGGTGGCCCAGCCGGTGGCTTGGGCTTGGACGGACGGGCTGCTTGTGCATGACAGAGAGACACCAAAAGTAAAGAGACAAATGACTTCAGAAACAGTGACAAAAAGATGGAAACGTCGAAAGTAACATAAGCAGAAATGATCAAATAGGAATGGGATAAGCTGCTGGGTTTTTCTTATCGGTACTTGAAGTATTACATGGCAATGACACCGTTTGACAACACATATTCTAGAAGTCAGCAGATTCGAACGTGCTACAGTACCGTGCAATCAGAAAGCTAAAAATGCACTGCAAGTTATGAACCTGCACTTCATGCAGCCATGAGAGGAAATGAAATCAGGGTAATTCAGGTTAAACTCAGGAATTTCGAAAAGGTGAACTAAAAAAGATCGCTTTGAGTCAGCGCCCCATTGCTTAGGTACATTTAGCAATAGAATAATGAGCCACAGGAATTAATTGCTTTGCAAATATCAATTACACATTTTAGAATTAAACGTCACTGTTGGTTAAAGGGAGCTATAAAATATTCTTGTGCAATTTAAACATGTAAAAAAATCTGTCACTTAAAAATGTGTGGTTCCTGATCGTTTCCAGCTCATTTAATTATTTTCAACTTGGAATTCTAGTGGCTTTTATATTCTGGGTTGAATCATATATAAAAACTTGCCAGCTCTATCAAATATGTTACTTGCTATTCCAAATGTTAGAATACTGCAATCAGGACTTGACCCATCTGTCATATAGTTTACAATATCAGCATAGGAAAAATTCAAAGAAAATAGCCTTTCCTTTTACATACACGCAGCGAATAAATTACGTACTCTGAATATATTAACACAATACTTTCTATTCAATTTAATAGCAGTTTTTAGCAGCATTGTGACTATTTTTAATAATGCCATTTGCAAAGAATCTGGCATATTTATCTGGACATTCTATTGCCAAAAGTCCTTGCCATTTTGCTTGCATTTTCCAGTGGGGGAAAAAAAAAATCGGTTGGCTGGTGCAAAGTAGATTTCTGATTGCTTTTAGTTCTCACAGAATTATAACACTTATCAAAGTATAATAAAGAAGATTTGAGTAAACCGTTAGTTAAAGAGTACGAGTTAGGTTGGTTCTCCTCTCCATACAAAGATACACATACATACACGAACACACATACGATGCGCACGTGCGCATGCACACACACACACACACACACACATATTTTTAGTCTTTTAAGCTGTGCAACAATTTAATTCAGACTCTTAGATTCAAGCTACTGGTTTCTGGGTTTTATTTTTTTGTTGTTGTTTTCTGACAACAGGAGAAGCAAATCTATTTGTTCATGTCTGCAGTCATCCTGATCCTTGTTGAGTGTGTACCAGGGGTGGCTTTGTCCCCAGAAACAAACCCCTCATCAAGTGACAAAAATAACTGCTCTTTTGGCATTGGCCTAATGACTTCCACTCTAGTTTAAATCATAAGCGAGAATTCAATTTGGCTACTTACTGATGGCTCCTGAGGTCAAAATATAGATGCAGGAATATGTCACTGCCCATCACTATGGAGCCGTTTGTGCCAAGGTCCCTGGATGGGAAGGGACCATGGGGAGAGGGGAATCATACATCTCCTCCCACCCGCCTCTGCTAGGCAAGTGGTGGGAGTCCCCTGCCAACCAGGAAGTCCACAGGGCTCCAAAGTTGGGAGAGTCAAAGAGAGAGAGGTCCTCCTAAGAGCATCAAATCCAGGGGAAAACTGCATCGCCAAACTGCATCCCAGCGCTGTGACCCTCAGGCAACTTTAAATGTGAGTCCAGCCTCTGCATCACCACAGCTACCCACTGAAAGACAGATTTCAGACTTCACGGACATCCAGACCCCGTGGAGTCAAACGGGTCTGACTTGCGCAAATGTTTTCTATCCTAGGGAAAAGTCATTAGCAGAGAAAGAAGAGGAGGAAGAGGCAGGAGATGCAGCAGCACTGGGACTTGACGAATTGCTAGTGCAGCTCGTACAAAACAGCTTGGAGGAGGCTCCTGCTGAGCACTTGTCAGCACAGTGCCCCGGGGTGGCTCTCACTTCCCCGGGGAGGCTTGCGAGAGATCCCCCCCAGCGCCTTACCCCTGCTCCTGGCATCTCCCCGCCTCCACTGGCTCTTGGAAACAAGCTTCCACATGGGATTACAGCAGGTTAAGCAACGAATTCTTGATGTAATTCCGATCTGGCCCAATCTGCAGAACTATTCAGCTCTTTTGTTCATTTAAATTTTTCAGACCCCAATCAAGGGCTCTTGTATGATGACTGCAAAGCCATCCAGAGCTCTCTGCCCTCCTCTGTGCACTGAACACCTTGTGAGCCCTGACTCGTGCCTTTCATTGCTGCCTCTTTACTGCAAGAAAATTTAAAAGATTGTCTGGCTAAGGGAAAGTGATTAATCTGTAAATTTAAATAGAAATGGGGCCATGACTGCAATGCCCTGTGAGGAGCTGGAGCTCACGTGCTTCTCTTGGTCCAGGTGTCAGGGATGATACATGAGGTCCCTTTCACGGGGTGTCTCAGCTCCTGCTCTGAGTGAGGGAGATGTGTAATGCTGGATGGGTTTTACGGCACTTGCCAGTGATCAGCTGCAGCTTGTGTGGCAGGTTTTGTTTCTTTTGGCTTTTCTTTCTTCCCTGTCCTTCTTCTCTCTAATCCCTTGCCACAGCCAGTTTAGCATCAAAAACGCTCTTGTATTTGTTGTTCATGTGTGTCAAATGGGTAAGATTCAAACACCTCCATCACGGAAATTGGAGGCAGGAGCAGCTTCATTCTTCCTAACAACCTGACAAAGGGCTTCCCTGGACAATCTTCTGCAAAGGTTTTTACACTTGTGTGTGATACTTGCAAATAAAACGCTTGCAGAAAATCGAATTACCAGGGTTGTACCTGCAACCAGCTTCAGCCTGCGATGAGTGTAACATTGAGTATATTAAAAAAATCAGCGCTGCTTTGGGTATGCATATTGTATACAACTCGGTGTGCGTGACTCTCTGCGGACCGGAGGATTTTCAAACTACACGTTTCTCACTCAGTGCCCTGATTCCTGCTAGACGGGCTACGAACGCATCAGCAACAGTGAGAATTACACTTGCCGTAGGAGAAGAGCACTGCTCATTTTTCATATGTTTTAAAAGTGTAGCCACCGACTCAATGGGTTCCTTGTAATAATTAAAAATACATGACCCATGCCAAAGGCTTTGGTATGAAGTGTTATGGGTGCATTTGTTTGCAAGCCAATCATGAAAATGATAAAAGAGAGCTGCTGCTCTCAAGATAACTGTGAAGAACAATGGACTTAGCCTGAGAAGGAGGCAAAGCAGTCTTTTATTATATCTGTGAAATGAATTTGTATCTATCTGAAAGCGATTTCACTGACAATACCATTTTTTCTTTTAAAATAAGATGAGCTATCATAAAAGTAAGAAAAATTCATACAAATGTTGATTTTTCAACTCACAAAGAGACCAATTCAGCTCTCAAAACTCAACATACTGAAAAGAGCCGATCTCCTGACTTCCTGACGATCATTCAGCTCAGTGAGGAATTTTTGCATATCTGAATTATATCTCATGCCTCAGGCACCAAGTTGCTCTGCAGTTGGTAAGAGAGTTTTAGAAAGATAATGGCACAATGCAGATCTTTGTGATTTGTGAAGCTTTCATAGTAACTTTGATACCGCTTTAAACGCTGCCTTTGAAAGGGCGAGAGATCTTGAAAGCTGCCTATTAGTTAAACACAACCGAATGCCATTTCAAGGAACGAAAGGAATAAGGCAGCGGTTCAGCAGCACACAAGGACAGCTTGTGGTCATGAGCTGAAGTGCCCGACTTGTTAATGACTTCAGTCTCCACTCCTGCATCCAAAGACTAATGTTTTCATACATTTTGCATCTGTATTTATTTAGAGGATGTGTTACTATTTTCTTGTTAAGCTTTGTGGCTTATCACAAATGCTGGGAGTGATTTCCTAGCAGAGGCTGGGCTGACAAAACACACAGGACCTCTCCTTGTCTCGGGCCAGGTTAATCAAGAAGCAGCTCAGCCTCAAGTCCTTCGGTGCACTCGCTGAGTTACAGGGATGTGCACAGAGCTTCCCAGGCTGAGATCCAGAAATAGGGAAGGTGAGCAATGTAAGGTGAGCATGGGACCGTTACCAGGGCCAGCATGAATGCCTTGAAAAATATCACTGCTTCTCAACAACCAGTTGCATTGCTTTAGTCAAAACTGACCTCTTCTGCACCCGCTTCCTCAGCTGAGGATGCTTTCCACGTCTGCTGGCGAGTGCTACGTGCAAGATGCTCCACGGCTGGTGCCAGCTGAAGCTGATGCAGCCGAAACCTCCTCTTGTTCCCTTCTTCTGTGGGTGCACCCAGACCCCCAGCCTGATGCAGGCACCTCAGGGATCTCTGCCTCTGCATGGGCTCTGCGGCTGCCCCTTGCTGCTCCATGGGCAGCACTGGCCCCTGCACTGACCAAGTTTCAGCTTTGTACCCAGCCTGGCACCTCTGCCAGGGGTATTTTGGAGGGAAGTCAGACACCCCCACTGGCCTGGCTGGGAGGGACAGATCTGGGGAGGACAGTGCACACCTGTGACGGAGCATGGCATGGTGCCCTGCCTCCAGAACCCTGTTTCCCTGGAGAGGCTGCGCATTAAGAAAAAACTGGTATTTTTGTGTAGCCCAAGAGTAGGTGGTTTCCCTTGGTGACGGAGCAATAGGACTCCTGCGGGTCCCTCTGGTCCTTCCCTCTTGCAGTCCATGCTCCATTGCCCCGTCAGCCAGGCACTGAGCAGTGAGGAGAGAGCTGCCTCCATCCCTGCATCTCCTTCACTTCTGAACTCTGTGCATCGACTCAGCAATGACATGAGAAGCCTCTCTTTACAGAGACCAAAACCAGATCACAACATGAGAAATAAGCAGTCTGAAAATTGTATATATTTTAAAAAAGGTCTTATACTAAGCACAACTAATTGCTAAACTGACAACTATTGCCTTGGCTGGCACCAGCTCTAAAGCTGCCTGTACCCAACTCCAGCAGCTCAAAGCGGCATTTCTGTTCACTGGGATCCCTCAGTGCCACAGCACACCAACACAGTGCAGCCCATTTCACCAATCTCGGGCTTAAGGGATGGAGAAGTTATTCTTTTCTAAAGGAACAATGGGTTTCTGACTTATATAAATAAGCAGACGAACACTTATTAAAAGGTTGCACTTATTAATGTGAGTTTTATCTGATTAATAATTAAAGTCATTCATCTTTAATTGCTTTAGCATAGCATTCTGTTTAATGTTCTATTTCTACTCAATATTTTAAAAGTAAGACAAAAGGCTACACTGTTTTCAGGAGAAAGGACATCAAAGGGTGACATTTATGTGTTTAAGGAGAAGTTGTTTTCAGTATCTTATTTTTATTCTTGCTTCTGGCAAAATAAAAAGTCAGGCCAAAGTCCAGTCACTTCTGACTCCACTTAAGCTGAGGAACTGGTTTCAAGTTGAGTTCTGCTGACATTGCCCAAAAAAATCTTCATTTAGGACAACAGGAGGTTGGTAGGCACGAAGCTGTGGAGTTAGTACCCCCTGTGTCCTTTCACTCACTCTGAGCATTGAGCTGAAGCAGTTTTATTTTTAAACAAGCTGGGCCATAGAAACGTCCTTCTGAATTTCTAAACTGTCAGCACGTGATGGGCAGTTGCCAGCAAGTGCGACGCTCAGAGCGCTTATTGTGCTTCCCGCACAACAGCCTGCTCTCCCTTTAATCTGCTGTAGTTCATGGTAATAGCTGGGATTGTTCTATTTGCTATTTGTTTATTTGCACCTCTCAGAACTGTAAGGAAAAAATACTCACAATTTTCTAAATATGTATTGCTATTCAAAATTAATTTTACTACATGCAATGTCTCTACATCCTGGGCCAAATTTGAGCTGCGGGGGCCTAGGGAAGCCAGGGCAGAACCTGGCCCTGCTTCTCATACTGCTTTTTAAAGGCAATTTCCCTTTGCAAACAGATCTGAAATCAATCTGACCCTTTTTAGTATTTTTTTTTCCACAAAACAGAACAATCTACTCACAAAAAGAAATGAACAGTTCAGGTTTCAAGGACTTTTGAACCAGGACTCTGGGATACAACAGAAACGAGAACAGGGGCTGCAGAGCTCCACCATCCCTACTGAAGGGATGGGCACTTGAGCTGAGCCTTTGCCTTGTTACATGTCACCACAGGTTAGAAACAAGAGACAAACACAACTTCTGTCCCACCGAGTTGTTTGTTACACATTAACAAAAAATAAAGGAATTAAAAAAAAAAATTAAAGGAAGAAATTAAAAACCCAGTCCTCCCATCAGGGCATAAAACAGAAGATATGAAAACCAAAAATGAACATTAGTTTAGTTATAAATGTGCTTGTTAGGTGTGTTCAATTAATGGCCAAATCACCAACATTTTTTTTTCACCCAAAATGAGCTGCGGTTCTTTTGGAAAACAACAAACTTTCTCTTTACAAAGGCTAGATTCTCCTCTAAAACTGTCTGCTAAGAAGATACTGTATTTCTACAAGGTTTTACTAATCTACACTCTATTCTAAGGCAGGAGGAAAAGGAGATTAAGTAGACAGCACAAATTAACTCCTTAAGTATTAATGCATCTCCATTTTCAGCCTGAAGGAGTACATATCTTAAGGAGCTATGAAAAAAGAAAACAAAAGAAATATAACTCAACAGTCCTAGCAATTTATAATGCATATACAATTGTTCACCTGCGTCCTTTTGATTCTCTATATGAAAGAGAGAAAGCAACAAGGAGAGAAAAGAGAGAAACAAGAACAGATATGCAGGATTAATGAGCAAGTGGATCGCACAGCCCCCCACTTATGTGTGATATATGACATTTGAAAAGAAGAAAAGTTGCCCCATCTCACCCCCCCCACCCAACCAACCCCCCTCCCCAAAGCATGGGGTTACCAAAAGAAGCTCCTTTCACGGAGGTGAAAGAAAACGCTGCACAAATAGAAAACCAGAGAAGGCGAGCTCTTAGGACACAGAGGGGATCTCCGAGTGGCAGTGGGGCCGGGACGTCCCCTCCAGAGCTCGGTGCAAAGGAATCGGTAAAAAAAAACTCAAGGAGGAGAGCAAGTAAAGCACATCTTTCTGTTGGAGAGCTAACAGACAGGAGACATGTAAGATCTGATGTACAGAGAAAGGACAGCCTTATACGATCTTATACACAGGATTGGGTAAAGATCTTATACGCAGGCAAAGGGATGGCTTTTTCCAAGTGTCCTTTATCTGACCTCTAGCTCACTTCTCCCCGATGTAGCTGCTACCTTTTGATTGTGTACCAGTGACAAGCACTTTACAAATTGGGGTTACATGGAAGCAAAGTAAAAATGCATTCAGGTCACGGACATAAAGAAGAACTGAAAAAACTTACGGACGATCTGAGTTTATCACAAACAAATGGGTTAATTGTCTAACCTGGTTTAGGCTGATAAAAAGTGACTGGACTTCTCACACTGGGTTTCACAGACAGAAGCAACAGACAAGCCAATGCTAAAAGACTTGAAGCAAGGAGAGTGAGTTGGTTTGGATCTGGACTTTCTTGAGGTAATGAAAAACAGAAAGAGTGAGGACAGCATGGAGAGGAGGGTGGTAGGTACTCACGAATGGTTAAATCCATCACTTGAGAGGCCAAGCAGAAGACAGGATGCTCATACATTTCTCTCTTTTTCCCTATAAAAGAGGATTTGGGCATGCAAGAGGCTTAGGTCAGAGGTAAAGAGGTTATAGGCTATAGGTCAGAGGAAAACTTTATATTAGGTTAAAAGGAGAGTAGCCATAGAGTATTTTGGGATACACACAGGATAAAAGGAAGGAAAAAAAAAAAACAAAAAGGAAAAAAATAGGAGGGTTAAAATTGGAAATCTACTGGATTAACCATTCAGCATGCCCATGAGTCACAAGAGAGGCTGTGACCATGACTCCAGAGGTTTGCTCTGAACTCTTTGCAAGAATATAATGATCAAAACGTCATGAGTAATTTCATTGGTTTAAGGCTCCGAGATACTAAGGATTTCAGCCTTCAGTATCTAAGGCTTTCACAGGTATTTCTTCATAAGCATAGCCTCAAGCACCTCTGATTTGGTTTTGCGTCTCTCTGACAAAGCTGTCCTAAACGCGTGGCTATTCAAATGTCAGCTTTAAAAAGCAAGGTGTCAAAGCCACGTATAACACACAGGAATGCATCTCACCAAAGAAATTTGTTACTTGCTTTTCTTGGGAAGCATTTGAACGTGTAGTGGACTATGCTCATGAGAGAAAACCTGATGCATGCAGCTGGCGGATGTTGGGTTGTTCAAATTAACAATCCCAGCATGCTCGGAAATTGGTGTTACAACCACTTTTATAGAGGTAGTATCAAAAAGTGGCTGTGGCCAATCACGGATAAAGGAGGAGAAAAGCAGAAGAGAGCAGGTAGTGTGGAATGAACTATTTCTCGGAAAAGGTAGCTGGAAAAAAAAAGGTTTGTTGCTTCAAAGTATTCCCAGACCTAAAAGTCACAGTGCGAAAAAGAGGGCAGGTAATTAACACAACCAAGAAGAATTGAGGCACAAAAGGAAAAGTACACACTAACTGTTCTACTTTGGAAATGAATGCATTTTTACTTACAGATCATAAAGTTTGTTTTTGCATAGATTTATCTGAAAGAAGAGAGCAAATCTTACCAACAAGTTAGTCATATTTACACAGAGAACCTAAGGGAGCCAGCCCTGGGTAGAAGCATCCATCAACAGAAAAGCTGCTTTTGATTCTCAGTCCTTCTCCATCCTTGTCAAGTATATTTAAACATTGCATTTTACAGAATACACCAATTAAAATATCCTGTGAAGTTGAGTACTTCAATAAATTGCCTGATAATACAGTGCTTATGAAACCTTCGTTCCTTCTCTATTTTTGTCACTCATTACCAAGTCAAGAGTTGATAAACATCCTTTTAGTGCCCAATTCTTAAGTGTTTCTCACTGGATGCATAACAATGAATTCATTACCACTGGTACACAATTTGCATCGTTAGACAGAAAACAAATGGAAAAAGAGAGGACATGTCATGTACAGAACCTGGACAATTTGTCATATAATAACCCAATTTTTCATGTAAACAAGAACGAGAAACAAATCAGAGGGAGTTTTGGGGGTTTTCTTTCTCCTCTCAATATTGTCCTAAACGCATACAACAATAATCTCAGCTGTGGGAAAGCTTCACATCAGACACGACAGAAACCCAAAGTCTGGAGCAGAACATACCATTCATTGGGAACATACAGGTTTAAGCGGTTGGGAACTCAGATAAAGTTGTGTAGGAGTTTCAAGTTGGGAACAGCAGCCAACAAGGTACCAACATAAAACTGATTAACATGTAAAGAACGACTGGATCACAGAGCTTCCGCTAACACATATCCTCTAGCAAGCTTTACAATGTCTTTTTGATAGCTACATGTGTCTCTGGTCACTGGTTATTATTCTCCCGTAACTTAAAAGGTCAATAATATCAGCTATGCTGGATTTAGAGTGACAAGAAAGAAATCTGATGCAAGTATAGGATCACTGATCAATGGCTGCTATGCAAACTGCAAAGACACTGAAACACTCCCAGAAAAAAAGACATTTTAAATTGGCTGCAAATGATTAAGCATAGATTAAACAGTTTTTCAGCTTCTTATTTTTCATTTGTTTCCTGAACTCCACTGTCACAAGCAATTAGCTGCACTATACCTTCAGCCGCAAAGATGACATCCCAAGTATTTCTCAATTTGTTTTTTAAAACCACGACATGAGTCTGAATCCTACACCACTGGCCAAATGCGCTAACGATCAAAAAAACCCTCCAACTACAGCTCCTTTTAACTGTTTCCTCTCTCTTTTCCAGAAAAAGAAACGTTTTGCATAGCTTCCATTCTCAACTGCTTCCGAAGCCAACACCACAAAAATGATTCAGAATCACATCAGTTTTATTGACAAGCGAATAAATAGCAAATGAGCTTCTTTGAAATAGCTCCCAGCCACAGTTGCCACCTAGAAATATAACAAAATGGTAATTTCACAAAGAAAGAGCCTTACCTTCAATTTTGGCATACTCTGATAGTCGAGTATAATTGACTAGAGCTGCTTGCTCCAAGCATTTACGGATGACTGTTTTTACCTCCTCTTGAGGGACCGGAGTAACTATGTCTTTCATCAGAACCTTGACACAAGAAAATCTGATTTGTTGTGGCATCGGGCACACAGAACTGCTTTTCTCCAAGCCCAGCACATACATCCATTCCTACACTAGTGCTGTGTGGCTCTCAGGGTGTGTGTACAATATTTCAGGATCTGTTACAAGGTCACCTTGGCCAGCTTGAGATCTGGGACCTACCCCTGCTGTATTACTCCCCTTCTGTATCTATACCCTACGGCATACCCTGAAATCTGTGCTTCTGTTTTTTAGGGCATGACATTAAGATCTATCACAGTTTGCCCAATGCCAGGCAATGTTATGCCTTTCTCTGCTGATGCTCTGCTGATTGACTTGGGTTTAGGTCTGGGCTCAGCCATACTGCAGGTCAGCCAAGGTGAGAGGGATGCTGGAGCACCAGGGAGGCAGAATTAGGGATAGGGAGGATGATGAACAGGTTCCACACACCCTGGAGAGAATAAGCCTGGCTCGAGATGGGAATTTCACCAGACAGCAGCCAGACATCACTTGTAAGTGTCTGTGGCGCAGATGCTTGCCAGCAAGATCCTCCACCTTTAACTATCAATGCAAACATAGGCTGTGCTGCCTTTAGTGGCCAGGCTACACATTGGTCCCCGAGCTCCAGCAGGAGAGATAACAGTCTTACCTAAACACCTACACTTCAATATTAACTATAATTAATCACACATCCTGTGCAAAAGCAACAGTTCCTCCTGCTGTCCTGGGATGGATAGATACCTGAGATACAGGCAGTTTTAACTACTCTCTGTTATTCTTACGCTTACCCTTTCCAGCAGTGATAGAGTAGCTTTTAGTGCACCTTCTGGGCGGCCAAATGGAAAGCAGTACCTAGAAAAAGCACATCATGTTAACATCAGACCTGGTGCATATGAACAAGCCTTTCCAGAGCTATAAAGATGCTTTCTGAAATATGCCAAAGCAATTCTCCAGTCCCTCTGCCTGGAATGAGCAGTCTTTCTACAGGGAGGCTTTCCAAAAGGGTCTAATGGTGTGGACACTGAGGCAGCAAAACAGAATACAGGGTAGGAAGAAGCTGACAGTTTTAGCAGCTAATTAAATCCGGGTGTCACCAGATGAGTTTTTAGATTTTCCAGAAGAGAGTTAAATATCACCTTCTTGTAAAAATGATGGGGGAAGGGGTGGGGTGGGGGGAAGCCCCCCTGGAAAGGACTTTTCCTTCCAGCTGGAGAGCTGGCAATGCACCAGGCTGCAGGTAACCCTCTGAACAGTCACTGTCCCTGGTGAGCTGCAGCTCAAAGGGCTCAGGTGGGGACTCTGTGTGCGAACATACATCGTCCATCTCCCTGCACACATGCACAACCTGCCCTGGACGCGGCTGGTGTGTAGGGGGCAACTCATCCTTTCTTGTGGGGGCAGTACCCATCCTTTCCATAGCATGGCATCCCTGCAGAAAACCCTGCCTGTCTGTATACTGTGGAGAAGGGAAAATAAACGGGCAATGACTGAGCAGAGGGGAACAAGGAAATAAGAGAAGGGATTTTTAAAATTTGTAGCTAAAATGTAGAAAAAATCCACAGCATTGCCATGCCTGTGGGAGCAAGATGGTTTCAAATGTCCTTTAAAGGTTTTATATTTAAAATCACTCTCTAGCTACAAACATGCTGCAGTGAAGCTTCACTGCCCTGTGTAGGTCTGTGCCACATATGCAAAATTCCCGTGTGCACTTAAAACCTGCCTTTTGGCTTTGCTGCTTATAGGAGGGAGCTGGGAGGAAATCAGTCCTCTCGCATTCAGCCTGGGCTCTGTGCCTTTACCTAAAATGTGTGATCTGATTCTCCAGCAGCAAACGAAGCCGCTCCTTGATCTCTTCGAAACGCTCTTTCTCATCGACAGTCACAGTTCCTATCCCATCAGGCCTGGAGGAGAAACACCAGGAATGAGTCAGGCTCCACCTTGCCACCCTGGTAACTCATCCCCACAGCACACACCTCCCTCCGAAAGGGACATCACCAACTGTGAGACCCAAGACAGAGGATGTGCCGTGCCGAGACACGGCTGGTCACGGCAGCACAACTGATGAGGTAGCCAACATAAACTAAAGAAAGAAATATCCTTGCTCAGAGGGATAACTGAGATGGAGACACCCACCCCCCCCCCACCCCCATTCATTTTTTCTATGACAGAGAAGTCAGGAAAGCAGAATCCCCTTTTAAATATAGGTATATGACAGGGAGCACGCTGCCAGCCCTCAACGCAGGATCGAGCCCATTGCTGGCAAAATAAGGACTTAATTTCTGCAGAAAAATTCAGCTGCTAATTTAACATAATCCACAGTATAAAAGAATATTGACAACAGGCCTATATAAAAACAGAATATAAAATTCTGCTCTGAATCACCCCAATAAAGTGATTTCTTGAAGAGAACCATCTTCAATATATTCTGCTGAAATACTCCTAGAGAGAGACATGCATTTTTTTTTAAATTTGAAAATGCAATGCCTTTCCAGCCATTTGATTTTAATTTATAAAAATAAACACAATGCTGCAATTTATTAGAGATTTTCTCAGACTATTTCCCACACACTTGTATTTCAGGAGTGCACAGGAGTGCGTTGCGAGACACCCAGGTCCTGCTGCCTCGGGGCATTTGTCATCTTTCACAGAGCACAGTGTGCAGGCAAACCCTGCTGAAGCTCTCTGGGGGCTGGATGATGCCGTGGGTCCCCACGCTCTTCCACCCCGTACCTCTGCGGATGCCAACCCATCCGAGAGCCGAAAGCAGCAATCCCCTCCTTCTCTCCGACTCCCACACGGCAAAATAAGCTGCGCAGCAGCATCCCGGGCGAGAGGACAGAGTGAATCTAATCCATCCAGCAAAGGAATCGGCCAGGCAGACAATCCACAGCACCGCTCCCCACTGCCGGCAAGCCAAGCCTACAGATCAGTGTACTCCTGGGCAACTCTGCTGGCACAGGCGCTCTTTAGGTAATGTAAGACGTCTTAAAATCGAACAAATGTTCTTACTTAAAGGCCTCCTCCAGTGTTCAGCTTAAGCTGCATAAATCCGCAATACTAGACTGGTTTGGCTATACAAAAGACTTGGCAAGGGATTACAAAGCTTCTAATGAACCTCCTGTCAGGGGTTAATTGGTTGGCTTTATTTTCCTCTAAAAGAATCAAAGGCCTTAAACTTAAAAAAACCCACAACCCTATAAAAAATTAAAAGCTATAAAATCTGTACCATCACTTCTACTTGACCCTGCATTTAGTAAGCTCTTAATATCATAAATATGAACTCCGATATTCCAACACAGGTGAATAAACCATTAAAACATTCTGGAAGAGGAACTAGCAAACCTTACATGATATTTACTGGAAAATTCTGAAGCTAAATATATGTTAAATAAAACTTGCAACATGGACACAGAAAAAGACTTGAATACCAAGGGATGTATTTAAATTTAAACAGCGTTTAATCAGAAATCTTTACTTGATTATTTGCCAAATTCAGTTGTGTATTAAGGAAAAAAAAAGGAAAAAAAGATTTAGGCTGAAACTTGGATAAAATGTCTCAGCTGGGGAACACATTTCATAAACAGTTTTGGAAGTATGGATCTGGTCTCATTAGTACCTAATTAGGACTAGTTATTTTGAAGAAATGAGCAAGCCACAAAAAAACCCAAATTAGATATTGAGCAAAAATTAATGTCTGAACATGCTTAATATATTTTTATTCCAAAGTTCCATAAAATATTTAACATTCAGCCAGAGATGTTCATGCCTTTTGTGACGCTGTGAACTCACAGTGCGTGCCTTGCTCCCAAACAGAAGCGCAGATAATTCAAGGCAGACCACAATAAATGCTGTATGTTAAGGGGCAGGGTTGGAGCCCTCATTCGACTTCTGGCATTCGGTCCACCTCCCTCCGTACCCATAACAGCTCACAGAGTGTCACCAGGTTAATTGTATCAGCGCTGACAAATGATGTCAGAAAGGCCACCTGCCCTGGCAGTGATTTGCTGATGGACTGGAAATGGTCTGAAAGTTATGTTACCCTTTTCTGGGTCAATAACCTCAACCGGTGAGATTTAATGGTGGGATCTGACAACTCAGGTTGGGTCGCAGCCCTTTCACATGAATCGCAGTTTCTCACTGTATTCAAAGGGCTTTGAAACAGATACTTAGCGGTCAGCACATAACAGCTCATGGTGGACACCCAAAATGGGCTGATGTGAGAGCATCACTTGAATCTTGGCTGGGTAGTGGAGGCTCTGGAAGCCTCTCTTTGAAAACACTGACCCAGACAAAGACAACGGGTGGGCTCTGGTGAGGGAAACCTCTGGCCAATGTGTCTCTCACCCAAGGGAGCCAACCCAACAACCGAGGTGCGCACAGACCACATAGGCAAAGACAGGGTGGTTAAGCCTTTGTGAGGCAGGAGGACATCACACCCAGTGGCTCCGGCCACTGGTCCCTCCACGCAGGGCCTGCTGACCCAGGTAAACACACTCCGCTGTCACCTATCATGCTACTGCAAACTTGAGACAATCTACAGGTCAGCTGTAGCCATTTTTGGAGCAACGCGGATGTCTGGAAGGGCCTGCCAACCGAGAGCCATCACCACGGCAAGGACTCCCTTTCTCACCCAGCTGTGGACTATATTGCATCTGACATGATGAGCATCTCTTGAATCTACCTTTCAAATTTTCGGCAAACCATTTTCTCACTGTCCTTCACAAAGTTGACATTTTCGGCAGCATGATAGGAAAGATGTCATGTCGGCTGCTTTTCAAGTTGTTGTCACAGTGGTTAGCACCAGTTCTGTCATCTTTGCTTTCCTCACAATCCCCCATCTTGAGCCATGTCACTAATAATAATACTTCCAATGTTTTTTGTCAAATTTCAAATACTATAACCCAGCTGCACATCTTCGGATTTACTAGTTATGTTAATCTTTGTTGCTCATCTTCCCAGAAGCTGAAGCATTAGGAACTCATTAATTAGTGACAAATGCAGGATATACATAGAACTGGAAAAACATTACCCAAAGCCTTGCACTTAATTTATTAGCTTGATAATTTTGAAACCTAATTAAATATTCAAGTCAAATATACTTCGAAAATGTAATCTTTTTGAGGGAACATATTTATTTTCCCTTTTGCAAGAACACAAAGGGTATATAGCTTAGCATTGCTATAATTTAAGATTCACTTCTGTGCTCTAGACAATTCCAGTACGTGGCTGGAAAAAATCCCCAGGAGAAGCCCAAGTTGCACCAGCTTGTTCTGATGCTGGCTTGTTTTTACTGGCTATTTTGTTATCAGCAAAGGTTTCCTGCTCAACTTTGATATTTGCTATTTGATCTCATGGACAGAAGCACCGACTCCTCCAGCGAGCTGCACTTCTGCAGCAAGGTTAGCTACAATGCAGCTGGAGGAAAGGGATGTTCTCACACACAATCGGTACTGCACTGAAGCAGTGATAGGGAATAAATGGAGAGCAAAGGGGCCAACAAAAAGTTCTGTATCTATATGGTAAACATAAATGCATGGGGGACAAAATGGGTTTGGGTCTATGAATTTGAATCAACAAGCAACGTATATGTCTCCATCTGTGTGGAGACACAATTTAATTTGATTCTCTACAGCTCCTGCTCCCAGACACTTGAGGTGTATGGAAGAAGTGGTGGGCAGAGAGGGAAGCAGAAGGGCAAAAAAAGGCAGGAAAAACAAATAAGGAACATTTTAATTGAAGTAAACAAGTTTCGGCTCACTCCCTCTGCTGCAGATTCACTATGTTGGCTCTAAACTAGTAAATTCCTACTGTAAATATTTCATATGAAAAGTTTTAAATGTCACTTTCTTAAGTTTGAAGCCATGAAAACAACATCAACAAAGCAGGTGCTGAAATTAAAGAAAAAAAAAGGTTGCAATTTAAACAGAAAAAAATTATAGTCCTTGTTTAGCTTGGATGGTTTGTGCAAATTCCGGGGTTAATTATAAATTATAATTAGGACCTGTGATCCTAAGGCCACTGCTTTATTCTACAAGCCCCGCCTCCCCCCATGCCCTTTTCTAATTATACCCAGTGCCCCCGGGGCTAGTTATGCTGCTAAAACAAATATATCAAAATGATTTTTTTAACAAAGACTAATATATGAAGCAATAGCATGCATTTGTATGCAATTATAAATACACAGTATAGCTCCAGTGGGTTAATCTCTTTGACATACGCCGGTATGAAATACCATGGCGGCTTATAAATGAAAAGACATACCATCTTTTACACCTTTTATGTTTAACTTGTCTACACTTTTTTTTTTACTGGGGAAAATATTGCTTACACGTAGCAAACAGATCTTTGCACGCACTGTGAGCCCTGGCATACAGAGCCAAGGAAAAAAAAACAATGTCAAAAACTGATGCAAATAATTTGATTTTTTAAGTAACAACTCAAATATAAAACACGTGCTGCCTTCAGCTCCCTTGCTGGTTGCCAGGTGCAGCACATATGAGCTATACAGTAAACATCGATGATTAGTGCCTTGGACGGCATGTGTCAGGATAGGCTTTCAAAGGATCCCTCGCAGGAAGGCTTGCCTGTGCGAAGTCCCACCGGTTGCACGGGGACTGGCTCTGGGGACGTGGGCAGGACCACAGCTGCCTGCCTGCTGCCTCCTCCATCTCCCCCAGAAAATCTGACCTCAAAGAGCCCACCTGTTTAGACCCCTTGAAAAAAGCTTATTCAGCAAACATCAATTTCCCCCCCCTCCCCGCCCCAACTCCCCTTTCTTCTGGGGATTCACACCGAGCGCAAAATGCCGATTGAAAGGCCTTTGTTCAACCCAGCCTTCCGCCCGCTCCCCTGGGCTCTTCCCCAGCCGCCCGCTCCAGACGCCACAGAGCATGGGAGCCATTTCATCCCCCCAACTCCTGACTTCATTCTGCTTGGGCTCTCCTCCATGCTGCAGCGCTGAGCCAAGTCACGGATCATCGCTTCTCATGTGCAATCTACACCCCTGACGTACCGCGGCTGAACCGGATGGTTTCTGAGCACTGCCATCCTACACCCATTGTAATGAATCACATCAGCCCGCCGCACAGAGCTGGTTATCTGCTGGTGGCTGGCAACCCACCTCCCTTCAGCACAGACACTCGATCCTATCCGACAGACAGCCATAACGCATCCCATGTCACTGTGGACTTATCACAGGGCTGGTCAGGACATGGAGTCGGCACCTCATGAAAGGTTATGGCATCACGCTATGCTAGACTTTAACCTGCCCAGCTGCAGCCAGCGTGCTTACCCTCAATGAGATGTGGGAGCTAAACACAAAGTACTATGGGAAGCATATGAAGATACCGTGATAAAGTGTTCATATATTTACTACATCTTTTAAGGGACCAAAGATGTCCTGTTTTGGTTTGTTAACTAGTTGCACAGAAAACTTGCCTGTGTGTGAAACAGCCGGGCATGTAATGGGAGTACGATGGAAAACACTGCAAATATGTTACACAGGCATTTCAATTCCTCAAATTTATGACAATAACAGTATTTCTGTGGGATTACAGTTGTGAAAAAACCTAACAAAAGCTAATGCTAACGTTCATAGAGCCACAGACTGGTTTGGGTTGGGAGGGACCTCAAAGCCCACCCAGTGTCACCCCCTGCCATGGGCAGGGACACGCTCTACAAGCCCAGGGTGCCCAAAGCCCCATCAAACCTGGCGTTGAACCCTGCTAGGGATCCAGGGGCAGTCACAGCTTCTCTGAGCAGCCTGTGCCATGGCCTCCCCACCCTCACAGGGAAGAATTTCTTCCTCATATCTAATTTATATCTACTCTCCTTAAGTTTAATGCTAGCTAATGAAAGAGCTACTTCTTGAAAACAAGTTTAATGCTATAAAATACAGCTTTATAGAGGAAAAGGCAAATCAATGATTACCAAATTAACAGAGAAACTGGTAACTGCTTGGACCTTGGGTAGTCACTGAACAATTTGCAGACAATGAAGCTGTTTGGTCACTAATAGACTGGAGGAGACTCAGTCTGCCATCCTGATTTTGATAAACTCAGTGTTTTCTAGTACTTAGCATGTACATAATTGATAGTTTCATAGAATGACAGAATCAGACCAGTTTGGGTTGGAAGGGACCTCAAAGATCACCTGTTTCAAACTGCCTGCTATGAGCAGGGAGACCCTTCACTAGATTAGGTTTTAGTCTTATTCTTAAAAGTTTGGGATTAGTAAAGCATATGGAGAATCTTTTTTGACAACACCTTTAGTGTTGAAAGACAAAGTTATTACACGGCTAAACACAGAAGAAGCCCATGGGAAACCATGGTCATTCCTGAAAGCCACATCTTCAAAAGGGGCAGAAATAGCCCTTCGAGATTTAGGCACTAAATTTGAGCTTGGGAAAGCTGAACTCAACTTTCTGCCCAGGTAACACCTCTCCCATGTGCCGAAAGGGAAGCAGTGAGGCTCCCCTAACACACCACATCAAATGACATTGTCAGTACTGTCATAACCCTCCACCGTGAGGACAGTGAAAACCATGGAAACAGAAGGCAGGGAAAGTCCTGGGTGATCACGTAAAACCTTTCATAATAGTACCCCAAATCGCAAAGTCCTCTTAAAACTGTTCCTTCCTGCTTCTTGCCTTTGTTATTTTTTGGAGGGCTGTTGATAAAGGAATGTGACAGCCTCAATGCTACAGCGGTGGTACCAAAAGCAAACACCAGTAAAGACACAGGATGTGTTGCTGGATGCCTGAGTAATGCTGTGCCTTCCTTATCTGTCATGTAGGTAAATACATCAGAAATTTCATCATCTATCATAAGGGCAGGACTTCACAAAAGACATCCAGTGGTAGCTGGTGGACAACCCCCTGTTATCAACTCACTAGTGACCACTACAGTGAAAAATCCTGGAGCTCCTCAGTCCTAGCAAAGAGCAAGTGCCTGGTAACAGCAAGCCATGCAGATATTCAGCAATCTCTGCCTCTTGCTGGTCACAGAATCACAGAATTGTAGGAGTTGGAACGGGCCTCGAGGGATCATGGGGTCCAACCCCCCTGCCAAATCAGCTCCCTAGCTCATATTGCACAGATAGGCGTCCAGACGGGTCTTGAATATCTCCAGAGAAGGAGACTCCACCACCTCCCTGGGCAGCCTATTCCAGTGCTCTGTCACCCTCACTGTGAAAAAGCTTTTCTGCATGTTGGTGTGGAACTCACTTTGTACTTGGAAAAGGATTAAATTAACAGAAAAATTGAGGGGACTGTCATGCAAACAACAGTGATTTACAGCCTTCTTTTGGAGAGGTTATGTCAGGCTTTCAAGGGTCTGAAGAAGCTACACAAGCTGGGGAGAACCAAACCCTGATGTATAAAGCAACTAGGCTCCAAAATATCCCCAAACCCACATTTTGACCATTTCACCTGCTGCGGCCACAGGGTCAGCTCCAAGCTGGAGGTGCATCTCCACCAGCAGCCATCCTGCTCCCTTTCTGGCTGCAGTGCCACGGCAGGAGCCGGACAGGCAGGGAGGCATCGTCCCCACACTGATGCCTGTCATCCTGTCAGCCTTGACCTTCAGGCTGTCCTCAGCATCCACACTGCTGCCTGCCTGCACTTCCCCGCTGACTGCGAGCGACTGTTGTCTCACTGCCTGACCTTACGCAAACACGATACAAACAGACAGCCCACCTCAGCTCCATCACTGTCTGCTGCTAATACAGGAGATTGATAGCCACATGAAATTATCTCCCTGCTCGACCTTCATTACTAGGTGGCATATTCTGACTGACAGCCAACCTCATTCTGGGGAAAGCTAAACCACCCGCTTAGGGGTTTTTATATTGTCTCAAAGTGAAGGAACTTCCTTTTGTAAAGAAAATCAACACTATGGACAGAAAAAGAAGCATTTGTTAAACAGAAAAATGCCTTGCAACTTGAACCTTTCCCTGACCGCCGTGCATACCAGTGACAATGCAATGCATGGCTGCTCCATGATGCTCCATCAGACACTGTGCTGGGTCAGATGTGCTCCCACCTCTACAATTTTTTACACAGAGAGTTTTTCAGCTCTGCCATGAGCAGAGCTTCTGGTGGAGAACATGGCCAGCCTTAAGGCAATAAGCAACGTATGGTCGCGGCAGGTGGGAGGAAGGGATGTAGCTAAAGTGAACTCGGCTCCACAGACGTCACAACTGCCAGCAAGGACTGCATGGGAAAACACTGGCTTTCTGTCATTCTCTGCCAGCCAGCTCGCCAATGCACGACGCACGTGGCCTAAGCAGCTTTCTGAAAAGAAATCGTGACTTCTGCTCAGATATTCTACTTCTGAGAGCAGACACAAAAGATGTGAAGTCACATTTTCTCTCAGAACCCTGCAGCCCAGTTTTGTGATTTCCTGATAGCAGAAGCCACAGGCTGCACTCAGTTGTCTCTCTACCAAGCTCCTCTGGCTACCAGGTGTTACGCAGAGCCTGCCCTCGGTGAGAAAGCGCAATGCCACAGTCCTGCAGCTTCCATAATCCCCAGGAACAGAGAGATAGTGGAGACCAGGAAGGAATATGAATCTTCAGCCTTTTGATGTGAAGTCAAAAATCAGATAAAGACAGCTAAGACACAGCAAAACTTCTCGTTCCTTTCTTGTAAAGTTTTAAATGAGTTACTTGACTGTCCTTTTGGCAGCACCCAGCAGTCTCCCAGCACAGCATAGCACAGCAGCCACGTGCAGCCCTGGGCAGCTGTACTGGTACAGGACTGGGTTCTACATGCTGCACAGGTTTTAAAGCAAAACATTTCCCGAGCCCACAGCTCTCCAGCCCCATGGGGAACAAATGGTGGGGTGTCACTTTGACCAGTACTGTCAGATACCTCCAGCTACCAACTCTGATGAAGAGGAGGCTGCAGCTCAGGCTGCACTGCATCATGGAAAGAGATACATGGGGCAGTCATAACCAGCATCCAACCTCCTCTCTGTTGCCAGCCCAAGGGGTTTTGAACTAGGTCCTGTCGCCACAACAGTCTCCTGCCAGTATGAGCCCTGCTTATGGAACAGGGCCAGTGGAGGCAGCCTGCTTCCCCTGCCCAGCCTCATTCCCTACATGCCACACCAGCAATTTCCTAACCACACACCTAAAAAACTCAAGGCCCTGACTCCCCTACAGGACTCAGGTGCCCAAACACCATCCAACTCCCAGGAGAGTGTAAGGCCCAAATGCTGGTGCTGCAGCGGATCTCTCCGTGCCACAGGGTCACAACCTGCCCAGTGTGCTCAGTCACCGAGCAGCCTGCTGCCCTCTACAACGCACTTCTGTGCACTGCACGTTTTGGCTTACCTTTTCGGCTCCGGGTTCGGCTGGGATTTGGAATCTTTCCTTTTTTTGGACTCCTTTTTGGAATCCTTTTTTGTCTCTGCTTCAGCGGCAGGGGCATGAGACACTTTGCCCCCCTCACCTTCTGCACTTGGCTGTGACCCACCAAGAAATTCTGCCTTAAGTTGGCTTTGGGCAGTGATTGAAACGTAGGGGGGATAAAGGCCAGCAGCAAAAGTGAAAGAAACAAGAAGAAAGCATGAAAAAACTCAAAATAAATCAAAAGGAAACTCAACTGAAAGCAAACAACTGAAATCAAATTAACAATTGGCAAAGAAGGAACGAATGAGCAAAAGAAAGTCAGAACTAAAAAGAAACTAAGGAAGCAAAAACTCGGTTTCCATGACAAGATGTATGAAAGTAACTGCAAAAGCAAGCGGCAGCCTTGCAATGTGAAACCTGGGCAATGTGTGTCATAATTTGGGATGATATTTACCAGAGGGTTTATGAAAACACATAATTATTTTATAACATTCTTTCCTTCAGCAGCATATGCAGGATAGAGATATAATGCAATTTAACAGATAAAAGCGGAAAAAGAAGTTGCAATAGATCCTACAACTGTCAACAAAATAACTAGAAAAGGAAAAAGCACAGCTCCAGTTCCTCCCATCAGAGATTTGCCACACTTGAGAGAAAGGAACTTCTGAAATTGGAATTTCTTTGCAACAAGCAGCAAGAGAAAATTTTCAGTTATGTCTAAGCAATTTCCAAACTGACGTCACACAGACTTTAAATGAGACATGGATGGTTGGGGTCTTAAAGCCCTGAACAATGAAGTTTGGTACTCTAGCAAATTTCACTGCTGCAACCTGTCAGGCCGCCTGGCACAGCCATTAAATCAGCACAGTATATCAGGTACTTCTATTTACTCAACCCATGATAGTCATGGGTGCTTCAACTCTATCTTATCCAGAATGGCATCTAGCAGGTGCCTGGGTAAGAAAGTTAAAAACCCTCATTTCTGGATCCTCTACGTGCATTTTTACTGCTTACATTAAACAAGCAACGAAACAAACAAACAAACCGACTATGCCACTAGAAGCGCTGCTGCCAAACATCCACTGTGAAAACAAATTGGGGACTGTTGTGCATTATCCAAGGAAACCTATATCTGACAAAGTCATCCCTTGCTGGCAGGGAGCTGCTAGCCGAGAAGAATTCCTTACCTGTTGCCATGAACATGTGATGCACAAAAGGCAAAGCTGTAGTGAAGTAAGGTGGGGTCAATCATAGCTCCGTTTTCTGCGCGCTCTAGCAAATCTCTGAGGTAGCAGAGATGTCTGTGACAGCCTCTCACTCCATTACGTGCACAATACTCATCTAGCACAAAGACCTGGCCAGGACTAAACCAGCCCTGTTTAGAAATAAAGAGACTTGATTTTAAATATAAGTTATTAAATACAAAGGCTATCAGATTTGGAGGTGTAGTGGTCAACTGTTCTAATAAAAGAAATACAAACCTAAGGCTACATTAAGGAAAAAGGAGAGAGGTCACTCTTAAATAATACAGTCTGTACAGCATCACCCAAACACAGCATATACTCAGTGCAACTGTTAACAGAAACATGCCATGCTACCATTAAAGGGAAACGTCATTTAAACCACTGAAAAGTCAGGGCAGTTCCTGTTAGTGCCTAGCAAAAAACAAAGCAAAAAAAGAAGAAAGAAAAGGAAAAAAGAAATATACCTTTAAGAGATGACAAAGGTTTGGTTATTTAAACAGCGTGAAACAGTAATCTCATCTCGGGGATGGGACTGTACATTCAGCCAGGAGCAAGAAGATTGATCTAGGGGAGAGCATGGAGGATTACACTGAATAATAACTTTTCTTGCATCTGGCAGGTAGGAACGTCCTGTGGATGGAGGAAGGCAGCTCCACAGTATCAGAAAGGGATGTTTCCCGTTGCCCTTATCGTGTACCGCTGACAATGCACTCTGCCATCGCCCACCTCCTCGGCATCAAAGCAAAGGGAGGCTCTGCTCACGAGCAGGGTTTCTTTACACACTCAGAAACCTCAGACTATTTCTGTCTGTCAGTCCTGAGGGCCTGGGGACACATCGCTTGTGGTGCAATGTCAGGGCTCCCGAGGAGGATGCCCTTTCTCATGAGGGGACGTCCCTGGTGATCATCCCGGGACAGGCGAAGCGGAGCTCTCCTCGCCTTTGGGAAAGGTGCTAGTGAGAACAAGAATACTCTTGTAGATTGCTTTTCAAAATGCTGCAAAACCGTCAATATTTACATGGAAATTTGGGTGCTAAACAATTGCTAAGACGCAGCTCTGGAATGCATCAAGCTGCAAAATCTTTCATCGTTTAATTGAAAAGTTCCTGCAGCGGGCGGGAGAGTAGTTGAGGCAGAGCACTGCCCCTATAGGCAACTTCTTTGCCACCCCATCTGTTACCCCAAATGCTACATCTTAGAAACAACACTGCTGTGAAAGATTAAAATATATTTTCTACCACTCAGATGACACCAAATCTTTTCTAGATGCCAAAATAGCTGCTTTGAAAAGAGTTGAAGAAATATCAATTAAGAGCTCAAAGACATAGAGAAGGATTTGCTCATCCTTATTGGGCCAACTCCAAAACAGATTGAGAAAAGAATTAAAATAATGAGGGGAAAATGATAGATATAGGGAGTAGCTACAGTGCTGGGATCACTACAAGTGCACATTTCAAAATGAAGCCATAGAACAATGCAGATGGGACGGCACTCTGGAAGGCTATTTTTTGGGAGGGGTATATTTGCCTTCTCTGCTTTTAACGGTATTTTTGTTTGCTTTTTGGTTGGTGGTATTATACTTGAATATAGATTTCTTTGCGTTGCATGTCTGTGACATCCTCTGACCATGTCTTCACCTTGCCTCTCTTCACTCGAGTCTTTGGTGATCAGGCATGGTAAAAATATAGAGATGCTGTAACTGTTCTGTGATAGAAAGACTTGTGCATCGGGTTACCGGGGTGGGAATGCAGTTGGAATTGTTATATTCACCTAATACGGGGTGGGAATGCAGTTGGAATTGTTATATTCACCTAATACATACAAACGACTCAGTCCTCCCTATGGGGTGAAACCTCAACCCTACTGACATCAAAGGGAAGGCTGGTGCTGATTTTACCAAAGCCAAGTATCAAGCCCAGAGTTTGGGGTGAATCACCCAGTGATCTGGAGCACCCCATGCTCCTCCCCTGCACCACGGTCTCAGAAGTGGTCCTCAGGTGGATGGAGAGGGGATGGGGGCAAACACACAAGATCGTTGCCATGGCTCAGTGAGGGGAAGCCTGAGCAGAAGCTCTGAGCTTCAGTGATGAGCCTCATACCTCCTGAGAGCACAGGCAAGCAGACTATAGTGGAGAGATCCAGAGCCCAGGAGGACCAGGTGGTTGTCTTCTGCATGGCAGAGGTAGGAAATAAAAAACCTGCTGCTGAACAGGGTTCCAAAGGAGCAGCAAATGCTGCTCCCCACAGCCCCAGAAAAAAAATCTAAGGTTTGAGAGGCAGTATTCAGGCAAATCCCCCACATCTTCAGGCAGATCCTGGCTCTTGATTAAGATTTGCCTGGCGCAACCAGCTGACAACCAGCCATTCTGGCAAACACAACTGATAGTGATGACACATTGGATGTCTCTCCCCAGTGCAGCTAGGTGTAGCTCAGTGTGGTCTCCCAGATGGTCTTTAACGGCATGAGGAAATCTGGAGGGGACAATCAATGGATGAAGGCCGTGGAGCATAGGGAGCTCAAGTGACTGTGTTTGACAAGCTGAACTGCACCAAGAAGGGGACACAGATCCTAGGGAGTGGAGCTTTGGAGCTAGATACTTGGTCAGTTTTCACTTTTCAGTAGCTGAGTTTTCCCATTTACCACAGGAAAACCAAAGGTATTTCATTTTGGTGACCTCCTTCATGGACCTTTTAACCTGACTCCTTCACATCATCTTGGCTAGGCTGGACAATCCGGAAGACCACTTTTCCATAGGAAATGCCGTGCTCTATTATGTCAATCCCACAAATGCTGACACATCATGAGCAATACAGCTCCAGTTGAGACATGGCTGCAACAGCCAGCTGCTGGCAGTGGGCTGGGAAGTATTGGGAAGAGTTCAAGGGCAGCCTCAGACACAATGCACACCTCCAAGCAAAAGGAATGAAGACCCATGCATGTGTGGGGTCCATACTAAGCTGAAGAGCTCCATACTCTTCCCAAAAGTCCAGGAAGAACCATGAATGTGACTGTGTTGCCAATTTGTGGATGATGGGCAGGAGCCCTCAGCAAGCTCTGCAGACAGCGCTCTTCCCCTTCCCCAGCACGGTGCTCTCTGCCAGCAAACATCACTTCTGCCATAGCTGAGATTAGTCAGCCAGCCTGTTTGTTTTCCTAGGGATGCCCGGCTCAGCCAGTGAGTGGGCTCTTAATAACGTGGTGTAACCTGATTCCATGGAAAGGAGGCGAATCCAAGTTATCCTCTGCGTCAGGGCAAGCCTCTGTGTCAGGGCAAGTCTTCCCTGGCACCTCCAGGTCCATGTCTGAAAGCAAGAAGAGGTGTGACGAGGCAAAACTTTGTGGGACCTTGCATGGGAATGTCCTGTTGGGAGAATAAAGATTGCCCAGTGGCACAGAGAGCGGACAGAGCAGGCTTACCACAGGCTCACAGCTTCTCTGGGCAAGCCAGTGCAGTGGTGTCACCAATGGCCCACAGATGTATCAACAGCAATGGGAGCTCTCTGCAGTTGAACTCAAATTTTGAGGTCAATCTGGGTTTTTTTATGCCATGATCAGGACCAAACCATGTTAAAATAAGTAAAGCAGCATGTGAAATCCAAGCATAGGTGAACACAGACCATTATTATCTTCTTTATAACACTCTGCAATGGGTGGTTTGAAAGAAGATGGTTAATTGGTGATGCTCTGCTCCAAAGAGGCACAAGTCTTGGTGCTTCCCCACTCCAGTAGCTTCTAGCAAGGGCCTAAACATCTCAAGAGCAAGCAGAAGCGTGGCTGGCGGGTTTCTTGAAGAGAAACAGTGTTAATTATTTTCAGCGATAGCCTTGCACCTCTCCATGAATTTAATTTGCCACAGTTCTCTCACCAGGCCCAAGACTGCACAGAGACAAACCAGCTGCAAGCCAACCTGTCAGACATGCATGGATGGGGATGGTCTTCCTAGGGTCAGCCATGCATGGGGAGCAGAAGCTGCATGCCAAATGCACTGCCTGCCAGAGCAAAGACCACGATGGAACCGGTGAGAAACCTGCTGCAGGTCTGACAATGCTCCCACCAAGCCTACTTTTACCACTTGGGCACGTGCGAGTAAAGTGCACACTGTAACCTTCCCCCCACCCCATCCTTACCTCAGGGGACATCCAACTGTTCCTCCTAGCCCTGACTCTCATCAGGAAGGTGACAAGTCACTACCACTAATGGCACCTACTGGATCTCAGCCTTTCTGAGGAGATCAGCCCTTGCATGTGGTGCAAGGACCAGAGCAGGTGACAGGAGCACCGCGGTGGAGGTGGAGGACAGGATTTGAGACTGACAGTCTCACTGCCAGCTGCTCCCTTGTGTTCCCAGGTTGCTGCTTTTAACAGCAAGCCGTGCAAGAACCCCAGGTTCAGGGACTGCCCAGCTGGCAAAAGATGAAGGCTATTGGCACGGGTGGTCCTTCTGCTGAAGCCCATGATGACACCCCAGTGTGGAGCTCTCTGTGCAACACTAGGAGGGCGGGAGGTCAGGATGTCCCATGCCATGTTCAGGACAGGAGTTCATTTCAGGCCCCTCCAGAACAGCTTCATCCTTCTTCTCAGAAACTAAGAGCCTCTTCTTTCTCCTCATTGAAACTTCTAAAATTAATTGTTCAAGGTTATTTGGCATTTCAACCCTCCCAGCAGCTAAGAGCCGCCAGGCACTGCACACCAGCCGAAGACTACAAGGTGCCCTGGAGCATCTCTGTGCCACTGTCCCATAGACTGTGTTAGACAGCAGTGGGCTGAGAGCTGCAACCTGTGCTCATGAGAACAAGGATGGACATGCGACTACATGAGCATGGCCAGACCGCAGCATCACTGCAGTTATCCACCTAGTCCCACCTGTTACCTGTTTGGGATCCCTGTCCATAAAGAGGCACAGAGCTGGGCCACAGTTATTCCTGGTGGAACTCCATTGACATGGGAGGTGGTACCAGACCATCATCCTTCCCCTGTTCTTTCATCCAGAGGACTCTGGAAGGCAGTGTGGGAGGCTGCAAAACACTGCTCTCTACTTCACACCCCACACTGGAGTTTGTCTTTGCAGGAAGAAACAATTTAAGCATTGCAAACAGAAATGATAAAGACAGAGCAGCTGGAGAAGAACAGTCAGTTCTGCAGGTAGCCTCTCAAAAGAAAATATCTCTGGGCCAAATTCAAACCTGGTGTAAACAGAAGTCAATCTTCCAGCAACAGGGGGATTAGCCCCCACTCTCACTAGCTTTGACTTTGCTGATTGATGTTTATATCACTAGAGACCAAAGAATATACTTGCCAGACAAGAATAGGAATCATTAAGTCTGTGGTCCAAAGTGAGGCGCTGAACCATCTCAAAGAGTGAAGCGTGGTCAAAGTTACAGGGATTGGAAGAGATAAATTCATCCATGCCATGCTTTTGAGCTCTATCTGCATCTGTTCATTTATACATATAGAGAAAGACACCATTTAGAGAGATATAAGACATTTCAGTTGACAAATACAACAGAAAAAAATATACAGTATGAAGCATGAAAGCTAAATATCTCCTGGTCTCTACATTGCCATTAACTTTTCTCTTTGCAGGCTATATAGTACACTTTTCACCTCCCATTGTCAACTTGCATCAGTTATGGATTGTCTTCCTGCATTTAGGCAAAAAGAATTTTAGAATTAACATCTTGTCAGCTGCTCGTTATAGTGCATTTATTCTGTGCTTAAAACCAGAACGCAAACCCAAGAACTTAGTCTGCATCTTACAAGACACTATGAGTTAACAGAATTTTGGCTCACATGAGTAAATTAGCTCCTATTTAGATAGTTGCAGTTATTTATAATAGATTCTGCCATTCTAATGAAGTTTTTTCTCTACATTTACTAGGTTTTCTAGGTATCAGACCAGTTGTGTTGTTCTTTATCCAAACGCCAATGTTTGTCTCCCCATGGCAATTTTTTTTCCCTAATGGCAACTTTAAATGCTACCTCCCTGAAATAAAAAGATGCTCTTTTAAGCATCACTAAGTAGTTAAATTGATATGTAGTTTGTTGTCACTGAGGCAGTAACCCGATAGTGCGGTGGAGCTGCCAGTCATCCCGTCGGAGGGACTGAAATTTCCTCTGCCTGGATTACGAGCTGCCATTTTTGGGTGAATTAACAGCCCCAACGTATTCACACTTCTCTGCTTTGGGTGACGTTTACAGGCACTAACTCCTAGGGGCTAATTAATTAATCTCAACATGGTTAACTAAAAATACATCGAATTCAGCAGTTGAAATGAAGCAGCCAAGCCGGCCTGGGTGCGGCCAGCCGGGACCCCGCTGGGAGCAAGCTTTGTTCTACCAGTGGCCAGGGAATTAAAGGACACCTTTCACTCGGTTTTGTCCATGCTCAGCTTCCTACTATATGGGTTCTTGCCAAATCCTCCACAAAGAAAATAGGATTTAAATCCTTCCCCTGTTTATAGCCTCCTAAGGGAACTGGGTGGCCTTGAAACAATGTGGCTGAAAGGACACAAAAATGCAGTTTTCTGCAGCGCTGGTAGTAGTATATGGTAACTGTATTTGTTGTAACACAAAATCCCTCTTCACCAGAAAAAAACCAAGAATCCTTAATTGAAAATAAAAATAAAATAAAATAAAATAAAGCTTTAAATGATAATGAGACAGTGGTGTTCTGCATATATGTTTTAGTATGGAATATTAAGCTGTGAGGGATGGCAGGTCTTCCTAAGTACCTCGTTTGTGTCTGTGCTCTCAGATATTACCGATCATTGGAAGTAATCTTTACATTTGCTGTATAGTCTGTCGTTAGCTATATACAAACTATATAAATAACATCACCCACTGGAAAGAAATCAGACAAATTAAAACATGTAACATTTCAATCAGCTGCTAGCAATACTTAATTCAGCAGTAGCTGGCAATTTTCCTCATTAAAACCCTGCCGAATAAACACTGATTTTTTTTTTCCCCTGCGGCTGGTTAATTTTTGAGGGTCCACTTCCCTGTTTCACTCCATGCACCACGTCCTGCTGCCTCCCCCCAGCTCTCTCCCCAGCCCCAAATCCCCCCTCCGCTGCAGGCTCCATGCATTCAGCATGGGGACAGAAGCAGCCGCTGCCAGAGCCGAGCAACGTGGCAGCACAAGGGCTGGCTCCGGGGACGGGGACAACCTCCCTGATGAATACATCACCTCTACGGCACCTCTCCAGCATCCTTAGGCCAGGGATGTGATGCCCACCCAGTGCTGGGGCACAGGGCATGGGCCGACTCCTGTTTTGACAGCTTAATGCCCCATCATCTCTGTCCCTCTGGGCAAAGATCGATTTGATTGCATTCACTCCCGAAGAGTTCGTCTATGCTGTTTTTGATTCCATCCCTAGAGCCCACAAAATGTTTTAACAGATATTATCAGACTATTTTTAATGGCTTGCTGCTCTGCCCAGCTCCTCGGAGTTGACTGCAAGCTGACAAATTGGCTGGAGGCCTTCATTTGCCAGCTTTGCTCAGAGATTTTATTACTTTTCAATTAGAAGCCCTGATACACTGTCAATCCTCCTGCTCAGCCAACAAAGCTCTGAGAGCTGAGTAAATCAGCTGGAAATTTGAAGAGTCCTCTAGCCCTTTAGCTGGTGAACTTTTTTGAACACATGTGCTAGGAAGCATGTTTGAAATGAGTATTTTCCACTCCAGATTAATAAGCTTTTCCCTGCTTTACGTTCTCTGAGCAAGGTGGGCTCAGAGGAGACCTTGGCTTGGTGTGAACTCACCAAAGCCCTGCTCACTTCCACAGAGCTGAGGGTCCGTCCTGGGCTTTTAAAGAGCTCCCTGCCCAAGGCAGGGGCACAGACAGTTCCCTGCCAAGCGTGAGAACAGACACAGTGATTAAACAGCCTTCACAACTGCCCATAATCAGGGATGATTTTACTATCATTAACCACTTCGAAGCATCCTGAGTCCACTCGAGAGCCCATTTGCTCCAACCTGCCCCACCTCAGAATCACCACCCCAAGACAGGCATCAGGCACAGCACCACGTGAGCTCAAGAGACCAAAAATGTATTAAGCCTCACGACTTCTGCTCAGTCAGTGGTTTAAAACATGGTTTTCTGCCATGGGAAGGAAGATGAGCAGCTCTCCCTGCAGCAGCCCAGCCCTGCAGTTCTAGCCTCTGCACCCATTCTGCATCAGCAGAGCTGCAGGGCTGGGGGGTGCACGTCACACACCCAGGGAATAAAGCTGGCATAGTGTGAACTGGAGACGTCTTTGGAGAATGGTAATACACACATTTCTCTTAAATGGAGTCTCTGCTCTGGGCCAGATGCTTAAAATTCCTAAGAGTAACTAGGAGTAGGTTAAAAAAGAAAATCCTATGCTAAATGCACCTTCCCTTAATTAATAAATTCCTCATCCAACTTGCAATTTATTTTTACATGTTGATTTTTCCAATGGAAAAATGAAAAATGAAATTTAGGAATTGAATTATACCAAAAGCATTAAACTTCCTAAGCCACAGAAAAAGAAAAGGCCAGATCTAAACATAGTATTACTCTGCTCCAGACAGCTGACCTGTGATTTAAAATGATGCCAACATCTGCATGTGAAATAAGCTTTATGTATAACATAACCCCTTTCAAAACGGCTGGTAATGTTTGGATGAGATTTTAAGCCAAGTACAAAACAAGAATGGCTAATATTCACACCCAAACTGTACAGCTAATTTCTAAGTCCTTTAAATTAATTGTTTCGGTCAAATACAGTAACTTTTTTGACCCTGCTCTGTTATTCTAGCTAAAAAGAAAGGAGAAAACAAAGAAAGAAAGTTATATGATGCTCCAGTAATTTACAATCCCTTCCCAAGGTGCTGTGCCAAGCTTGCTGGTGCTTCTTTGTTCAGGGTCCCAGCCAAAATGCTGCTGCAGGCCCACAAAAGTTATCTTACATATTTAGACAAGCTGCACACAACTGCAGCTGAAAGGCGTTCGATGGTGGTCTCCGAAGGGAGCTGCCAGCTGAGGCGGATGGGCAGCAAGGCCTCCACAAACCTTTCTGCTGGAAAACTGTAGACTCTGGCCTTTTATATTACACTTGGTCACCTAAATTACAGCCTTTTTGGTTTTTTTTTTTTTTTTTTTAAATACTACTGGGTTTGTTTTGTTTGGTTTTATCCAGTTTGCATTTCATACTGACTCCATGAACTAGCCCCCTGCCACCCCATCTCCTCCTTACAAGTGTCTGAAATCAGTCTGAAAAATCTGCCAGTGTTAGGAACACAAAGATTTCAACAATAATCATAAAGAAAACCAAAGGACTGTCCCACCATTTGGTCCTCTGATGGTTGTATTTCTCTTTTTCTAACTGTTATTTAAAAAGGAAGAGACAAAACAGTCAAATCTCCCTTTTTTTTTTTTTTTCTTAAATGTATTTCCCTGCCCTCTGTGTCTCTTATGCTCCAGCAATAATTTTGGCAGATTTTGCTCTGTGAGCAGTGAAGTTAATAGCGGGGGACAAGCTCCATAAAAGAATTCTTGTTATAAAAGGCTTTAGGTAGCCATTTTATTGTAAGAATTTCTTACTCCAGATTTATTTCCTTTTGTTAATGAGTGACTTTGTTTAAGTACCAAAGGCAACTGAACATCCAGTAAATTTTATGACACATTTGCTTACTAAAAAAAAAACACCAAACCAAACCCCCAAAAAACCCCAACAAACAAAAAAACCCAAACAACTGTAAATTAAAAGGTGACTTTGTATCTTACTCATCTGGAAAATGTGTGCTTGTCATATCTGCTTGACATTACAAGAATGAAGATGTGGTTTGGACAGTAACAAACAATGACACTAGTCAACCTCATCAGGAGACATGAAATAAAGGAATGACAATGATTGATGGCAGCTACTCATTTACAGATATTTCTAGAAAAGTCTTCACTGGCCTGGCTGGGCAAAGCAGGAGAAGTTTTCCACCCTGCGTGGTGCTCGCCAGCAATGCATCGCGACGGGCGGGCGATGGTGTGCCCACCGCAACCTGCCGCACGCTTGGGCGTGTGCTCTGAGGGGTGGCCGGGTCCCCTCCCGCTCTCTTAAGCAGAGCCAACGGACACGCTTGGGCTACCCCTCATTAAAGAAATACCCAGGGGAAGCACCTAGAAACCTCGTTTTGTTCAGCTGTGTGGAGCCACAGGCTTCACTAACAAATACCGGTGTTCTGAGCGGGGGGAACAAAACCCCCCTGGTACCAGGACATAAAATGCCAGGGTGCCGTTTGTGAGCGAGCTGCTGGCAGTGCCAGACAGTGACTTACCAAGTCCCCTCCTCACCACGGGGACTATAGCATCGGCACCTCTGTGAGTGTGTGTATGTGTGTGTGCGCGGGGTCTGCAAACCTCCTCCTCCTCCTCTTCCTCCTCGCAGGAGCTGCGGCTGCTGCAGCAGGCTGAACTCGCCTCTCAGCTGGACATCTAAGAGCTCTTCCCCACCCCCCCTTCATATTATTCCACATTAAAAGATAGCTTTAAATTTAATGGGCTGATTATTCTTGTGTTTTATAGCTTTTCCCATGCTGCAAACAAATCCCTTCCTGCTCGAGTTTCAGTTTTAATAAACAATTATGAACATTCCTGTAAATCACCCGACACACTAGGCACCGAGTCGAAATCTGAGTTACCTAATGTTCGGTAGTTAAATGAGTAAGAATTTGTAGTATGCACTTACATAATTCCTTGTGTGGCAAGTTAAAAACACAGTTTTAGAACAGCTATTTATAATATAAAACATTGTTTCAGAGCATTTTTGTAGCTATTTAAAAATATTTTGAATTGGATGATTGCAGAAACCTGTGAATTTGTATTTCATAAGAGTCCCATGCTACTTAAAGCACGTAGATGTGATTTACAGGCTAGTTTTAAATTCATGCAAGTTATGTGAGAACTGAATTAATATTTAAACTCTGCATTCCTGCAATGAAGCATCTGCAAGTTGACAATACAGAAGACACAGCAGCGTTCTCATGATATCTCTAACTATCTTAAAAAAAAAAAGCAATTAAAGCACAAAACTAATAATCTAATAGGATAGCAATGCATTGTAGTGCAAATACATGTAATGTTGCCAGACCCAAGTTCATTCATTCATTCACTCTTTCTTTCTTTCTTTCAAAATGGCAAAAAAAATCTGTATTTCCATCATTTTTTTTTTTCCTTTTTGTTCTTTTTTTGGTTAAGTCTGATAAGAATCCTCTTTGGAAATCCAAACATTTAGAAAAGAAAACAAAACAAAAAAAAAAAAGAAAGAAAAAAGAAAGTGTCTGCTGAGAAGGAATTCTGCCTGCTACCCAGGGGTATATTTATACACACACGCACATACTCACACACAGAAATGAAAAAAAAAGAAGAAAAAAGAAACAAAAGGCAGAAGAAGAAAAAAAGGAGGCTTGTTTGATGGCCAGGAGGGATGACACCGCCTGTTCCTTCTCATAATTGCATTCAGATACTCTGGATACATATTTGCCAGCTCTCATGACCCACGGATGCTATTCCCTCCTAAGGAAAGTAGGCACTCACCAGGTATTAGAGAAGCAGCTTTTAACACCAATAAAGGGTTTGGACCGGGTGTATTTAAGACTGAACACAGACTAAGGAGAAGCAATTTTACAGCACAAGTTTGTGCTTTTATCTTTTTCAAAGTAGGCATTCCAGTAGGAAAAGGTAAAATAATAATATTAATAATCCCCCTGCCTTATGATTTTCCAGCATTGCTTTGAGTGGTGATTCAGCCCCACACTAAAATATTAATTTACAGTAATTTGGGGGAAGAGCAGCACCCCTCCATGAGTATATGTATTTAAGTAGGAGTGGGTCAGCATCTCCAAACCCAGGGTGACCCAGAATGCTGCTGCTAGCTGCTGAAATCATCCCCTAGGAGTTTTACGGGAGAGAGAACTACCAAATCTCTCTGACTGGGGCTTGTTTCCACAAGGCATGTATGAAGGGGTGTTTTCTGGGGGGGGGCTCCTGTAGAGTCCTGCACCTCCTATCGGTCTCTTAGGGTTTCCTGCCCTACCTTTCTATGCTTTGAGGTGTCCACGGTTAGCCCCGCACGCTGGTGCGCTGCACCAAGCTAATCATCCGTACGGAGAGAAAGGATATTGTCAGAGTGCAAAATGATCTGTTTTCAGGCAGGAAGCAGTCAACTAGATGTAAATTCCATGAAACAAAAGAAGGTATTATTTACAGTTTTATTGTGATGTTAATTAATATTTACATCTTGGAATGAAAAATAGAAATGTTAATGATTGGCTTTGCTAAGAGGATCACTTGATGCCAATGTGAAAGCCAGGGAGAGAAGGCAATTATGCAAACATCACATGCATCCTAATTTCAGTATGGAAACTTACATTTCAAACCTCAATTCAGGAAAATAACATGGAAAGTTTGTACTACAAAATCTAAACATGAGAAAGATTTAAGAGAAAAAAAAGCACATTGCATATGTCAGATAATCTAGTCTGATTATCTGAGCTGTGCTAGCTACAGGGAAGCACTTACCCTTGAGTCCAGCTAGAAGTTAGCAGGGTAAGAAGGAACAAACCAGAATAACATAAAGACTAGCAACAAGGCTCAGGAAAGCAGACAGGAGCCCTAACCTAGCAGCTAAATATTTGGGTTCAAGCAAAGAATGAAAAAGAAACTTAAAGAAAATCAAACCAACCAAAGAAAACCAAACACTTACAGCTGAAAATTTTGTAAGCAGCTCAATAAACCTCGCTACTTCTTATGGGGGAACAGATAATTACAAATTCTCAAAACAGCCAACTCTTTGTATATGGTGTGATTAACAGTCATTAAATATAAACAGACATTTAAAAAAAAAAGAAATATAACCACAAGTGATACGTAAAACAAGTATGGACCAATCTTTCATGTTAAAAAGAAAAGGATTTGAAAACAAATGAGCATTTGAGCATGTTTGGGAATTTTGTTTGATGTATCACTAACACAGAACGAACAAAGATTGGTGCTTTCAGACAAGTGACCACTTTTATGAAGCTCAAATATTGCCAAAAGGTGTAAGATGTATTGGCAGCATTATTGACTATAATACTGTGCATGATTTCAACAGTAAGCAAGAACAGTTTTGGGTTTTTTCTTTTATAATGCGAACACTGGAGAGAAGCACAGCTTTGCATGAATGGAGTTTTTCTTTTAAATTGTAGCAAAATAAACAAAAAAAGCAAAAACTTTTCACTCTAACAGGTATTGGTCACCCACATAAAAGGGCAGATTGTAGAGTAATACGAAAATTAATGAATAGCAGGATCTATTTTTCTCAGTACTTAAACTGCAAATAAAATAAACTCCACCCGTGTTTGGAGCTGTCTGTTTACTTCCAAGTCAAGCACTGCTATCAAACTTCAGATGAGAATTTGAGTGCTGATGAAGTCTGTGTTTACTAAGTCAAAAAAGGTGGGAACCAAACAAATTCAGTATTTCTCCCAAGTTTCCCCAACAGCAAAGCATGTTCTTCTCAAGTTCCCGTTTAACAGACAGCTCCATCACAGGAGCGGAGGGCTGGATTTTCTCTGCATGTGCATGCATGCGCATGTGCCATCTTGGACTGCTACAACATGAAAGCTAGAACAACAGTTACTCGTCAAATGGCTTAACATTTACTTCTTTGCACATCCTCATTCACCATAGCTTCTAATAAGCACAAAAATATATGACAGGTATAAAGAGAAATGTACAGGAATAAAACGTCTTGCAAAAGTCCTTACCTTTCTGCAGGCAAAAAAAAAAAAACAAACCAAAAAACCCAAGCCAAAAAAAACCCAACAACAAACCAAGACCCTTTTTAAAAATGCAATACTTGACATGTTTGAATTTCAAGACTTAAGGAGCTGAGATACATTATTTGTGCATCTAAAGACTCTGGATAGGCCATCTCGTGTGGCACGCGTGACTCACTTCTGCTTATTTAACTGCTGCACCCAATGACTTTTGCAATGAGCACTGCCACGTGCAAACGCTGAAGTATGAGAAATGAGGTGGCCTTGCTGTTGAGATGAAGGTGTACTATGGCATGTTGCCCTCCTCCTCTTGCAGGATGAAGGTCCTGTGCACAAAGAGCTTTCAGAGGGATCCAGATCCAGAGAAGGAGGAGGAAGCAAGACTGAGAACAAAACACACTAGCTCAGAGGATGCCAAAGTAGCAAGTTATCATCATCACATTGAGGAGCTGACTGGTTTCCCCCTTCTACACTTTGGCACCACACAACCAAAAGGGTTTTCCAGTGCCTGTTGCAAAAAAAGGGCAGCCTGAAGTTACCCAGCTTATGGGGAAAACACATTGTGCATGGGAAGAAGGTGTTGGCATAGAAAAGCCAAATGATACAGGTTTGGAGCTGGTATTGGCATGAGAACAAGTGATAGAAACTGAGGTCAGATCCTGACCCCGCAGATGATTTCACCAGGGGGGTGAAATCTCAGCTGTTTTCACCAGAAATGAAAATGAGGGATCCCTGCCTCCTGGCAGGCAAGCAAGACAGAAAAAGCAAGGTCAGACCTGTGGCACCTGTATAACTTTCAGCAGTCAGGCTGATACAGGTCTGGTGGAACATGAGCCTCTGATGGATGTTTTGGGTCGTGGTTAGGTGCAGACAGAACTCCTGGAGTCCGTAACCCACTCTGCTGCTCCCTGGCAAGGACCAGGACAAACCAGCTGCCCTTTCTCCATCCCAGGTAACCTATATGGGGAAGGTCAGCTTTCCTCACGCACACAGCAGTTGGCTGTGCATGGGGACAACATACCCAAAGGTCCATGGCCCTGGACATCACCTTTCACTTGACCCCACATATTGCTCTGGCAAAGTGAAAACTCCATAAACCTCAGGAATTCACCCAGAGAAAAATTCTCTAGGCCTGATGTCTGCAAGGATGGGAGAAGGCTGGAGGGAAAGGCACTTCCCCAGTTGGATGTTCTCTGGCTGCCTTCATCCTAATCCACAGGGATCATGCTGGTATGAACAGGAGTGCACCCTCTTCGCACCAACCACCCAGTTAAGAGCATCATTCAGCATCACTTGTTAGGAGAGGCAGCCACAAGCAGCATCCCTTGCTACACTTTGAAAGCCTTTAGCACATACAAAAGCAGCCGTAGGAGGACCTGTGCCTTCTACATCCAAGTACCTGGGCAGAGGGACATACAACCCCTAGGAGTGCTCTCAGGTCAGCATGACTCAGACGCGTCAGGAGGCTAATCACAGTCAATCAAATTCCACTTCCATGAGCACAATTCCTATCTCCCACTTTGGCTTTCTGAGAAGCATCCTTCACTCCTAACCCCAATCCTTTACACCTTGTGGTCCCCAAGCCTGGGGGATGAAGAGGATGAAGGTCACTGAAATGAAAATACTGACTCTGGGTTTACCACACTGCATCATGCTACATCCTCACTGACAGCGGCAGCAACACAAGGCAAAAGGGAGTCCAAAATATGCAGGGATGTGGATCAAACAAAAAAGAAAGAAGAAGAAAAAGCACCAGGCAGAGGTTTTCTGCTGTAGTACTCATCACATGGCTGCATGCCTTGCATTGTTATTTTCTATAAATGTCCACAGGAAGAAGTGAGACCAGTATAAAAGATGGTCAAATGATATTGATAAGCAACGGGCAGATTTTCTGAGTTCCTTACAATAAAACACTCTGCAATAGCTTTACAGAGTCTATCATAAATGTTTAAAACCAATTTAATTAGAAGATTTTGCTAATATTTACCACTTCTCCTTATTTTAATGACATTTGATGATACAAACTCTTAAACTTTGCTGAAACTAGCGAGAACTGCTCTATGTTACATAACAAAGGGGCTCCAGACGCGTGATGGAGACCTTCATGAAGAATAAGCAAGGAGCCATTTGTCTGCTTTATAATCAAATTACATTTGCAAGACAAAAGCAATTGCTCTAAATTTCAAATTAAGCAAACTGGGTATAACTGCACAGGACATGCAGCACAGCTACGATTTAAAAGATGATTGCTTTAAATTCACATCTAACTGGCCTGCAAAGCAACCTGTTAAAAATACCATATGTTTTCCTACAGTTGAATATTCAACAGGAGACCTCTTTTTGTGTGTGCATTTCGTACTTGCAAGATTTGCACCTGTAGTTCTGAGCACGTGATGCGTTTGATAGACAGCTAATGGCGCTAATGAATCGCTCTGATCTGGGTGTGCAGTTTATTGTGCGGGGGTAAAAAGCGTGGCTGCAGAAAGCAAGCTGGGTCTCAGGTTCTCAGATCCCAGTCTCTCTTCCATCAAGTATTGCACTTTAAAATACTCATTGACAAGTTCCCCAAGGAATTTTGTTTCTTGGGTTTGGTTGTGCTAAACACGCAGCTTAACTGCTTCTGTATCCACTGATGTAAAAAGCAGCTTAATGATAATGAAAAAGATTTCATTTTGAAGTCAGAAACACATGTGCGAATACTCATTTACATCAGTGCAGAAAATCTTTCCATCAAAGACTTCTGCTCTCTAAGAGAACTTATTTACTTACAAAATTGAGAGATTGGGGCATCTAGCTGGGGCACATTTCCTCCTTTAGCATTTAGCTTTTGCACTTGGGTAGGCGGCACAGGTTTGTGAGACTGGCCGGTGGCTCGGTACATGGCTTGGACCCACAGGATACGGTCCTGCTCATCGTCACTTGCAAAAATCACCGTGTCGCCTTCCTTCACTGCGTTGAAGAATGCTCTGCCGCCCTCCAAACCTGTCAGGAGAGGAAGCAACAATGGAGTTTCGTATACTTTGAGGCCAGTGAAGGGATATCCTCCAGCTCCCCACCCCAAGACCAACCCCCAGGGTGTCCCCAGCCAGCTCCATGCTTCCCCTGGCTCCTGGCTTAGATCCATCCCCTCTCCTGTACCAAACTCACCTGTGAGAGAGCCCACCAGGTCCCCAGGTTGGACCAGGCACCACAATTATTAAACATGCCCCAACACACCTGGATTAATTGCTTCTCTCACCTACAGCCCCACCCATGCAAGTCAAACCACTAGGAGCTCCATTAAAAATGGGTTTTGAGGGGATGTGGTGGGAGGTTTCCAATTAAACCAAGTGCATCAGTGCACAAACTGTGAACAAAATGTGCTTGGGTCATGTGCTTATTTCTGTCCCTGTCCTCATTCAGCACCCATCTCCCCAACATGAGGATTAACCTGGAATCAAGGTTTTGACAACCAATGAACTAAGTGTATCTTTCTTCATCTCCTATGGGGATACTGTGATTTGAGGCATGGTGAGGGTCATCATGCTCGATGTATTGCCCCACTGAAATAAAAGAAATGTGGTGCTCCCCTGCTTGGGGAAGGGTCTCACCACTCAACAGGTACCTCCAGGTATCAGGGGGCTTTCTGTCCCTGTCCCTGCCCCTTCCACTCACTCATATCCATCACAGAGAAAAGGATGGGTGCAAAAATGCTGGCTTAGTCCTGTAAGTATTTTCTACAATAAAGACAGGCATAGCTGCTAATCTTTTATTTAGGGAATAAAGTCTGAAGAAACAGGTGAGGATCATGACTTGATTTGAGCATTCAGTTCACAATCAAATTTCCCTGGGATTTAAGCGTCTAATTCAGTTACGCTCCCCAGAAGAGACGAGTCTTTCCCTCCTCTGGTGCAACTCCTAGCTCAATTCCTTAGATCTATTTATAGTAAAGTCATGCATAGCTAATGATCAGTATAAACACAAACATATTTAGAATAATGCTGATCACAGTTCAGCTGCAAGCAGGGGGAGGGAGAGAGAGAGACAGAGAGGACTCCCATTTGGGAGCCGTACACAGCATGGCAAGCCTGGGCACCTGCGGGTGCACAGCAAGCCCTCAGCCCCCATACCTGGCTGCGGGTCGGTGTAGTCCACAGTGTATCCGTCGAGCTGCAGCAGCTCTTGAGGTTCAGCTTTTTTCTCCCGGTAGCTGCACATAGCAAATGTATATTGACTAACCTGAAGAAAATCACAAAGCTAAGATGGCACCGGGTGATCACGACAAGGCAGAGTACAAAGCGCTTACAAATGCCGCTTGCTGATGGCGTATTTACAGGGACTGGGGGTGGCAGGGTAATTCTGATGGTCATTGCCCATAACAGACAGGCTAAACTTTTTACCAGGCTTTTGCAAAGCTCTCTCCTAACGCTCCCTGCTGCGGAAGGCATCGAATTCTCCGCACCAGTACATACAGCGGTTTAATCTCCTCCAAAAGAGGAAGCTCCGTGCTTTAAAAACCCTCTATCATTCATCCCCAGACAAGTGCAAGAGTGACACCCTGTCACAAACAATGTGAGCTAAATTGCTAGGTGCCAGTCATATTAAAGCAATCTTAAGATCCCACTGATCTCGGCAGTTGTTGTCATCAGTGCTGTAAATGGCAGCTCTCACTCCTCTGAGGTACCATCTGCATGACACGATACATTCAATGTCAAGCTCTTGACGGAAGCCGACTCAGCTGCGGGGGCTCTGCCAGGCTCCCGAATCGCCTTCAGGAGGCCATCAGGCCGCATCAAGACCCTTCGCGTACTCGGCGCGCTGCAATCTGGATGGAGAAGCTCGTCCAGGGAGCAGAGGAGAGGATTCTCCGTGCCCCAGGCGAGGAACTCACGGGGAAATTTACTGTCAAATGATTTCGAATGACTTTGTTAAGGTTGTGTCACATCCTGGACGCCTGACGTAATTTTATTAGTCTGGACATCTTCTTTGACCTCTGGAGAAAACTTTGAAACTCTGGTGGGTGGCAACGGATCGTGCTCGTCATTTTTCGGAAGCACAGAGTGATCCCAAGTGACGGGGAGTGCCTGGACTGGGGGATTTTGCCTCCAAATTCCAGACAAATCTCTCTGCTACAAATATGCATGCAGCACCTATTTCGGCCGGCACCTATCGCTAATAAAATGCCAATTATTTAATTCAGGGGACCCGCTATTGGCGTAGCATCTCCCCGTCGGCGCTCGGTATATTGCTGCCCTCTACGGGCTTGTGCGAGCTGCCAACCCGCTGCCAGCAGCCCTGCCTGCACCCTGCCTTCCTCCAGGGAACGGCTCCAAAAGCCACCCAAGAATAAACCCTATCATTAACACGTTTGTGGGAGTAAGACTAAAAGCGATGCTTTAAGCATCTTGCCTCCTCCTTAAAACTACCAAGCGCTGACGGGAGATTGACAAGTAACAGACCAATCGCAGGAGCACACCAGTGCACGCTCGCTGCTCTGAACTTTGCATTGCCTTACCATCGTACCGGCAACACAAAAATTAAAAAGATTAACACGAAGAAGTCTAAAAATAACCCGGTGCCCCGCAGCACGGCGTTCAGCCGGCTCCCGCAGCGCTCAGCCCGCGGGACTCGCAGTATATTGCTGCCATCTCCTGGAGAAACTCCTGAACGGGCTGGATTCACAACCGGAGCAGGGAAGGATTTGGTTTCTATGTGTTAGACAGCCTGAGCTTCAGGGACTGGGCGATAAATTTAATTCCCCGAAGTGAGTCAGTGCTAACCTACGCTAACAGTGATTGAAAACATCAATACAACTCATGTACAACTCATGCTTTCCCCCCCTTTCTCTTGCACATTCTACAAACAACAGGTAAAATCCATGCAGGAGTTTGTCTTCTTCCCTGACCCAGAGCACGAGGTCTGAACTTCAGATTCTTCTTTATACACAAGTAATTCCTCTCCTCTTTGGACCCAGAAAATATTATTCATCCCTATGAATAACCCAACCACGCAGACACAACAGTAATGTGTGGGAACACATACAGGCATTTTGGAGCTCACACTTCTCATGTTGGAAGTTATAAAATACAGATGTAGACAGCAGGCTCCAGTGGAGCCATCCTCCAGCAGAGGCAAAGGAAACTTGTCCCTCCTGTTTGCATCCATATGATTCCCTTGGAAGAAGCTGCCTGATGTCATTATTAGAAGAGACTTCTAAGAGTACCTAGTGTTGGGTCTACAACGTGTGATGAACTACGGCTCATCTGGGTTCACAACCAACTTCTCTACTCACACAGCTCAGGCCCAAAGCCCAGGCTCAGGATTGCCTAAGAGCCTGCTGTCAGGAGGCAGCTTGGGATCAGGCTGGAGGGAGGAGAGAGCTATCAACGGCTTCTGGAAGAGGTGCCAACAATGCCGTGCAGGATACCTGCACCTCAACAGCTCAAGCTCCTGACTTCAAGGACTGGCATACCAGCTTGTGTGTCCTATCTGTCTGCCTAAAGCATTTACTTTACAGTCAGAAAGCAGCTGATGTGCCACCACCAGTGCAATGTGGCTCCTTCCATCTACACTCTGTGGCAAAGCAAAACCCAACGAAATGAGATTCTAGAAAGCTCGATACGTCACGATTGTGCTCTGCTGCTGAACAGCTCTATAGGGTCAAGTGGAGATTGCAGCTTGCCTTTCATCAGTCCTCTAAAATACTGTGCTTTACAGAGCCTGCTTTCTTTAGAAGCGTGGAAGCGGCCAGACGAGTGAAACAGTTAATAGCAGAAATTAATCTTACAGCCTGCTGAGTTCACACCGAACCATAGCTGAGTACAAGAGCGACTGAGCAGATGGGATGGGCAAGATGAATGGTTTGAGTAATTGGAAAAAGCACAGATATAGAGAGGAAACTGAAGGAAGACAGAGGAGAAAATTCTGCCCAGTGAGGGACAAACTCCCAAAGCAGCTGGGATTTCATCCAGGGACTTGATGAGGGCCAGGAAAGGAGCATCTAAGGAAGCTGAAGTAGCAAAACTAAAAGAAGGGAAATAATCCAAGGCTGCACTGGCTGGTTCACCACAAAAAAAAAAAAAAAGAAGGGAAAAACACTTTGAGAAATAATTTGAGACAAAAGAACAGAAGGAAAAGAAAGTGGAGAAGAAAGAGAAAAAGACAAAGAAATTGAGGAAAGGGGAAGCAGACAACGGGAGACAAATGCCAAAGTTCACTATTCCCAGGCTGCTAAATTAGATCTGACTTTCTTGGCACTCAACCATATTCTGTCACCAGCTATATAATCCAACTGATTAATAAATGCAGTAGATATGTATTAACCAGTCCTGACTTCGTCCTTGTTTTTCCACTAGAGACTACTGCTCTAGCCAGCTCTGCTTTCCCCAGGATCCTGCTCAAACCTGTTAATTGTCATCCCTCACACTCCGAGCTCAGTCATCTGCCTCCCTCTTTCCCACTGTTGACATAACACCGCCCCACTTGGGTTAAATTCTTAAATGGACCTTTCCTAGATTAACAGCATGCATTTTGTCCCAAGGGAGAGAAACTGTGCTAAGATACTGCCAGCTGCAATACAGCTTTCCGCTTTGATGGGAGACTCTTGTCCTCTGGTTGCAGCTGTACGTTGCCGCCCGAGCCCTTTCCTGACACAAATGAGCAGAGGAAATGATCTAGCTTAAAAAATATCAGAGCAAACCCAACAGTTTTCACATCTCAGCACATCCATTAAGGCCTAAACAACTGCACATAGCAGTTGTTCCACGTTCTTCCTTCAAGCAGGAGGTGTGCGTGTGTTGGCCTTGGGCAGGGCTGATGATGGGAAGCCATCACACACGAGTACAGATGGGACACACAAGCATCTGTTTAACCAGCAGCTCCCCAACTTTTTTTTAATTTATCAACAACATCCAAGGTTCCTCAAGAATCACCACCTATGCCGAGTTCTCAACGAGGGTCTAACTGAAATGTGATTTAATATGATTACAGGAATCAGCTACGGGTCATTTACCTTGACTTGAGGACCATGGTCTAGGACCTGGTTTAGAATACTGCAATTGTTCCAAATTATTTTCAAATTCTGTTGGTTATCTGGAGTTCCTGAAGACTTACTTCATTTCATTTTATCCCGAGTCAGCTGAGTTTTGCTAAAAGCAGGAACTGTCACAGTTAGTCTGAATTATAATGAGTTCAGGGAGTCTGTCACTAGAACAATAGATCCAGGCGTAGACACTGCAACTGGTTTTAATCTGCAGAGAGTTGATCTGGTTCCAACAACATTCTGCAAACACCATCAGACACAATCAGCTGAAAACTGCTTCAAGCTACTCAGCAGACATGTCATACAGGTACCATGGAGTGTTACTTCCCATATGCTGCCAGAGCACAGAAACGGGGTTATGACAAGAGAAGAACAGATTCAGTCTGAAATCTCCATGTAATTAATTCACTTGCCCTTAAGAAGCTTTAGAAGAAATTTCCTATCACAAAGCCAGCAAACCCACCAGAACCAACAACAGTGTTGCTGCCAGTACAGCACATCAGACCTCGCAAAGAATTAATACAAGCCCTGTCAGCTATCAAAATTCCCAGCTTTTGCACCATCAAGGGTCTAATTGGCAAAAGTGGCTGAAATTTGTATGCCATGCTCCAGCAGCTGATACAGCAACTTAGGAAACACTTAGAACATCTGTGATGGATGTACATTTTCTTTCCTACCCACTTGCAGAGAACTTTGCCCTAAATTGCTCCACTTCTTCCGCTTACCACTGCCACTGGCATTGCTGTTGCCTTTACGAAGCATTTTCCTCACTTGTGATGCTGAGGACCATTTCCATCCAAGCTCAGGGCCATATTCTGCCATCACTTTCACGCTGCATATCTCAGGATTTAAAATTAGGCAAGTAACGAGTCTCTGCCATGTAATTTACATCTAATCAGTATTCTGCTCTTCTGCTGCTCATCTCAAAGGGTGTCTACGAGAAGGGTGGGCAGTGTGCAGAGAGGACTGCGATTCATTCGAAAGAGAAAACTATCCCCTCTGAACGCACGGGTGCATGCTGGAGGAGCACAGGCACCACTCTGCCCACTGCACCATGCTGTAAACCTTTCCTGAGGGCTTGAACCAAGTCCACCCATCAATGCCTGTGCTGGAGAGGTGAGACCAGGTTCTAGGAATGGCACAAAGGAACTGCTCTCACCCACTACACCCAAACAAATCATCTCCACTCCTGTACAACCCTCGCAGTTACACAGACACAGAAGGTGCGAGGGATTATTCCACCCAAATTACAAGGCAGTTATTGCTCCTTTCCTCTTCTTTCCAGGGTTTTCATGAGCCAAGTAGCAGTGGGAATGCTCCCTACAGAGCTCCTTTTCCTACATACACGCCCAAAGCCTCCGTTCATACCAGCAAGGCATCACTGACACAAAAGAGACAAACTGCCATCAACACCTTCCTCCTTGCCGAAGCCCATGCGGTTTGGCACCACTGTGCCTTGTTTAGATCGTTAGGAAGGGTCTGAGTATTTATTACCATGAATTTCTAAACCACACAATAGCACTGAAGGAATGGAGGCTGCATCCCTCGAAAATGGGGAAAGAGGGGCAGGAAGAGGGCACAGGATCAGGAGGAGGAGGTTACCCTGCAAGGGATGGGAGAGAAGACAGAGCTGCAATAGAAGATGCTTCAGGTAAGGGACAGAGACAAGGGATCAGAAAGGAAGTGTTTAGCTATTCATCCAAACATACAGCCTTGCCCTCTTGGCAGTGTCACAGACTGACCAGACCACTATATCCCAAATGGACTCAGCTTTGGACTCCAGCTCTCAGCTCTGGTGGAAGCAGAAGACTGGTGCAGATGAGCGAGCTCCTGAAACAGGGGCTGCTCTTTGTCTGTTCCTTGCCTAACAGAGCTGGCTCACCTTCCTGTGAGGGTTATTCCCTGTCTGCTGTTTAGCAGAGTTCAGAGCATCCTGGACATCAACACCTTTGCTGCCAATCCCTGTTCGTATCGGCACCCATCCTTTGCATTGCATGAAAAGCAAATGACAAACATACGGACAGCAAAGTATTTTTATTCCATCTTTATTGCCTGCTGACATGTTCAATATGCTCAAACTACATCTGAGGGACTGCATAGAGAGTGTTTCTTGTTTATATTTGATGTACGGCAGAACACTTTACATTGCACCAAATGTTGAGCAAACGGTAACATAACAGAGAAGCTGCAGTGGCAGCTGGAATTTCTGAGGTGGGCTACAGAGACTCTCTGGGGGCAAAAGTCTGCTCATCTTATTCAAATGAATTGCTTTTCTGGCCAAATTCTCCTCTTATATGCCAACTGACGAATACAGACCTAGTAACATGAGAAAACATGGAATAACTCTGAAAGCTTCAACTCCACAGCAAGCTGAGGAATATATAGCAACTGAGAACTAGAGAAGTAACTGCCACCACACAGAAGGGCCAGAAGAAAGGCTCCTTTCGAGAGACATGGGAATCCATGTCCAAACCTGCAAACCCTTGCATGGAAGAGTATCAATAGGTTTATTTTTGGGGGAAGTTATGTTAGGAAAGAGGATTCTCTGCTTTGAAGAATCCCTGCTCATGGTGAAAAGGGACCGAGGACTTGGTCTAGTAGGAATGGATCATCTCTGAGGGAAAAGCGATCCTAATTGCTCTACAGGTAATCACAGACTGTCACAGCACTCTTAACATCATTTCAGAACACAATAAAGGAAACATACAGAGAAAAGCAGTCCCTCAATCCCTGCCCAAGAACAGTATTGCTACATAATAATTGCAAAATGCCTCTCCTTCATTATGGTCTCTGTCACTTCTTACGCAGGAGACAGTTTGGGGTCTGCTCCCAGCAATCCAGCTCTGCAAGATGTTGGCTTCTCCTGCAAGGTGCCAAGCACCTTACCTCACCAGGGACCTCACCAGTCCCTGCATGGAAGGTGCATTTGCAAACCAGATGCCTCTTGGAATGGATGAGAGAGATCCTGAACCCGTCACTTTTACCTAAACCTAAACATGGGCAGATAGAGGTTGTGGCTGCTCTACACTAACTCCCCCAATCCCGTGTCCATTTTGACCCCATTTGGAATAAAAAAGCACTTAAGCTGTCACTCCTGATCACACTTGGTTATTGGACTAGGTACTCAACTGGTTTCTGCAAACAGGCTCCTACTTATATGGGGCATGCACACCGTAAATCCCTTTTACCTCCCCAGGATGGATTTTCTTATCTGCCACATAGCTTAGCTCTATGGAAGCCAGCAATGATGGACAAACAAGGAATGGAATTAAACGTCCTACTGAGTAATAATTAACTCAAAACAAACTAACCAGTTTACACCAGGTGATTTATGACCAGAGAAGCCAGGTGTGTAAGGTGAAAGATGGACTGTGCCGACTTCTCCCCTTACTGGCATGGGAAAGCTGGCCCACAGTCACACCCCAACCCAAAGGTGGAGCCTGAGGCAGCCAGTTCACACCATCTCTGCTCTTGCACACAGGTGAAATCCCAGCCCCTCTGCAGCAGGCCTGCCATCTGCTTCTTCGGCAGTAGGATTTCACCCTCTGATTTGATCCATTTGGATCTGTGCTGTCCAAGATCTCAGCTGGATCCCATGTGATTCCATCAGAGCATCTCTGTGTTGCTTTCATCACTGGACCCCGCACAAGTCTTCTGTTTCTAATACTTGGAAACAACATACACTGGGGAACCCAGAGAGGAGGGAGGGAGAGATGGACCCAAGAGGATTCTGTGGCTTTATCAGGTTGGTGGGAAGATGGAGCTGCTCAGACTGGGACCCCACACTTCTGTGGCCAATGCAGTGTTTTCAGCTGCACTTAGGAAGGTGAGGGAAGACCTAATACACCAAGTATTGACCAGATCCTTTTGGATCACAGCAGACACCTTCTGCCTGTTTCCTTGAAATTCTTAACCTTGGTCAAATATACAGGTCTACTGAAACTGGGAGGGCAGAAAGTGGAAAAAAGAAAAAAGAGGAAAAGGAGAAAAAACATTGCAAAATGATAGGTGAGAGCTGGAGACAATGAGAGGCAGTAATGAACATGGAGGCAAGACAAATGTCAAAAACAGTATACTGGCTTTGAGGGAGCCAGTGATGAATCTTGTTTTCATTACATTGGACTTCAAATTTTACCTGCAGGCTCAGAAGTGAGCATTCCCACCCAAGTACCTCCAGCCAAGGCAAACAGAGCTTCCTCATCTCATCAGTTCCTCACTAAATTGATTCTCCATTTCACCAAGCATTCATACACGTTAAGGAGCTTATGGCTAGAGGTCTGCAACTGGGACATCCTTGAGAAGATGCATATACATTCAGGAAAAAATCCATGACTTAAAACATCCTATGCAGAACCACAGCTCAGCAGCAACTACACAGCACTGAAAACGGTCAGAGGACCAACCAAAAGATTTCATGTTGTGATTTAAGACCACATCCAGCTAAATCTTTTTTACCTGGACCAGGACAAAGAATCGTTTCTTCCATCTCTTCCAAACATTTTTACCAATGGCCCATAAATACCTAGGAGAAAAGAACAGGTGCACTCAGTATACAACTGACTATTTGTTGTTCTGTTCTCTTGCTTCTCAATATGTTTTCTTTACACCTAGAAACTGGAGTTAGTGCACAAGCAGGAGTAATTAAAAGACTCTTAAGCTCAGCAGCATTCATGAATGTATTTATTTCTAGCCTGAACAAATAACCTGTAAAGAGAGTGACACAAAAAGCTCCCAGAGTCTAATGTAACACAGTATTAATTCTCTCTTCCTCTTTGTCTTTCACAACTTGCTCAGAATTTAGAAGCCCTTTAGTGGCAGTGAATGGCTACGACATGGTCCGATGGGTGAAGAATACATTTGAAACTAAAGGAGAGAAATCCCCAATGTTGCCTTAAGCCTTCACAAAACCACTTGGCTGAGGGTAGCTGTCAAACAGAGGGACACTTACATCAAAACCAGTAGCTGGAATCGCAGTATCTACTGGGCTGACTAAATCAGGACACTTTGCTGAACGGCTTAAGATTAATTCCTAGAAATGGCTTGGCTACAGATATTCAAGCAAATGGAATAATTTCTGAGGAGGGGTGAATTTACAGTTTTCTACAAAGGAAGAATTAACTTTTAATTAATGTCAAAATTAGCATTTAATCTCTGCAATGAAGCGGCCACTGTGACGCTGTAATACAAACACTGGCAAAAATAGTGGCAGGCACCAGACTAATATTAAACACAAGGACATTATTCAGCAGTAATATGTTTTATGTATCACCATAATTACTTTAGTTCTGGCTCAATAAATAGAAAAACCATTCCTTTTTGGTTATGCTAGTGGTTCCCTATGCGAGAAGAGATTCAGCATACTCTGGATGAATATTTATGCCACAAAACTCCAAGTCATGGTAACGTGGGCACTGAGTCCTTGGCTAGTCTGAGAACAGGGAAATAAATGTCCTGTTTGCTGCTGCTACTAAGTGCTAAATTTGTGCTAACACAAAGTCAATCTCGGTGCTGATAGCCAGCTAGTTTTACAAACCACATCATTTTAAGCAGCATCTTGTAAGTCAAATGTTAGTTGAAGAAAGGACGAGTAAAGCCAGGACTGCTCAGCTCTGCTGTTATCAGCTGTGGTCAAAGAAACAAATACAAAAGGAGAACTGTCCTTTCTTGCTTTTGGTGCCTGTGGCCATGATGGGAAAATTTAACTTCACACATGGCAATTAGCTCTGGTCTTGTTAGCAGAGAAGGAAGGAGGAGGAGAAGGCATTAAAAAAAAAGAAGATAAGAGATCCAAACCATCTAATAATGGATCTGATCTAACAAAACAATACTAAAAATGAAACAAAGTCCCTTTTATAGCATCAAAAACATACCAGAGAAAGAGTTAATCAAAACAGTGAGTCTCCTGGACAGTTTCTATATCTTATCACAGCCTCGGCTCTAAGGACAAGCCAAGGAAAGCCTTGCCAATGGTATTAGCTACATCTTCCCTCTAATGATGGGAATTAGGATGATCTAATTTGCAATTACATGGCACAAAGGTGCAGGGCCAAGGGTTGGCGGTCAGGGATCCCCCAGAACCCAGATTCTCTGACACATCTTGAGGTGAGAGGTTTCTCTTTTAACCTTCCAGACCATAAGTCCTACTCCAGCCCACTCCAGTTTAATTGTGCTGTGGGCCTCTGTATATGTAATGACGATCACACCAGAGTTTATTTCAAGGAGAAGGTGCATTGTGCTTTTTGGTTCTGAGAAGACAACACAGGGAAACACAGAATAAATGACGAAATGATACCATTTTCAATAAGACTCAAGCAGTCCACCTATTATTTCCTTACAGGAAAAAAAAATAACCTAGCAATTTCCTGAGGAATACTGTTTAAACTTTAAAATGTTTGGCTGATATGCACTAAAAAACTCTATGCTAAAAATACAGAAAGTGCATTATAGATTACTGAACTGATGCCATTTTTATATTTAATCTTTCTTTTGACCTCCTGAGAAGTTGAGAAAGAGTTTCTCATCCAGAATCTTAAAAAGGACAGATTTTTCTAAAGCACATTCAAGACAAATTGAGTTCAGATCAAGACAAGCATTTACCCAGAGTGCTTCATGTTTTGAGGCTTATCCATTCGCACGGCAAGCTTGATCTTCAGGTCTTGATCCGGGCAGTTTTTGGAAACAGTCATTTTGTGCCACTCCGATTGCTTTGGGCTATTGGGAGTTGGGTGGAGAACAACCTGCAAGCATCAAAATCAACAATGTTAATTGGAAAAATTATTCACAAAATGAGTTTTAACAGGGAACAAAAGCACATCAGATGAGCTACTTTTGACCTAAAAATCAGCCTGGAAGTTATGATTCACATCAGTAAGGACGGCTTTTTATTGCTTTTGTAAAGTACAGCTTATTATTTTGAGATTAGTTTGTATATTCTCTGCCTCCTCTATCTACTGTGCCATTGTTCACGGGCTGTGCAGAACAGAACTGCATTATCAATTCCTATTGTTTAAGGAAAGATCATGGTAAACGAATTTGCAACTGTCCAAATAAATCAGTCTAGAAGTGATGGTCAACTTTAGTGATTAGCAAGCCAGCAACAAGTTTTTTGCTGAGGTTGCCCACCACTCACACAGCTTGGTCAACCTCCAGCCTTCCTAACATTTCCCATGTGAGGTGTGTTATTTTGAGGGCTCAGAAAGTTCTACCTAAAATGGTTCATCTGATGCTACTATCAGGTCGTGGGGGAGCTGGCTCGATTTTTAGCTTCCTGTTAAGCCTGGGTGCAATAGGCAACGTTTCAGATAGGCTGGTGTGTTGACTGCATTAGGACAGCAGATAAAATCTGCATTCCATGTCATGACAGCAGCAGCTGCAGGACACTCTGCTGCAATTTCTTATAGTGAAGAAATGGTGGGATGGTCTCCAGCACCAACTGCAGCGGAGCTGTGGATGCACACCAATAGAAGCGTGTGGCTCATCGATGAAACTGAAAAGGCTCGAAGAGGTGAGTAATCTTTCCTGGTCATAGCTGTGCTTTTCCCACTCAAAAAGCCCTACAAAGCAGAGCAGCTCCCTCAGACAGCAAACCACAGAGTGGCTCCCAGTTCTACACCACATTTCACCATCTTCACTTGGTGTTTCCATATGTGTCCTCTACAGCAATTTAACTCTCTTACCTCCCTCACCCGTTCGGGTGCTTTCACTAAGAAGTGACTTTGCCTGGTTCAAATTCATTCCACTTTCCACAGTCCTGGAGTGAGACAAATCTCCTTTACATCCATTAACCTTTATGCAAGCATTACTTTACAAATGGCAGCATTCACCCTCATTATTTGCTGTGTTTCTATCACTCGTTCCTTGCTGACGCTCAGTCAGCTCCTGCCAAACTCCAGCCTAGGCTATAACCTTGCATTTCTCTGCTCTTCAACTTTACTACTGAGCCAACAACCTAGGGGTTGTATTCCACCAAAACATCCTTGATGCTATTACACTCTGATGAATGATTTAAAAATTAGATTATTGCCTCTTCCAAAGACTGAGGTTAACATCAGTAGATTATTGACTTCACCCTTGCTCATCACCATTATTTATGACTTCTTTTATTGAATTAGACTAATGTTTCTCTGGCAGGAATCTGAAGCTCTTATCAGTTACACAGGTAACAACAGTGCAACAACAGTGTTTACTGCATCACTCTTGAAAAAAACCTCACACTTAAAGCAAATCCTGTGGACGGGAAGAGAGTCTTCCATGAGGGGTGTTCAAACCACAGATGAACCCAAACTCTGAGCAGCTTTCAAGTACCCGCTGCAAGGCAGGTCGTGCACTAAATCACATCTCTCAGTGAGGCAGCAGCCACTCAGGGTGTTTGGGATGCTCCGCACTTTGATTTCTAACTCTTTTTCATCAAAAGGTGCATAAACATTGCTCAGTGTTGTTGCAATTCATGGCTCTTCCCCTCCTTGCTCTCAGTAGATGAAGTCTTGGCACAGATGAAATCCGTGGGAGCTTTGCCACCGGCTTCAATACGGCCAGGATGTATTCCCATGCCTTCAGCTGCCCATCCAGCAGTTTAGGGCTTGGGAGCATTTTCTAGCTCTCCCTTCGATGAAAGTGGTGAAATGAGGAGTGCCGGCCGGGTGCCAGTTGAACACTTGCAATAGAAAGTGGGCATTGTACATGCCTGGCAGAGCACAAAGCCGCTTCTCAAAGGGCGGCTGAGCACGGGCAGTTTTGTGTATAAAACCTGCTTCCCTCCTCTCTCTGTGCAGCCAGGTTCGTGCCCATTCCAACAGCTAAACCAGGGGCTTAACACTCCCGCTTTCATTATTTCACTAAAAAAGAAGCCTTGATGCAGCCTGAGCAGACACGCGTCATCTCTCAGCCGCTCTGGGCACACTGAGCATCCCTTTGAAGTTCGGCTGACTGAAAGCACCAGTGGCCATGGGCCAGAGGAAATCACCACCCGGCTCCCTGCGCTCGCCGCTGCTGGCCCATGTCCTTCAGACCAGAGAATCTCAGAGCAGAGGGATGGCTCCCCACTGGACTGGGAATTAAAGTGCATTTGCAGGGCTGGCTCGTCAGCATTGCAGGGCAAGAGGGGTTGCTGTGGGGTCTGACATCTTTCTCAGAACAACATGCATGACTAATTGCTTCCCGAGACCCGTAAAGTCAGCACTGCTCATGGCTGCCAGTGGAAACAAGACTTATAAAGCAAGTGGGTCCTCAGAGAACATAACCACTCAGGGCAAAGAGCCCTGAACGGCATCGTGGCCAGGTTGGGGGAAAGCTCTGCTCAGCATGCTGCGGCAGATAAAGACAGGAACGCTGGGCTGCTTGAAGAAGGAGGTTTTGAAAATAATCCTGAAAAAGTAGTGTGATGTTGTATGGCAAAGCAGCTGCAGGCCTTGGGCTGGGGCACTGCAGCCTGTTGGGGCCACCACCGTCATAAAAAACCAAACAGGACAGAGAGAAAGGAAGGATGAAGGTGTGGGTGAGGAAAGGCTGAAAGGGCTGCGACTCTTATAGGAGATGATTGAGACAAGAAAAGAAGGGGTAACTTTACCTTTCTTGTAACTGCAAGAACAAAGGATGTTATGTGAGCGTGAAAATACAGGTAGGTAAAATGAACATAAATTATATGAGGAAAAAAAAATAAATAACATGCAGTGGCCTCCACTGTAAAGATATAAATTATATCAAGAGCTCACTAGGCCCTGAAAGAACGTTTGGCATTTTTATGAATAGGATCAATGCAAAACCACATTAATTAGGAAAAGCTTTGTTTTACAGACACAGACTCTCTCACAAGCAGCCATGCAGTTAGCAAGAAACACCCGATGAGGTTAGTCTTGAATTGTAAATACCATGCTTGGGTTTGCCACAGGATTGTGGTTTTCTCGGCCATGGCCACGCAGATACAAAGTGTGCTGCAGTGCAGGGCAGAGAGAGCCCAGGATGCTCCTGGAGATCGCTCAGGCCATGCTGAGCTGTGACACAGGAGAATCCAAGCCCGTGTGTAAGGTGCAGTTCCCTGAACTGGTTTTCATGGGGTCTTCACGATGCTGATCTCACACTCCTGAGGAGCTGAGGAAGGCATGGTAGGGAGCCTGTTGCCAGTTATGCCTGGGGCATAAATTTTACACAAATTTTACAGCTACAAAAAATCCACAAAGACTAACTGAAGTGTCCCAAAGCCACAGAAAAGGGCCATCCACAGGTGTTTTGGAGGTGTGGGCTGCAGCGATGGAGGCCCACCAGTCCCAAGGGACCGTAGGTGAGGGGCAGAGATGGGATGGGAAGGTCAGCTCCATACCAGGGGAATCTGAGATCTTTGCTATTAACACCACTGACGGGGTTAATGAGCCCCCACATTACACTCCCCAGTCCAGCCTAGCCCCACTGAAGCCACCAGTTCAGTCATAACCCCCAGGAGAAGCCAGGACTTCAAGCCCTTTGCAGCAAGTACCGTAATCAGTGCTTTCAAACGCTCAAACCATGCACCGCCTGCTCAGCAGATATGAAAGCAGCTTAACACTCTCCTGCCAAACTTAAATCCCCTCTTTTTCCTTTAGCATAATCCCCTTTTCTGCCTGAGGAATGTCCATTTCCGTAAGCAACTTCTAAGGCTTTCCGGACTGCCAATATCGCACACAAGATCTTCTGCCTTTGCTGAGAGCAGGCACAGCCAGCTGAAATGCTGCCACTAAAAACTCACAATAAAGACAGCATGCAAGATGCACTCCTTTCCAGCAGTGGAGAGCTTGCTTTTTTCCCTCTCCTGAAGCTTGGCAAAAAAGCAGAGCATGTTGTGCTCCAAAGATATTTCCGTACAGGAGAGATTTCTCTAGAAAAGCAGGGCCAGAAGGAAAGAAACATTATTAAACTCAAAAATCTCCTTACCCTCCCAAGCTCTTTGTCCTCCAGAGCCAGCACGCCTGTGCTCTCTGTGAACAGCTTCACCTTCACTGCAGGAAGCGCGTGTGTTGTCGTGAAGTCTCCTTGGGTGCCCCAGCTGTGAAAATAAGGACAGAAAGATGTTCAGTTTGACATGCTACACCTTGGGCGTTCAATGGTTAACCAAAAATGTGCTGTCTGGAAGAGGCCAAAGTTGCTGGGCTGTCTGAGTGATAAGGGCATTAGTTATCTTCTTAGGGAAATGTGGGACAGATGCTTGGAAAAACCATGATGGTTCTTTGGGGAAAGGGTGTTTGGGAACAGTATGAAAACAAAATTAAGAGAACTTTTTTATTTAGAAAGAATAATACATCTCCTGCAAAACCAGCCTGTATAGTCACAACAGACTTTGAGGATCTAGGACATCTGTAGTTGCTCATGCCTCTGCTCTTCTCTTGGCTAATTTACCTCACCTTTCTACATTGAGAGTGAACTTTGTTTTCTCTGAAGAAACCCCAATTTAACCTGGCTCCTCTTCCAAGTTCCAACCCAGAGTCGATTTAAGTTCAAGCCATGCCATCTAGAGTAGTCCTAGTTTGCAGGGACTGCAGAGGATGACACCAGCTCCTTGGATATGGGATGGCAGTGGCCAGGAAGCAGCCACCTCTCCAATTACACAATGAACCAAGACCACCACTTCCATGAATCATCCCAGTGGCTTGGAAAGCAGCACTGTTGCAGCCGAATGACCCACAGTATGAGATATGCTCCCTCTAGACATGCATGTCTAGATGACACCTCCAAGCTCCTGCAACTACAACTGCCCGAGTGTGCAGAGAACTTGTTCCAAGTGGCACCAGCAGGCACAGGATCCCAGCCACAGTTTGCCAAAATGGCCAAATATGCCAGTTTATATCTTACAAGGGGAGCGCACCCTGCAGCTCACCATCCCTACCTGAGTGTGGGAACCACAGCAGCCCGCTGGAGGGAGGTCTGGTGATGGGCCTGGCCCCGTTGCACTAGAGGTTTCCTCTCTCAACCCAGACACTTGGAGAAGCTTTGAGGACAGAGTCCTGGTTAGGTCACAGTGCACTGCACTTTGTTTCAGGGACCTCCCTCCTGGGCCCTGATCCCGTCCCAGTGAGCAGTGTGCTGCAGCTGGTGACATCTGTGAGGGCTCAACTGAGCTGTGCTGGTGACCATCCTCGTGGGATTCTCTTAAAGACACTTGGCCCTTACACAGCAGTCAGCCTTTATTTAGAGAGAACATAAGGAAATGAAACCTGTGAAACACCAAGTCTGCTCAGAATCCTAAGGGCCATGACTTTCCAAATAGGCTCCTGAAAAGCCTCCACAAGTGGTGCCACTCACACCGGCATGTCAAATCACTCACCTGTGCTAAGGTTTCTGATACAGGAAAACGCTCCCCTCTGACAAAGAAGCACAGACTGAAGAGGGTCACAGAACAAAACTTAAGTGGAACTTGAAGTAATGCCTGTTTGCAAGCTTTAAATAATTTTGAAAGGAGCAGAGAAGAGAAAAAAATCAATACATTCTATGCAAAGGGGTAACAAGTCATGATGCTTTTATATTTGAGACTTCACAGCTGTGTTTCAGGCTTTGTTTCTACAGTTTAGAAAATTCAAGAATTATTAAAATAAAAACAAAGAGAGACTTCCAGACAGAGCTAAGCAAAGCACTCCCAAAACAGAGACCAGCTCAGCCAAAGATGAAGAGCAGAGGGTGCATCACTGCAAGGAGGATGCTCCAGAGCATCTTACCACACAGAGGCCCAAAGTAAAACTAGCAGATAAGAGCTGCTCTTTTATCTTTTTCTGTATTTTTCTCTTTATTGCTCTCTTCAGGTTTTTTTTTTTTAAAATTCGTTGTGAGTTAGATTCTTACATTGTTCCTGGAGACCTTGAAAATTTATCATACTTGCAACCTCATGCAGAGTGCACAAACAAGCTTGAAGAATTATCACAGACAAGGCGCTTTTTGTAAACCAGAAGAAACCAAGAGCGTGCCATGAGCAGCACCTCCGAGTGATGTGATGGAACACAGTGCAACATAAAATACTGCAAGTCAGATGAGAGATCATACCCTATCTCCTAATCACTTCTATTCGCCCTCATGCCACTCATAACGCTTTCTTGCACTGTCCTCAAGCCAGATCCTCTGCTGAAGAAAGGCAGTTCTCTTGAATTGACTGGGGAAAGGCTCAGGTGACACATGGTCCAGCAAACAGATGTTGTTCAAACATAAATACCAAACAGCAAGTTCTGCATTTGGAAAGTTATGGGGAAAAACAATTTACATCTTCCTGAGCACAAGGATTTATGCTCTGCTCTCCACTGAGCAAATATTGTCCAACTGAGCTTAGCAGATGAGCATGTTCAGTGCAGAACTGATTGAAGAACTCAGGGCCTTCATCAGCTTTGCTCTGAGGTTTTCTCTTCCAGTGTCACTGTTACACGTTTCATCTCTTATGATGATGCATTGAACTGCCACCAGTGTCAGGGAGCAGAGGTTTGGCATAAAGTACCTACAGCGCTACAGGTCTGGCCAGATCCCCAGTATTACATCTTTTGCATGTGTGATCCACTAGCTACCTAATAAATGATTTAAATACCAGAAACAAACAAACAAAACCAAATCCACGCCTTATTTTCTGATTGCAGCTTCAGGTCACAGGTTATGTTTTCTCTCTTAAAAAATCACATTGTCCCCAGCAAGGAAAGTATGAAGAGAAGCTCACTTTGGGTAAGCAGCAGAAGTAAGAAAATACTCAACCTTACACTTTGTATTTTGACAGCATCTGCTTTATAGAACTCATATCTCTGTTTACCATTAAAAAGCTCTTATTTGCTGAAGCATTCCCAGACCATATGTTATCAACAAATGTTACTAACCAAATACAAACAGTAATTTTCATTAGGTTTCCTTCATGAGAACAACATCAACCACAAAGGGAATAAATGTTTCAAATGACAGTAAACATACATAGCAAACCCTTGACAACACGGTGGTGCTTACATATTCATACCCCCAAAAGCCCTGAAAAGATCTGCGCCAACAAACAGAGACCCTCAGAAGTTGGGTTTTGTGCAGGTTGAAGCCTGCGGTGATGTCATTAGTTGCCATAGTGATGCTCAGCATAAGGCCATAATTCATGTCACTGAAACATCATTTGTATTCAATCTAAGTACGCTGTTTATCTGCGCTGGGTATTAAATTATTGCTCAGAAAATTAGCTCTGGACAGTAGTTAGGTATTAGGCTCTTCCAGGGGACTAACAATGTAATGGTTTCATTTCCATATTTAATAATTAAGCAAGCCATCACTGCAGGTGTTTATTTGCTGGGAAACTGCCTTAGGACCCTTCCTGGAGAAATCTTTTCATGAAGTACCCTCACTACCTGTCCCCACACCACAGAGGTTATACTCATGTTTCAAAGCCATAATACATCTGCAAATGAGGAGAAACAACAGCATTCTGGCCAAAACAATATAGATATAGATAGATATGCACCACATAAGCATAGAAAAGCCCTGACATTACTTTCTCAGTGAGAACCACATCAACCACCTGAATCCCACCTGAAACCCTCAGTCCAGTACTGATTGCCCAGTACATCCCAAAGCCTGGAGCCGACCAAGAAATGCTGCTGTTCATCAGGACTTTGCTACAATCACCACCCTATTTACGGGACCTCTGTTGTACCAGTGATATCACTAGGATCTACTTCCATCTCTAGTTAGGCATCAAACTTAGGATGAGTAGCTGAAGTCTTCTGGTTGCAAAGAGCCAGAGGATGAGATGTGCCCTGGGTGCTAACTAGGCAAATGCTGGCCCCTGCTCTAACTTTTACAAGTAAAATAAGTAAAATCATCACTTTGTGCCTACAAATTGACCTAGAGGGGCCATCACAGTTACTAACCAAACAGCCTAAAACTGAGATTTTTTTCTGAATTAAACATAAAATGACACATGTCCACAGTGGACAACAAGGTACAAAGGTCAGCCTTGCTCCCCACTACCTCCACGAGCTTGTCTAACACAGAGCACTCCAAGGATGGGCTCACCTGTCTGGTATCAGGTGCATTTGGGAGCTCTTGTGGGGCACCATCCTTACTGGCACATGGAGAGAAAGCGATGCCACTGTTGATGCAGATGCCAGGCTGCTCTAACCAAGCTGCTGTCAGCTGTTTCAAACAACACACTGGTGATCTTCTGTCAAACCTTCAGGTTGATGCTACTCTGCCCTTCCCAACTTACAAAAACAAGACAGACCACCAGGCTCCTCACTTTGCTGCTGCACCAGGTTCTCACCCTTTCCTGCCACACTGTCACTGCAGGAACAACTCTCTGCATCCTATGGATCTGAAGTGCTTTACATCCTAATCTTTGGCTGTAGCCTCTGAGTGCTACCAAAATGCAGACACAACAATTAGGAAGTTAAGTTACTATGTAGCCATAAAGACAAAATTATTCAACCACCACAGTACTGCTATGTTACAGCGCACCATTAAAAAAACTATTTGGGATATGAATAAGGCTTGAGCAAAACCCTGCAAGGGTCCTTGTCCTGACTGCACTTATATCTGGCATGAAAGCAGACAGCAAGATTTCAAGCTCCAGCTGCTTTTCTCCATGATACCCTACTTACGTGGCCTAATCCATGACTTTCTCAGCTGTCCTTGAGAGACATTTACAGTCATTTCTATTGACCTCTAGTGTGCAAGTTCCTCTAAAGGAGGATACGTTAAGATCTTTCATTCGTGTACTGTGGTCTCCATCAAGACTGCTTAGCCCCTGCTGAATTTGAACCAATAACCCTTATCCCATCATTGCTCCTATAACTTGATGTAGCCAGAACATCGATGCCCATGATTTCTATAAATAATGAACAAGAGCAACTGAATTACACTGTGGGGCCATGAATCAGCCCTGCTAACCAGCTCGGCCTGTCAGCAGGCTAACATGGGAGCAGCTGGGGAGTGATGTGCTTTCAACGGGGTTGACATTTAAACGTGATCTATGACCGGTTCTCACGAGCATCGAAACTGCCAGAGGACACCTTTTCTCCCTCCTCAGATACATTTATTTAAAGGGGTTTACTTGCCAGCCTGCATGGAATAAACGTGAAAAAAATCAGAAAACAGAAGTGAAAACATGCATTAAAGGAGAGCTACGCTCTTCCCTTGGTAGGTTCACCCCAGGTGTGCATTAAACCCAAGGTACACAGCAGTATCCTGGGACAGGGCCCCTCTCTGCAGGAGATGCTGCCCATCTGCCTTCTTCCCACAAGTTCATTGCTGGTGTAAAAAGGTCTTGCAGAATGATATTCCTGCACATTGGCCTAGATTTGCACTAGTGTATTGAGCCACCTGCCCAGTATCATTTTTCATATGTAACCACAGCAATGCCTGTCCCCTCCCAGGAGCACATCCTTGGGAATGCAGAACATGGCGTGCTACTGTCTCCATCCCCTCAGGGGCAGAGTCACCTAAACCAGCACCCAGCACCATCCACCCTCCAGCAGCAAGCGGCTGGTTGTGCACAGAGGCAGGAAGGTCCATCTGAAAGGCCTTCAATATATGTGACCATGTCTGGGACAAATTTTTCAAGGCCAGCTTAACCTTGCTTTCTGTCTTCTGCTGCCAGAGAGGGATGTGGTACACAGCAGCCAGCTGGTCCAGCTGCCTCCATTGTGTGCTGCTGCTGCAGGCAGGAAAGGATTATGCTTCATGTGCTTCTCTCCATCCACATCCCTCATCTCTTCTCTCCTGGCACCCACACCAGCGTGTCTGTGTCCCTCCTGGTGTATCTTTTGTTCTGCCACCACAGTGAGCTGGCTGGTGAAGGGGAGCTTGAGAGCAGACTGATAGACACTGCCTTTTTTTTTTTTTGAGGAAACACATGTCAGCAAAGCCACCTTTCCCTGGGTCACTACTTCATCTTGCGTGGTGTGGTGTTTTAATCCAGCCTTGGTTTCTCAGCTAATCACAGCACCCAGTGTTGGTGTGTGCTGGAGCTGGATCCTGCTCTGAGGATGGAGAGATCTGATCCCACTTCACCGCTGGGAGACTAAAACTCTATGTACAGCCTTGATTTAATTCTTCCAGAAACCCTGCCTAACAAACGATGGTTTTCTGTTTTCAGTCCACTCCTCTCCTCCCAGAAGAGACCTTCCCAGGAAACAGCCTTAAATCCTGAGCCATAAATCATGGACACCCAAAGCTTGAGCATGGGGAAAAACAAAGTTGGAGAAGCAGCATGCCAGGTACTGAGCTAACCTACCTTCACACAGCTGAGTAGGAACACGCTTTTTCCTCTAATGCAGCACTAAGGTGAGCTTCTTTTTTACATATTTCTAGCAATATGAGGAAGGAGGAAAACATGACGCAGGTTTTAAACATGTTTAACAGTGAACTATGAAGCCTGCAGTAAAGTTTTTTGTTATATTCCCTAATGCTTTACACATACCAGCCGTTCAAAACCATGAAATAGGGATCAATGGCCAAGATTTCAGTTATCAGTGGCCTTTCTGATCTTCCCTTGCCCACACTGTGAGGCTGCAGTTCGTTATAACAGAGCGTGCACAGACTTACTCAGCAAAACCCGATGCAGGGACAGCATTAATTCCAGAGGGATCAAAATGCTCATTTCACTTCCAGAAACGGGTATTTGTGAACTTCCAGGAATGACATAAATGAGACAATGCTGCCCATGTGCTGAGCCCTTCACAAGCAGGCGTGGGGAGAGCAGACTGCTCGCTCTGCTTTGGGAGCAGTGTTGGAAAGACACCGAAGTGGCAGGGGATGTGACAGCACAGACGTGGCCACGACACGTGGTGGAGGCAGGTGCTCACACTTGCACCAGCTGGGTCACAAAGCAGCAATAAAAAGAAGTAGGGCATTCCAAAGCCTTCAGGGAAAATATGTATTCTTTGCATCTCTCATGGGTAACAACGATGGATAATAGGCTTTTGGTTTGTGTCTTTGGGATTTGAAACAAGCCCAAGGGCAACAGAAGAATTCAGGCTGTTTTTTCAGGCTTTCCAAGAAAGCCCACAGGCTGGGTCATGCAGTTGGAGACCTGCTGCTCCATGCACACCTCTGTTTCAGTGGGAGAAAGCCACAAGCCACAGCCCATTTGGGGATGCTGGGTTGGGAGCAGTCACAAACCAGTTTGCTATTTACTGCAGTTGCACTACAAACCTTGACTGAGGTCAGATGGGTTCTTCTAAGAAGCACAACCCAGCGGGTGATGCACCATCTCAAGAGAGATCATTACTAAGAGAGAAAAAATGTAGTCAGAATGAAAATAAGGTGCTGAGTAAAGACAGCAAACAAAGAAAGTCCATGCTGTCTGCTCTGCAACATTCAGTGAGGGCATTAACCTGTGGATGAAGTATGGGAGGTGTTGGCTCCTCCTCCCAGCAGCAGCCATCCACTCACATAAACACAAGTCATTTAATCTATTTGGTAGGTTTTATGGGACCAAGTTTGGATATCACACAGGGCCTCAAACACAACTATGGCTCTGAGGAAAGTATCTGATCTTTAGATAGCAGGAGAGGATGCTGAGACAAGAGATGGATCACAACTGTGGAAAACCACAAATTTAGGGGACTTTACCACTGTGTACGCCTGCCCATGTCACCTGCTTTGGGCTCCTGCTATTGTAATAAGGAGAGATCAATTAACAGTCAGTGGAGTTAAGCCTTAATTTGCTTCATCCCAATACAGAAGCGGCAAGCAGATGAAACGAAGCCTACCTCAAAAGTGCCCTTGTCCTTCCACCACTAAGGAGGGGTGCTGGAGGTGACTGCTGCAGGTGCACAGAAAAGATCCTAAGTTAAAATCTCAAAGAATATATAGAGATGCAAAGAAAACTGTATGTTTCTGCTTGTGCAAAGATGTCCTGGGCTAGGAAATATAACTGAGGTGCTAAGAAAGGTACCTTCCCACTCTGCCTGTGGAAGTGGATTGAGAATGGTTTGCATCCATAGCATGGCTTGATTCCCGGGAGCTGTTGAACCTCCTCTGGGATTCCTCCCACAGTAAAAGTTCAATGTGTTTACTCACCTTCAGAACAGGATAACCAAAGAGATCAGACAGACTGACAACGCAGCCTATTTTTGCTCACATTTGTTTCCTCTCCTCCCTTTCTGCTGACAGAACAGCCTTTCAGTCCCATCCCCTCGGAAGAAGCTCAGTTGAAGTGGGAGTGACAGCGCAAACAGATTTGATTCCTCCTAGACTTCCCTGTGCAGACTTCAGAACGATGGTAAATTCTGCTTCCACCGATGCAGTTACTGTGCAGGTGACCGAAAGTCAGCATCCTCACATACACTGGCCAGCAGCCCCGCCTGTACCTCCCCTCCCCAGGGGCTGCGTAAGGCAGAGGGAGGCCATGTCTCTGCATGGAGCACTGACATCTGCTCTGATAGGATAACCCAGGGGCCCTCAAAGTGAATCCACAGTTCCCTGTGACGTCTTAATTCCTGTCACAGATCTAATACTCTCTATACCAGGAAAAAAAAGCATCATCAGCAATTCTTCTGCTGATGAAAAGGGGGTTCATTTACTCAAAACCACCACTGCAGTGTTATCCAAAAGGTGAGCAGAGATAGCATGCCCCTAAGGACTCCCAGCAGCTGCTAAGGATTTCTTCCAACCTGCCACATTTCATGACTGTCCATTTTTTGCTCCCACGGCTCAGAGACACATGTAGGTGTCACGCACTCAGACACCATCTTGCTTAACATCATGCAGCCGGCAGTACCAGACAGCTGATAACAGGCACCATCTCTCTCTCCAGGAGCTGCAACTCCCACATCCTCAAACTGGCTACGGCGACAGTACAACTGCCGGCGGAGAGAAACATGTCTAGGAGAGCATCACATCTGCGCCGGAGAGAGCAAGGTGCAGAAGGAACAGGGAAAAGCTGACGGAGATTGCAGCAAAGCAAAGCCTGCGAAGGTCTGCTCCTGATCTGCTCATGGCTCACAAGCAGTCCCTGCAGACCCCACTCCTGTGCCAGCACCGTGTCGCTCGGCTGCCAGGGCACGGCAGCCAAGAGGAGCTGTCGGGGCCGACAGCACAGCTTTAGGAACCCAAAAAAAGGATGATCGCGGCTCGGCAGAGCTCCGTCTCTGCTCCCCGAGCAGAGCTGGTGCGCAGGAGAAGCGTGACGGGGAAGCTTGAGGGAAGGGCTGGCGGTGGATCTGATCACACATCAGCTGTCGGTGGCCACAAGATGGCATTCCTGCCCCAGAGATGTCCCGGACCAGCCTCATCACCCCCCCCCCGCCCCCCCAACCCGGACCACACCTCCCGCCAGGCCGGCGGCTCCCGCAGAAGCCCGGCCGGTCAGGGTGAGACGCAGGGAACGCCCGTCACCGCAGCCTCCGGGCTGCCGCGGGGAACGGCTGCGGCGCGGCTTTCAATGTCCGGTGCTCTCGCTTATCTCGAGCGAATTACAATTAGAGGGGAAGAGCTCAGCAGGAGGACACGGGAAGGTAATCCCAGCAGCCTTTTGCTGGGAGCAGCACATCTGAAGCGAAAGCATAACTGGTTTTACAAGGCTGCCCACTGTACGTGCTGTAGGGGTACACCCGCTTGGGATACTGTGGGAGCCACTCGTGACACAGGAAGGGGTCTGTGCATGTTTACTATCTGTGGTAGCTACCGCTTCTGGTATAAGGTGACTGCAACGCCACACATGTGGTAACCAAAGTTTCCTTTGGTCAAAGATGCTCCACTGAACCAGCCACAGAGCTAATTAAGACATGGATAGCCATTTCTATCAACTCTTACCATCCTGGAAGAAAACATGATCCCAGAGGGCTGTTCCTAGTGAAGGCCAGCTTTATTTGCCTACAAAACCTTGTGGCAAAAGCACAAAAGACCAGTGAGCAGGGCAAGACTCTCCTGTGCACTGTGTCCTGCCTTTTTCACAGGCTTTTTCAATCTGAAATACCTTGGGGTTGCTCTGGAAGGGGTACAAGAAAACGTGGCCATGTGTGTCTCCTTGCTCCTCTCTCCAGGAGCATGCCTTTGTGTCTTTGCCCATGTAGAGCCAACAGTATGTAGCTCCCTTTAAGTGCTCTCACACATACTGCTGCTGTACATTGGGAGACCTAGCACATTCACAAAGACAACAGGCCTGTCTACCTTCCTTTCACAGAAGGGACTGCTAACATGTTGAGAAATCACTGCCAGGGTTGGTCTTCCAATGAATCCGTTCCCTCTTACAGAGCTCTGTCCAGGCAGCAGGCACAGCACCAATTCTCTATCTCCCTACACTGCTTCACAACCAGAAATAGCTCTGGCACTCTTCATTAAATAAGAATGGACATTACTCATACATGGTACTTAATAAATAAACAAACAACTGGGCACTTCTCACATCTCACCCCCAGCCTTTCCCTTGGCAAGGGACGTGCAGAGCTTGTACTAAGGCACGCTTTAATTTTTTAAAAATGCCAACCATGGGTATTAAACAAGAACACAGCATGTATCCCTCAACTTTCGTTTTGCACTCTTCCTCTTAATTTAGCTACTCCAGATCATTGAATCTCAGTCTCGTTTCAATGTCCTTTTTGGTCTTTACTATCCCATCTTAAGGTTGCACGCACAGGAATGATGAAGCAGACGGATGTCAATGAAAATTGCCTTGGGCATCATCACACCTTCTGGAATACTTAAATTTGAATGTATGCGTTATCACAGGAATACATAATTCACAAGTGCATAGGAGCACTTAAAAAATTAGACAGCTGGCGAGAAAAGAAAGACATCTGTGAAAGAGAAGGTGCATGAGCTCAACCCTCACTAGACACCAGAGAATCCATGCGAAAGCAATGCTAAGTACGCTCTAAAAGTCAGGGAAAACTGGCAGAGCTTGCACTTACGTGATACCAGAGAACCCAGCTACAAGAGGTAAGTCTACAGAAACAAGTCTTCATTACTCTCCAACACAGTTTCTAGTGTAACATTTCCAGAACAGGAGAGAGGAGGGACCACACGTGAGACCTTTGGGAGTGGGATTACCATCTGCAGTCCCAGCCGACCACCGCACTGCTGTCCAGGAGGCTGCACCAGGGCAGTGCAGCCATCAGAGTGATACTTGCCTTTATTCTGGGGAAAAACTCAGCCATTTAATCTAACACAGATTTTTTTATAGACCCACTCCTGCTGAGCAGCTAAGAGGAAGCATCAGAAGAGATTCTGAATTTCTAATTAAAAAGACCACTAAACCGCTTGCATGAAGACTTCCCATAATAGATCAGAGGCTTTCACCTGGGTAATAACTTTTTACTGCATTTTTTGCTGTGCTTAATGACTTGTCCACAGCCTCCACTTTCAAAGATGTGAATGTCATAGCATAAATCTCAGGAGCATTATGGAAACACCAGCATACACACAAAAGGGGATTTGAAAAGCAGGTCCCCGAACTAACAGCAGAACCCTTTGGGTGCAAAGCCACACACGGTCTCATTCAAAAACTGGCTCCTAGACAAGCTAAGTAGCTCTAAGAGAAGAATTATTGGGGAGGGGATTTGGATACTTCTTTGTTCCCTTTAGAGGGGCTAAAAGCAACTCACAGCCCATCTGTACCATACTTGCACAGAGCAAAATCGAAGATCTCTCCCAGAAGACGTTTCCCCAAGAGATGCCTAGTCAAAGACTGACCCTCTGCTCAGACCCTCATCCCATGAATGGTATCTCAGAAGCAATGGTATCTGATGTTAGCTGTACCCAGGGCTCAGTCACCTGCTTTGACACATTCATAAGGCTCCTGGATGTTTCTGAAGGAAAAAGAGCTGTAAACATCTGCACAGCTGTGAAACAAAATTGTGCAACTGGAAAGGCAAGCCTATCAGTCTGGGTAATTAAGACAGCTTATATTTAATGCTGAAGCCAACTTAGAAGGAGGAGGAAAAAACCCACACATAAAACCAGCAGCTATCTCCTAAAATTTCCTTTTGCTTTGTTCTTTACCCAACATCACGAATTTTGCTTACACAAGACATAGCCAGGCATGCAAACCTAAATATAACGACCGCTTAAAACCATGTAGGCATAGGCACACGGGTCTTCTGCCCGAGCTTTGCCACGAGGCGGTACCTCTGCAACACAGCAACAGCTCAGAGGGTTGCATGGGCTCATGTCAGGAAGTCGACGGCAGCTGGTTCTCCTGCTTGTCTGCAAAGCCCACGGGGCTGCCACTGCAGCCAGGGCACTGGTGCCACAGGCTCTGGTCACCCTACTGGATGGCAGAACCACACATGTCCAGAAGCGACCTACCAAGCACAGCACCAACGGCTGTACCAAGCAATACACAATGTGAATTATGGGCTAAACTCTGCTCCCACTCACACCAGTATAAACCCCTTCAGTTAAGAGGAATTACATTTGTTCTACAGGGCACAGAATGTTTATTTGTAATTCATACATGCAAGCTTGTCTCATTTCTCGCTTTGCCACAGGGAAGCATTCACAGCATCTCCCAACTAGCTGTGGCAGCAAAACACTGACTGCAACCAAACATACTTACCATGCTCTTACTCTGTGCAAAGCCACTGAGCATCACTTCAAACTCCATGGCCTTGAGGCAGGGGATTCCTGAATGAAGAGACCAGATTATCCCCCTCTGCAAAGAGAGAGAGGGCATCCCTGCTTGCCAGCCTCCCTTCCCTTTGCTGTTCAGTGCTCATTTCTCAGATGATGTCACTGAATGACGCTGTGGAAGGATGCTGTGGAGTTCCTGTCTCTCTTTCCAGTAAGACAGCAGGCTCTGATGGATGTAGCACACCGATCTGAAACTAAGACTCTAGCTGAGCAATAAGATTGGAGGTTTGGTGTAGTGATCCTGACAGGGGCAGCCTGTTGCAGCAGAGAGCAGCAGTCGAACTGCCAGAGCACCTTGAAAGCAAATCAGGGAGCATCACTGGGAGCCAGTGCAAAGATAAAACAGAGCACCACTGTCTCCTAGTGCAGTGGCTAAGAGAATGTTTAAAAGTTTACCAAAGAGGTTTAAAAGTTTACCAAAGACGTTACTTTATCAAGAGTGATTTTCTGGAGAGCGCATGAAGTGCAAGCTCTTGGTCATGACAACATGAGAAGTGACCTGTCGAGTGTCCTCTCTCCAGCACTGCCCCAACAGCACATGCATAAGAAAACTGCAGGGGAGAAAAAAAAGCAAAGCAATAAAAAGTCCTCTTTTTCAAAAATAACAAAAATAAGTCCTGAAGAGGCTGCTCTGCAAGGGGGGGGATATATAGCCTCCAAACAAACCCACTTCCAGAGTCATAGGAGCAGCCCACACAACTCTCTGCTCTTGGGCCGGCCAGAATGCCCAGAAAGGTTGGCTGGATCCTCCCCCACTGGTTATTTACTGCTTTTAACCCAAATAGTTCAGCTGAGTTCAATGCACCCAATTCTCACTACTGCAAGCCAGGGGAGAATGAGACTTATCTGCATGCTGAAATACACTCAGGTGAATACACAGCATTTATTCACAAGGCATGTAGGACCTTGCTGTTATTTGGTTCTCTCTGTTTTCTTGTGTTCTGCTCACATCAGAGGAAGGTGATAAAAGATGATGAATCACTGGTGCAGCCCATGAGCACTGCTACAAGCACAGGTCATCATTTAACTATATCCAGCAGCCTCTTTAGGGACCACAGGACAGGGATGTTGTGCCTGGACCTTTTCTGCTGTTCCCAGATCCCTCAGGAACCTTGTTTTCAGGCTATACAAACAGCAGTGGTACTAACACAGCTTCTGGAATGGTGATGTCAAGGATGTGCTGAGCCACCTCACCCTCTGTGCATCGCAGAGAGCAGACAGCAGGGCAACGTGCAGAGAAGACAGGGTGGGGAATAAAACTCTCAAAGATCTGTAAGAATACAATTCCAGCACGAAAAGCAGTAAAATCCTGCTCACAGTGGGATTTGGAATATTTTGAAGAGGCATCTGTGGGTTAGGGCATAATACAAAGGCTTTTTCTTACACAACTTATTAAAAGCACTACTAATAATACACTACAAGCCTGATCTGAAATAACCCTTGCTATTTCAGGTCTGGCTTTCTCTAGATCTGTGCCATCCCCTATGCCAGCGCTGAGGCAGATAATCCTCACATGAAGGGATTTGGTTTAAAACGTCAGGAATCCAACACGGAGCCTAAGAAGAAAAAGCAGACCAGTATTCACTGTCCTCCCAAGAGCCACAATCCCTGCACAGAGTCCTTGTCTGATCACTTGGTATGCATGGCAGCTAACCCTGCTGCTCCTCTGCCTCTTCTCAAGATCTACAAACAGGATCCAAGCTCCACAGTCACTAAGATACTTTGGAACACCTTATTCTCAAAACCTGCTGTATTCACACCAGGGATGACAAAAGGTGAACCTCTCACAACTAGACCAGTGGCTTTGGAAATCCTTCCCTGTTTGGGAAGCTGCCTTTTTCTGTTAGAGTTGTGTAGTCCAGGTTAGGATGTATGGCACAGCATCAGGCTGAAGAGCAGCCGCTGCCACCAGTGTATTTTAGTGCCATCTGGGTAATTTAGCTGAGGGATGACATTTCAAGGACACGTCAGAATAGAGTGAACAACTCCATGAGCCATTCTCAGGTAAAAAGATACCCTACAAAGTCACTATGAGGGTGGGGAGGCCCTGGCACAGGGTGCACAGAGAGCTGTAGCTGCCCCTGGATCCCTGGCAGGGTTCAAGGCCAGGTTGGATGGGACTTTGGGCACCCTGAGCTAGCAGAGGGTGTCCCAGCCCATGGCAGGGGGTGGCACCGGGTCGGCTTTGAGGTCCCTCCCAGCACAAACCAGTCTGTGACTCTATGAGGCTGTGCAGACCTGTGCACTCTCCTTTCCAGCTCCCCAGGACACAGGGCAGTTATAAAACAGGGAAGGCTTCCAGCTTGATGCTTACCATTCAAATGCATTTTTCCCCCCTGACACACATGAGAAATAAAGTCTTGTGTAGCTTGTAGAGCCTCCAGCCAACAGCAAAACTGAATTCTGAGCAGTTGAAGAATTAAATATGATAAAATACCACATAATTCTAGACCTGTGTTCACTGCATCTTCTGAGTACAGGCACTTAACCTGCATTTCCCTTTCTTGAGCTTCTGAGATACACCAGTTTGGGGAAGGACAGCAATAACCTGCCTCAGTATTTACACCTTCATAATGCTGAAGGTCAAAACCCCCACAGAGTGCTCCTTGCCCCCAGGCCAGGCAGCATCTCCTGCCAAAGCACACAAACACCTGGGAGGCCTGGGGAGCAAAGAGCTCCAGTACTGGCACACAATACATCCTTTTGATCATCTAGTTCCTTTATCAGTGTCTTGCTTGTGATAAAAAGTCCACAATTAAACATGTGTGAATGACCTTGCTGAGAATGGCATTCAAAGAGACACTCCAGAAGGCTGTTTTGGCTGACCACAAATCTTTTGTCTGAAAGTCAGCTTAGCTCAAACACACCAAAGACTTCTCTGAGCTGTTTCTATCACTGTCCTCATTACCAGAGTACCTGAGGGCCTTCAAGTCTTGTTTTAAGCAACATGACAAACATGTCACATCTGGTTCATTCTCTCTTTCCTTCTCCTCTGTAGAGGAGAATCTAAGTGCAGTAAATTGCCTTCACAGAGCTTTGGTTTTCCCTGCCTGGGCTCTTGTGTTGGGAAGGGGAAGCAAGGTGAAATAAGCACTCATAATGCAGAGAAGAAAAAAGGACAAGCTTTCTATGATAGTCTCTGTTTTCTGTGCAAGGTTATTTTAGAGCATTGGCTTGGCTGGTCTTTGGTTTTAGAAGTAAAAAGTCTGAGGATCCTCAAGGAACACAATGGTCAAAGCTACTTCTCCCCTAAGGCATTTCCATAGGCATTAACCCAAGTGATGGAGCGACCCAGAGGACTTCAAGCCTAACTCGACCCTTTTTGGGAAGCCCAGTGCAGAGAGAGGATGAGTGTGATGGACTTGTATAACTCATATCACGCCACAGCATTCAGCATTGGCTGCATTTTCCTGAGGGCTGATGGATTCATGCCCAGACACTGTACATTTCATTATGATAAAAAGACCCACTCAATTAAAGAGCTCACTCCTGAAGCCCTTATTTTCAAAACAATGCTTGTATAAATGGTCCAATGGCTGACAAGAAGGTGGCTTGCATAGGGAAGGACAGACCCCACAGAAGTGGGATGAACAGACCAAGGTAAACAAGCACACATAACCCAGAAGCGTGCTTCTCAGTATGGGTAGCAGTAATTTCCCCTAAATGGAGCCAAACTTTCTCCACTGAAGCAATAAAAATACCTAAAATAATGACAACTGCAGGTTCTTATGGAAATTTTCTTCCAAGCACAGCTCTCCTACTTCCTTCTCTGAAGCAGATTCTGAAGTGTTTTGAAAATTAAGCTAGGCTGCAGCAGCTTTCCTGATTGGGAATATTGTTTTTAAACCACTTACTGCAGATTCCTGCTCTTCCAGTACAGCACAGGGTGCAAGGCATCAGCAGTTTCTGTGCCTCTGCGGGAGGACAACCACCAAGGGAAGGCAGCCTGCCTTCAGCTCTGCTCTCCTGCCTGCATCAGCTGGTCTAGGACTGGCTGCCCACTTTGCTTGGGCACTTGCATGTAATGCAGATGGGTGGTTTTGGCTTTTTTTCCACGAGCATGGGAAGCTGCTGGTGAAATGCTGCTGGGGACCGGTCATTCAAAGGGACTGGGATATGGGAACAGAGAGGGAATGTCCTAAAGGAAGCTCCTCCTGCCCTGCTGCCCACCGCTGGAGGAGGCTACGTATCACCTGGGCAATTCTCCTCTGTGAAGACGTATGTGCGCAGAGAATTTCATTCAAGTGTGAAATCTCTGCAGGGAACCAACCAGAGGAAAACTGCCTCAAATAGTGTTTCAAGCTAACTACTCCCACAGATTAGAAAGGAAATAAACCATTCCTCATTTTCTCCTTCCAAATTAACAAAAATCAGTCACTACTAGCAGGCTGATAACAACATCCGGATAAGACCAAACAGGCAAGTGTGGGGCCAGGGCTGGGAATTTGGGGAGCAGGTCAAAGAGGAAAGAACAAAACCTTCCCTTTGACCTGTACCAAGGCAGAGTGGCCTCAGATAAAGCTTTAACTGAGTGATTTGAAACTTTCCCCAGCTCCTCTCCCACCTTTGGCTGTGGCTGCCGGAGCATGTCCCTGCCAGCTGTTTCCTTGATGACCACCACTCATTCTGAGTGAGGATGAGCTCATGTACCTACACCTGATGGCCCCACTTTAGATGGACACTCAGACTAGTATTTATCTAAGCACATGCTTAACTGCATCCCTATTTAGCCAAGTACTTAAGTATACGTACAAATTTGTATCTCTATGGCTACAAGAGACGTAAGCCTGTCATTAACACTTTTTACCCCTCAATCAGGGCTTACAGGCCATTCTTAGTTGCAGGATGATGCTCTGAATACATGGAAGATCACATTTCTCCTCTGCTTTCAGAGTTCCCTGTGCTGTCACGACACAGGAGCCAGAGCCATCCTCAGTAACTCAGCAGCATGGTGGAGAAAGCAAATGGCAAAGTGAGACTTACGTTGGCTTTGAGGCTTCAGCCTGGTCAGTCTGCAGCTTCTCCCCACCTTCAACTTCCATGGTACAGTATACAATGCGGTTGGGGGCCAGTGACTTCAGACCCTGCACCTCCATGATGACAACCTGTGGGGTAAAGGAAGAGGAGTGTAAGAGGAGCAGCTTCCTTCAAATCTCACTTAGGCTGCTGAACCCGCAGGGTCATCCAGCACTAGGGTTCTCCACGTGCTGCTGAATGTTCGTGGTGCCAGTTGGGCTGGGATGATGGTGGCACTACCCAGGCTGAGGGAGAACCATGGCAGTCAGTGATATCTGTACAGTGATGTCTGTCTGTCTGTAGACCAGGAGTTCTCCCATCTGATAGTACACGGGCTTGTTGAAACGCTTGGGTGCCCAGGGCTGTACCCACTTTCAGAATATGGGTCTCACAGACATGTTCCTGTCCCACCTATAAGTGCTTCAATATGTGAAATACAGAAAAAAAAGCTTATAGATACTCAGCTTGTGCCAAAAGCCTGTTTTCAACATTAATGATAGCATGGTTTGGGGCTCACCTTTGAAGATCACCTACTTCCAACCCCCTGCCATGGGCAGGGACACCCTCCACTAGCCCAGCGTGACCAGAACCCCATCCAACCTGGCCTTCAACTCTGCGAGGGATCCAGGGGCAGTCCCAGCTTCTCCGGGCAACCTGTGCTGGTGTCTCATCACCTTCATCACAAAGAACCTCCCTATATTTAATCTAAATCTACTTTTTTCCAGTTTAAAATGATTGCCCCTTGTTCTGTCACTACAGGCCCTTGCAAGCAGTCTTTCTCCATCTTTCATATTAAGAAATCACCATCTAAGTTTCTTGCAGGTAACTAAATTTTTTTTAAAAGGGCAAAGTGATCAATCCTGTTAACTGTTTTCTCCAAAAACGCCACCTGTGGGAGTTCCCTGCTTGTGTTTTATTACAAGTACCTATGAAGTCTATACATAGGGTGTGGATCCCTTGCCTGGCACACAGAGCTCCTCTGATGAGCATGTATTTTCGGCAAAAGCTCTCCTGCAGCAAAGTTTCATGCACAGAACAGTGCACAGACCTGCCAGCTCCTGAAGTCAGTGCTTGACTGAGCTTCTGCTTCCTGATGGATGGGGTTCAGCTGGAGCAAAGCATTTGAGACATCCCGTTGTAAGGATGAGTCCTTTTGTGCACAGCTCTATGTGCCACACTGGCTTCTCCGACAGAGGAGTCTGCTGCTTTGTGACAGTTCCCTGCTCCTCCGTACGGGAACGCTTAGAAGTCAGGCTTTATTTGATGCTGCTGTTGAAGGCACCATCTCTGGGTTCATAGCCCGATTTTTAAATAAGGCTGAACTGCATGTTGTAAAGATGGTTTCAGATATCTAATGAGTTAAACCCTGAGACTGGACAACCAGTGTTGTTAAGTTTTGCATTGGCATGATATATATAACAGGAGACCCCTCAGGAAAAGAAATAAACAGGAAACTAGACAAAAATAGAATTTTGAGATTTTTCTGCATCCTACGTTTTTGACCCCATTCTGGTGGCAGTTTGACAAGGCAGTGTAAACCCACTCACTGAGAGGCACCAACTCTGCACGGTGTCACCAAGGCGAGTACCTTGACAAGAGTACGGTGTCTCTGTGCTTTGCCACCAAGGCTGGTGACGCCTTGGATGCTGGTAAATGCCTTGGCTAGACAGAAAAGGTGTCTGCACGGAGGAATTAAGTAGGCTGAAAACAGCTATTACACAACACCCCTTCGAGGATGGAGACAGCCTGGGATGGAGGTAAAGGCAGGTCCCTGCAGCACCCTGCCTTCCCCTGGCATGTACTTGACAAAGTGCCCAACAAAGTGCCAAGCACAAAGCCAGAGCCCAACGCAAAGCCAAGAGCAAGCCAGCAATGCCCAGTATGTCCACACAAACTGCAAGCCAGGCTGTTGGGTGCATTCAAGCCCCCAGAATTTTTACTAATTCTCCAAAGAGGAAGCAAGGCTCGCAGGGAAAGATGGTGATACCTCTAAATGGTGATATATAAACACATCACCATTTACAGTGTTGTACTGGATTCAGGTACAATCCAGGCTCAGGGTTACTGGGGTACACTCAGTCACAAGCCGTATGTAGAGGTCAGTTAATGATGCAGATTTCTGAGTTGTTTGATATACATCAGCAGGAAACGCCAGACAGTTTATCTCACACAGTTTGTTCCAGCATGATGATGAGACACCAGAAAGGACAATGTTTGACCACAGGCAAAGATTCTGGTCACTCAGAGAGAAACTACTGCTCAGGAACATCCCCATGGAGATCAGAAAGTGGCTTCTACTGACCACTCTCCACCTAACTGAAGTTTGAACTGAGCAGAAGTCGGCTGCTATGATTTTCATTCACACAAACCCTTCACACAGTTGAGTGCCTGAAGCTTACCTCCAGGGAGAATGACAACACAACATCTGATTTAGAAAGCTGGTTCTCGTTTTCTTCTCCCATGTCGATTATCGAGGTGTTGTGACTACGTTTCAGCTTCTGCAGCTTGAACTCAGAACCTCCTTTAGACACAGGCATGCTCTCCAAGTTTGCCATCAGGAGATTGACAGACGACTTCAGCTCCTCAATGTACATGTTCTCCATTTCTTTGGACACAAACTTTGGAAACTTGCGCTCCTTGGATTTGGAAACAAAAACAACAGAGTGAGTTGCAGTGGCAATCAGCAACCATATCTTGCACTGGGAAAATCCCTCTGGAGCATCTGGAGCGAGGTATAGGAACAGGGAACTCCCACAAACCAAATGACAAATTACAGCTTCCCCCCATGTAATGTAGAAACATTCTTGTTAGCTTCCCATAGAATTACCACTTGGTACTTATCCAACGTTACTGTTTCTTGCATGCATTGTGTTTCATTCATTTTTCTATCTGCAAATGGTTTTCTTCAAATATATGTACTCATAATTAGAAACACTGCCAGCCAGATCTCAGCTGAACTTTGCAACTGACAGCAATTTACTAATGATTCAAAGGACGCTGACAGTTGGGGACTTGTTTTCCAGTCTCCAAAATGCACCAGCTCTCTTTAGGGCACTTCTGAGCAGTTGCTCCATTAGTTTTTGAGGTGCGAAAGGAGCCCAAGGAGGGAAAAATCAGCAATGTCTGAGCAGAAACACGCAGTCCCAACCGGGAGGAGTAAAACACCCTTTCCACTACTTGTCTCCCCCCAGGAAGACAACCTTTTACTCTGAGACCCTCTAATGCTGGTTGCTGTAAACAAGACACTTAAAACCAAAGCTGACAGTGAGAGCAAAACGTGATGTGCCTCCAAATGTGTCCTCAGCTTTGAGCTGCTGCCCATACTCCAGCCCTGTTAGCATCACTAGTCTGAACCCTACGTCTTCTGAGAACTCTGCCCATGCCCTGAATCTGCTCAGGGTTCGAACGTCTCTCAGTGGGTTCAGACAGACTGCACAAGGCATACTGCAGCGAGGCAGCATCTGCAGGCAGCAAACTCGAGGCTGGCATGCAAAGGATCTTAGCGGCAATTCATAACATTATAAAAAGCAGCTCGTAAAGTGTATGCTAGAAAAGAAAACAAGGTCATGTTTCTTCTAGAAGACTGTCATCAAGCTGCTGAAAAAGTACTCCACGGCACTAGTTTTTGCATCAGCCCTCAACAGCTTACCCATTACAAGCACAGCTCACAGCAGCACTCGTACCAAGCAGTAAAAATATAGTCGTCTGTTTCCAGTCTCAGTATTGGGAAGCAATTCCCTCATGTAAATTAGATCTGGCCTAAGATAAACTACCTAATCAGACTGGTTTATTGTTTATGCATTATATAAGTTGCAAGCTACCCCCAGGAAAAAACCCAACTGTTTTGTAGATTCTGAGAACTACTGCTGAAGCAATGATGTTCTAACATTATTGCTTCTTCTGTGCGCTGCTATCCATCTCGCAAGGGACTGTGATTTTGGCACTGTCCCCACAAACTCTTCAGAAATGCAGCAAGGACCGAGACATTTCCCTGTGTGCCACCAGCAACTGCTCATGCTAAGGTTAAAACCTGGTGAAGTGATACATAACAATTTAACTGGGACTGGGTCTGATGATGCAAATGCAGAGGTGCAAGCATGGTCCCAAGTTACCCATCAGAGAGTAGAGAGAGCAGGGGGAAAGCTGGAGGAAGACACAAGCTAAGGATGCAGACACATGCAAGAAAGGGTTAGGCACCTCCCTGTGTACTTGGAGCAGGGAGAGGACCAGAAATGGGGACAAGTGTGGACAGCAGCAGTGTTAAGAGACTGCAGGCTGGAACAGAGTGGGTCTAGCCCCAGACAGACATACAGCTCTGGTGTCAGCACAAGGCTTTATTTGGTTGCCCCCACAAGTGCTCCTCCTTGCCCTTGAGGTGAGTGGGTCAGGGGAAAGACACTGAGGGCCAGCAGAGCACTCACTGCTGCAGAGAGAAACAAACCTCCGCCTTGGCAGCACTGAGCTCTGGGCTGCAATGCTGCTCTCATTTAGCTGCTAGGAAAAGTACAGCATGCTGAGTGAAAAGCCTGTCCAGACTCAGCTTCAAAACATCTGCTTGACTTCCAGTGTGATCCTCAAGCTGGCTGGCTCCAAGGCTGGGCTGATGTGTGCTGATGGAGTCAGGCTTAGTGGGGGGGCCTCTGCCTAGTGCTGCGCTGAACTCTCCTGGGCTCATCAGGAGATAAAAAGACCTAGAGCAGCTGTGCCCTGGTACCCAGATGCAGGACCTGGTCACAGAGGAAAGCTGGAATGCATGGTGACTTGTTCAGGGTCACATGTGGGCTTGCAGAACCACCAGTCCTGTGGCACTGTGATCCCAGGTCCCATTAGTCTCCACAGCTTTCCTTCCCTCTGAAGTACAAATGTCCTAGTGTGAATTTCTTAATTTATTAATGGGGAGCTAATTTGCCTTTAGCATGGAATCTCCCAGCCAGCCACCTCAGGGCTGGTTTCACCACCACAAAACCTCTCCCTGTGCAGCAAATCTGTTAAAAGCTGCAAACTGGAGATAAAATGGGAAATGCTATCCTTTCCTGGAACTGGATGGTGAACCTGCCCGATGCTAAAGGGAAAGCAGCCTTGCCTGGAAAGGAGGATACAGAGAAGGATTCAAAAGGTCTTGGATGCCTCCAAGAGATGGTATTCATGGCTCTGAAGGAACAAGGCTTGTCGTAGGCAGGTGCTGGTGGGATCTGACATTCTGGAGAAAAGGCCTGCAGCAGTAACGTGATGGAGATTAAATATCAATACCTGCCAAGTGGATCACAGGTAAGTTGATTTTACTCTAAACTGCACCCCCCCCCCCAAGCTGCATAGCTGTATTTTGAAGGTTGAATCCTCCACAGGGAAACGTCAGGTTGTGTTGAGGACTTCCCCCTGTCTCTTGCAGGGCCAGCAGGGACATGGTTTGTTTTCAGCATCCTCATGGGAGGAATGGAAATGGCAAACTCTCGTTTGCAAAAAGTAATTCATGAAGATGCAGCCTATGCTGGCTGCTATTGAACCAGGTGTATTGTTGTACCCCACACACCACAAGGAGGAAATGAAACAGCAAAACCAGGGAATCTCAGTCGGGCACCCAGTGCCTGGCTACCCACCCCAGAACTGGGTGGTAGTGCTCCACACAGGGGCTTATATTTTGCTGCAAATAAAAAAATTATGTAGGTTTTCTTGACAATAAAATGGCAAAGGGCCAAACACCGAATACCAGAGCTGCTTTGCTGCACCACTGTTTGTCCACATGGTCCCTGGCCCCCATGCTATTTTTATCAGTGAAGTGGGAAAAAGCCAGACCCTTGCTCCTCAAAGATGTGAGGCAGTAGCTGCTTACCAGACCTTACTGAGGAGCCACTGCGCAGGTGCACTGGCATCCTTGCTAAAGCCTGACCATAACTGAATGTGCTCTGCTTTTCACACCCAGGGTTCTCAGTGTGGTCCCAAACAGCTCTGGTATTACCTTTCTCATAAAACCCTACCATTTGGCACAGCTTGGTGCCAGGAGGGCTGCTGCTGAAAGGCTGGTCCCTAACTTGAGCTCTGATTAGACCTTTTTCTTCTAGTAATGGTTTCTTGATTATCAAGAAGAGCCAGATAAATCATTCCCAATGACTTTAGCCCCATTAGGGCTTTATCTGGGACTCGGAGCATCTGATTAGAGGTAAGGATAAAATCTCTGCCATACTGATGTCAACAGGATCCAGAGTTTCCCTCCATTTACTGTCCATCTGAGGCCACCTAAATCTGCATCTGCAGTGTGAGGGTGTGATTAGCTCCTCTGGAGGTGTCTCCTTACAGAAGCATATCTAGGGAGCTCAGGTGGGTGCTTGGTTACAAAAACTGTTTGGAGGTCCTGTGTCTGCTGCTCCAGACAGCAGTGATGGCTGTACAGAGCCTGGCTGCTCCCATGCAAAGCATGAACATGTCTGGGACAGCACATCCTGAGTACTTTTACTGAGGCAGCACCTCCTTATGGGCAAGGACACATGGCTCCCAGCAACCCACCAAATGGCACAAACACTTTTAAGGTACTTCCTGGCTCCTTTTTACATGCCATCACCCACCTTATCACCTCACGCTGAAATCTGATGAAGAGGGCTCGGACCTGCACATGCAGAAATAGCTGAAGCACTTTAGGACAGTTTCTTCCCCACTGCTGAGGATTCATGCAAGGAATTTTGCAGGCACCTAAACTGCCCCAACTCATCAGGACATTCCAAGAATGCACATCACAACAGCTTATCTGTACTTGATTTGTTTGTCATTAAAAATCTGGTCGTTTTAAAATGGTGATTGCTGGGAGAAGAAACCTGCAAGGGAAGGACAGGACCTGGGGGCTGCGCCAAGCTACTTAGGTACTTCTATATGAAGAGCTTGTTAATACAGAAGGAATCTTTTTTCTTTTTTTACCTTGGCAATCTGCTCTGCCATCTGAAGACGTCCATCCAACTCACGTCTGATCTGTGCTGCTTGCTCATCTGGGTTGTCCAGCTGTATGAAAACAAAAAGTAAATCACAGTGAAAATGCAACACCTTTACAAGCAGCTCAGTTCCTCAGGCTGACCATCTGTACTACCATATCAATTAAGTATAGCTTAGAGGGAGAGGTGACAGGCCCTGCTTTGGGACAGAGCCCCCCTCTCCCCGCAAGTACATACACCATATTCACCAGGTCCCAAGACAGATGAAACCACAGGACAGGGAAGACACTGTTTTGCTGTAGTATTTTCTTGTTTTCTTTCCATTTTCCTCCATATTGCTGCAGCCATGTGTTACCACCTGATTCACATAATCCATTTTCCTGCAGCCTTCAGCAGAGGGTTTTTATTTCCTCCACACACTGCCCACACGCCTGTGGTTCAGTGTTTGGCACGTGCCCGGCCCTGAAATACCTTCCAAGGGTAAAAGGTTGTTTCTGCCAGGTAAGCAAGCAATTACAGCAGCCACGGAAGACACGCTGTGACCACAACATCAGTAGGACTTGGTTGGGTTTTTTAGTGGGAATACACAGGCATAAATTACACAACACCACAGAAAAGCACAAAATCAAACCTAGCTGCCAAAGAAGTCGATAGCTACTGTACTGAGGTGGCACGTTTATAGCTGTTTTCCAGGCTTAACTCCTCTTTAGACTCAGGCTTTTTTGGCCATGGCAAAAGGCTAGAAACACGCAGCAGCAGGGAGGTCACCGTGCTGCTCCACCATGAGGCACAAGCCCAAGGTCAGCCTGCTGCAGAACCTCATGGTTATGGCTCACCACGCAAACGTGACTTCAGGCAGGAGGGATGGCTGCTCCATCCAAATGCCGCCTCTGTTTTCAAAGCACCAGCCCCTTCTGTCTACCAGCAAATGCAATTGCCACAAGCTGCTGTACGTTAGCTCTCCCGCCGACTGCTACACGTAAATGAGCTTTATTCGCTGGCTTGGGGGTGTGCTAACCATCTCCCTGGGTTTTATCCTCCTCTGGAGACAAACTGCTTGACAGAAAGGCTTGGCTGGTGCAGTGCAGTCTGGAAAGTTACAGCTCCAGCAATGAGAAAAGTTTCAATCTGCAGCCTGACAAACAACGAGCTCATCCATCGGTGCTCCCTGGATGGGCTGGATACGCTGCTTCCCACAGCATCTTCTCACCCGTCTGCCTGTGCATCCTGCATCTCCCCTCTCCCACACACGCTCACATACATCTGCACACACGTGCACGTTTGCGTATCGCTTCACCACCAATGATACTCCAGAGAGTCAACATTCGTTATGGCTCAGATTAAGGGAAAGTGTATTTTTATCAGTCTCTGACAGCCTCTGTTACAGATTTAACTAAAGCAGAAAAACTACAAAGCGTGCTGGCCATGATCTACTGAAACTTCAGTGATCTCTGCTGTGGCCACCCAGGTTTCATTCATACCAGCTGCACCACACAACCTGCTGCCTTCATCATTGTACTCTGATCCCAAACCCAGTAGAGAGCCCTGGACCACCAGCACCTTTTGGGATCAGCTGCCCCCAATAATTTCTCCCTGAACAAATGCATCACGCAGCTGACCTCCGGGGATGTGCAAGCACATCTCTCAGAGCTGCTTCTCTAAGGGCAGGGAATGTGCAGTCCCAGATTTCCATTTCTTTGCATCTCTGAAAAGAGGGGGCATGATTTGAATTCCATCCCAGCTACAGTAATTGAGGTTAATCACACACTACCCAAAATAACTCACACGCTAAATTTAGAAATCAAGGGTGCTGCTGTGGAGGAGAGCTGTTTTTGCAGTATGATAATGAGCCAGCAAGCTGCCTCACACTTTCTGCACTATCTTGATTTTGCAGATGTTTTCCAATGATGCTACAGGTGTCAAAAACCACATCAAGCAAGGATCTGACTGCAGAAGATAATTTTTCTTAGGAAACAGCAAGGACCCAAGGCTGCCTCCTTAGTTGCTCTTGTGTGGGTAAGGTATTCCTTTTGAAGGGTAGATGCTGCTGTGCTTCCCAAGATTAACTGGTGATGCCAAGCCAGGTAATCTGGTATTTAAAGGCGAAAAAAAAAAAAAGTCTTTCCCGGCTGTATCTTCAATGACTCTGCATGGTAGCTCCATTGCAAACACTGATCTTCAGGACTGCTGTCGTGGCCAACAGAACATTTTCTTCTGCCCTCCTTTTGTGTCCTCCTGGCACGTTCCAGCAGACCTCTCAGGACAGGGAGCAGCAGCACTTACTGCGCCTGAGCTTGGGAAGGGCTCCTGTTGCCATCAAAGCAAGCTGAGCGAGTACATTTTACACAGCCATAACGCTATATAGGGCCATTAGAAGAGTAATGCTGATCCCCATAAAATACACTTTGCTTGTGAAACAAGGCAAGGGGCACATGCTATCTAAGCAAGACTGAACATCCACGTAAGGCAACACAGAACCTAACATCATTAAAACTCAATTTCTTAACTAGGGAATCAGCTATTCATTTTCTGCCGTATGTATGCCCACTTTATATTCAAATACTTGACAGCCAAATACATAAATGATTTACAAAGTCAAAGAGAAATTGAATTAGTTTCGTTCTGCATGATGACTGTGTTATGGGCGTGCTATGAATAAAGCAAAGATATAAATCATAAGGTTGCCCCAGTCAATTATATGTGAAAAGTATTATAAATTTCAGCATATATATGATTTGTCATATGCACTGGGCTTTTCTTCAGCAGCATGCCACAAATATATGACGTACATAATTTGCAATTCTCAACTGATCATTACCCCACTGCCTGCTGGTAAATTAGATGTTTTCATACATCTACCCGCACAGGACATTAGTTCTCTCCGCTTGCCCTGCAGAGATTATCTACGTTGGCGTTACCAGTTGCTAAAGTAAAAGAATAAAAATAAAAAACATGATGTAGATCAGGTTCTGAGTGGAACCCAAAATTTCCCAGCATGGCAGCCAGCCATCGCTGAAGGCATTGCAGGGCATGCACCCGCTCTAACCCCTGGTGACTGTTCAACTGCAAGGGAAAGATTTTACAGAAGATGGGGGTTTTTTTAGGTCTAAACTGCTAATAAGGAATAATTTTTAATGGGCACTAGTAATTGAAAGAAAGAGGTTAAAAATGTTCATTGTACGAGTTTGGCAGTTTTAATCACCAGTAAGAACCAGCTGCTAGTCAGCAGAAGCAACCCTCTGCTTCCGTGGCCCCAAAACAAATTTGCTGTGGGACTTTCTCTTGTCCGGTCCCAGAGGGATGTAAGACCTCTCTCTACACCTGTGAAAGGCAGACAAACCAACCTAATTTAGTCATGAGAAGTGTGGTAAGATGCTACCAAATCCACACCTAAACTATTTGGTAGCTGTGTCAGACACCTCTCACATATTACCCAACCTGAACCTCACAGTTTTTAAAGCCAGGAGCCCAGGCTCATCTCCACTAACCCTGAAAATGCTGGAGGCAGTTCAAGGACATTAATAGTGTTAGGAGAAACATTAAATTCCCATGGTTTTGGAGTGAATGTGTTATATAGTTAAAGCTCCAGTTTATCACAGCTTGGAGCCAAACCGTGATGATTCCAGCCCTGGCTCCAAATGTGATGCCAGGGCGGTGCAGGCTGCCCTCCTCTTCCCTTCCTCATGATGCCCAAAGTCACTCCACGCAGTTTAACACCTCAAACCGACCCACTTGCCCAGGCACTGATCAGAGTACAGCCCCTGTGCCATCAGCCACAGCGAGACTATGCCAGCAGCACAAGTGAGATGACATGCTGAATGCACTCAGCCCATTGGTGAGAGAGAGTGGACCCAGCCACACCACCAAGGCGCAGTGATGGGGCACGCTCCTAACAGGCACGGGCGAGTGAAACACAACACGGGATTGTCCACACTCTGAGCTCAGTACTGGTGGAAATAACGTTGTTGTAAGCGACAAGGATTTATAATGACAGGATGCAACATTCAGATACAACGTTTGATGATCAGCCTGGCATTTACACCACACTCCATGGACATGACAGGTATTGTCGGTGCAATTGCTGTCAGCCCCAGCCAGAAACCACTGGGACCATTTAACAGCTCCATCCCTCCCTGCCAGTCATTGCTAATTCTGATCCCCACTTCTCTGCAAGAGCGACAAGTGTCACGATGTCCCTGTTCCTGAAGCATAACGGGCCTGTCTGAACACATCTCCCCTATGTTGGAGAAGAGTTACAATGCGGTGGCAAACACAGCCATCCTCCCCCATGCTCCTGCAGAGGAGAAACCATTTGCAATGGGGTTCTGGTCCTCCCAAAACAATTAATGCAGCTGAACACCTGTGTCACATACTGCTATAGGTGCCAAAAGCATAGAAGAGAGAGTTTCAAAGCCTTCATCCTTCGACACGCCAGGAGTTCTGTAGCTCAGCAAACGGTTGATTAAGTATTTCAAAGGAAACATGCTGCATGTGAAGGCTGAACAAGATCACAATACGGGTGACAATTTTGCAGCTTTGATGTAGGGCTTTAGGAGGGATCTTTGTCTCATAAAAGGTGGCTTCACTTTGAGATGCACGATGAGAAAATACTGAAAAATTCATAAGTCCCCATCAATTAATAATTAATATATCAGTCCAGGCATACTCACAACTTGTGGCATCAGCATCATGGAGTGCTCTAGCCGAAGGAAGCACGTGGCCCCAAAGTGATTCACTGCACAGGAGCCCTCTGTTTCTTACCTGAAAGCCATGGTCTGGAAAATAAGGTGCTGTGAGACAGGACAGAGTGGCACCATGAACCACACACTAAGACACAGATCATCTGTAACATCCTCTTCCCATTAACAGTAAATATGAGCGGCAAAGGGCAGAGTGAGGCAGGCAGCCCTGTCTCCAGGCCTCAACCTTTGCCCATGTCTCTGGAGCAGAAAGCAGAGGATGGATGTGAACACTCCTTCCCTGGGTCGTGGGTGGGATGCTGTCCTTCTCAATTAGGAACATGAGTGACACTAAGATGTCACTAATGTCTTGGGCAACATGCTAATCTTCTGCACAGCACACTGCAGCCCAAGGACCACTAGCTGCCTTGGGACGTGAAACAGGGCAAGGAAGAAGCAAGGATAGCTTCTCATGTTACACACCTCCCTACGTCAGCAAAACCAGTAGCATGAGCACAGCACACGAGTAGATTCGGCATCTCACTCATGCAGTTGGAAAGAGGATTGTGGAAGAGCGAGAGGGAACCAGCATGATGTGTGTTCTCTGTCACATGCTGTGCTACCCCCACGCAGCCCAAGAGAACTGCTCTCCTGCTGCATGACAGGTATGTTCCAGGCTACCTCTCCTGTGG